>CM033476.1:261819820-263019820 GCA_019447015.1 Hymenochirus boettgeri | reverse complement strand
TTCCCCAGCATTAAGTCTTAACTGAGCATGCTTCTCCCCCCGGGGCAAACGGGCAGGCAGAGGTCAGATGATGTCACTCAACCTACTGGAAGCAGGAAGTTTGAACATTCACCCCAATGTAATATCTCACAGGCTCCAGCCAGAGATGTGATTGTCGGCCCATTTTAAAGGAAATACTGCAGGCTTTTATTTTACCCTTTTTTAAACTTGTTTTGAGACCACAATTGCCCTTTAAAGTTACCTGCAGTTCTGGCACTTTAAATTCATCAGAAAGGGCAAGGGGTGTCAGCTGAGCAGGATTATCCACAAGGCAACCCTAGGCACCTGCCTAGGGCCCAGGAAACTTCTGGGGGCCCAGCTTCAGAAGCAGTAACAAAATTACAGTCTACACAATATATGTAGCAAAAAAGGGGGCCCTAAATAATGGCCCTGCCTTGGGCCCCATGTGATCTTAATCCATCTCTGGGTGTCAGTCTGAAAGGGGATTAAAAGAATGGGAGCTAAGGGGCAAGAATGAAAAGTAGCAACTCTGACGCCAGCTATTTGCACAAAAAGGCGGTGCGACCTCTATATTAAATAGGTTGCGCTGGCTCGATTTTATTATATTTTTCGGTTTTTATTCTATTTAATGATAACCTGGCAGACTGTAATACTTTTTGTAAAAGCTCCAATTCATGTAAATGTAATGCACAGGGTAACATATCTTATCTACATAGCATTCTCAACACCTTGCCTTATTTTAATTGTTATTCTTGTGCCAGTGATCATGCCAGGCGTCGCAAGGTATGTTTCAGTATATGGGCACCTTGTGAGTGAAGACCTGTGTAATTTTGCAGCCTGAGACATTAGATTGTGACTCATTTGCAGAATGCTTAAGTGATGAAGTTAGATTCTGAACAGAATGTGATTGAGAAGCAGCAGGAATGAGTGTGATCTGACCAACTAGATCAATTTGAGGCAATCAAATATAATAAGAGCACATTAGCTGATAAAACACTTATATGTCTGGGGCTTAAATGAAAGCGTGGAGGTAAAAAAAGTTACAGTAAGGTTTCGGCAGGTCTCTTATTTCTGCACAGGTAAGTGTTGGCTTAGAAACTCACACATTTATGCTTCTGAGTTTTAGAGTTTCCTTGGCAACTGTAGCTGCGGTTAAAAAGCAATGAGCTTTCAATATGCATCCAACATAGTCCAGCTCAGAGCTTCTCAAACCTTATGCCGGGGATAGAGGTGATATAGTATGAAAGCATAAGGAGCAACCAATGTGTCATTAACCTCAAGAGTATTGCTTATAACACAGGTACATTTATTGTGCACACAACCTGTTTTGGACAGTCTAGGTCCTTTCTCAAGTGTGTCAATGATACACTTGAGACTGGGGGCCACACTAGACCCAGATGCTGATCGTGCTTCTTGATGAGCCCTGCATCTGAACAAGCCATACTCCTCCCTAAACCACCCAGATGCCACGCCTGACCTGTCCAGACACCACCCTAGCCATGCACACTCGCGAACCCCTGCAGCTGTGGATTGGGAACCACTGATCTAGAAAAGCAATAGATTGAATTGAAAAAGTTAAAGTTGAAACATCCACTATCTAGTTCATAAGTGTATACTTTGTATTTTACTTATACTTTTCAAATCAATGTGTGTGCAATAGCGGTCGCTTATCTATTGGGCTCAGGAAATTATGAAAACAACAAATGTAAAAATGCAATATTTAACTGTTATTAAATGATCGTATGTAAAGAATTTGTTTTGGCAAAAGAAAATCCCCTTAAGATTGACTTATATTGATAATGTATAAGAAAGCTTTCTCAGTATTGGTTAATCTGTAAAATGCTTATTACAAACAGATGGGATACTACACATCAAGAAATGGCCTGCCATATCCAAGCAGCACAAGCCTTACTGCAGCTGTGGGAGGGCTATCACAATTCATATTCGGAGTACAAACAAAATTTAGGGCAACTTAGTAAAAAATGTGACCAACTTGTGCATGCAAATATCTCTGAAGACAAGGAGACGGACACATTAGAGCAGAGAATGCTGGAGTTGCAGGTAAGAGAAAGTGAAACTATTTAATTAAAATACTGAGAGGTCATTATGTCCCCAGTCTTTTTACTTTGAATGTAATTGAATCATTTCTATGAATGGGTCAGGGTAAGATGGTATTAGAATTATTGGAAGTTGAAATTTGAAACCTTAAAACCTAAACAGCATTTTAAAGTCCATTAACAGACAAGTAGAAAATTCTGTTCCACCTCCCAGGATGGCTGCATGCATGAGTGGTGATCTATCAAAGTTCTGCTTGTGCAGCATCGGACTAAACCCTAAAGGGACATTCTCTCCCAAAAGAGATGCTTTGCCAAAAACCCCAAAACATGTACAGTACACTTGTTTTTACAATGAATGACCCACTTTGCGACCATTGGTTCATTGTGTGAGCAGTAATTTGCAAACTTTTGCAGGGGTGAAAAAAAACTACTTGCAATAAGCAGGAATAGCATGCAAAGATCTTAAAGGGCTTGTGAAAAATAGACGTTATATGATTGCATCTCCCTGGTAATGGTGGCCATACAAGTCTATAGACTGTTAGAATTGACATAAAATCATTAAATCCACGTAATATCTAAAATCACTGACGGTTTTACTTTCATGTGCTCCTGTGATGTTCCCCATACTGACCTATACATATTGCGATCTATGCCAGTTCTAAAATGATCAGTGAAGGCTGTTGTCAGATTATTCCAGAAATGGAAGGAGATACGTTTCCTAATGTATGACCTGGACCCCATTTATTGTTAGAAAAAAAACATGTTTAAGAAAGTTTTTTTTAAATCTGTTTTGCCCTTTATAGGAGTTGGAAGAAGCTCTAAAGAAGTTAAAGTTGAATGTCACACAGGTTTCTAGGCTGTCAGATAAGGTGTTAGAGCAAGATCCTTCAGCTTCAGATATCATTCAATCCCAGTGTTGTTCTTTCTCACAAGAATTAGCTGCTTTGGAGAGAAGAACGTCATCAAAACATAAAGAACTCACAGTAAGTTACATTAGGATTAGTATAAATAAAGTGTTCCACTACAAGTGTATGTGGCAAAGTTATTACTTATTTGTGCACAGGTTTTAGCTGTATGTGACTATTTAAAAGTATTGAAATAATCTACTTACTTGATATTATCTACTGGATATTAAAAAGGTTCAAAAAGGTAACATGTCTTTTATTGGCATTGAGATTTATTTGTAGGATGGTACTATAATGTTTTGTTTCCTGAATCCATAATGGTTGATAGTACTGGTGTTCATAATAAGGTAGTGACCTAAACATCTAAAGGAGACTCTGTTTGAAACTAGTCCAGCGAAAAGGTGCCTCAAATACAGCTACTGAAATCGTCTCACTTATTAATACACTGGGATATTTTCTGTATACATTTAAAGTAATTTTGTGGACCCTCTCATGGGGTTGGTGCCTTCCTTATTTAATGCTGTTTGGCGTTATACAACATTTCTATAAAATACACTATTTGTTTTCTAGATAATAATGAATGAAGTTAAAGCCTTTAAGAAAAACCTTGAGTCTCTTCAAGCGCAAGTACTGTCCTCAGCTTCCATTGTTGATGAAATGTGCCTGTCAGAAGTAAGAAGTGAAGACAAGCTGAATGTAATAAAGGTAGGTTTTGACTGGAGTAATCAATAGGCTTCAAGTAATATCATGAATTACATGAAATGACATTCAGTATGTATTTACTCTATGTATTTCCCATGTGTAGCTAAATTCAGCAGCATTTTGCAGTTTTAATTATGTTTTTAGTGTCAGTCGTTGGAGTGATACTGTGAAGTGAGAACGCTGCTAATATATATGTTTGTATGTATATATTTATGTTTATATAGCTTATATATCCGTTTATTGCCTATAACATTGTAAATAACTCTTAAAACAGACTGGACCCCAGAAAGCTTATTTGATTATAACTCTCCAAAGATTCTTGCAGGAAGACACATCCGTTTTAATGTTTAATTGATGTGAACTACAAACTAAAGCCACGTAAAGACGTGCAATGTGGTGCACGGCACCCAATCTAACGAGCATGTGGCGCGCATCTAACGCCCATTTCTGACAATAAATTTGCATGTGCGGGTGTTTGGTTGGATGTCGATATCATGACCCGGCTATTGTTAATAACATGCTTTATGATTGGTTATGTTAGCAAAGTGGACAAAATCAGTATGTACAAGATGGAAACTCACCATTATAGCATTTACCTAGGAGAAATTAGAAGTATTTAGAGCATGGTAGGTAGAACATCGGGATTGAACATTGTGATGAGAAACCTAAAATTTAAGCTAGAAAAATAATAAAGAACAAATTCCTGCAAACTCCAAAACACTACAGTATGCTTAAAGACAGACAACAAATAATGTGACCTAATTGCCTTAACATATGTGATTTACAGCAACAGCTGTTTGGTCTCAGTGAATTGTCTGCTGATATTGAGCATATGAATGAGGAGAGCTTTACCCTCCCGCTTGATGATTCATCCCTGAAGATGTTGCTAAACTTAAATCGCTTATGGGCAAAAACAGCTGAGACTGCGCTGGCAGAATGCAGGTTAGATTCATCTCGATACATTGATCGTCTTTTTTGAGACTTTTTTCTTTTCTTTGTTGAAATTGTTATGAGTGTTTTTTCATGGTTTTAAAAAATTACATATTTATTTTTATTAGAATTTATATGGAATGGGTCAAGTGGGGGAGTCAAAATTGAGTGCATTGGCGTTAGATTTAACTAACCCCTTCCGGGAAAAAAAAGGTTTCTTTACTTGAGCAGGCGACATACAGTACCAATTGTCGAAAGATTACAGACAGAATCTTCAAAGATGTGGCTACACACATTCACAAGCATTCTCCCAAAATAAAGAATAGGTAGGAAGATCAGATGTTAGCGCCGCACACCTAGTCGCAGACGATTCTCTATAATACAGTACCGGGATTCCACCACGACTAAGGGAAATTTTTCAACCATAATGAATGTTTCCGATGCTGAATGTGCTTTTTCATTGCGCATATTACTGAAAAAGGATCAATCCTGTTGGTACAGGATTGTCCCTTCATTGGGAACACGTGTACCCAAGGTTTAGGGGAGTAAGTGAAGATACGGCATTAAGTGTGTATTCTTCTTCAAGTTTTACATTTAGTCACTGATTTGATTATCGCAATATCACATATTTTATGTGTTATGTGGCTAATTATCCTTTGTTGTTGAGTAATATGTAGGATGTAAGATGCTTCTCTCGTAAGTTGCATTTACATACATGTAAGAAGTATATTCTGAAACTAAGAAGGCTTTCATGTTGTTGCCAGTACAGGTAACAAAAACACTAATATGAGTAGACAATTAGATAGATAAATGACCTTGTATAAATAACTATATCTATACTATGTAGGGGAGGTGCAGGATAGGGAAAAATCACTTATAGAAAAACAGGTTCCCTAACAATATCCACACACTCTAAATGACGTATAAAAATCCTTTATTTTATCATACGGGCAAAAATAGACCTAAATACACTATAATTAAATACAGTTAAAGTCAATTATGTACAAAAAATGTGCCTACAGTCACATAGGTGGTAACCATATCTGAAACTCAGTATTAAAATTAGCAGTTAGATACATGGTACCTCTATTCAGTCTCTGTATTCCCTAGAAGGTTCCAATATACCTTCTACCCAGTAGACCTGTCTGTGTCTGCAGTCAAACAGTATCGGACAAACAAATGAAGGTGGAAAACCTCTAAGTAAATCGTGAACCGAGGATACAGTAAATTGCCAAATCAATCTCTGTAGGCACACATGGAACATTGTACGCCTTCGCCGATGACGGCTTCTGGATGCGGCTCCAGTTGCCAGTACAGCTCACAGCCCATGTAGTCTTCAAAGGGCCTTGTGAGCATGTAGACCTATTGGCACCCTGACCACAGGGTTGCCCAACCAGGGACAGACTGGTGGCCACAATAGTGGCATCCTTGGCAGACACCGTGCTGGTCGCTTGGCCTCGCCAATTATCCACCCAGAACACACTCCCAAGCTGCCAATGGTCCGCCCATTATCACACCCAACAATAGGTCCAGTATCTGCAATAAGCTTCTAATGCTCGTTGTAGCTATTAAAGTTTTCTTACTGTTTTTTACCTGTAAAATAAAGCAGACACAGTGCTAGTTTTTCTATTATATGCACAGTAGTCTTATATTCACAAGTGAAGATAGTGTGTTTGTCTACATTTGTAAGGTCTGTGATAAACGTGACACTTTCTCAGTGCAAACACATTTGTACAGTTGAGCTGCGTACAGGTTAGTCACTTTTCTTGGAAATATGCTGTAACTGGATTGCTTCCTAATATGATGGATTGTTCCAGGCATTAAGATTTTCAAGAAACTGAGTCTATTAAACAGGGACGGCCTTAGGATAAATAGCACCCTGTGCAAGATTTGTTACTGGCACCTAGCACCCCCACCAAAACACTCGCAGGGCACACCCCTCCTCCAAAACACCCCCAGGGCACACACAATATGCTGTTGAATGCTGCTTGCCTTAGCCTGTATCAAATCAAGTCCCCCAACTGTCCTTCAGTATCTTCAGTGCGTGCTTGTATATATCCTGCATACACCATTGCGTAACACGTAGCATACTAAATGCACAGATAGAACAGCACAGCATACAAATATATTAAGTAAGGCTTATGTGTGTTGGGGCTTGATATGTGGTCCGTGACCTAAGACTCCCAGCTGGCTCCCCCACCCCGGTATTGTAACCTGTGCAGTTGCACAGGTCGCCCATATCAAAGGCCAACCCTGCTATTAAAAAGGTAACTAGGCTCTACATGCATGCTCCCCATCCTTCTAAACAGGGACAAGAACTGGAGCCAAACTGTGAATAATGTCTAAATGCTGTCTATAGACTTCTTAATATAATGTGGTTTATTGACACCTTTGTCTATTTATCTGCATCATATTTTTGCTCTTGATGGTTGGTAATAGCAGGCTTAGTGTTAGCACTAATCTTCTATTTGATTTTCTTTCTTGAGACATAATGTATGCATGTAAAAGATTTGTAAAATACATGTAAACATGTGTAAAATGTAATGAATTCTATATGACAGAGAACTCCAGGTGTTTCACCTGGAAAAGAATAACTTTGTTCAGAACTATGAAATTTGGATGCAGTCTGTGGAGAAAATGGAGAACAGCCTCACAGGGGGAATAGCAGGAACATTGGAATTGCTACAGCAACAACAACGCACCTATGAGGTACAGAGAGTACAACTTAGTATAGACATACAGTATTAGGATAAATATATACAGTCATTTCTGCAGACACATTTCTTTTGTAAAAACTGTATTGCTATTTGTAATTCAGTATATAGAAAACACCTTGCACACCCAATATAGACAAAGAAGTGAAGTGACTTGTAGGCAACCATCTGTGTAACAAATGTAATTGACAATTTTCATGGCTCCAACCCTCCATTGGTCAAATATTTGTACCTAGACTGAACGACTTGTAACCAAAATTACAGGAGTACTTCATAATATAAACATATCACTGTCACTGTGTGATATCACCTGTGACCCTATAGCGGTCCTGGCAATGAGGTCAAAGAAAGGTTCCAATGTGTGAAATCGTACCATTATCCATGTTCCATTATTTTTGCATTTTTTTGCTTATTCTAGAAGAGGCCCAGGGATATTACTGAATCAACATTCATTTAATATTAACCTGGGTACACACAATGAGATATTTCGATACGATCGACCGATAGTTCAGTGTATCGGTCGAACGGACCGAAATTATCGCATCCGAATGCGGCCATGTCCGACCGACCATTCGCCCCGATTCGGACGAAAGGACGATCAGACATGGTGGAAAACTTTGTTCGATCGTGCTGCCCTCTATGGACTGCACGATTGGTCGCAGTAACTGTCGGACGAGACAGTCCATCCTCCTGGCCGACCGGTCGAAAGTATCGAACGGTCGGTCAGGAGGACAAATCGCTAGGTGTGTAACTAGCTTTAGAGAAAGATTAAAGCATTTTGGTCACATTGTCTTCTTCCATTACTACATTAGCCGTAAAGAAAGTGTTGTTATTGAGTTTATTTCCTTCATTTTATCTATACTTTCCTTCCTCAGGGGCTCCTGGCTGAGATTGCAATAAATGAACACATTTTACCTTCGTTTGTATCAAAAGCTTTGAATCTGTTGGATTCTGGAGAAGTGGAAAACAGGTAAACAATTTTATTGTTCAACATATCATAAAACTGTTAAGTGCTTAGCAGCCTTTGATCCTCTGTAACATGGGTAGCAGTGTGAGGCATGATGGGGAATCCCATTGTCCCAATAGAAAATGCTACACAAGTACATACAATAGCTCAGTAAGTATGCACACCAGTTCAGCCAAGAGTCCCCCGTTAAACAACACTGTACCCCGATATCACTACACTTTTAATCCATTTTACATTTTTTATTGTACTATGTTTTGAATGTTTAGAATGATTGCTTTCATAGCTTTAATAAATCAGGAGCTAGTCTTGATGTTGTTTTATTCTAAAAGAGTCACATTTCAAATCATAAATTACATCCTCCCATTGAACAAAATTATGAAACATATTAACCATTTATACACCTACATATGAAAATGTTGTTTTCTTCTGTAGAATGGAGTTGATTTTAAAGCTCACAGCACTGAAAGAGAAATGGCAAAATGTGATCAGGCTCTTACTTCAACGAAAGAAAGAGATAAATACCCTGCTAAATCAGTGGCGCTACTTCAACAGCCTGAGGCAGCGGCTGAGAAATGATCTTGCCGACATACAAAATGATGTGGCAAGTGTGAGCGGCGAAAAATATCACAGTCTGTCCCAGATGAGAAAACTGCTATGTAATTTCAAGGTAAGTAATACAGAGCTCCAGGCATAATCCTTAGTTTCCTGCTGATAAGGATGTTATTTTATTTATATTGAGAGTTTTACTGCTTCTGTTAGGACAAAATATAGTCGTTTTACTAGTGGGGAGTATCCTTAACTGTAGAAAAAATAGACACAGATAGAATTACTTAGCTACTGTTCATTTGCCTCCTGTTTATACCCCCTGCATACTAAAAATTGCAAAATATGTATATAATATTATTTATGGAATTACTTTTGTTTGTACATATCATATGAATGACAATTTTAAATAAACTGATATTCTTAAATGCAAGTGAGAGTGGGTGAAAGTAAAATTAATATTTTTACAAGATATTACTGGCATACCAGTTCCTTTAAAGAGTGACATGGAGTGCAGCCCCAAAATGGTGATCTGATGCCCCACTCCCACTTCCTCTCTTCACCGTATACCGTACATTTTACAGTGTAATGGTTGTCACTTTGATTAATTTGTAAGATGCCTGCTATGACTGCAGATAAAGTTAAGACATCTACATCTTGAATGATAAGGAATGTAAAAACGACATTATCCATTTGCACTTTGCGATCCGCATGATATTTTATTTAGAATGTAAATCACGGAGATAGGCCCCACTTTGTGATTTTATAATGCTTGTGATCACCATTATCTGTTTCTGTCAAAATTGCACTTAATATAAGCCTATGGAAGTGCAGAGAAAAGCAGACTCAATCAACATGACATGGGATTTTTTTGTTTTAACCATAATCCCCTGTAAACACTATGGACCTCT
Organism: Hymenochirus boettgeri; assembly: GCA_019447015.1. Lineage (NCBI taxonomy): Eukaryota > Metazoa > Chordata > Amphibia > Anura > Pipidae > Hymenochirus > Hymenochirus boettgeri. The sequence goes on along the minus strand of CM033476.1, from coordinate 263,010,091 downwards.
CGATCAGTCACCGTAAACTGGCAGCTACTTATGGTCGCGGTTAACTGTTATTCCCGGTTGACCGCCCGCTACTGGCGAACTGTTGGTTGGGACGAAAAATTTGCTGGTGTGTACCCAGTCTTACAAGTTTACAGTTTGCATCAAGACATATTTTTGGGTATAGGAAAATGGAAACATTTTCCAAAGGAGCAGCCACATCTTACCATGATATGCCAATATGACGCCTGTTCACTATTAATAATTTAAGTCTATGTTTTTTTCTGTGGTTATTATTCTTATTTTATATTAAATTCATGCTTTTGTAGAATATATTTGTATTTTAGTATGTCATCAAGGGATACAGTAAGTGTGGGAGTGTTAAGGCTAGAGATCCCTTTCTCATTATGCTAATAAGTGAAGGTGAGCCCACTGAGTGTCTTACTTGTAGCCCTTGTGTAATTGCTTTACTTTTTATTAGGCTTTTACAGCATTGCACAAGCCAGCAGTAGACAAGTTGAATAGTCTGTCAAATGCAGCTGCACAGTGCTAAATACCTGTAATGATCATTGTATAAAGTTTCTCTGATCACTAGAAAAGAATTTACAGCTATTGACTTCTGGTTAAGGCTGAGGCCATACTGTAACACTTACGAGCGCTCTGGAAACGGGCATGCAAGTGAGCGCGTTAATGCACGCAATTGCGTATGCGTCTTCGGGGAGTTTTGCGGTTTCTCATGACGTCAGCCGCGTCTGTGCCAATCACAGAAGCGGCTGACATTATGGAAAGCGCCCCGGGAACAAAGGGCTGTAAGTATAGTTAGGATTATTTTTTTTTAAAATAACAAGGCATTTTAGTCTGGGCAGGGGGCACCTAACATACCCTAAAAAGATTTCACAATAGGATGTAGGGGAACCGAGGATGGATCCAGATGGTGGGAGGGGGGGCACGCCAAGGGGGGGCGCCAAGGGAGGCTGAAGGCACAGAAAAGGCATGGGTTGAGGTGACGTAAAAATGGTGCTAATTTTGCCCCAACCAGTCAGATATCATTTAACATTTGAAAGCTAACATGTGATTGGTTGGGGCAAAATTAGCACCATTTGTAACGATAAGAACTTATTGAATAACCCTGAGTATGTTTTTAAGATAAAAGTAACAGACTAATTTCTTTATTTTATTGCAGAACAAGGAATTGTGTCTTAAGAGATGGCAGAACACCTATTCCACAGCAATACATTATAGCAAAGATTTAATGTTGGTGGCTGATTCAGAAAACAAAGTTGCTCTGAGACATTATGTCACCCAGCTGGAAGAACAATGGGAGAGCACAATGAGACAGTTACAATCTTTAATAACCAAACTTAATGTCAGTCTTCAGGTATGAATAGCAATATAAATGTATAAGACAACTTCGTCAATATAAACCGATAGATAATTTAAGTAGACCCACATATCTCCTAACTTTTCAATTTTTGCTGGGACAGTCTCATATGAAGGGACAATATGAGGATTTACTAGGCTATGAAATGCCTGAACTGAACAGGCACTGTAAAACTTTTGTACAAGATATAATGTTAGCAGCTAAGATTTCGCTCAACAGACTAATAAGAACTATAGTGCGTAAAAAAATATTTCAAAAACAGTAAAAATTAAAGGTACCTGGGGCAGGGAGATAGGATAGGTACTTTCTACCTCCCAATATCATTTCTATGAGGAGTGGCAGCGCAAAGAAAACTTGCTTCCACCAGGCTTTCTAAGTGCTTCAGCACCATCTTTATTATACAGGAAAGCCCAGGGCCATAACCTGGAAGATGAAAACTGTATGTGCTGTAGCTCCTCAATGAAACAATATTTGGATTTGGGAATAAACATTCCTACATCCCTGTCCCAGGAACTTTTCATTTCTTAAAAGTACATTTTTACAGAATAGTTCTCCTTTAATAATAAAATATAGAATGTCCCAGTTCTGTAACATATGATCAATGTGTCTCAAGAGAATCCCTCCTCTCATAACATTTGAATGCAAAACTGATTTACTTACCCTGTGTTCTTGAAGTTAGATACTCGGCATACACTCCTCTGTCCCCTTATCAGTGGGTGTTGCCACCTCCTCTGAAAGCTGTATGAGCTTGCATGTGCGCAGAGGAGGTGGCTGTTCAGCAGTAGTCATTTATTGGCCATGATGTCCTCTGTCAAACCCATAATTAACTGTTGCATCAGGAAGGAGGAGGAGGATTGACAGAAAGGACAGTGGAGTGCAGGCTGAATAACTGACTTCATGAATGCGAGGGAGGTAACTTAGTGTTTTCAGGGGAGGGGAAGGGTAAGTTTGACATTGAGTGGTGGACATGCCCTTAAAGGAAATAATATAGTATTTCAGGGATGGAATATCCACAAATTTTTTCTGACCTGTTCGGCTGACAACGCCACTATTGGGAACTATTAGAAAATTCCCGTTCAGTCTTGCCTATTGTTAGGGACCTAACATATGAGATACACCATTGTGATCACCACTTTCTCTGAATAAGTAAAGGCTCTGAAACATTTATGGTGCTTTGTCAAATGTTATTTTATTTGCTTGTTGTTTGCTTATTTTTATAATTGGGGAATATTTGTACTAAAATTGGGCTTTATGTTTTGTTTATTTATTAGTTATCCAGAAATCTTTAAATAAAAATCAAATGAATATAAAAAATTCAACTTGTTAGCCCACAAATGGTAAGATAGTGATCATCCTTATTACTTGTGTAATCAGTGCTAACATAAAGACTTCTACTGGGAAACCACGATTGTTCCTATTGCAGTCTGACCGTTATTTCTGGGAGTCCAGTCTGTACGGGTACATCCTTACCTAGCATGATTCACCCTTTCTTGTTTATATGTGTAAAAGAACCTATAACAAGCCTTCTTATTATTTTAAAAATGGTCAACAAAGAACATACATACCACTGGTCCTGTGGTCCATATGTTTCCTTAATCTGGATTGTAAAAGAAATGTAGAGATACACTTATATTTGTAACAAAGTGTCTATTTTTGGCTTTTAAACTTTTCTGTTCATTATGTTCAAGAAATGGCAGAGCTTTGAATGGTCAGCTGAGGAAAGAAGTAAGATGCTTTACAACTTGAAGCTGAGAGTTAATGAGCCACTTCCAACACAGCATGAAGAGCTGCAAAAGGCTAAAGAACCCATTAAGGTAAACTCACCTATCATTTATGCCACATACACTTTAACATTACCTTCTGATGTTCCCCCAACATTTCCCTAATGCCCAATAATCAGAGAACTGTCAGGCCTGATCTTTTCTCGATTGATATGCAATCGCAGAATGAATGAAGCCAGGTGGGACACTATGGAAGCTAAGTGAATGGTTGGCAAGCACAATGTTTAGAGAGTTGAATCTATCAAACATCTATATAGCATTAAGCCCCATATATGCCCTAGATGAATATCTACCAATACACAAACAATGATCAATTTGGGGGACAATCTAGTATCTTTCCCGGATAGCTATTAGCCAACCATAGCTTATTCCTCTCAATAGCTATGCCTCTCATTCATCTCTTCCCAGGGTTTAAAAGGCTGCTTGAATACGGAGTATTTTTACATAGCCGATGGTTGTCAGTTTTTTTCCATGGTTAGGCAACCTTTATACCACACTGTTATAAAGTTTCCAGAGCTTGTGTATTAGAAAGGACTATTACTCGCAAATGTAATAAACAACCCTGTTTATCCAGTTACTGGCGTGATGGGAAGACAAACAGGGAGATTCAATAAAAGTTCTTATTGTTTAAAATGGTGCTAATTTTGCCCCAACCAATCAGAACTTTTGTAACATTTTAAAGCTAACATCTGATTGGTTGAGGCAAAATTAGCATCATTTTAAACGATAAGAACTTTTATTGAATAACCCTGAAAATATTTAATATGGCAACTCCGTCCAATTCATTTTACTGAAATAAAATTAAAATAAAGACATGAACTAACAATTCAGCAGTAAAATCTCACACGAGCCATCTGTATTGGAAGCTTTTATTCACTTTCTGCCTCACTACTCTCTAAATTTATTTCACTTAATAAACTTTTCCATTTTGACTGTCAGCATTACTGATATATACTTACCAATTGGTAATCTGATGTTCAGATTGAAAGCATATGTATATGACCTTTTGGTAGAAAATCCAGTTATAAGTTATCAGGTTTTTTTTCAAATGGCTACACCCACCTGATCCAACCAAAATGGTTGGATGGGGCAGATATTTGGGATGAATATCCCAATATATAATTGGGTACACATGGTCCTCTTTCCTATTGTATCATGGTATTGCTGTAAGAAACTCCACACTCTGTTTAATTATATTATGTATTACCTGTGTATGACTTTGTATAACATGTATTACCCTGTATGTAATGTATGACTATGTAATTGTAAAGCGCCACAGAAGATGTTGGCGCTATATAAATCAATAATAATAATTATTATATGGTGTGTACCCAGATTTATATTTCCATAATGTATGATTACTATTGGGTGTTTAATAAACGTGTGAAGATTCTCATTCATCCAGGTCATGGTATATCTGTGGTATTTAGTCCAGTTGATCTAACTGAATATCACAGATATGGATGGTGATTAATCAAGAATCATTCTATAATGAATGTATCTGAAGTTTAGATAAGTAAAGTTGCATGGAGGTCAGCCTTCTAAATTCATATTTGTGTATATATTAATATGTATATATTTGATATTGTTTAAAGAAAATAAATTGGAAGAGTTGCTTGACATGTTGCTTGACATGTTGAGTTTTTTTAAACTGTAAGGGCACGGCCACACTGCAATGCAATCGCACACGGAATCGCATGCGATTTCATGTGCGATTTCTTTGCGTTTGCGCATACGGTCGCCAATACTTATTGAAAAAACGCATGCGCAAACGCAATGAAATCGCACATGAAATTGCATGCGATTGCCATGTAAAATGCATAACGCAAAGCGCAATCGCATCGCACCCGAAAACGTGCATTTTCGGTGAGTTGACGCGATTCCAATGATTTTAAAAAACCGCAAACGCAGAAAAATCGCAGCAGTGTGGCCTAACCCTAAATATGTTCATCCACTTAGTATATTAGTATATAATAGTATATAATAGTAAATTAACCTTAAAGCTGCTTCATTATTTATTACAAAAATGTTATTGGGTTTTCAGTAAAAACTTCAGACTTTCTGCCTTAACCTTTTCAATGGTTTAGAACAAAACAACACTCCCTGCTATTTGGCTTTAGTGCCAGGCATGTGGCGATTAGAGCACAGTGTATTGTCTCATAGTGTCACTCTGTATATTCATTTGTAAACAGCCAGCCCCCTTTTACCACCCCTCCCCCCGCTGACCAATCAGAAGATTAAACAGGTTGGGGGGGGGGGAATCCAGTGCTAAGCTGATGGGATTGTTCCCTGTGTCTAATGCAGGAACTGGAGGAATCGCTGGATGAGTGGAACCAGAGTTTAAGGGATCTTGGTAACATGAAGGCAGAGCTATCTCATTATATCCTTGCAGAGGATGGAATTGTTTTAAAGAAACAAATTGAGGCTCTTCACTTGCAATGGGGAGAGCTATGTCTCAGGGTGAGTAGTGACTGTTTGTGCTGAAAGACTGCATGGATTCACTTAGTGGGGGGTAGAAACTGTTTTAACCCATTGAATACATGTATAGTACACATTACTTTGTATAACTAACTGACCTACGAAAGGTGAACAATGGGCAGCTTCCTTGTAATGAATCACAGGCAGTACATTACATTCTCCATGTACTTTTCTGAAACAGTGTGCACAACCTATACAGCAAGTTTAATTCAAATAAAGACTATTTTATATTATTATATTTAACACTGAAATAACCAGTGACTGATGATTTGTTTTTAATGTAAGTTACCTATTATCCCTATTATAAAGTCACATATGTGACTTTCTGTGTGTGTTTAAGGTTGTGTGTGCTGGAAATATACGTTAATGTTCTCTAAAATATAAACAATATATATCTGAAATAACCTTATGTTGATCTATCTGTTAAGTATATACAATTTACATCTATTCTATCCTTAACTGGGATGTTCCACATACCTTCAACTTTCTCACAGATTTCCTAATGTGACACAACTGGTGCAGTTCAAATCTGATATTTCATTACGTTACTTTTATTTTGTTTCTAAAGAAAAGGTAAAGTTCAATTAAAGCAGAACCCATTCTCTCTAGGCTTTTCATGTACTCCTGGTTCCATGTATTACTTTTTAATCTTGCCATAGGTGTCTCATATTGCCACAGATTCCACAACACAACAAATTCGGACACGCACTAACCAAATCAACGCCTCTATATGGAGATTGGTTGTTTACTTGCACTGCACTTTTGCCCACCACCTACCAAGTGTTAGAATCACCAGAGGGAAGATCTCATTGTTTATTATGCATGTGTATGGCCAGCATTACCTGTCATGGAGAGAGAAACAGCAGGGAAGCTTAACCTCTGCTCATGTCAACTTTTTGACAGTGCTGGTTGTTTTTGTGACATTATAGATTCAGTGTAATGCTGTAGGGAGACCTACAGACTATGAAAGTGATATCACTACTAATATCTTGGATATTTTTAGTTCATCTGATAATTTGCCTTGCCATTCTGTTTCCAGCAAAGCAGAGTGATTTATTTTTGTGACGCATAATTGCTACAGACAAATTAATAGCTGTTTGATACATGTGCAACAGTTTCTCCTGATAGATGTGATCTCTGTTTGACTTACATATAAATATAAATGACCCTTCATACTGTTAGGTTTTGCCTTTTTTGAGTAACAATTGGTTTTCTGGCTGTTCAGTTAAGCTGCATACAGCTGTAAAGATCTTTAAAAAGATGACCTTTAAAAAGAAGAGTTATAAAAATCGGTACATCTGTCTGTTGGTAAAATAGGGGGAAAATCTGCCTGTGTGTATGGCCTTAAGGTAGCCATACATATGTGATTACAATCAATTCTATCCATTGGATTTATCATCTAATCTAAACCTTTTTTTGTTGTTCAAAGATTTTTATTGAGGTTTTAAATCCTAAACCAAATAAACAATAAAACATAATCAACAAACATCATGCTGTATCAAATTGGTTTACAATTAGCCCAGAGAGTTGTTTCTTGGCAGTTGAGTATGAGTATACCCTTCTTGGGAGCAGTATATATATATATATATATATATATATATATATATATATATATATATATATATAGCAATTTCTTTTGCACTTCTGATGTTCAAAGTCACTTACAGATTAACAGGTTTTCTTTTGCACTTCTGATGTTCAAAGTCACTTACAGATTAACAGGTTTTCCATGCTAACAAGTTGAAATAATTCCTCTGATGTAGGTGTCTATACGGAAGCAGGAGATAGAGGATAAACTCAATGCCTGGAATGTGTTCAATGAAAAGAACAAAGAATTGTGTGAATGGCTAACACAAATGGAGAGCAAAGTGCTGCAAACTGCAGATTTCAACATTGAAGAAATGATTGAAAAACTTCAGAAGGTAAATAGTAGAAGGTTTAGACCTTTATCTAAGAAGCCTGCTGTGTTTAATATATATTATATATGGACCCTTTTACTATTATTAATGTTGTACTTATTATTATTGTTATTTTTATTGTTTCTACAATATTTTGATACATTATTCACTTTAAATAAATTAATTTTGGCTGCCAAAATCCCCCACTATAATAAGAGGCACAAAATTTTGCCTGTGCTATTAATCTACATCAAGCATTTAGATGTTATCAAATTTATTTTAACCAGTGGCGTAACTATAAATCCCCTCGCCCCCCAGCAAAACTTTAATGGGGGCTATGTCTGCCATAAGATAAGAAGATCGGGCCCGCATGGCTCCCAGACCCCCCTGTAGTTGCAGGGTCTGCTTCCCTGGTAGTTACGCCCCTGATTGCTGCAAATTAATAGCACAGGCGAAATATTGCACCTCTTGACCTGGGAGTGTCTAAAAGATTAACTGATCCTCAAACATCTCTCATACATTGTAAACAAGGCTAGGGTGATTTTATCAATCCGAAGTTATAGGCCTGTAAAGTTTCACTTACTACTCTGCACTGTCTCAGACATGCGTTTTAAGATATGTCCCCAAAAATGTATCTATTCTGAAACTAATTACAGCCGTGATGCAATATAAATCTTGGCTTTCCTCTAGAGGCCTTATCTTTGGCTAACTTTAAGAAGGGTTTAAGAAGGGTTATGATGCGGCCGATGATGCTTTGTTCCAGCAGTAGGATACAAGTGGGCATGCTCAAGCCAGGGGCTTACTGGTGATGTCACAGATCACGGTGTACATAGGAATCCCCACCCTATATTCTGCTGTAACTTTAGATAAACTGCAGCTAGAAGCATGATCGTGAAGTCATTGTAACATAGGTGTGTACTCTTTTTACTAGAAGGCACTTGTATAGAGTCCACAAATCCAATTGTAAGATAGAAAAACCTACAGGGCTATGTACCGAAAGCTGCAAACGTCTTTTTCCGTCTAAAAGACCCGTTAACCGATGTACCAAGGGTTAACATGACTTCAAGACATAACTAACAGCGCAACCACTGCAAGCTATGTACTGAGTCGATAACGGCTCTTTAAGACAAACTTAAATACCAGCAGATAGCGCATTCACAATGCACTGAGAGCTGTTATCGGCTCAGTGCATTGCCTAGTGGAGGCAATAGAGCGCAAAAACGGCTCTCGGTGCATAGCCCTCGTAATTCTTTGTGTAAAAATACCTGCAAATTCTAAAAATTAATAAAGCAACAAATGGCCTGGTGCACAGTTTGTTTCCTGACAGCCACACAGTTTTAAATTAAAAAACTGTCTCTGCTTAGGCAAGTTTGTTTATATGTATATTTAAGTTTCCCCAGAGTTCCTATCAACTTTCAACCATTGTGCTTGGTGTGAAAAGAAAACAAAAAACACACAGTCAGCTTTACTTTGTTGTAACTAAGGCCTCTAAAAGTCTCTAATGTAACAGGGCCTCTTGATGTCATTGTTAGTTTCTAAATTTAGATCCGTGTGCTTAGCCTTTCAACATACTGGCACAGCATTAACAATGGCAAATAAAAACCCACAAACTGCACTATAAATGAGTTAAGCTGGGAGCACACCAAGGATTTTATTATTTTTGACCGAGTCAGAGTGGCCGGACGAAACGAAGCACTGTGGAACACGGCAGAAGGAGACAGTTCCCATGACCATGTGTAGGACTGCATGATCGGCCATGGTTTTTCGGTGTGTCAGATTGCCCTTTCGTCCAATTTGAAAGAACGGTTGGACATCAGTCATGGCCACCCACAAAAAATCCCAATAGTTCGGGACGATCGGTCGATACACTAAAATGACGTTCAGTTGGTCAGCTTGGACTATTGAATGGTGTGTACCCAGTCTAACAAACACTTTTGTCACTGCAAATAAACATGTGAGAACAACCCCACTGGGTTTAACATACAACAAAAAAGGGGAACTGTGGTCTCCAAACAAGTTGATTTTAAATGAAAGGCCATGTTCCTTCCTTTAAATTGAGCCATCAACCACCTCTCTACATGCTGCACAGCCCAAGACATAAAGAAATCACTGATCAGAAAGTTAGGGGTGGGAGGTTCTGAATCTGCAGTCACAAATTGCAGTCACAAATATTAGTTCCTCCTTCTAATCTGCGGTTGGCACATGCTCAGTACAGGAGAACACAGAAGAAACCAGGAAGAATTACAGTGACTAAAGGAGGACTTAATAAGGAGGAGGGGGAGAACAGCATAGCCCACAGCAGGGAATGTGTGAAGTCTGAAAATGTAACTTAAATGTCACAGGGACTGTCACATGGTTTCACAGCTGGAAGTGGAGAGGATCTGGTGATGCTGCTTCCATATGACATGTAAAAATTGAAATATCTTCAAAACTGTAAAAAAAATAATGTAAAAGTTCATTGCAAATATACTTGGGAAATCAATTCCTGTTTTGGACCAGTTACCATTTAATTTGTGTTTAAGGAGAATCTTTTGTGCAGATAATGTATATGTAGGATTAAACTTAATGATCTGCTTATCATTTCTATAAGCCTCCATTTCCAAAGATCTGTGTTGGTCAGGTTTATCTGTGACAGGCCCTAAGCATGTTATGGGAGAGAAGGTCATTATTATAGTTATACCATTTATATACTGCACAAAAATATTAGCAGTGTGTCAAAGATATCCTTTTTTTTCACAAATATTTTTGCCATAGTAATGCAATAATATTCAATAATAACATTTTCTCGCATTATTAGGTATTGACTTGTTCAATAATTATCTGGATCCAATCATTATTGCCTTGCACAGTTAATAGTATATAAATTATTGTTCTTGTATAAGCTGATTTATTAAGCTCTGATAGGCAATGCAGACCTTATTTCCCTAATCATTTGTCCATGAATTTCCTGCAAACCTCCATTAAGTTTAAACGCAAAATATGGAGAACAACTTATCTAAATAAGTAAGTACTGAACAAAAATGGCAAACAACAAGGAAAAGGAAGGAGGGTAGGGGTTTATGCAGGTTCAATCTTGCAACCAGAAATAGGGTCCTGATCTGCAGGTTGCATATTACGGTTTATTTACATTTAACTGCCACAAACAAGATGCATACTGTCCAATATCTATTAGCTTTAATCAACAATTATCTCACATCCACAGAGTGTCCTATACTATACTAAGGATATTCCTTATAGAGTGTCACACTATAGAGCATGATACCGTTTTGTACAATAAGTAGTTAACAGATGGTTCCATGTCTAGTAGTGGCATTAAGCATATGGAATATCAAATCCTTTTTAACTTCGAAAACAAATGTTAATACTGAACATTAGGTAATAAGTAGCACTTTAGCTCCCCTCATTTCTAATAATTTTTTAATTTCCATGAATGCAAATGTAAAATGAAATTCGTCTTGAGTCTGGTATTCATAAACAGGTTCTATCATTTATATAGGACTGTATGGAAGAAATTAACCTGTTCAGTCAGAACAAAATACACCTGAAACAACTGGGCGACCAGCTGATTATTGCAAGCAACAAGGCAAGAACTTCTGACATTGACAACAAGCTCAATAAAATCAATGACCGTTGGCAGCACCTCTTTGATGTCATTGGGTCACGGTAAGGAAAATATTCACTTTATCTCTAGGCTGTTGTGCTCTGCCATCGCTAAACCAATACAGTATTACCAAAGTGCTGTAGCAGTGTAAAATCTATTTAATAAAAGGTTAATGGGAATTGTTCATTAAATGGTTCAAAGTATTTTTGTTTTCCTTTGATGAAGAGGAAACAGGCTGCTGTTCTAAATACAATTCCTGGCTAAATATACGAGGAAACTTTGCAAACTACTTTTTTTTTTTTTTTCCGGTCATACAAAAGCCCACTTATAAAATTCACACACAGTGTAAAGCAATTAATAATAATAATAATAATACTCAGTAATAAGTAAATCTATTGAGTAGAATGCAATCTTTTGATGTGCATATCAGACCATTAGTAATCTGCAGTACTGTTACCCTGTTTGTATGTGGGAACAATTATTTTAAACACTGTAAAAAGCACACTAGCCTTTAATCTGTCTGCCGTTATCCACCATCTACTCGGAGTGATGTTAGTCTAGCAGTCTGTAGTTATTTAGCTAATGCATTTAAGAATGACCCTGATTCCTAAAGGGGCACTAATCCAAAAATACAAACCTTACAGTATGTAAGGGATGATGATATTAAGTCACAGAGGAGTTTCACAACCATGTAAAGGCAGTTTTAAGCAGGTCAGCAAACTCCTTAATATAATTATATTATTTGGTTGGGGGGCATTACCTTTTATAGTGGATATGTTTTTAGGTTTTTGCATGCATATTTAGGTTTTGGGAATTGTTTGATTTTTTTTTTAATAATTTTAAAAAGTTTAAGAATAAGTGGTTGAAGCAGTAAACACACAGTACAGATTTATTATCATGGGCAATGACAGACAGGTTTTATTGAAAGCTGTCTGTCATTAGCTATAGATCTATATACACACATTCCCAAATTTCTCCTTATACCTTATATAAGGAGAACTTTGGATGACCTGCGCCTGCTATTGGCTCCCTATATTCTGTCACTGGCAAAAAATCTCACGTCTAGCATTCATTTGTTATTCTGTTTTATAGCCACACACAAACCTGATCAGTCTTTTATCAATACTGTGGATACCCAGCATCAGACTGCAGTAACCCAGAAAAAAATCAAAATATTTGCTGCAAATGAAGGCTTGGTACAGACAAGGGGATACTTCATCTGGCTAGCGCGGTGTTCTGCCTGATCAGACGAAATATCTGTGGGACTTCTCTGCCATGTTAGACCAATGAATCTCAATTGGTAAATTTTGCCAATTGATCGATCTCCTATAACTGGACAATGCTGAAATGCCTGCTTAAGCTATTTTCTTTTTGGTCAACAATATTTTGACCTGACAGCCAAAATGTCATGGCGGATGGTCAATGGGGTTGAAATAGAAAAAACAAATCAAAGCTCCACTCCCACCACTAAGGCATACATTTTCTGCAGTGCAAGTCCCAAAGTCCGGCCGCATCTCACAACATACGCATTGTAATCAAAGCACATGCAATGATTCCAAAAATTGGCTTTTAAGGGTACCCGTTAATTCAAACCACACAGCACCAATATAACGTTTCGGAGGACTTTCACCCTTCTGTCATCTGGTACCTGACGGGCATAACTGCAGGGGCCGGTCGCGCCCCCCCCCCCGAGAGATTGGAGGCAAGGCCCCTGACAAACCCCCTCCCCACAATGTTTTTAAACATATGAATGAAACGTATGCGTGATCAGCTGCCAACTACTGTCTGGGCCCCAGTCGCAATTGTGGTGGGGGCGGTAGTTACGCCACTGGTACCTGATGAAGGGAGGGTGAAACGTTGTAGTGGTGCTGTATGGTTTTAATAAATGTGTTAAGTACCCTTAAAATCCAGTGTTTGGAATAATTACATGTTGTGTCCTGCTTTGATTACAATAATAGGTTTGAAATATCACTATGGACATGGTATCTTTTCCACCTCTTATTACAGAACACAAATTTTCTATATTATTAATTTTCACTATAGTGTATCTTATAGAATTCTTTTTTTGATAGGAACATTTTGAGGATTCTGGCAGTGTTTGCATAAGTATCCTAATAAATGATCCATGTAAAGTATGTGTCCCTTTTAAAGTTTCATAGAGTGTTGTTATGGAGGGTATTAATAGCCTGTAATGAATGCTGGTGTACTCTTCCTATTGGCTTAGAGACTGTGAGTGGTTTAGTCTATGACATCAGGTTCGGCTTGGCCATATGGCACCTTTACAAGACGCACTTCCCCTCACATGTATTGTGTGCGTGTGTAAAGGCTTGTGCCATTCAAAAAGCATTGTCAAGTCTAATTACTTACTGGAGCCTAATGCTGAATTGGAAGGGGGATGGGGGCTTGGTTTCCCAGTCTCTCCATACAAACTGCTATGGTCAAGCATCTGTTTTTCATAATTATTAAAGGAAAATATCTGGGGTGGAATTTAAGTGAAGCTTTTGCAATTTTTCAGACATTTTGTGTTTAAATTGTTAAATTTTTTTCTTTGTATCGGTAAAATAGGTAAGGTTTAGGGTCTCTTGAGCGCTGATGGAAATGTTTGGATTTTACCCAGGCTTTTTTTTTCTTGTGTTAAAAGTTAAAAAACACAATTTTTCTACATGAACAGGGTGTTTATTGTCTTTCTGCCCACACGTGCCTTGTGTTATTATTTCCTAGCGGTGGAGTAGCACAATGAGTGTGCAGCCAGGCTCTGTATCTGTTTTGTTAAAACACTGAATGGGGATCAGGGATGAATGCCCTATTGGTGTCTGGTATGGATGCAGTTCTGAAGAATTGTTTCACTGACTGATATCAGTTTCTGTGTACTGTTAGGTGGGTGGAGATTTTTATAGTAAGTTTGAGTTTGTTGCCCCCTTTTTTATATACTTCACTGGTTAAATAGACACTTCACTGGTTCACAGGTGGGTGGCCATGTAATGATTCTAGTAACATGGATATGCATTGGGGCTTGCAACTCACCCCCGGCTATTCTGATCCATCACACAAGCTTTGCTCTTGATTGGCTGTTCCCACGCTGACATCACTGGCACACGCCCCCTCCCTCAGGTGATTGGAGGAGCACGGTTTTTAAACTTTGTTAGCACATTTCTCTGATGTTCTGAAGACGGCCCTGCTCTTGGGGCGGAAACATGTAAACTTGTTTTGTTTAATAAACACTTGATCGTTTGTGAAGACCTGTGAGTGCCTCTGTTCATACCGATTGCATATAATTTTGGATTGTGCACCCAGGCAAGTGACTTTTAGGAGTGCCCACGACATGTCCTTATTGTGACCAATGCAGGGTAAAACCATATAGGTTAATGGCTGCTGGGAGTACATCTGCTATAATAGGGTGCAGCTAGAAGCCCAGGAGCCTAATATGACCTTGAGGATTCCCTTTGCTGCTCTTCTTGCTTAGAAATAAGGATGTAGTAACATCTGGCTGCAAAGTTCTGATTTCTCTGGGTCATTGTGAAACATGCTGAGACATGAAATGCGAATAGATGGAATTTATTACTCTTTTTAGTAAGTATTTTGTTAGGTTTCTTTTTTTTTAGCTTTGGGAAAGTTTTTTTTATTGATCTGTATATTTAATTCCTATAGCCTTTTGTTTTTGCCAGATTCAATCTTTCCAAACCCTGTCCAGTGCTGACAGCAAGGTCTGGTAAAAACCCAGAATGCTCTTACAGCCCCATCATCCTGCTTGGATTAAAGACTTGAAAACTCTCTTTAGGCTTAATGCCAAGTGTTAACTATTGTTACCAATGAAATACACAGCAGGTGTTTACGCTAAGCTTTAGGTGAAAGAGAACAATCAACAACAATAATGTAAAGCACAGGAGAAGGCTTGGGACTGCAGTATTGCCTCAGCTGACTCCCTATACTTTAAGTGCAGGGAGACCAGTGTGAGCGAGGAAAATTTGGGGGCTTTTCCGGACAACTGCAAGGCCGATTGAGAACATTCGTCGGCCTTGTGATCGTTCAGAAAATGCAATACACGCATTGATGAGAGGGTCAATACCACCCGATACGACCCTTTCTCGTTACCAAGTGTACCCACCTTAAATATAAGAGGAATACCATATCATCTTGTAAAACAAAAAAATTAAGATCTCATGGTCATCTATGGTCACATTTAATGCCTGTACACATATACCATTTATGGTGGCTGACAAATTGCCACAACAACAATTTTACATGTTTTGCAGGCCGTTTTGGAATAGTTTATTAATTCGTCAGAATGAATCACAAATGATTGTAGATATTGTACATGTGTATGGGCCTTAAGACCATCTGCTCCCCTACAGATGTTTGAAAATTACAACTCCCTTCATTCCCCAACCACAGGGGAAGGCCTGTGAATGGTGGGAATGTTAACATCTGGGGGTTGTAGGTAGGACATCCCTGGTGATATTTAGAGTATATTTACCCTAGATCTGCAAGTGCATACTTCCCAACTGACCAATCCTGCATTGATTATGGGACATGATGCGTTTGTAAGAAATTTTGAATTGGTAATCATCACTGTGTTGCTGAAGAGATTGGGAGTTTTTTATGCATACCTAGTTACTTCACATTTTCTCTTTCATTAATTGAAAAATCAGTTCAATTTTTAACCTTTGCTGTTCCCTGCAGTTGACATTAGTGTCCTGAAATTTCAGGTTCTCTAACAGTCCTTCTTCTTCCCAGAATGCACACTACCTTGGAATGTTCCTAACAGTAATTTCTACTGATTGGCTGTTAGATGGGTCAGACGTGCTCAGATCTCGACTGAGCAACTGATTCAACCCAGGCGTTGGGTCATAACGGTCTCTATTTTAGAAGCATTTATTTATGCTGACATACAATTGTTATGTATAAAGAGTATATCATGTGTAGATATACAATGACACTAGATTCTGCATATTCATCTAAATTAGCTGTTGGGTTGATAGGAATCATGGGTAGGATTAAGCAGTTAAACTGTGTTTTTTTAGAACATTGACAGCTATGAAAGGTATGTTCTATGTAGCTCTAACTCATTCAGTTGAATTTTTACATGTTATATTGTTATGATGATTAACTCTGAGCTTGTGTTCCCTGGCCAATGATTATCTGGGCTATGGGAGGGGCTTACTTCTATACCAGAGCTGTATGGTTCCTGTAGTGATGCCAAGGTTGCCTGTGAAGATGTAATAAGGATTTTTATTGTAATCTTAGGAACGGTGAGTACAATGTTAGGACTACTATACCTTCTCCTCTCGCAGAGATTCTAAACAGCAGTGTTTAGGGGGATGGGCCGGTATGTGCTGTGTTCAGATGTATGAATGAGAGGGGATGCTGATTAACTGAGCTGCTTCATTCCATCAGGATTCCTTTCATCTGTGTGTTCGTGTGCAGATGTAGCTGGTTTGGAGGTATATTAACAATTCAGCATCTTATCTACAAGGGAGTAGAATGCCAAACCATCGTAATACATTATATCAAACATTGTTTCCTTTCTGCTTTTATGGTTAGGATGTTCTTTATAGAGATGGGTTCATTTCTTGTAGTGCAGCTTAATGAGCCAGACAATTCAGTAAGGCTTGTGTCTATTTCTTCTGTCATTGCAGTGTCCTGATTTCAGCAGTTGATGGGGCCTTTTAAATATGTAGTGAGGAAGACCTGTGATGTTTATTGTTGGCATTTGAGTATTTTATTTCCTATAGAATGTCCATGTTTACAAATGTGCGCAAGCATTGTGAATACAGTTTTCACTATGTGCAGACTTTTGATTCTGTATTGCTGTATTGAACAAGATGTTGTAGGGGGATTTCCCTTTTTTATACAGATTTATCTTCTTAAGATGTCATTAAAAAGGTAAATTTAAAAAATGTATACTATGTGAATAAAACATTTGTTTATTCTGCATAAAGAGATTTACTTCAGACTGAAGATATGATTTCATGTATGAATAAAATTAGTATACATTGAGAAAATGGCTGTTTTGGAAAGTTAATCTACAATTAAGAACAGTTAGTCTGAAACAAGTTAACCCAGGTGTTGTATCTGCAGTCTGAATGCAGCCAAATGTGCAGTTCACCAGAATGCTAGTAGTGTCCTGAGTATAAAACTTTATTGTGATATTTTACCATACAGCTGACTAGGATGCCACCATTAAGTGTTTAATGGGACACGTAACCCTAAAAACAACACCCACCCACAATAAATCTATAATACTATGGTAGTTAGGAGCAAGTATTCATATTGCACACTGTTCTTTAGTTAAGTGATTTGCTTAGTCACTTAGAGATTGCAGCTTTCAGAGTTCAATAAAAAATATTAATACCTATTTCATATCAACAATGTTTGTACATATATGAACATTACAGTGTCCATAAAATAAAGAATTAAAAAAAAATATTAATACAAATACAAAAGTTGGTGAAGTTATTCTGTCTGATTCTCAACTTAGTATAGTATTTGAGGTTGAATAAAGACATACGTCCAACCAGTCCAACTAATCTAGCAATATCCTCATTTCCTGCCTAACTGTTGATCCAGAGGAAGGCAAAAAAAACCCCATCAAGTTTATGAAGGGGAAAAAAATTCCTTCCTGACTCCAAGTGGCACTTAGAAATTTCCCTGGATCAACTCTACTTTATGTATCAATACCAGTAACTTGCAACATTCCTTGTTTGCAGAAACTCATCCAGCTTTTTTTTTAAACTGACCAATGAACTTGTAACAATATTTTTCATTGAAATAACCTAGAGAGTCTGAAAGCTGCAAGCAAAACAAATAAAGATAATTACATTTCAATTTTAAAAAATACTCTCGTAGAGATTGTGAAGAAGGGGTTTTGTTTAGGGCCTAGTGGTATTGGTATTGTATTATCGGTATTGTGTGTAGCTTTCCCGAACAAGCGCATGGCCGCTGAATGTTTGGGTTGGCCTAGCGCTCGTTCGGGAAAGAGGGAAAATTTCCCTTGGCCGCTGGAGACTCCCTATAGGGAAAAAATGTGTTTCTGGATGATCACATTTCCATAAGTAACTTTCATTAGTGTGAATTTGTACATTTAATGACTGCTACAAGTAGTTTAGGAAAATACCCTAAAAGTGTCAGTTTAATGTAAACTTAAGTTCTGTACAAACATCTAATGGCACAACCCCCTGAGCGAAAGATACACCAGCGATAAATGCCTGTTTCAGCTAATGGTCGCGTGTGTATGCATTCGCTCTGGTGCCGTTTGTTTTTCCGCCACAGTGCTCTGGAATCGTGCCTCGTTTGTGACGTCAGATGTGTCTACAAGGCTTTGGGCCCTACAAAGTGTTTCATTGCCACAGGTTTTCACTTTAAATGACCTAGTATAGTAAATAGGAGGGTTCTTCAAGCAGGATACATGGACAGGCTTAGGGCATGGCCACACGGCAACGCAAACGCAGGCAATTTCATGTGCAATTTCATTGCGTTTGCGCATGTGTTTTTTTCATTACGTATTGAAAAACACATGCAATTGCAGTTTAAAATGTGGAATGCAAATCGCAATCGCAACGCACCCGAAAACGCACGTTTTCGGTGTGTTGCCGTTTTTCAATGATCTGAAAAAACGCAAACGCAAAAAAAACGCAGCAGTGTGGCCTAGCCCTTATTGTTTAAAAACTTGTTTACATGTTGCAGATAAGTATTCACTGGGGGTATTAAAGTAAAGCTACAGATTATTGGAGGAGTGGCTGATGAAATTCAGACTGCTTTGCCCAATAATCTTATATGTGTATTTGCTCCTGTTGACATTGAATGTTCTTTACAAGCTTACGCCACATTCAAGGAGATTTTTTCATGTCACAGGAAAGCATCTCCGATCCTGCATTTTCATAAATCCAAAGAAAAACTACAATTTTTTTTTTTTGTCATAAAGTCCCATTGCCACACCAGTATTTCGTTATTAATGGCTAATGGCGCAGAATTTACAGGATAAAAATAGCAGCTTAACTTCTTATCTACCTTTAATACAATATAAAATAATAAACTCTTCTAAATAGCTTGTTCTCTTGGGAATTGTAACATACTAACATAGTAATAGAGGTTGTTATACAGAGGTTGAATGTCTGTATAACAGTTACATAGTAACATAGTATTGGAGATTGTATAAAGCTAGGTACACACAGTCCAGATTTCTGAAAGATGACAGACAGGATCTGCATACACACAGACTGTGTGTTTCCATCGGCCACGCTAGACTCCTCTATATGGAGTCTAGCGCGGCCTATGGAAATTTTCGGCCTTTCCCGAACGAGCGTTCGGCCGACCCAATCATTCGGCGGCCGCACGCTCGTTCGGGAAACGAACGTACACACATAACGATAAAGCCCCATTACCGTCGGATCCGACGGTATCAGGGCTTTATCGTTACTGTATGTACCTAGCTTAAGGTTAGTCCAACCTTTTCACCCTCCACTTTAATCTTACCTAACAGTTTATCCAGAGGAAGGCTTTAATTTTAAATAGAGTATTGCCTTGCTCCTTCCCAGGATGCCCCAAACACATTTCAGTTAGATGCACTGCTTACCTGTTTTGAACGTTATCGATGTTAAACAGTTGCGTGCACAGAGAAGCACTGTGTGCCAGGGACGTGCACAAGAACTTTTGGAAAGCTTCCTGCTAGGAGAGGTTGCCCCTGACAACTAAGCTTAAAGGGCAACTAAAGCCACAAACCAGTAATCTGTGTCTTACCTCTCATTTTGATACAGGCGCTGGGAAATTTACCTAAATAACATATAGTTTGTGCTTAACTTCTCAGCATACTAGTATCACACAGTTTGGTCAACGACCATTATGTTCTTCACATGCTCAGTCCTTAGCTATGGCAGAAACATGTTACAGTTGGTCACACCCATTAATAATATCTAGCCAATCCTTTTACAGGACAGATAAAGCAAGGAAGCATGTGACTAAGGTCAGAAGTTGTGGTCTGACACTGCACATACACACAGATACTTCATCCAGTTCTTAACAGGCTTTGATTTACTTTAACAGTTTACTAAAGTTTATAGTTTATTGGTGTTTTTGGGGGGGTTGTTTTCAGATTCTGGAGTAAAAAAAATTGGGTTTAGTTCTCCTTTAAAGGGTATCTCCACCCTGAAAAAATGTATTTTGCTGTAGTGTAGGTTCCCTAGCCCACCCCCAACCGCTATATTAATTTAGTTAAAAAAGCTGCAGAAAACCTACTTACATGCCTTCATTCCCCCGGCACTATGATCTCGGCCATCTGCTTACTGGAGCTGAGAGGCAGACAATCACAGATGCAGCCGCCGGCATTGCAGAACGCCGGGGGAACGAAGCGATGTAAGTATATTTCTGCAGCTTTTTTAACTAAACTAACACAGCTGTTGGGGGTGCGCTAGGTTACTGGAACAAGCAAGGGTAAGTGCTCTCTAACCCAACCGATGGGTGCAGACACCTCAAAAGTCCTCCCTCAGGAACCTCAATTTCAGGCAAAGACAAACCCATGGGCCACACTCCAAGTAAAAAGACTTAATTTATTGGAAACCACACATATCACTGGGCTAGGGTACCTTACATTACAGAAATAATCTTTTGATGGTAAGGGGGTGAAGGTGCAAGATGGGATGGGGGGGGCTCCCCTGCATGTGCCAGAACCCTCTCAGAAAGCTCCTACTCTTCACTTTCCATAATTTAAATAAGCAGTGCAGCAAAACCATTTAAAGCAGAGATCTAAGGTATAGATTTTTGAACACTACACAGTGGGGCTAGTAGTGGGTTCAATTTTAGTTCTGAGGTGGACATACCCTTTAAGGAGAAGGAAGCCATGTATCTAACAGAACTTTATCCAATGTCTGAGAGGTTTGTGTTTTTCGATGTCTCTGACCTGCTGGACATATTTTACTGTGATGTACTATTGGGACATTGAGGGGACGTGTGTGTTCCTTCTTACATGGGGTGTCTGTCCTTACCTTGGGAGGCATGTTGTATGGGGCTAAGGGGGATTGGGGGTGTTGCTGACTGCCACTGGTGCCTTGGTGGTAAGTACGTAGGTTTACATGCAGATTTATCAGTGGCCCTTGTGTTGTCTGCGATGGTCCTAATGTTTGCAGTTATGTCCTTGTCCCACACAGTGTTGAACGTAACTTTAACCCAGAACCAGCACAGGGAATCTGTTTAGCTCAAAACCGGTGAGTAAAGTATCAGTTGTACAGAACTATTACATTGTGTGATCTGGGCAGGAAGCTGGAGGTTAGATACAATGTTATAACATTGTATCTAATCAGGATATTAAAAATGTATTGTTTGTGTTGTAACATTGTATCTAACCTTTAGCTTTCTGCCCAGATCACATATGCTTTACACATATACTTGGTTCTGAGATTCTGCAGGAGTTTGTTATAGAAGGTCACTACTGCTCTCTGGAAGTGACTGATATCAAGATCAATTGCCAGGAGGTGCATCTGCACATAAGGCTGATTGAAGAATCAGGTCGGTTAATTGTGTCAGTGGCAAAAATTGCTTACGTCAGTGAGTTAAATGTAACACTTTTTACTGGAGTGGATTTTTACAGTTCTTTGGTGTTTTATGGCGCGTCCAGATTATAAGGGTATAAAATTTGGGTAAAGCATTTTATTGTGAGAAAAGGGTTTTCTATTTGTAGACTTCTAAGCATGATCACTTTGTGTGTAGGGAGTGGGGTTGTACCAATCCAATACAACCACTAGCATTCTACTGTAGCTTTAACAAATTCATCTGGTGTAAATCAATTGCTGGGCAGAAAGATTTTTTTTTTTTAAACCAAACAAAAATCTTTGCAATGTGTCATATTTTGTGGCATATTTCTTCATAGGTGAGAACCAATATAGTGTTATCTTTACTGCTGCCCCATAAAATAGTAACGTGGCAGTAAATTATAGACAGGTATTCACTTCACTCGCATTATAAAACACTGTGCCCCGTTATTCCTTCAATCGCATTTGGTTTTCATTTGTGACTGTGACTGTAAACCTTCTGCTATACTTTATACCTTTTTTCAGAGCCAGTTTATAACAATTTCCCTATATTATCTTTTGAACCAAATTCCATTGCAGGGTTAATGCTGTTTTGGGCTATAAATATCCAGCCAGGGCTAATAAACAAACAATCCCCGACCGAACGCATACATGCGGACGATTCCTGTCCAGAACAGCCAATGGTCACGTGTAGCGCTCGGTGTCGTGGATCGTTGGCAAAATCGTACGTACGAACCTTAACACTGTATGTGGCTGTGAGTACTTTCTGGCCTTCAGTAGCATAGAAACCCATTGTATTCAAAGGAAGACTAAAGAATTGAAAACAGAGACCTAATTATAACCACTCTAAGCAGCTACTGATTATATCTAATTGGTTACCTTACAGATAATGCCAGAAAGTTCAGTTATTATTAGCACTAATGGGTTAGCTAATAGGTACTAAGAGGGAGATTATTTCTCCTAATGTTCGTTTCATGCCTTTCCTGGCCTATATATTCTAACATGGGAAGTTCTTGAACAAGATAAGGTGATAAGGAAGTTCTTGAAGAAGATAAGAGTCGTTATATATCATCGGTGTAGTCTATTGCCTGGTCAGTGGCAAAATAAGGGAATCACTAGGCTTCACCTACAGTGGTTTTCTGGGAAGAGGCTATATCTTTCATAGGAAAAATAAGAAGACAGGGCTCCCAGGCCACCCCTGCAGTTGCTCCTTTGGTAGTTGCTGAGCCTGTTTATACAGCACTTTTTTATGATATGTAAAATATAGACTGGGTTAATCATACATGTATACATATATTATGAATACATCAAAGAAAAGTGCTCCTGTACTAAAGAGCTTGCAATTTAGTTAGCCTTGTTTTCATTTTTGCTTACACAGGGTAAAGAAATTGAAAGATACACTGGTGGTTATCCAGCAACTGGACAAAAATATGAGTAACCTTCGTACATGGTTGGCCCAGATAGAGTCTGAATTATCCAAACCTGTGATTTACAGCATCTGTGATGAACAAGAAATTCAAAAGAAACTGACTGAGCAGCAGGTTAATTATTATATAACATTTCAGTATAACCCTCCCCCCCTACAAGCCCTTAAAGCAATAGTCACCCATGCCCCAGGTAAGTGAGAATGGGATTATTTCAGCACAGGAGTTTTTACCCCAAGATGGTGGGCTTGTAGCTAAAATACCCCTGAGGCTCAGGGCTAGGCCACACTAGCGCGATTGCGCCCGCGATTTCCATTTTAGCAAAAATCGCGGGCGCAATCGCGCACGGGAACGCAGAAATTCCCGTGATTTCTGATGCGCTTGCGATTGCGCGTCCATTCGCGTTTTGGTAATGCATGCGTTCACCATTTTTGGTGCGTTAATGCATGCGTTTCCATAACGCAAAATGTCAAAAACGCATGCGCTAAACGCAAAAGCACAAGAATCGCGCACACAATCGTGCAATAACGCTCGCGATTTGGTGCGTGATTCCTGTGCGTTGCAGTGTGGCCTCACCCTCAGAAAGCATTGTGTTCCCTTTTGTTTTCTCTTTGGACAGCTGGGAACACACCATGCAATATTTCGCTAGAGGTGAATGGTCGGCTAGGACAAATCACTGTCTGTCTCGACAAATGTAGCAGTTTGCCACAAGTGATTGTGTTGTCCATAGGGGCCATGCATTACTGTCATACCCGACCCAATAGTTTTGATATGTTTAACAGAGTTTTTTCTATCGGACTGCAGTTTTACATGATACATGTTGGATTTTGTAGGACCTGCAGAAAGACATTGAGCTGCACACCTCCGGCGTTGCATCGGTGTTAAATATCTGTGAGCGTCTTCTACACGATACAGATGCGTGTGCAAATGAAACAGAGTGTGATTCAATCCAACAAACCACCAGGAGTCTGGACAAGAGGTGGAGAAATATTTGTGCCATGTCTATGGAAAGACGCCTAAGGTAATATCTAAAGAGATGAACAGTAATAAGCCATGGCTTTTAGTATAAGTCTTGCTTAAAAATAGATAACAAATAATCCAAAACAAGGGGTGTAGAAAGTTTTTTTTCCTTTCTATGTCAATATAGAGCAAATAAGCCCCTTAACAGCACATTATGGGTATTAGAAGCCATTTCAGAATCCCATGAACATAAAAAAGCATGAGACCCGAGTCTAAATAATCTGATAAAGGTCATAGAACTTGGTTTTCCTTATTTACTGAAAGGATTGTTATATCGCTTGTACGGGTTTTTATTTGTTTTGCTCATTTTTGCTTGTATATGCTCTGTTACATTGTATAATGGAGCCCTCTGGTGTTTGGGAATTATAAAGATACTAAAAGTTACCAAGAAGACTCACTGTAACTTTAATCATTTTGTTAGAATTGAAGAAACCTGGCGATTGTGGCAGAAATTTTTGGAAGACTATTCTCGCTTTGAAGAGTGGCTGAGAGAAGCTGAAGCTACTGCCGCTTTCCCAGAGTCCTCTGAAGTGTTGTATACACGTGCAAAAGAAGAGCAGAAGAAGTTTGAGGTATGTAGTGTTCCATGGGGGTGGTAGTATTATGTCATACACAGATTTTGTTAAATTCTCCAGCTTCATTAAAAATGTAAAGGTATTGGTAAACCCAAGAAAATGCCAAAAATTAAATGATGCTTGAAACCCAGATTTCCTATTTTTACACCAGGTACTGTAAATAAATTAACAATGTAGAGCAATAAAATACTAATAAAATTAATTCTTTAATATATCAATTGATCAATATTCATAAATCAATTTAAAAAGTGAAAAAAATTTTGTGTTAAAAAGTGAAAATATTTTTGTGTGTGTATATATATATATATATATATATCGGTATATGTGTGTATATAAAATAAATGTTAAAGGTCTAGCCGGCCTAATTGTTCAATTCATCCACCATATTAAAGATCTAATAACAATCAATACTTTAATTATTTAAAGTGGAGTTGTGTAATCATATATGCAGCAGTGCATTGTGGGTTCATGGAGGAGCAAATTCAAGGGAGATGCTGAATGGACATTTTCCATTACTACCAGCACGTTGGAAGTAACTGAAATTAGCTGAGGACGGATTGCGGGCGTTTAAAGGAGCGCACTACGACTGGACAGCAGTGAGAGCAACGTGTGAAGTATAAAACACCCGGTTAAAGGCGTCTTGGTGTACTACGATAATCTAACTTTATGAGGGAAACTGTTGTTTGATCCATGAATTTTGTGATTCTGTTATACCAGCTCAGCTGTACAAATATAACAATTGGGCATAGGTGCAATATCTGCTTTTTGTTTGCACTCAAGTCTCTCCCATTCATCCACAATACCCAATTAGGGCTAGGGTACACTAGGGCGTTTCAACGTGCAATCCCAATGTGCATTAAAAAGCGTGTGCTAATGTTGGGCAACTGGTCTGGCCACACTAGGTGCTCTGCGATCGCTTCAGCCAACAAGTACTTTGTGTGTATGTGTGTATATAATTTAGGGATTTGTACAAAAAAAATAAAGGCAAGATGTTAAAAATAAAAGAAATCCTATGAAATCTTTGTTCTATTAGTCTCACATCCCCTAAATGAATATTTTGATCTATTTATTGTAACATTGTATAGTGTTATAGTTCAGTAGAAACACAACAGTGAAATACAATTGTTGTGCAGAGCTTGCATCAATCTTCCCCCTTAAATTTCCAACCAATAATAGATCAATAGCAGATCCATTGGACCATTCTATAATTAAAGTAATCAATCTGTCTTTTAATACTCACCCTCCCCATTAACTCACAGCTGTCACTGCTGTTACAGAGGGTTCACTATTGATAAATGTGTTAGAGAGGAATCACTATTGGTAAATGTTTTAGAGAGGGATCACTATTGGTCAATGTGTTAGAGAGGGATCACTATTGGTCTCACTATGTGAGGCAGGGCCGCCATCAGGGGGGTAAAGGGGGTACTCCTGTATGGGGCCCTTGGAAGGGGCCCAGAGAGTGAATGGAAGAAAAAAAAAATTTTTTTTTCTGCAATACTAAAATTCAGCAAACTCCATTCCTAGATAGAGAAGACAAACAGGGCGTTTCTGCTGCATGGCCCATGGCGCATTAATTGGCTTTACTGTCCATGTGGCTCCACCCCCTCCCGCCCCTCCCCTGAACTTGTATCTTCTGTTCTGTGATCTCCATAGAGAGCAGGTGGGAGTAACTGTAAGTTATACTGATCCCATTTCTGATTGTGAGAGTCCACGGGGGGCATTGTTACCCTCTGTCTCACTGCTGTGTACAGGGACTGACAGGGACTGATAAACTTCCTCTATGGGGCTGCTGGGGCCAGAACCTATATAGCAGTGATGGAAAACCTTGTAACTTCCAATGTTAAGAAACTACAACTCCCAGCATGCATTGTTTGCATTCTGCTGCTAAGGCATGCACTGCACATGGGGTAGGTAATAGCCTAATAGGGCTACTGGGCTATATTACCTACCCCATGATGGCAGCTCCACAGCATCTCTATGCTGCCTATATACATATCTCCATCTCTGTCACATAGCACTATGGCAGTTCCACACTGAGATGGAGATATGGATATAAGCAGGATAGAGATTGTGTCACATGCAGTATGGCAACTTCACACCATCTCTATCCTGCCTATATCCAAATTTCTATCTCTGTGTCACATAGCAGTATGGCAGCTCAACACTGAGATGGAGATATGGATATTAGCATGATAGAGATTGTGTCACTGTCACATATAGCAGTATGGCAACTTCACACCATCCCTATCCTGCCCATATCCAAATTTCTATCTCTGTGTCACATTGTGTCACCATCTCTATTATCAGGATATAGACAGGATGGAGATGGTGTGTGGAGCTGCAATCTGAGATAGAAATATGGATATAGGCAGGACAGAGTGTGGAGCTGCCATGCTGTGTGGCAATAGTGGCAGCCTTTTTCCAGACAGTGCACAAATGGGTAGGTATAAGGATTTGAGCATGGAGAATGGGGTGAATATATCAATAGAAATACGTTTTAAGCAACACTAATGTAGAATATAATATGGGGTCTAATATGGGATCCAGTTTGTGTGGGCTTGGCGTAAAGGTACCGTATATACTCGAGTATAAACTGAGATTTTCAGGCTAAAAAATAGCCTAAAAAAAGTCTTGGTTTATACTCGAGTCAAACACTTAGCTGCTCCGGCGGAAGCACGCTCCGCATCCTCTGCTGGCTGATATCACTACTCGGCGACGGGAAGTGAGGCCGGTGCTGAGTAGTGACGTCAGCCAGCAGAGGAAAGTGGAGCATGTGACCGCCGGAGCAGAGAAGAGGATCCAGAGCAGCCTGCAGGGGAACGTGGAGCAGGTAGCAGAAGGCAACTGTGGGGACTCAGAAGGGGGGGAAGTAGAGTAATTCCTTCAGTGGCTATTCCTTGCCACTGCAGATGTTTGGAAACTACAACTCCCAGCAACTAAAGCATGCTGGGAGGTGTAGTTTCCAAACATCTGGAGTGCCAAGGAATGAGGCTGTAGTTGCCTTTTAAATGGACATAAGAATTCCCATACAGTAATAGCCAAATCCAGTATGGTTATTACTGTATGGGACTTCTGATGTTCATTTAAAGGGCAACTAAAGCCTAAAAACAATGCAGAATCAGAAGGATTCTGGCTTAATATCTAGTTGACATATAATATTGCAGGCAACAATGTAAAATAGAATAATGGTCTTTAAGTGTGTGTAACTTTAACAAAGTGGGCGTAGTCTTAACAAAGTGATTGTGGGGGAAAAATCCGCATTCGCCGCTTCTCTTCTCCCCATGGGTACCTCTTTTGCGTTTTAAAATATTGGGAGGTATGGACTGTCTGAGTTGGTTCGTGCTATGGGGGGCCCAGAAATGTAGCCAGTATGGGGCCCAGGAAAGTCTGATGGCAGCCCAGATGTGAGGTCCTATAAAGAACCCAGACTATCCTGTCATGTTTCAATCTTATTACATTTTATCAGTTCAGGACACATTTCATGGCTTCTATGGGGTCTATTGCTTAAATAATGTAATAAACCATTAACAAACTCACTTCATTGTCTCAGAGAAATGGGCATTGAAATGTTTTCCATTCAGTCCCCCTTATCATATATAGCAGGGATAAGCAACCAGTAGATCTTCAGATGTTTAAAAAATACAACTCCCAGCATTCCTCTACAAGCACTCTGTAGTAAAGGAATTCAAACTACAACTCCAAGCATTCCTCTGCAAACACTCTGTAGTTAGGGAATTCTGGGAGTTGTAGTTTCCAAAACATCTGGAGATCTACTGGTTGCTATATCTATAAGAGAAAGATGCTATCAAGCAAACAGCAGCTCTCCTTTGTTTCTGTTGACTGGGGAGGGGTAGGGTGAGGTGAGAGACTGTCACATGTTTTACAAAGGAAGTGACATATAAGTCTTGGAACTTCCTACTAAGGCTGAAGCCACACTACAACGCACAGGAATCGCGCACAAAATCGCGAGCGTTATGCGCTTTTCTTGTGCGTTCGCCTTTGCGTTCGCGT
The DNA here is from genome assembly GCA_019447015.1 of Hymenochirus boettgeri. NCBI lineage: Eukaryota > Metazoa > Chordata > Amphibia > Anura > Pipidae > Hymenochirus > Hymenochirus boettgeri. The sequence goes on along the minus strand of CM033476.1, from coordinate 262,981,426 downwards.
TTTGCGCATGCGTTTTTGCCATTTCGCGTTATGGAAACGCTGCGTTAACGCACAAAAAATGGTGAACGCATGCGTTACCAAAACGCGAACGGACGCGCAATCGCATGCGCATCGGAAATCACGGGAATTTTTGCGCTCCCGCGATTTCCATTTTAGCAAAAATCGCGAGCGCGAAGCGCGTGCGCAAACGCGCGAAAAACGAACTAGTGTGGCCTAGCCCTAACACTTACTACTTCCCTACTAACACTCTCCCTTATATAAAAACAGTTCTGGATGTATGTACGTTTTTCCCAGACCATTTTCCAGGTCCACTGGCGGAACGGATTTTAGCAGTTTCGCCCATCTCTCAAAACCCTGTATTTAAATACCTTCCTGTATAGATTTATCAAAACAAATCAATAAACAAAACAGAAAAATGTGTAGTGTTATACAACAAATATAAGATGGATAATTTCTCTATCTAGATATTAAGCTGCACTTTATGTCCCCTCTAATACCTATTGGGGTACTCCCAATAGGTTCCCTTATGCCTCTGTATATTGTGTAAAATATTCATTTAGGTGAAATAACACTAATAGAACCAAGATTTCATAGGATTTCTTTTATTTTTAACATCTTGCCTTTATATTTTTTGTACAAATCCCTAAATATTATAGTAGTGTGTATAAAGCTTTTATATCATCTGTATCCACATATAGCTAAACATACACCCACATAGGCACACTTTTGCCTTTGCCTTTTCTAGTGTGTTATATAAATACATTGATGACCTGTGGATAGTAAGGTCTAGACAGACTTAATGAACTTAATTTTTTTCTTATGACGGATGCACTGTACTACCATGGACTTTTTTTTTAAAGGAACACTAGAGATAAATTTATTGAATTGATTACCGTAGCACTATTTACTTTTGATTTCACAACTGCAGGGATTCTGTGTCTCCAGATGTTTTGAAAGCTATATCTCCCAGCATTCCCTGGCTTCCCTCTGTAGTTGAGGAGTGCTGGAAGTTGTAGTTTTTAAACATCTGGAGGCACACCGTTCAAGAATCCCTGAATTAATGTATTGATTGGTATTCGACATCCACAGGATGTTTAATCGGGATTTAGTGGCACAGATTTGGTCTGGATTTTGGGCAAATGGTACAATATAATAATTGGTGCAGCTTAGAAATGGCTGTTTTTCACCAGGTTTCTTGGGATCCGGGACCAGCATAGATTGGTAAAAGGATTGCCATTGCATTCCCTTGTTTCAAGTACAGGCCAGGTTTGAATGTGGAAACAAGCACAATCCGCTCACCTGACTGAGTTTACTAAAGTGGTGCATGTTTTCAGACAGTGGGACCTGTACAGCAGAGTGGCTGCTGGTGGTCTAGGGTGAACTAGGCCCTAGGACCGTATATCCAGGAGGAAACTGGACAAGGTGGCATTAGGCCCATGGTGTGTGGCCAAGACTGAGCCAGAGAAAGGCCTCAAAGATTTGACTAAAGTTACAGCAGAGTGACCGTGGAGATAACCCAATGAGAGGGTTTGGCACACAAGCAGTGCAAGGTTTTCTGTTACCATTTCCTGGACTTAATTTTGGCTAAATAAATATTTTTCCCTTTTTTGTTTAACCCAAAAAGACAATGTACATGTTTTCCATATCCTTCTGTGCCCTGATCCTTGCTGTCCACCAAGCTGATTCCTACAATATATATACATATATGGGGTTATTCAATAAAAGGTCTTATCGTTTAAAATGGTGCTAATTTTGCCTCAACCAATCAGATTTTATTTAACATTTGAAAGCTAACATCTGATTGGTTGGGGCAAAATTTAGCACCATTTTAAATAAGACCTTCTATTGAATAACCCTGATAGTTTTTACCTTTTTATATTTATATATACATATTATTCAATTTATATTAAAGACTTATTTTTATTAGTAATGTATTGCTCTACATCATTTATTTACTTAAGTGAAACATTGATACTGATGTATTAACTGTAAAAATTGATGTGAAAGTCACATCATGTGTATTTGGAAGAACCCGCTAGGAGTTCCCCCAGAGGTGGAACTGTTTTATTAAAAAGAGGGCCCTGAACAATGGCAGCTCTGCTGTAAAATTGGGAATGAAAATATTTTCTTTAAAATGGCAATGCCTTTAGTTTGGAACTAGATAGAAAATTATAAAAGTAAAAAATCTTTTTAAAGTCAGGGAAAAACATTTTCGGGTGGCTCAGTGGTCAGCAATGATACCTTGCAGCGCTGAAGTCCTGAGTTCGAATCCAACCTTGGACATGTCTGCAAGGAGTTTGTATGTTCTCCCCGTGCTTGCGTGGGTTTCCTCCGGGCACTCCGGTTTCCCCCACAATCATTAGGACATACTGATAGGTTGTATGTGCCAAATAAATGTGCTTAGATTGTAAGCTCTTCAGGGCAGGGTGTTATGTGAATGTATATATGTAATTGTAAAGCGCTACGGAAGATGTTGGCGCTATATAAATGAATAATAATATTTCTCCATTAAAGGACAATTATACTCACCTTTTCCCCGATCCACTGCAGCATAGTACCCAGGGTGAGGACCTAAAATCGCTAAGTCCTAACCCTGGGTACTTTCCCTAACTCCTGCACTACTTACCGAAAATCTGCTTCGGCGATCCACACTGTTCCACCTCTCTCCTACTGTCAGTGACAGTCGCGAGGCAGCCAATTGGAAGACACGCCTCCTTGCAGAGCGTATTTCCTAATCAAATGGTTAGTTGTTAGTGTAATGAGCTGGTGATACATTGTTTTAACGGTTAGAAGTTGAAATAGAAACTGCATTAATATTGAGTGGATTAATATGCCCCTACTTCACCAGCTATGTCCACAGTTTCTGTATGGTATGCTTTTAACTCCTTTAATCACAACATTGGCATTCTTTGATCTATATTTCTTAGGCATTCCAGAGGCAGATCCATGAACGCCTTACTCACCTAGAGCTAGTCAATAAGCAGTACAGGAGGCTTGCACGTGAGAATCGTACTGATGCAGCCAGCAAGCTCAAGGAAATGGTGCACCAGGGAAATCAAAGGTGGGACAACCTTCAGAGACGGGTGGCGACAATTCTGAAAAGGCTTAAGGTAAAAATGAATTGTGTACACTATACACATTGTTTCCTTTAAAAGGATTATTCCTCATAGAATAACTATAATTTTGAGTATTTTCCAGATACTATCTAGCCTTTAAACTTTATAATAAAAATACCTTCCTCAATATGCAAAAACTTGGCCCCATTCTTGATGTGTAAGGGAAGTTTCAAGAGGAGGATGGGAAATGTTACCTACGTTTTATGTCCTTTTAACTTTTTTTTCCGTTTTTAACATTTTAAATGTTGTTTGGCTAAATGTGTCTGATTTCTGTACATGTGCTGTACACGCTCTCAGCCTATATCTCTTTGATGAAAATTTACACGTGGTTTTTAGCACTTTACTAGTCAAAGAGAAGAGTTTGAAGGAACGAGGGACTCTATCCTTGTGTGGCTCACTGAGATGGACCTACAGCTAACGAATGTTGAACATTTCTCAGAAAGTGATATTGAAGATAAGATGCGACAATTAAATGTAAGACTACTGAATGATAATACGCTGTATCAGCTCTTTCTGCACGCGTTTATTTTAGTTTTAATTACTTTATCGTAGTACTGGGAATATGTTGACAGTTTTTAAATTAGATGGCTGTAGTAGGAGCAAAAAAATGCGATATCTAATGTGCAGAATATTGTATTACCACGTTTTACGTACCATTATAGTACACTGTGCCAGTGTGACTGAGAATGGGCGCATTGGGAACCTGTTTAGGCCACATCCATTTCTTTTCTTTAAAGGGAAAGTCCACCCCTCTAGGGAGTATGTTGTGCTCTAGAGTTCGCTTTCTTTCCAATGAGTAAATCTGCTCCCAGCAAGAGATCTAATACTTACAAGTTCGAGATCCACCGCCACTTCCTGTCTCTTCACTCTCTCTCCACTGCGGCTGCTGTGTTTTTTGTATTTGTGTTCCCAAGCAGACGCAGTGGAGACTACTCCGGGAATGGCAGTCAGTGATTGGTTGTGACGTCACGGTCACGGCCGACACCGACTGCTTTACCCGGAAGTGGAGAACGGACTGCAGAGGACGAGACGGTGGATCATGGAGCTTTTAAGTATAAGATCTTTTGCTGGGAGCAGATTTACTCATTGGGAACAAAACGAACTCTAGATTTAGGGTTTTTTGCACAACATTTTTTCCTAGAGGGGTGGACATTCCCTTTAATACTTTATAGATTTGCCAAAAAATGTACTGCTTGGGAATTCCGTATTTGATACACTGTGTGGTTAGCCCAAGAATTTATTTACAGTAAATCCGGCATAATGCAGAAAAGCAGGTATACTTAGAAACCATTCTTCATAAAATGATTTTATCTCATTCCTGCTAAAACAGAACAATATGTTTTGCACCAGGATTGCTTGTTTGGTTTTAGTAAATTATTTTCTTATATAGGAGTTCCAGCAGCAGATTACATTAAACACTAATAAGATTGACCAGCTTATTGTTTCTGGTGAGCACTTGATACAGAAGAGTGAAATGTTAGATGCGGTGGTCATTGAAGAAGAGCTGGAAGAACTGCATAGATACTGCCAAGAGGTTTTTGGACGTGTATCTCGTTTCCACCAAAGGCTAACTTCCAGGAATTTGGTAGGAAAAACAAAATATTTTGTTCCTAGTTCTATTTTATCTTTGAACATTATTACAGCTGGTTGTTTGATGATGTTGATAAAACACACCAAAAACACTAAAATGTAGATTTAACCTTTTATGAAGAATGCAAAGGATGGCATAAAGCACATGATTTTGGTCAATAAAAAATAATTACAAGGGACAGCACCTTGCCATTTAGCGCAGATATTCCATCACCCCCAAAGAGAATATTGTATTTCATAAAACGTGGACACATACTATAAGAAAGTGTATTTATTTAGTGCTCTCAAATAGTAAACACAACATTTGGTTAAGGCCTGAGTATGGTAAAATAACCCCCATAACAATCTGTTAACTATGTGAGCGCATGAGAGCAATTAATATTTTGAGTTACTTACCTTTGTTCTGCAGCTTAAGTGATTTCACACAGTCCCCTACTTTTCGCAGAACAACCCCATTTACTCTGTCTGACAGTCCTCCATCTATTCCAGGGGTGCACAGATCAGCTACCTCTTTCTTCTGCCAGTACCAATTCAGGAGAAGGGTGGGACTTTCATGGTCACTTCTGCCACTTAATGCAGAATAAAACTAAATAACTCTTACAATATTAACTTTAAGAAAGTTTAAGGCCTGAGTGCTGGATTACCAAAAAAGTGTTTTACATTTATAATATAGTAGTATACTATAAAGAAGTCATGTATATCATAAATGGTGTGGGTAATTTAGTAAAATTAAAGATTCCCGTAAAAATGTTTTTGGGAAAATTCCATTTCTGGTGCAGGACAGACACATCATTTAGGTTCCAAATGGACCCTGGTCTAGAATAATGTGAAAAGGACCATAGTGACTTGGTGATTTTGTTTTTCATTTAACCAGGGGTTCCACATAATTAAAAGAAAATAATGGTTCATTGTTCTAAGTACTAAACAGTTTAAACAATAATTAAGTTCTAGAAAATGGGAAGTTTGGATGGAATGCCTGTAAATTCTTAGCCACGTTCTTCTGCCCAATTTTTTGTCCAAGATAATTAATACTGTTCTTTATTATACCTGGCATCATCCAACACAGAAAAGGGAATAGGGGCCAGTGTATCACATAATATGTGTGTATGCATATGTGTGAAACGTTCCCTAGTGTTCTTCTTGGGGAGGCTGTTTATGTTAAAATAAATAATGTTCCTGGTCCACTAACATCTTCTCTGGGAGGGTGTGGGAAATCCCTTAGTTCAAGACAACTCAATAATATACATATATCCAATATAGGGTTATGCACTCATTTCCTAAAACACAGTATGTGAAAGAAAATATCTGCTAATAAAGTAAATGTAAAACAATGCATTATAATGTCAATTCTTATATTCCAGCAATTGGAAGAGGAAAGAGAAACCTCTGAGAATGATACAGATGCTGAAGATTCAAGAGAGACTGCAAATTCTTCATGGCATTCATCAATTCGGGAAGTGGAAAGCTCTCACCCATCTATCTGCCATTTAATGCCTCCAACTCTCCCACATGAAAGATCAGGCCGTGAAACTCCTGTCAGTGTAGACTCTATTCCACTTGAATGGGATCATACTGGTGATGTCGGAGGGTCATCTTCACATGAAGACGAAGAAGAAGGAACATACTTCAATGCTTTGTCAGGTAAATATGTATGCTAAGAGCTTTGACCTTGTACAGCCTGTAAAATATGGAAGAAGTCACATGGCTAAAGCGTTTTCCTGAGAGAGAGTTTCCTTGTTGCCTTATTTTCCGATGTGCAGAGCAAGAAGTTAATTGTATGATCAGGCTTGTGTGTTGTGCTTACCTGCAAATTACTATATTTGAAAACATTTCGTCCTCCACTGGTTCCTTAATGTTAGGGAACACTAAAGCTGCGCCTCTTACCTTGAAAAACTGTAAAATCATTGTGGAAGAAGCTCAGTTTCTCCAGCTGTGTCCAAATAAGGAAATGTGCATCCCTTCATTGCCGGCTAACTGCTTCTAGATCAGCTCAAGCATGCTGTCAAAGGGCAGTGAGAGATGGCATGCATACTAGTAAGGGAGCATTTATTTTAATGAAGTGTAAGCACATTCTCTGCACCCAGAGCCAACAGTGGTTATCACAGCTACTAGCACTAAGGTTTTAATGTTTTCAAGCTAAGAGAAACCGCTTTAGTGATCTCTGACATTATAAAATTAGGGGAAGTGTGAATATTTAAGTATAGTTATGCTTAAAGCCATACCACTTCATTTGCATTTTTTATTTATTCTGTTATCTTCCGTAACTCAATTTAAATTCATTAAAAATATTTGCAGGTGCCATGTGTCGGTGCTTATTTATTCACTTTTCCAGTGTACTAAATCAATTGAAAATGTAAACCTGAATGCTTGAAATGCCCTGTATTAGCACAGTTAAACAGGCACCAATTTACTTCCCATTATGGTTCCCAGCATTCAATGCAGAGAAAACCATCATCTGGAATTGGTGTTTTTTTCCCCAAAATGTCAGAATTTTAGACCAGTAGTAAAAGCGGTAGTGATTTACTGTGTAAAAACATGAACTAAAAACAACCTGTATTTTTAACTTAAAAAATAATTTAACACTTGTAAAAATACATATGAATGTTGATGCTACATTTCTTCATCCAAAGCTTCACTGCTCCTAGTAACAAATTCTGTCAGGCCAAATCTACATTTAATACCAGCCCTCAAAACTTAAGTGGGCTGACATCACCAGACACAAAGGACCATGGGAGAAATGAAGGCACAAAGCACCAATGATCTGATTAAAATATATGTATTGTAATAAATAAACTTAACTGTGCACTACCTATTAGTTTAACATGAATAAGTTTAAACTCCAAGTGGAGCACGTGCTTCCCGGCAGGATAATTGAATAGAGAATGACAAAAGACAAAAAGACCTACAGGTGCACTGTATGCAAAAATGTACAAAACTTTATTATAACAATGTGGCAAACAAGTATGGGTCGAAGTGTGCTGTATTAAAAACAATTAAAAATATAATTTCCTAGCAGGCATCATTTGTCTCTGTACAACAAGGTAATTCAATAACTGGTGATACAGATAAATTGTAGTATACAGCCTAAAGTACTCACCTCTTAATTAACAGCTTACATGTATTTTAAGCCCACTTGTAAGCTGAAGTACAGTTAACAGAGTATACTTATCTAGACCGGCAAACGAGCGACCATTCTAGCTGCAAAACTAACGAGGTAAGTTCGAGGAAGCCTGGAGACTCTACATCGAGGGGAGGCTGTTTAACCCCCCCAATCACTGGACGTTTTGCTTACAGCTTCATCTGCAGGAATGGAAACCTCATCATTGCGTTTCTGCCCTGTTAAAAAATCTATGGCACACTTCTCATAGGTTTAGATTCTCAGTGATGTCACTGTACGCGATTGGAGCGTTAAACAGCCTCCCCTCTTTCCCTCGATGTCCAGGCTTCCTCGAACTTACCCCGTTGTAGAGTGGTCGCCTGTTTGCTGGTCTAGATAAGTATACTTTGTTAACCGTACTTCAGCTTACATGTGGGCTTAAACTACCGTATACTGCTTATATTATATTACATTGCATGTACCGTAGGGGAATTAATTAAGAGGTGAGCGCTTTAGGCTCTATACTACAATTTATCTGTATCACCAGTTATTTTTGAATTACCTTGTTGTACAGAGGGAAATGATGGGGATGCCTGTTAGGAAATTACATTTTTAATTGTTTTTAATACAGCACACTTCGACACATACTTGTTTGCCACATTGTTTTATAATACGGTTTTGTACATTTTTGCATACAGTGCGCCTGTAGGTCTTTTTGTCTTTGTCATTATCTATGATATATGTATTTATGTTTAAGTTAAAAATATAGTAATCCAATAGCAACGACGGACCGGTTTTTACTTTTTTTCTGAAATGCCTTAAAGGGGGAACTGTGGTCTCCGTACAAATGCTCTTTTTAATAAAGCTCACACTCCTACTTTTTAAAATGACTTCGGTATCATGCTTCTAGTTGTAGTATATCCAAATTTATAGTGGTATAAAGGGTGTTTCTTCTTTCTAGCACTGTGAGCTGTGACATCACCAGCACTTGGGGCCTGTCACCAAGTTTAATGCTAGGCCAGAGCATTATCAGCTGCATCATAACTCCTACAACCCCTAAATCAAGCTAGCCACAAGATTGAAAATATTTTTTTCTTTCCCTAAGGTAGAAGAATGGACAGAGAATGGTTGCAGGTCTGGAACCAGCTTCAGAAAATATAGATTTTGGGGGGCCTGAGGCAGGGCAGTCTGGAAAGTGTAGCTTTACAAGCCTAGAACTTAAGATCCAGGCAAGCTAGATACATCACCCTAAGCTTGTTCAAAAAGAATGGGGAGCCCTTTTCACTAAAGGGCACTTGCATGTAGATCACAGTTACCCTTTATGTATTGGGCTATGGCAGTGCATAACATAGCATGATTTAAATTGGCTTGCGGTCCAAGGATTCTATAAAAATGAACATCTTGGTTCTTCCATCAAATGTATTTGGCATACACGGAAAATGACATTATTGTCTTTCAGATGTAGAAATTCCCGAAAATCCAGATGCATATGTCATAATGACAACAAAAACTGTACAAGATTCTTCTGGTAGGCACCTGCCATTGCATGGGTCTCAACCTGGCAAAATGGCTGTGAAGCACGCAAACATCTCATGTCCTTTTCATATGCGGCATCTCCTCTATTGCTTTGTGTGACCCTCATATTTTCAGACACACATGCTATTTTACATTCAAACCATCTGCATTGTGTCCAGTGGAAGACAGATGGCATGTTTGGTTCTGTACTTGGGAAATTTGGAATCCATCTTGTATGGTTTTAGACTGGTCTACTCTTTATTTAGTACTGTATGCATATACTCAATGGATTACATTTGTGTATTCAGCCTTTGTGATTTCACTCCGCTGCCTCACTCACACTTACTGATCAGTATGAATGAAGTTTGCATGAGAAAAAAGCATTCTCACAATGCCACTGCCATAGTCCCTTTATAATTAATTTGTGTCCTCTGCACCTCCATAATTGTACATAACAATGTACTTTTTTGCAGTGGCTGCTAAGCTTGTGGGATGCATGTGTGGCCTACTAACGGGCAGGGTTGTAGCTTCTTTATGTGCATAAATATTCCTGCTTGGAACTCTTGATTTGTAATCATATTGTATTATAATATTAATGCACCTTGCTCTTATGTGAAAGCACTTTTTATTATATTCACGCACAACTGAAAAATACCGGTATTCTAGTAGTATATAGTATATACAGTTGTACTGCAGAATGAGGAAGAAGGTACCTGCGGTGTTCTCACTTTCTGCAAGAAAAATAAATTTTGTTCACCATTTTGCTGTGCAATATCAGTATGTGAATATTAAAAGGTTTAGTTCATGTAAGAGCTATATGTATTAACCCTTTATCTCACCCATTAATCAAATGAAATATTTTGCTGTGTGTGTAACAGGTAAACCTGATGGCAAAGTTACCTCTTGGCGTTCTCCAAACAAACTGAGGTCCCCCAGAAAACATTCAGAGACTGAGCAAGTGAGGGGACCACCCACTACAACAACTGGAACCAACACAACTTTTGATTTGACAGAAGTAAGTGTCTTTCAGAATTCAGTATTGTCTATTTAGTAAGAAGAATAATCACACTTACTGTGTCCTCCTACCCTCATCCACGCTGGTTTGGCGTATCACGACACCTCAAATCCCGGTCCAGCCTCTGGAGTAAACACGAATATGAAGATAAGTATATGGGTGGGGTTACTGCCTCCAACAAAGACCAGAGTGGTATAAAGTAAAACTTAATCTTTATTGAAGCGTTAAAAAGCTCATAGCGGCACCGACCATACTGGACACGGACAGGTGAAGGAAGGGGAGTGGCCTGATGCGTTTTTGCGGAATTGAAGCAGAAGTTCAGGCCACACCCCTTCCTTCACTTGTCCGTGTCCAGTATGGTCAGTGCCACTATGAGCTTTTTAACGCTTCAATAAAGGTTTTACTTTATCCCACTGGTCTTTGTTGGAGGCAGTAACCCCACCCATATACTTTTCTTCATTGTCTATTTAGCACTATTTTTTATATAATCCTAAACCTTTTAGTATATACAAGTTTGTTGGAAGTTACACATTTGTGAACTGGAAACCCACTGTAGCCATGCATGATTATTACATAATGATTCCTTGCACTCCCCTTTAACAAAGCCTTGCCAGATATTTTGCATGTCAGTATATCGGGTGTGTAGCAGTGAGCACAGTTCTGGTCTTGTACCTAATACTGTATATACAGTGCATGACTGATGTAAGGTGAACTGTAACGTTACGTAAACTCACACATTTTACCTTATTTTGACTAGTCGGAGGTGTCGGGAATCAAAATGGTGGTCATTTATTCTGTGCCACTCGAATATGCTCCGTAATTCCTCTTATGTATTATTTCTACTTTCTTGTTTTGGTAAATGTGCTACTCCCTGCTTTTCTCTGTATCCTTAGTAATTGCCTTTGCTGTTTTCCTGTTTTAAACATTGCCATTTGCTTTTGCTGCCTTATGCCGATATTCTCAAGATTCTTTTGTTCATGTATTGATAATTTGTCTGATCTCGGACAAGTGAAAATAACTAACCATCTGATGACCATCACCTGCTTGTGATACCATTTTTGGATGACAGAGATTTAAAATGTTGTAGCTGGAAACCTGTTATTTTGTAGTATTTTGACAGTTCAGCAGATGTTAAAATGCAATATGTTTGTAGTCTGTAATGATGCCTGGAAAAGAAGAAGAGCAGCAAACAACATTAATTACCGAAAATAAGCAGCTCCGGGACAAGGGACTTCTGGGTATAGAAAGTCCAGAGACATACACAGGTAATGATAAAGACATTGTAAAAAATTATTAGGAGAAACAAATACTATATAGTAGAGGATAGATACATTGTATGGAGATCATTTTGAACAATGTGTTAGCTAAGACCTAATTTACTTTATATTAACTTGTATTGAATTGTATAAACTTTAAATGCTCATGGAAAAGCAGTAGCTTACATTTTTGACTCTTGTTCTTATGGCAGCCAAATCAGTCAGTCAATCAAATAATCAATTAATAAGACATGGTCGCAACAAACCAAATGCTAATGGCTCCATCTGTAATGGTGTAGCTCAACATCTGTAATCCTCCATGCTGTAAGAAAAAATAAACTGTAGAACAAACAGCTTTTCCCATTTAACATAGCTTTCCTTTCCTCCATCCACACATAGGTGTGATTGAGCGGTGGGAAATTATCCAAGCTCAAAGTTTAAGTGATGAATTACGAGTGAAGCAAAACTTGCAGCAAAAGCAACAGTTGAACATGGATTTAAGTAATATCTCTTTGTGGCTGGAAAAGACAATGACTGACCTTAAAAGTATGAAAACATTACAAAAAAACAGCACGCTGCAAGAACTTGCCCAAAAGGTGAAAAAGCTTAAGGTGTGTACCAAGATACTTCTTCACTTGCTTTAGCTTGTTGTTTAACTGTATCTAACAAACTTCATTAATAACCGTTTAACTATTTAGGTAGGGTTAAAGAGGAGGGTATAAAGGTTGGTGGACATATGTCTTTATTCAACCTCAATTACTATGTAACTATGTATTTATCTCACATTTACTAATAACTCTTAAGACTTGTACGCACGTTAGATATTGTTGTGTGGAGAGTTGACTGACATCCAAAGACTGACCGCTTTGTGGCAGCTCCCATTGACATTGTTTAGTAATCTATCCTGCTAGATCACTAAATGTTGGCACTGGGATCCACTACACAAGTTAGATTTCCAGCCAAATCATTTGTGCTTTTGGTGGACACTCTGGCCAAACATAATTTAACATTTGAAAAAGGTTTAAGATCCATAGAGATCTGATCTGTGCACAAATATGGCAAAACCAAAATAGGGAGAACTAGCCAAATTGCTTTTGGGATGCTGATATAATCACTAGGTCCTCGAGCTCTCTGGTTAGCGAAAGACTACAAATGCAGCCTATGATTAAAAACTATTGTTTATGGCTCTATGAATGGCTCATATTAATTACATTTATTTAGTCCCTTTCTTTGAAATTGACATCCTAGTTTACACGGCCACATTTCAATTATTTAAAGTGACATTACATTTAAACTTATTTTGTTTGGTGCCCTGAACTGTACAGTATATAATAAACAAACAAGGTGGTAGTGTAATTTCCTTTCCCAAGGTCTAAGAAGCCTCTTCGCTTCTAACTAATAATTTGTGCATTTTCCCTAAAAGAGTGTATCCATGTTACCTCGTGAATATGAATCTTTGGCCCTTGCCTCAATGTGAAATGACACAGGTTTACAGAATGGACAATCAAACTTTATTGACTAATCCCTATATGTTTACTGATACAATAGAATGGTATATTTGATACTTTCAGGTCTCATTGGCTCTTTTCATTATGTTAAGAAACAGGGTGTGTCCTATACCCATCTTCATATATTACTTATATACATAGCCAACAAAATATATATATATACACTTGCAGGTATTGCAGATGCTAATTTAGAAAATGAGAATAAAATGTCTTTACTTTTTTTGTAGAGTTAATTAATTTACTGCATTTTATTAATTAGTTTAATAATTTGCTTTTTGCAGGATATGCTTAAGGCTTTTGAAAGTTTTAAAGCTCTGGTGATCTCTGCAAACCTGAGTAGCAAAGATCTCCATGTTGGAAATGCTGCCGAATGTGGAGATGTGTTAAACAGACTTCACAGGGTAAACATTGGCTGGGACAGAGTGTGCCTTGAAAGAGACAAACGGAAGGAGAGTTTACAGAGCGAGCTCATTCAGTGCAAGGTACAGGTGTATTATTGTACTACCAGTGGATAATTGGGCACTTGTCTGTTATCTGCCCACAACCCCAACTGCTATTTTTCCCATTTTATTACATGCATTGGTAACCAGATATTTTATGAAGTTCAGTTCCTTTCTAGAAAAGGTATCTGCCTCCTCCCGCTGTTAAAGAAGCATTTTATATAAGCTTGAGCATGAACAGAGGAGGCAGCAGGTGAAACAGCAGTCAATCATTGTTTCTGATGTCAGCAGTCAAACCTTAATTGTCTGCATGGAGGGAGGGGTCAGCTTACTCCGTCAGAACGGGGGCAATATATATCAGATGGGATATAGAAGTGCAATATATATCAGGTGGGATCATGGCCAGGTAATTGCCACATTGACCAGTTTTTTTAAAGGGTGAATATGCCCTTAAACATAACTGCGTTAATAATAGGGTAAAATCTTGAAAGAAGCGGATATAGAATGTAAGGTATTATTTTAGCAAGAAGTTAGCATAGTGTTATGAGTGCTCCAAACAAGAGATTGAATTGGGAGATAACCGGAATAATAATATGCCCCTTACACAGGGAGATGAATGTCTCAACTGCTCTTTACATCCTTCTCTCTTGTTTTTCAGGAGTTTCATGAAACAACTGATAAGTTATTGTTTTGGCTAAAAAAAGCTGAAGAAATTAGACTCCAAAGCAGAGTGGTCGATAATAATTTGGATCCAGATGTGCTTCTAGAAAAGCAAAAAGACCTTATGGTAATGTAATACAGTAATTACTAAATACCCTAATGCTGGCCATACACTTGTCCAACATTCCACAGATTCAGTGATCAAACAGCAAATTGGTGGTAACGTCAGGCCAGGTACCATTGACTTACCTTGCGACATCTGGGCTACAGAATATTTTCCGACAGATGTTATGCCTGTAATTCTTAAAGGGCTACAGGGGGACAATATTTTATTTATACGTCTACATGTCAGAATCAAAACCTACTACATTCTTAAAGGACATCCAGATGCTTAAAAAAAAAAACAACTAATCCATTATATAATCGAAAATGTGCCCCTCTTGCCGATATTACTTTACAGGGTCAGCCAACAGGAGTAGTGTTTACTGTGATTGTCCAATGTTTCTGGTTCCAGACTTTGATTTCGTTATGCTAATAGATGTTCATGGTATTGCCCAGTAATAAACCTTTATAGCAATTAGAAAAAACACCATTACTATTGGACTATTATTTTTCTTTTCGCTATTAAGATTTCTTGTCAAACAAATATGGCCCTTGGCTAGGGAACTGTGCACTGGTATTTCTGTTTGTGTCCGATTGAATAGTTTTGAGTTATCCCCAGTACTTTTAGAAATACAGAGGTTACAGAATCACTATTTTATGGCAGGTCAGACCACACCTGAAAGCCTTTTATTATTGAATTTTATTCTAGGAGGGTTCAGCAACTGCAGCTTTTCCTCTCACCACCGCAGAACCAGAGAAATTATATTGAATAACTATGGCCTCCTTTTTAAATTTTCAGAAATTCTGTGCATTTACAGTTCCTAACCAAGTCTCAACCAAGTTCTGCAACTTGTAGCGCAATAAAGAACCTGTGCTGATATTTTAAATGTGATTTGTAAGAAGCTCTGGTCATACACCAACATCTCTTGCCCTTTTCTTATTGTTTACCAACATCCCAACGCTGCTCTTAGCCATCATTCAGGGTTTCACTAATTGTGTTTTGGGGGTGGGGTGGGGTGGGGGGGGTTGTACTATTCGTTTTTTGTTTCCCTTTAGAATGTAAAAGGTGAAAAAAACATTAACCAAGACTCTATAATAATGCAAAAATACATTTAAATAAAGTAAGTGCATGCATTTATAACACATTGCAGTAAATGGGCCTTCTAACTTGTATATAATCTTTTTAGCAACTAGAACAGCAACTATTAGGACGCCAAGTTCAAGTGAATTCTCTTCAAGACATTTCCAGTTACTTGCTGAATAAAACAGCAGGTGATGAGCAGTGTGAAGCTGATGAGAAGGTCCACGTTGTGGGAAGTAAACTGAGGCAGCTTTTGAAAGAGGTTTCTCAAGACTTGCAGACAATTCAATTTGCACTGGTGAGTAGCCAGCACTATGACAGGTAGACCTTCCCCCAATCTGAGGCCCCTAGGTTATAATGCTTGTATGTATGTAAGGGGTATGTTTATCGCAGCTTTGTTCCCACTCGTGATTGATTTTCTTTGCACTTGTCATTTTCTTTAAAAAATAAAAGCCTTCGGGAGGATGTATATTTTAATACATGTAAAAGCTAGTGTATACATTTTTTTTAACATTACAAAAAAAAAATGTTAGTTGCTTGGAAAATGTTGCTCTGATAACTGGATCTTTTTTTCATGCGTTACTGTTTAACTGATCCAGTGGGCATTTTTAATTAATTTCCATAATAATATAAAAGGTAATAATAATCTGCAGAGTTCCTGTTTATGGCTTACAAAGGCAATTATTTTAATTGTTGCAATGATTACTATTATTGTGTAATTTTATGAAAGAATATGCATAGTCTGCTTGTCTTTGTTACTCTGCATTTTACACAAATGTTCTACCACACTCCCTTCTATGCTCTCCCCCGGGTTCCCCCCAATGATTTGTCCTAGATAGGAAGGCAGATAGATGTGTTTTTTTTTAACATCTGAGCAATTCCCTGGTTAAATGTACAGCGGTCAACCACCCATATTGTGGGAGCATCAATGGGATTAATGTGTTACCTGTATGGTGCATATAGCAATTTCTGTGTACATGGGGATGGATAAATAGAAGTTTTATTTAGGAACCATGTGTGGTTGTTTCTGTGGCTGCAAATGTACCATATGTATTTAAACTAATGACTAAATTGTCATTTTGGAATTATGAAACTTTGTGCCTTCAATTTAATACAGGACAACTCTGCACCCAATGGAACAGATTCAGTGGATTCCATACCCTCAGATAGCCAGGTAAGGTTGTAAACCTTTTTCAGAATAAGATTCTTTAGTAATAGAACAATCCTGTATATGTTTAATGTGTATTTCAATACGTGAATTGGTTGGGTTGTCGTATTAAGATTATAACATGAGACAAAAATATTACTCCAGTAAAATCCCTTTTCCTTTATTTAGATTGGAGCGACATCTGCAGACACTGTCAGGTACAGAGCTGTCTTGTTTATTCACTGAATTGTGTTATTTTCTATATTAGTGTTAAGATGCCCGGATTGGTGAGCAGTCTTATTTAGCACATTGTTTTTTACCTGCAGGATGGCCAAACCGTTGGCAACCATTCAAGATGCATCCCAACGCAGTTCATTGTTCTGTAGAGTTCTTAGAGCAGCTTTTCCTTTCCAGTTGCTGCTTCTGCTGCTGCTGCTCCTTGCGTGCATAATCCCGTACTCCGAAGAAGACTTTAGCTGTGCCCATGCCAACAATTTTGCCAGGTCTTTTTACCCAATGCTCAGATACACCAATGGACCCCCACCAACATAATACCCTTATAAACTGAACTGTAGCAGCTTTAAGCCAAGTGACATTCCAGCAGTCTCCAAAGCCAGTTCCGACAAAAGTATATTATGTAGCATGACATCCAGCCACCTTCATCTAGGGACCATTCCATTCTACAAGGACCTTCCTGTGGTCGCTGATCATGTTCTGC
The DNA here is from genome assembly GCA_019447015.1 of Hymenochirus boettgeri. Lineage (NCBI taxonomy): Eukaryota > Metazoa > Chordata > Amphibia > Anura > Pipidae > Hymenochirus > Hymenochirus boettgeri. Next base: position 262,964,181 of record CM033476.1, on the reverse strand, counting down.
ATGTCTGTCATAAAGTCATAACTGGTGACACACTGCAAACTTAGCAAAAGGCAATATTGCTTCTTTTTTATCTTTTCTTTTTAATTTAGATTTTTTTTTATCTGTAGTGTTTTTAGGTACATGAATCTAAGGGTATTCTAATGCATGACTGGGTATAATGTGTTTTATTTATGTGAAATTGTAATATGCTTAATTGCAATGTAAATTCCTACATCTGTTGCTGAGTGTATTCCTATATAATTAGATGTACAGTATTTTTGTAAATTTTCATAAGGTGAATTCTTTGAGATGTACACAAGTCAGATAGAAACAGATGTTACTCTTTTTAAGCCATTATAGAACAAGACCCTGAAGGTATTGGCCAGTGTGTGAAATGGGTCCATAGCAATCTATGGTCTTTCCTAAATCCACCACCAGCACAGATTCAGTTACAAGTATTGAAATACCATTAACTTCCGATGCTATTTCTTTTTTGCCCAAATGGGCCTGTTTGTCGCCAGTAAGGAAACTCAAACTGTAGTAGTTCAGTTCTTTCATAGTTTTTAAATACTTTATTTATTGTCTATTTTTCTAAAGGTAAATTGATATAATTATTCTTTGTAACGTATGATTGGTAGAGAATACAGGCAAACCTCCAGGTTTAGAATCACCAGACCTCCTGGAATTGGCCAGACAATCCAGAGACGGCATATTGCTTGTGTTTTAAATTGATTTTATAGGTAAACTTTGTACTGTGCATCTTGGCTTGAACATTCGCTACATTGGGCCTCTGAGCCTTCCCCATGATATTTCTTCTGGGGTATCACTTCAGGCTGCCAGTGCATGCGGCTCTCCTGTTGCATCATCATCACCAGCCTGACAGCCAGGGAGACTTCCACTACCTATTGTAGAACAGATTTTACCCCGTTTTGCAAATTACAAACAACGTCAATATCTGAAGCCTGGAACTTTTAAACACTTTTTTGTATTTAAAGGGATATAAACAAATATCCCTATAAAAACCAAAGACTGATATCTATTGGCCAGTGCAATTATGTGACATTCAGATTGATGCTGATGTACATTAGACATTTTAAGAAATAACAGGTTAGAAATGCCTGTGACAATCAGATGCACTGTAATTCTAACACAACACTTAGTGTTAACACTAACTTCGTTTCCCCTTACATTTCATACTTTTAGCAATAGACACATTGCAGAGCTGTGCCCGCTAGTTAACGTTCCCTGAGGTTTTTTTTATTCATATACAGTTAAAACTGCCCAGTCAGCCTTCACTCAATCTTACCCGACCCATGTCATAGATAAACAACTTGTGCCCAGTGGTATGTTGCACCATTTTAATAAAGAAATCTGATACTTGTTCTCCAATGTTTATGTAGAGACCAGCAAAGAACTATACGGAACCCTAAAATGTGACATGTAATATTATGCCCTGAAATGCTGTACCATGTGGAAATATTTGAAAGATGTTTTTTACAGATCAAAGAAACAATTAAAGGATAAGTAGATTAGTGTATTGAACACATTTTTCTATAAGTTATGATGCCAAGACCATTCACAGAATGCAGAGAACCTGTGCTGTCCATGCTTTAGAATTCTAATCAACCACTTTGGGTAGATTGACCATTCATCACTGAAGTTTTCATGGGAAAAGCGGTTATTAAATGTTTTGCAATTTAAACCTCACACTATCTGTGGCTGTAATTTCAATTTCAAATACATCATTTCAGTAAATAAATAGTTTTTCCTTAGATTTCCACTTAATAGAATGGTAAATGATTTTTTTTAATTACTGGTGTTCTCAATCTACAAACAAATAAATCAATGTGATACATACCACATCCTGTTGTAGCTTTTCTTAAACCATGCAAAGAAAAGGCGACTCCAGTCTCCCCTCTCGCCTACTGCGACACCTCTATACTTACAGGCATTGTATTGCCATCGTACGGATACTGTACACGCTTCTGGGATCACGTGGATTTGTTCCGGGGTGTGCTAGCCCTGGAGGCCTATCCCAGCAATCCCTCCCCCCCACCGTTCTTAAAGCAGCAACAGAAATGGCCCAGCAACAATCCCTCCGGTCTTTCCACAAACAGTCCCCAGTCTATTTCTCAATTAAAAAAATCTTTATTTATGCATGGCTTAAAAAGATTATTGCAATGTTACAAGCATTGGACAGGGTCTGATGCGTTTTAGGTAGTTACACCCTTACTTATAGACTCATTTCTTAAAACAAGATGGCAGAGTCTTTTTACCACATCACTAAGCGAGAAAATACGTGTAAGAGGGACTGATTTACAGGTTTGTGAAACTGTGCCTTAACCGGCATTGTAAACCACAAATAACGATCCTTCTTTTTGCATCATGGTCTTGTATACCCCAGAGTGTGTAGAGGATAGTGAGTAATGTTCAGGTTTATTACTTGTGACACAACTTGGGTGATATTCCTAAAAGATAATTTTCATATAGCAATCCTTTTACAATAGTGGGTGTAATTTCACTCTGCTGGTGTAAAATTCAGATCATTGGGTCATTTTTATTAACCCACAGACTGATACCGTAAGTTTATAAAGGCAGCTAGCCGTGTCATTAAAGTGGTATTAAATATAAATATTATGAATATGGTCTATTGTCTGTAATTTATGATTGCGGTTTATTTTATGACCGAGTTATAAAATAATGTCCACAGCAGTTAATTAGCAGATTCCACGTAGAGTAATACCATGCAGCTTTGGCGGTTTAAACAATGGTTGTAAAATACCGCCCGGCCATAAATTACAGATAACTATAGTAAATTTATGACTGTTATAAAGGAGCAATATCACTCTTGTATATATCTTTTGTCCCTGTTTTTAGGATATAGCCCTGATCTGTACGCATGGCCTGATCGTGGATTAAACATGGCAACCAACTGATTACTTTTTCAATCTGTAAGTCAGTGGCTGATATTTTGTGTTAACCAAACATTTGTGCATAGGAAATGTGCACAAATGATCAATATGTACAAGCCTAACCAATCATTTCAAACAACCAACGTTGCTGTAAAATCTGTTGTGAATGATCAATCACTTGATGGTAACTCCACTGATCACCTCTAATCTGATGAAAAGGGGACAGGGAAGGGGATTTACTATGCCCCTATTCATTTAAAAAAAGATAGAATTATGAACAACATATAGCAGAATAGGTCTACATTGCATTTAATTGGCTTGTATAAGAGCATGTGGCATTGTAACAAAATCAACATTAAATATTAAGTGTAAAATGTAGACATCTTTATTGTAAGGAGAAAGAGTTGTTAAATAATTATAAGAAGGGGCTGTAGTTATAAAGATGCGATACTGCACCTTTAATAATCTTTACTGCGATCATAAATGTACAAACCTGGTTGTACACTTACCTATACTATATCATTGTGGCTAGTCTACTACCGCATGTTATTATACCGCCAAACAATCGTAAATATGATACCAAATATAGTGCAAATAATAACACCACACGCTTCATGTTAAATATATTCAGTTCTGTGATACTTTAGGATGAGCCTTTGAAACTCTGAGAAGAAAACATGGCATCAACCAACAAAATGTTTGACTGTATGCCCCAGCATTTTAGGACCGATCCGTCTATGGTTTATAGCTTTTGTGGAATGTGAAAGAACAATTCTATGATCTCACTTGGTCAGGGATGTCTAACTTGCAGATGTTTGCAAACATACCTCCACTAAATTATCAACACACGTCCCTTTAGAATAAAAACAGCAAAGAGTTGGCACAAGTGGGCACCAGCTTCATCATGTATTATACTTGTATAAATATACAATGGGAAAAACCGCTTACCAATATGGTTTATAGGGAAAACAGCCAACACCAGGTCAGGTTTAAGATTTGTGTGAAGACAATGACAAAATCCCAGACAGGAAAAAAAAAAAAAAAAAGCTTTTAATGTCTCCGTTACAGCACAACCATTAATATTTCTATTGTAGTCAAAACAGCATGAAAAAAAAAAATCATATTTTGGAGAAAAAGGCCCCAATCCATGAATTCATACTTAAATGTACAAATGTACATGCACATCATTTTAAGAAGGATCTTGCATGGAAATACATCAAGGAATTTTTGAACAATCACTAGAAATAACATACAAAAACGACACTCTTCAATACACTTCTCAAAAATCATCTGGATCACGTATTTGATTCATATAATAGAGGTAGATTTATCACAGCGGCTTTAGACTATCAACTAAATAAGTGCATGGTTTTTCTTTATGGTTTTCAAATGTCACAAACACAAAAGGAATGTACCAGCTGCAAGATGCTTAACATAATGGAACATTCAACTGTGAACTACCAGGGACTTCTTTTAGTTTATCCCATTAGGTAGCAATGAGAATTAGCAGGGGAAAGCTGCCATATATTCTGCTCTCTTCAAACAAATTGTATTCCACATTAGAATGACTGTTGATTCACTTCTCCTGAATGACTTTTCTAGTAACCAGTTGATTTAAACCTTGTATTTTATCTAACACTGGGCATACTACAGATAGCAAGTAGCACATTCTCTATATCTATTTATAGTCATTTTAATCACATTTATTTTAGTACTCTTGGCAAATTTTTTTAATGCTAATTATAAATAGGCAAAAAATCTGGCCAAAATTCTTTCTTTTGCACTCCACAGTGAAATACATGGTGAGAAATCACCAAGGTATTTATAAAGCAGCAAAAAGTAATTTTGCCACAGCAAATTATAAAAAAAGATTGGGTTAAGACACCATGGAGATATTTCCAACCTGATAATGGGTACTTCTTGTTCATGGAAAATGCCCAACATCACTATTACTGAAAAACTGCGATGGTATGTTACCCTATTAAAGGGAAATTCAAACTTCCTCCCCTCATCTGAAAAGTACCCAGGGTGAGGTCCTAAAGTGCTTGGTCCTCATCTCTGGCTTTTTCTTGGACCCCCTTACCAACGCTCATGCTCCCAGTCTGGCCATGCATATATTTGGTCCAGGGCCTGACCAACTGGAAGACACGATCAACAAAAAAACAGAAAAGAATTGATAATTGAACATAATTGCCCAATAGTCAGACATGGATTGAGATCAAATTGGGCCCCAGACAGGGCTGCAATTTTGGGCTCTCTTGTATGGCTATAGTACTGAAGCAGGGCCCCCTAATGTTTACTGGGTCCTAGCCACCTGCTTAGATTGACTTAATGGATTATCTTGCCTGAAAAGCCACAGGATCAGTACACGTCAATGCTGCAGCTTTCTCCTGACTGCATCGATATTTTACTACATAGTCAGAGATTACCTTGCAATATTTTACCAACGTAACTGTGCAGTATTAAATTTTTTAAATAATTTAAATTTACAAATTCTATTTTTTTGGTGTTTAAGAAGCCTTAAAGGATAAGTGCACTATAAAATCAAGTTGTGTTCATTTAGAAGCTGCAGCTTTAAAAATACTGTTGCCATTTTTTTTTTTACCTATGTCCTTCCAAAGCCTAGCTTTGTGCCTTGAAAGTTACTGACATCTTGTTACTGGTTTGCTGAATGTTAAGCTCCGCCCCTCTGAGATTTCCTCTGCTTTTACCTGCTTGAGCCTCAAACGATAATACCTGTGAGTTTCGTGCACTCTCCTGCTTGAGCCTCAAACAGTAATGCTTGTGAGTTCCGTGCACTCTCCTGCTTGACCCTTAAACAGTAATGCCTGTGAGTTCCATGCATGTGTGTACAGAAACTTACAGGCATCATTGTTTGAGGCTCAAGCAAGAGAGAGCAGAGGAAATCTCAGAGGGGCGGAGCTTAAAGGACAAACTCCACCCTGATAATAACATATTTTAGAAAGAATGGTCTCTTTAAAATATGTTGATAGATCATAGTTTGTCCTATGAATTCATTAATGTGTGTCTGCTATGCTTCTGGGTGCCTCATGGAAACTGAGCAATTTAAAAGCCTGTACTGAGCCTGGGCATGCTCAGAAGAGGCAAACGGGATTAACATTCAGTCATTGGCTGTCAACTGTCAAATCCATAACGGACAGTTGCTAACTGGAAGAACCAGGAAGCAGAAACAGGGGCAACAGGACATTGTACAGGATTTTAGGTTAGACTTATATATTTAAAATTTCAAACCATTTAGGGTTTTGGGGGGTGATTTACCTGTACGTAGGTTTTCATTTTGGGGCTGGACTTGCCCTTTAATATTCAGAAAACCAGTAACAAGATGTCGTCAACTTTCAAAACACAAAGCTATAGGCTCTGGAGGGGCATAGGTAAAAAAAATATGGCAATATAATAATGAAGTGTTGTGAGCCGACTGAAAATAAAAGCAACTGCTAAAGATTCATTTAAAAAAACAGAGGTAATATGATAAGTGCTGTTTGCCCACTGCTAGGTACATAGGTGGATTTGGCTGTGCTCATTTGTGATAAATAAATACTGTAGTAACACTGGTAGAAATAAGAATTTATTCTGTAAAATATCAAAAATTAGGCTGAATATTTTTCAACAAGGCAATGATCCAAAAATCACGAGCTTCTTCAATAAACAAAGAGTTGTATTTATAAAGGAGCAGTATTGCCTAATAGCGATACCAATCCTGTAATGAAGGCTGAAAATACTGCAGGTACTGGCCACAAAATACTAACTGGTGCATAGTATTTAGTTATGGTGTAGTGAGGCCCATTTTTCTTCTGTTGCATTATTTTTAATGCCATTAAAAAAACGTATATACTTGAGTATAAGCCGACCAGAGTATAAGCCAAGGCACCAATTTTTACCTGAAAAATTAGAAAAACATGATTGACTCGAGTATAAGTTGAGGGTTGAAATTATGACCACTACTGACTTCTGATTCTATATTGTTCTGAGGTTTTAATTGCCCTTTAAATGGACAGCAGAATTCCCATACAGTAGTCCCATACAGTAATAGCCAAATCCAGTAGGGCTATTACTGTATGGGACTACTGTATGGGAATTCTGCTGTCTATTTAAAGGACAACTAAAGCCTCAGAACAATACATAATTAGAAGGCAATCTTTAACAATAGATACCAAATCCAGTAGGGCTATTACTGTATGGGACTACTGTATGGGAATTCTGCTGTCTATTTAAAGGACAACTAAAGCCTCAGAACAATACATAATTAGAAGGCAATCTTAACAATAGATACCATCCTCCTGATTCTGTATTGTTTTGAGGCATTAGTTGCCCTTTAAATGGTCAGTAATCCCATACAGTAACCCCCGATTCCTTGGCACTCCAGATTTTTGGAAACTACAACTCCCAGCATGCTTTAGTTGCTAGGAGTTTTAGTTTCCAAGCATCTGCAGTGGCAATGAATTGGGGGTTACTATATGGGATTACTGCTCCCAAAAGCCAAGGCCACGTGTACCATGAGGCAGAGTGAGACATTTGTCTCAGGCAGCACTCCTGCACTGAAGAAGAAAGGCGGCAGACCCATCAAGAATTCCACCCCCCCACCCACCCCCAATAACAGATATGATGTTGGTAAATCATTTTATATGGTAAGGTCAGCTTTAGTTAGCTTGTTAGGTTAAGGCACCGCTAGATATATAGCGTATACACATGGTCCCTTAGTATATCAGTTACTGTGCCACACCAGATCAATTGCAGTAACAGTTGAACCAACATGTATAGCACAGGCTATAAAATAAGTTATTTTAATATGAGCAACAAAAACCTGAAAGGAGCAATATGGTAGTGGCAACACAAGCTGTTTGAGAAAGGGATGTAATATCTGTTTCTAGTAATTTAAATTGATCTAATTTACACTGACTGGCTAATTGACTGTCTGAGGAACCGTTTAAATACGTATGTGATAGGAAGTTAAAAATCATAAAATGTTAGCTACGCCCATAGACAAAACCACTTAAACACAGCGGCAGCATGCCGAGTTTGGCTCAGGCAGAAAAAAACACTGGAAGTGCCCCTGCCAAAAGCCCCTCCAGTTCAGTGTTAACTTGCCTGGGCAGTCTTTAATTTTCAGTCTGCAGTGTGCAATCCGGCCGCTCGCTCCACATCTGCCCACCTCCTGACGTCACTCTCACTACTCTGCGCCGGGAAGTAAGACAGGCGCCGAGTAAAAACCTGAAAATCTCGGCTTATACTCAAGTATGTACGGTATTGATATTGATCGATATGTTACAACCATGTCAACCATTATTTTATTTGCTAGTGTCGCTTAATAATGAACCCAGTAAGTGATATCCATATGCGCCCATATTGCCCGAAAAGGGAAATACAAGACCAAATTGGCTGTTACCTGGCTCCCAGAAATATTTCAATTCTCTGGTTTCAAAGGAGGGTGGATAGACAAATTGCTACATATTGGGGCCTATTTATAAACATGCTGTATCACTAAATAACCATGTTTTACTAGTATTTTGCAACCAAAGGTTATTTGTATTGCTAGTATTGTATTATTTTACAATGCAGTAATATATCGATCAATGAGTGACTTTTAAATAGTGCTATAAAACAATCCCATGCTTTTAAATAGGCCCTGATAAACATTTGCCAAATCCTCTAATACAAACATTCCCCATGATATTATCACTGGATTGTCTGTATAAAAACAAACAATGTAGATTATACTCAGTTATAGTGTGTTATATCAACAATATTGGGCCGAATGTATAAAGCATTGTTATTGGTTAGTAACACAATAATGACAAAAGCATAAAATAACAATCAATACCGTTAATTAACAACATGGATGTAACATACAGATGGTTATTTAATACCACAGTGCTAAAATAACAATTAACATTATTTAAAGGATAACTCAATGACATAGTTTAGAAAGAACAGCCCCTTTAAAATATGTTGAGATATCATACCTTGTCCTCTGGAATTAGCTTATGCCTGCTATGCATGTCCATCTCCAAAACTATAATTCCCCCCACTACTGGCCCCACTCTGTAGTAAATAAAAATCCTTACCTCACATCCCAGCTCCAAATGGTTCTGCTGTAATCCCCCCCCCCCCCCCCCCATAAGTCTCAAAAACTGCCCACCAGGAGGATAGCAGAGTCCATATAGGACTCCTGTCTCCCCTCCGGGAAAAATTTGGCATGCGCACTGCAGCCATTCTCCCCCTCCTGTTTTGGACTCCCACCCACTAGCTACAAATCCATGTTATATAGTGTAGGGCTAAGTCCCTAAAAAGAAGGGTGGACATACCTTTTAACGACTATTTGTACACGTCCTTTTTAGTAATTTAGTGAGCTGGATATTAGCCTGAGTATGCTCAGAGATGTCAGCAAGGGAAATAGCATTCAGTCATTGGCTGTGATGTCAATTGTCATACCCTTGACTGGGGCAATGGGACATTGTGCAGAATTTCATGTTAGCAGTTGGGGGGTGATTTACATGTATCCAATTTTTCATTTGAGAGGTGGACTTCCCCTTTAACAATAACAATCGTTATTTTTGCAGCAAGGTTGTAAAATAACATTACTGGCAACTTAACACTGGGCCTTTAATATTACATAGCAATGTGATCGCTGAAGAACAACCCGTATCATTACATCATCGATCTATACCGTTACATAATGACTCAATCCAACAATTAAAGATTTTTTTGAGTTGTCTAGGTCAGATAAACTTTGCTCCACTAACCTCCCCAGCCCCAAGGGTAGGAAGAAAAGCTTAACGGCAAGGCCACACTAGAATGCGTCGGAATCGCACGCGATTGTTTGCTATTCGGCAAGGTTGCACTATGGTAACGCATCAACGGAAATCACAATTTTTTTATTTCCACAATTTCCATTATAATGAACACGCAATTGCCAAAATCGCGCTAGTATGGCCTAGCCCTAAGACAAGGAAAAGCGCATAATAATAAAATGCAGAACAATTAAATACTACAGTAATTAATGAGTAACTTTAATACCTATACAATAAAACTAGAATAAACACTGAATAAAAATATATCCTATATATATGATAATATGGTATTATATTCATAGGCTGGCCAGCGAGAATATATTATATCATACATCTTGTGAAGGTTCTCATTCATCCAGGTCATGGTATATCTGTTGTATTCAATTAGATCAACTTAGATCCAGTTGATCTAATTGAATACAACAGATATATCATACATCCATTAGGGTCTAAATATTCTTCGCAGTGCTTCGTGATGGGTAAAAAATCACATATATGACATCATTCGACCTCAGTGTCCTTTAGTTAATTTATATACACATGTAAAAAATACATTGAAAAATAGATTTCTTTAAAAAGTTTTTATGTTTTATATTAATGGTGGGTACTCTTAGATTTATGGGAAAGGAGACCTGGGCAGACATCCCACCCTGCCATTTCAGGCTTCCGGGCAGGGTGGGAAAGGAGCGTGGCATCATGTGGAGGCGGGAAATGGTGTCATGCAGAGGCAGGGCCATTGTCCTAGGGGTGGAGGGAGGCGGGGTTATGGGTGTTCCCAGGGCATGGTCTATAAATGGGCATGGCTGAGGAGGAGACAAGAGTCTCCTCTCAGTCACGGGAGTCTGGGGTGGTAGTGCGGGAGACCACCCCAGAATGAGGGAGACTCCCGGCCAATCCAGGAGAGGTGGGATGTGTTGGATATGTTGGTTGTTGGATATTTCGCTTGTCCATAAGTGATAGTGTAGTAACCTCAACAATATCCTGAGGTTAATCTGAGATATTAGTATACAAAAATTAAATTTTAATAGTTATTATAGCTGAACAAGCTGTCATGATTGTTATTACTGAAATAACGTCTGGCGTCCAGTTTGGTAAACGTATATTACGGCTTTTGTAGATAAGCAGAGAGATTCAAAAAAAGTTCTTTAAAGATGGTGCTAATTTTGCCCCAACCAATCAGATGTTAGCTTTCAAATGCTGAATAAGATCTAATTGGTTGGGGAAAAATTAGCACCATTTTTAACGATAAGAAAGTTTATTGAATCTCCATGAAGGTGTCCGAAGCAACGATGTATTAGGGATAGTAAAAGCTGATAATGGACTGCGGACTGCTGGAGAATTATAGACCTCATCATAAACCCACGAATTTCAATGGAACCCTAATGGATGCATGATATAAGGGATAATACTCTACCTACAGTGTAATATAAGGAGATTACGCCACCGAGGAGTTCCCTGACCATATAGAGGTCAGGGAACTCCGAGGTGAAGTAATATCCATATATTATTCTGTAGGTAGCGTATTATTCTATGTAATACATAAGGTTAAAAAATGAAAAATCTAGCACAGGCACTCTGTCTCCCCCCTCCCTGTATTAGTAATGTAGATAACAAGTCCATTTTTGTAAATACAAATAGTTAACTGCCATTTCTATCTCAAACTAAAATACAATAAACATTGTCAATAAATCACCCGGTGCAGTTCCGGTTCGTTACACTGACTGACTGAATTAATGTGCTGGAGAAGCAAGCATATTCCTGTGAGTCATAATTGACTTGGCGCTCGCTCCTCCTTATCAGCACAATAAGTCAGTCAGTCAGTCAGTGTACAAAAACAGGCTTGTTATCTACATTACTAATACATGCAGGGAGAGAGAAATGGGGAGGGGCAGTAGAATACAGGAAGTCACTAGGTGACATCACTGAGTGACTGTAATATAGATTCTCGCCACTGCACCTCCCCATTGAAATGCCAGAGCCTTATGTATTATATAATATATTCTCACTGGTCAGCTGTGAATAATACTACATTATCATATATATAGTATATATTTCTATTCAGTGTTTATTTAAGTTTTATTGTATAGATATTAAAGATACCCATTTATTAATATTTTATTGCTCTGCATTTTATTATTATTATCTATCCAAAAAGAACAACCAGTACTGCAATAGTCCGGATGGCACTGATAAATTATGTGGATCAGTATCTTTACATAACATTAACGTTCGTTACGATAACGATGCTTTATGAATACAGCCCATAGTTAATATTAAAAAAAGAAAAGCAACAAAAGATAATAATTAGACGAGCAAAGTGCAAACTTCACTATATTATGGCAAGAGTTCATCTTAATGGGCATATCACCTCTGCTTTAAATAAGTATAAAAAGCACTAAATATTAATATTGTACAAACAGAAACATCAGGGAGGACAAGTCCCTATTAATATTGAAATCAGCTTAAGGAAACAAACCTAATGCCCAGTCAGCAGGACCAGAACAAGCCTCATAAGACCATCTCAAACCCTCAGCATCTTCCCATTGCAGCCCTTGGCCTCCAACTGTCCTATTTGCAGTCCCTCCACACACCACATCCTGCCACCCCTCTGACAGTACAAGCACATCTATTGCTGTCACAAAGCTTCATTATAATCCTGCTGTGTGCCTGAGATGTCCTTACAAGTCTCCTGGCAGCTGTTCAGGCGATTCCACTTTGGCAAGAAAAATAATGTGTTTACAAACCGATGTCTAAATATAAAACTTTGATCTGCTGCTCCAAAAATGCAAATGTGTTTGAGGAGCTGAAGTTACACGGTGTTTCCCTTTCATACCAACGTTAGCCAGGGAAGTTGTGGCTGGTCCAATCAAGGTGGGGGCACAGCACTGACAACAGGGCTTTGTTCTCATTTATCCCACAATAAATTTAAGGATGCAACCCACTGTTATATTTATACTCTCATGACTTCGCATTCATTAAAAAATACAAACAAGTCAAGTTGTATGACCATTTAAAAGGACCTTATGTGAACACATCAATGCTAAACACCCTGGAATATTTTACAGAGCATTAATAATAATAATTAAGTTGATGTATTTCCTCTGAATATTTAATTGGTTTATGATTAGATTCTCTCAGTTCGGTTTCATCCACAAATCACTTTCCTTAACCTTATTCATCAAACTCAACTCGGGATTCAAAGCAATTCATACAAGAATGATGAACAAAGAACCACAGACTTTTGCTAACATTGCTTAGTATGATGGCTAATAAACAGTTATAATAAACGGTTTCAAATGCTTAATATTAGCTAAAAAATCAAACTTCAGAGAAGATTAGGCAGCACTCTAGGTTTAACTTGTTAGAATTTACTGACCTACAAAATATCCATAGACCAGAAAGGGGCGTTGACCCTGTTGACATGGCTTGGTTTGGATCTTCCCTCATTATAATTTTTCTTCTTTATTTAACAAGTTTATAGCACAGTATAGAAAGAGCTACAAAGGTAAAATGCTAGTCATAATGTATGGGATGTAATGCCCAACCTGTATAGTCAAGCATTTCTTTATCTTGTCTTGTTTATACAGACAGGATGCACTGAACATGAACGTACAAAGATTTAATGAAGGTTTAATTCATTTCTCACCTGCTTTATGGTGTCAGATAAGCCACCTGCAATCCCCAAACCATATTTTTCCTCCTAGTAATGAATTTCTAACAGATAAGATTCTTACAATCTCCCCTTGGGTTTGTAAATGTGGAATGAGGGTTTATTACACAATTCTCAATTATAGTGACAGTCTCACAATTCATAATTTATAATAATTTTACACCAACCTTCAGATCTGCACAAAGCTAGCTCACATTCCTCAGACAAGGACTTGCTTTTCATTGTGGATGTCCAATCCTGTCCCAAATACTGAAATACAAACATTCCTTGAAATACTTTGTACTTTACCAGAAGGAAGTACAAGCCTTCATAGAACACATCAATGCTGTGGACCAGAGCATGAAATTTACAAGGGAAGAGGTACAAAACAACACACTGGCTTTCTTGGACTGCTTGGTAGAAGTCAGGGAGAATGGTAAACTGGAAGTAGAGGTTTGCAGAAAACCAACCCACACTTATCAGTAGTTGATGTTTGACTCCCACCACCCTTTAGATCACAAGCTGGGTGTCTAATTGCCACAGATTCGTGTACAAGTCATTCAATTGAGAAAGCCACTCGGATGACTAGCTAAACGTCTTCAAGAACTAAACTTTAAAGGACAACTAAAGCCACAGAACAACACTGAACCAGAAGGCAGAACACCTTGATATAAAGCCAGTAATCAGTGTCTTACCTCTCATTTTGATATGGGTGCTGGGAAATTTCCCTAAATAATATATGGTTTGTGCTTAATATCACAGCATTCTAATATCACACAGTCTGGTCAACGACCATTATGTTCTGCCCATGCTCAGTCTTTAGTTATGGCAGAAACTTGTTACAGTTGGTCACACCCATTAATAATCTCTTATCCACCTTAGACAGATAAAGCAAGGAAGCATGTGACTGAGGCAGGAGGTGTGGTCTGACACTGCCCATACACACAGATAATTCATCCAGTTCTTAACAGGCTTACATTTATTTTAATGCAATTTACTGAAGTCATATTATATAGCTTATTGGTGTTTTTAGGGGGGTTGTTTCAGATTCTGGAGTATAAAAAATGGATTTAGTTCTCCTTTAAGTCCAGTTGATCTAACTGAATACAACAGATATACAATGACCTGGATGAATAAGAACTATCACAAGCATTTAGCTCTCGGAGGATGTTGGGATTTTTGAGGGCCAACATTAGACTTGAACAAAATGATTCTGTGGTTGGCTTCATATTAGCCCTGCCCCACCCTATGATTTTATTAGATTTCCTTTATCTGGTGGTTCCGGAATGTCATGTTCTCTTGTATGTGTTAGAAGTTGCTGCTTAGGATAAACAGTCACCATTATAATGCAGCAAAATCTGTTTATAAATTGCCCCATTTCCAGTCTGGCATAAGCCTTGGTCCCAAGTCATTCTGGAAATCTCTGTATAAATGTAGAAATATACATTAAGTTGTATTTTTTCTTATTTTAATCTACGTTACCTTCTCGCTAACACACCCCATACAATTAAACAATACGGAAACCCCTATTAGTGCAACTTGTCCCTATTTATAGTCTGGTCCCATACTGCCCTGTCTAAATATAGCTCATGGCAGCGTTCAAGCCCTTTGGTACATTTTCTTATTAAAAACTCTTTTAGTGCATTTTCTGCCCATTAAAGGGAATTTTTTGCTGAATATGAGGTTGTTTTCTCAAATAAATATTATTTCTGTGTTCTGATTATTCCAATCTTTACGATAGCTGAAACTCTGTGTTTAATACAAATCTCTTCCTATATAAACAGAATACGCTATATAAGCATCGATATAAGGCAAAGTGCTGCCAATCAAATATGTACATCACAGAGTTACGCTGATGCAGCAAACTCCCCTGAGGATCCCTAAGAATAATTTATTCTGATTTTAAATATACAAAACAATCCTAACTGCCAACCAACCACCCATCTTTAACAGTGTCTGTAGCCAACCATTCCAACCCAGGCTTTAGTGATTTGTATTCAGCGCAGGTATTCCAAGTCACTGGACAGGTAAGCCAGGATTCCCTTGGCCCTCAGCTTTGGAACTGTACCCAGTAACTGCAAGTGCTGGTTTCCTCTGGTCCCGGAGAGTATGAGCATTCAGCATCTCCAGCAGCAAATCATACACAGGAACCACATTCTTACATTTCATGCTGAGCAAGTGTTCCATTCCTTTATTGCTGTAAACAAAGAGATTGTTGAGATATGGCAAAGCAAATTAAACTGTAGGTGTCACACCAGTAAAGTCATCTAACGGGGCCCTTAACTCCTTTAGTGGAGTCAAAATAATAAAACTTGTTCATGACGCTTGCAATGCTTCTGGGTATCTTTAAGTAATGTTCATATACAATTGCTAATCGTGGTGCTAAAAAGGTTTTTTAATAAACTCCTCTCAAGCTATATATATGCTGATGTAGCCCAGTGACAGTTCTCTAGGCCATATTTATAAATTTGCGGTATCACTATTTTGCGCTATGATGGCGGGCATCAAATTATGATGATAATTGTACGATGGCTTATACAATACAATTGCAGTAGTCTACTACCACGTTATTGTACGGCTGACTGATCTGTTATATACCATTGTGTCTGTAAATGTACATCCACATTTTTATGAAATTCCATCATAGTGGAACTTTCCAATGATGCCTGGTTTTTAAATACTGTCCCGTGTGTTACCCGCAATATGGGAATCTAACACACAAACACTATGGAAATCTAACACACAAACACTGTGGAAATCTAAAACACAAACGCTATGGAAATCTAACGCACAAACACTATGGAAATCTAACGCACAAACATTATGGGAAACTAACGCACAAACACTAGGGAAATCTAACGCACCAACATTATGGGAATCTAACGCACAAACACTATGGAAATCTAACGCACAAACACTATGGAAATCTAACGCACAAACACTATGGAAATCTAACACACAAATGCTTTGAAAATCTAACACACAAACACTATGGGAATCTAACACACAAACACTATGAGAATCTAACGCGCAAACACTATGGGAATCTAACGCACAAACAGTATAGGAATCTAACGCACAAACAGTATGGGAATCTAACGCACAAACACTATGGGAATCTAACACACAAACAATAGCGGACAGTATTTTTGGCTTAAGAAACAAAATGTTGCTTTTCACTTGAAATGAAAGTATCTTAAGATTCCTTGGAGTGCACCTTTATACTTACATTATATATACAGTATGTATGTGTGTCCCATGTGTGTATATATATATATAATATAACATGTGTGTCATTGTGTCATGTGTGTACATATGTACATATGTGTCTGTGTCATATGTGTGTACATGTGTCATATGTGTATATCCTGTACATGTGTCATTTATATATATATATATATATATATATATATATATATATGTGTGTGTGTGTGTGTGTGTGCGTGTCATGTGTATAGATTGTACACATAAAATATGTGCATTTCTATGTGTGTCATATGTGTATATATAGCAAGAATAGGTTAAAGCAAATTCTGAAAATTGATAGGACTAGGTGGGGAAAATAGTGATTTACGGATATCTGATGGAGACTCTCAGAGAATCCAATAACCAGACGGGTACCCCTACCATGAATCAAACTTCAAATTTGCTCAGGGCGTGCCCCTAGGGAACACGTAAAAGGTGTCAGTTAAAGAAAAACCTTCAGTCCACCAGTTAGTGTTAGTCAGCCCAACACACCCACCTCCACAAGCCACGCCTATGTTCCCTGATGAAGCCACACCCACTTATAGTGCCACCCCCCGTATGCCAACACACGGCATTTAAAAGTTATTTCAGGTGTCAAAAATCCTAGGAACACCCCATACCAGACCTTAACTGTTTGGTGCATTAACAGTGACAATAGTTCTGTCCACAACCTGATAATAAGGTGATCATTGCATAGGGCTGACTGGAGGAGCAATAATAATAAATAATATCCAATAATTATTCTAATTTTGCACTATGTATTACAAAGGAGCATCATCTCCTACAACCCTAAAGGAATATCACTGCCAAGACAATCATGTCACCATACCTGGCATGTCTTACGTGAGACAGAATCATCAGTAAATTAGCCAAGCGCGTAGACTGCTGGCGGAAAGGAATTCCACTCTTGGCAATGACCCAAACCAGAGCGTCAGTGACTGTATTGAGCAGGTGGTGAAGCTTCCTGCTGCTTTCTGACTCTTCCTCTGAATTCGTCAACGGAAACATATCTGAAGGCAGAGAACCAGCAAAAAACATTTTCAGTCTAGTAGACATTGCACTATATATAATGTACTTTATAGTTGGTGGATGGAGGGGGACTTTGCAATTGATTTCTTTAGGTACAGTGCTACTTTGGGACTTCAGGAACACAGACAGCAGCTAACTGTAGGATTGGGTTTATCTGCACAGAGCACAGAGCAGCAGATAATGATTATTCCCTTACCTGATCTTAATGCTGAATCAATTAGCCATACAGTGACAGAGAAATAAGCTTTACTTTTATAGAATGGATAGTTTTACATGTAGTGTGCCAGGGGGAGGGGCTGGGTGATTGACAGTTCTTTACTGACTAGCTTGCCCTGCCCTGCCCTCTTTAAAAAGAAAACCTCCTAGAGCTAAAAAAAATGGAGGGATAGGAAGGTCAGAGAAGCAAGCAGATTGGAGGCTGGTACACACTATACAATCCTTCCACCTGACCAACTGTTCGAGGCTTTCGACTGGTCGGCCAGGAGGTCCCGGCAAAAGCAGCTGCGCCTGACAGTTAGGCGTGATGGATCGTGTGGTCCATAGAGGACTGTCGGACAGACAGTCAGGATGAAGAATTGGAAGGTGTGTACCCACATTTACACAAAGTCCTGGTCTTCTACAGCCCCTCCCCCAGTCACCTGTAAGATTGGATGCTTCTTATATAGCGTATGCTTTTGTAGGTTGGTCCATCTACCTAGTGAAAGCGTACGGGCCAATCAAGTGTATGTCAAGGGATGAGGACCTAGTATCAATCATCCTCCCCATTGTTGCATTAAAACACAGCGGTGTTGGTTGAGTGATAGACCACACAATAGGTATAACCAGTAACACACATCTCAGCCCATAGTATATTATAGCTTCAAATGATAGTTATCATTTAGCAATAAGCCTTTAAAGACCATGTAACTAGTCTAGCCTGATCCTACCTCCTAATGAAGATCATGAATCAAGTTGGATGGATGGTTTGCACCTCTTTACTTTATAGTGAGTATTTTTAACTTTTACTTTAAGAGTGGATGCAAATTGTATGCAAAAAAAAGGAACAAGCTTTTTTCTACCTTTCTCTATCTATTTTATGACTGGAACCCTCTGTGTTTAACAACAAATAAGACAAATCCGATTAGGGTAAAAATACCCACTACTCACGAGAATTGAGAAGAATCATAACCTTCAGACACAGATATTCCCGGTGTTGAAGTTTTAGCTCTCGCAGCCTTGAAGTTGCCGCTAGCAGCATGTCAAATATTTCCAGAATTCCTTCCACACATTTCCCTTCATCTCTATGAATGTAAAGATTAGAATTTACCAACACTTGCATTAAATATATAATAGTGCTGGGTTATAAATTACCTACATCACACAGCACTGTGTTTAAATACATTTCTTAAAGGGTATGTCCACCCAAAAAAACATTTTTTTATATAAGATTCCCCCTGGGTTCCCAGTTCCAACCGCTATGTTTTTTTCTTTAGAAAGCCCCCCAAACTCTACTTACCTCCCCTCTTTCCTCCGCCGCACTCCCAGCCCTCTGCTTGCGAGAAAATGCAAGCAGAGGGGCGGGACCGGCAGCCGGCAGCTCACTTCGCCGGAGGAAAGAGGAGAGGTAAGTAAAGTTTGGGGAGCTTTCTAAAGATAAAAACATAGCGGTTGGGGCTGGGGGCCCAGGGGGAATCTTATATATAATGGGTTTTACGCTAGGGGGAGGGAATCGGGAGAGGGAGGGAGAGGGAGGGGGAGAAGGGCTGCAGTACGCATGCCAAACTTCTCCCGGAGGCCAGGTAGCAGGCAGAGTCCTATATGGACTCTGCTAGCCTCCTGGTGGGCAGTTTTTGGGACTTTGGGGGGGGACTACAGGAGAACCAGATGGAGCTGGGATGTGAGGTAAGGATTAAACTACACTACATGGTGGGGCCAGTAGTTGGGGGGATTATAGTTTTGGGGGTGGACATGCCCTTTAAATAGACATGCAGAAACAAATCTTAACTAGAAATGGAAAGTTTATGTATAAACTTTGAATTGGGTTAAAAAGGACACTATGGTTTTACAAAATCTTTTTCATGAGTCTGTGTGTGTGGTAATCAGCCTTGATAAGCCTAAGCCAAAGGTGAATTTAATGGAGAGGAAATTAGCCTTGATAAGCCTGAGACACAGGTGAATTTAATGAAGAGAGGTTATCAGCCTTGATAAGTCTGAGACACTGGTAAGTTTAATGAAGAGAGGTCATCAGCCTTGATAAGTCTGAGACACAGGTGAATTTAATCAAGAGGTAATCAGCCTTGATTACCCCTATGAATTTAATCAAGACAGCGTCAGGTGGACTTCAACGACATTCAAGTGAATGTATGAAGACATTTGCAGATAATTCAAAAACACATTCAATATTTCTTAGCTAGATGATAGCAAACTTTAACAATGTTCCGAATTAAATGTCTCTAGTACAAAAACAGAGGGAGGAGATGCAGTGCACAAATGGGTGAAAAAAATGATAAAGAAACACAAACAACATAAATTTGGCCTTTTCAAGCTAAATTAATAAACTCAACTAGAAGAGAAGGAGTGACAGTTCTATTTTTAAAATCAGTTAGCCATTTCATAGGTGATTGGGAAAAATCATTGGACACTGGAATGTTTGGTCGATTTGGTACATTTACATAAGATCTACACCGTCTGTTGGCCAGAAGAGAGACCTGTGCCCTGCATCGCTAAGTTAAAGGCCTTCTATGGATCTGCAGGGATGATTGCAGCCTACCAATGGTTTTATGAAGGTTAATACAGGATCAGGTGTTTTAGGGAATGAAAGATGTCAAGGCAATAGTCCAGGAAAACATCACAGTTACGTGTATGGCAGGCTTAAGTTACCAGAACAGAACATTACAGAACATTTAGAAAGGGACAAGCAGCCTTCAACTTTACAGATGTTAGTAAATTGCCTATCAGGCATGTAGGCAAGTTTTTCATATGAGAAGTATAGTTATCCTTTCGAAGGTGATTTAATGTCAGCGCTAAGTACATAATACATGGCCAGCATTAACGTAATAAAGGTAACGTTAGATAGTATGCTTTAAAGGGTATCTCCACTGGTACAAACAAAATGTAGGTATTCATGTGCATAGAATACAGAGTCCGTCGGGCCCTGTCAGACTACGTGGCGGAGGAGCAAGTGATCGGTTAAGTACATTACCTTCTCTCCCAGCTCCTGCAGGTTTTATTAAAGAACAGAAGGTAAGACACAGCTCCTTTACCTCCCATTCTTCAATAAAACTTAATGGCAATTTTTTTTCAGCAGTGCTGAATTGAGCACTATAGACTTTTAAACTCTGTCTCCAATCCTCCAGTAGCGGAATCAACGCCACCTGGTGCTTATACATCCAAGGATCACCTCCACCGTGACCAGCCTAACACCTTTCTTGGAAGAAGGTCCACTTCATCAGAGGCTAGCTGGGAACATGTCTGTACTATTAAGTTGCGAATATGATGTTTCTGAATAAAGATGATCTTTTATCTATCCCCTGAGTGGCGCATCCTATCTCTTTTTGGAACTAATCTTTTACTATAGACTTTTCATGAATTTCAGTATTATGTACTACTATCCCTTTAATATTAATAGCCAGTAAAATAAATTAAGCTAAACTTTTTATACCATAGCACTCGTGATATGTTCTAAAAAACGCCTTGACTGATTTCAATCTCAAAATGAATGGACAAGAACAGGGAACATCTTAATGTGATACTGCCACTCTGACCCATATTTGATTGAATTGGCAAACAACCATCTATTCGATCTACTGTAGTAGTTTGTAGTATATGGTCAGCATAGCCCGGTCACCCGTGTGCAATTTGTGGCTGTACGTGGCTGTTCACACTGACTGCAAATAGAAGAGGAAGTAATGGACTTCCACAGCTAGCTGAAATGTAGATGTCTACTGACCATATACTGGTTCAACATTCAACATTTGATTCAACATTCAGTTTTTTAATTTGATGTCTTAATTGTAACATCAACCATTTACTGTGACATATCCTGGATTATGTTTTGCAATCAATATTATTAACAGATATTAATTGCAAACCAATCAGGCCAGGTGATTTTCACAATACAGCGCAAGGTAAGCTGACTGATGTGTGGGCACTTTTACTGTGAAAAGGAGTTAATAGAAAACAATGTATTTCACTTTACATGTCTAATCCGATGTACAAACAGGAAATATTTCAACTACTTCTTGCTGGTAGCGTACAATGTGGTAGACAGAGATCAGATTTGTCTACACTTTTTGTGTATGTCATTTTTTGGACCCAAGAGAAAAGCAAGATACTTATACAAGGCAAAGCTTTTATGTTTGTTTGTTTAGACTATGTATTTTAGCGCTGAAATTATTAAACAAAACACCCACTTTCTTACACAAATTATGCCCTCTGGTTTCCTAAAAGTTCTGTCTCGCACCGAGATGGATTTATAAATATTTACTGAACCGAGTGTTTCTGGAAAGCCACAACTATTTTATATTGTTACCAATCACAGGGGGATTCTCAGGAAGAGGCAACAAGCTTTAATTATTACAAAAATGTCATTCAAAACACATTCCCTGGTTTTCTGATGTGCACATGGAACATATTTATGAGGCAATTAAGAAGCAACAAGTTAGTCGGTACATATTACATTGGGACACAAAATGTATTTCACAAAAACAACTGACATGTTCTGTTCTAGCTTTACTCAAAGCAAATCTATAAAGAAATACCAGAAAGTGTGAAATGATTATACACAATGACCCAGAAGGTTTCCTACTTTAGAGATCTTAAGAAAAAAAGATTTACAAAACAGAAAATCTACTTTCACCAAATAAAAAGAAAAAACACAACCACAAGTTCTATGGACTTTGTCTGATTCTATGGCTGACGGTGGCACACAGTCGGCCATGTTTATGAACATAACCAAACAAATCAACATGTTCCAGGTTATAACACAGCAATTTATTTTATCCAGACATAACCAAAACAAGACATATAAGAGCTAGGCCCCACCAATCTGTTTTAACGCAAGATAGGATTGCGTGTTAAAAGCACACACTAATGTTGGCCAATTGGTCCAGCCACACTAGGTGCTCTGGTTCCCTTTTTGCAGCGCATGCAGTCAACATATGTGATGCTATCAATATTTTTGGTGTGATTTCCATGCGTTCCGAATATTACAGTGATCGCAGCGCAAGCAGACTTCAACTGTGCATGTTCAGTGTGGCCTCAGCCTAAGCACATACCTAGGCACCAAAGGCTTTATCTATCAGAGTGTCTCTCTCCATTACCAACTGCTAGATTCTTAGTAAAAGTTGAATGTGAATCTCTTTGTATTTTTAAATGATCTGTGTCCCCAATAGAAGGTGACTGCATTTTGTAGAAATATCTTTTTGTAAACATCAATTATTAATTAATTATAAAATGACAGCAAAGTCTACTTCATTTTTACTGCTTAAAGTGCTACCAAAGTCTTTTATTACAGTCTAAGACATAACACAATCATTTAATTAAAACATTTCTGGGCACTTTATTGTGGAAAAAGCCAATAATATTTCTTAAGCGAGCAGAAAGGTGACCTTTGTTTCTCTGCAAGGTACTAAATGTACTAAGTGATAATATGTCTGTAAATATCTGATTGTCATAAACCTGTAAAAATAAAACAGTTCACAGATGTGTCACCTTTCCTTTCGACTTTAAATTAGTTTGATTTCCCAGCTCACATAATTATTTGGTCTATTTTTTAAATCTACTTCGTGGGAAATATTTATACAATTTCCACAGAACACTAATAGCATCTAGCAAGTCTTCCATGATATCAGCCCCTCTTAAAAGCTCATTCAATTTTATATGTGTTCCTGTCCCTATTCATATTATTGGAAAGAAAGAGATCTGCACCAAAATAATGAATCAGACACAACGCATTTAGAGGCTGGTCCCATTGATAGAATGGGCAATGCAGACCAGAAAAGCATCCCAAAACGTGCAAGTATTGACAGTAAATGTGAATGGAATGGAGGCCTACAGAGTAACTGCATTAACTATATCATTGTATTAATAGTAACATTAACCTGGAAAGTTCTCTAGTAACTAGTATTTCATTCTGCAATGTTACATTATAAAACTCACCTGTCCAGGGTAAGATCTGGAGCAAACAAAAGTTTTCCAGGGTGATTAATGGATCTCCACATCAGTCCCATCATCAACACTTCCAGCCAGCAGCTTTCCAGCAAACGCACTTGGTCAAACAAACTTAACTCCACAAACCCTAGAATTTCAAATAAACGTTCACTTATATTAATCTGAGCTCATTCAGTACAAACTTTTCCATCATAGACATCACCATTTCATTTCTCATAATTATAAGTTCTTAATGATTTTCTACCACCTGTATTTTAACACAGATTCATACTGAGGATACATACTGGGATATAGCAATAATGATTAAGGTTCATACACAAGTGTGATCACCAATAAATGAGCCAACAGCCGTACTAGACAATAATAATAGTCTGAATATGGCTGCCAGGACCACCAATTACGCTTGTCTGAACTACAATACACATATGTCGGGCATGAGCAGGTCCTATCAAAATACAATATTGTACTCTTGAAATTTGCCCACAAATCCAGTGTAACTGAAAGTCTTTTAAATACCCTGTTAACATACAAAAAATAGGATGGACTCTATAGTACCCCTTATTACACGCAAGTCCTTGTGGCTAAAATGAAAACCTCCAACCTGACAGAGCCCTCACAATATAGATTCAAAAGTATACACAAAATACACACAACCTTTATTAATACATCACTGGACCATAATAAAAATTGGGTGTCCCCAATAGATACCATATCACTAACATAAAAAAGTCCCAATCAGGATTGAGAGATAAAGTATAGATCGAATAGACACCAACGGGGAATGGCAGTATAGTCAGGATGGCAATAATAATCCAAGTCTGCCCCTTCCACCAACATCAAAGGCTATCAATCTCCACACAGGATAGCTGCAGGCAAAGGGATGTACATGTATGACCCAGGACTTAAAGTGAAGGTGGGTGTCTTAAACAGTACATGAAACAGTCTCCACCAAACAACTCCTGTGGTTCACGAACCAATGAGTGTTTTGCCAAGTATGTATCGCAGCTTCGTCAGGGGAGACCACCCTGAGTAAACTGCCATTCCCACTGCCATTCCCAGTTAGTGTCTATTCAATCTATACTTTATCTCTCAATCCTGATCGGGACTTTTTTTTATTATGTTCCAGTGATGTATTAATAAAGGTTGTGTGTATTTGGTGTATACCTGTGTTTTTTGTTACATTTTTGACTCTTTAGATCATATGGGGTCTGTCAGGTTGGAGGTCTTCATTTTGGTCCACAAGAACTTGTGTGCGATAAGGGGTACTCTAGGGTCTATCCTATTTTTATATGTGGTTATTGAAGTGGTTTTCCCCTAGCACCTGCACAGTTGGATTGTCCAGGCCAGTTTCTCTCTATTATGAGTGTGCTCACTGCATTACATGTGAATGTATGTGACAACCTTTCTTTCTACTTTACCAGGGAAGTAGACTGTTTGGTCCACTTGTTATGCAAGTTTACAATCAGTTCGTGTTCATATTGCTTGCTGTTCAGTTTTCTTTAAAATGTATAACGTAAAGGGGAACTAAACTTAAAAAAACACCCCCCTCCCACAGAATATACTCAGGATGTGGAGATAGGATTAGTAGTTCACATAAACTTACAACTCCTTAAAGGGTATGTCCAGCAAAAAAGTAAGTATGTTTCTATCTGATTTACTGAAGAACAGGAGGTAAATGCACTATCTCTTACCCCCGACGTGTCCTCGCTCCTTCACACTGTGTGCGCATGCGCGAACAGTGCAAAAGACTTGAGATGCGTCGGAGGCGTCAGGGATTTCGGTGCTGGAGCAGGTCCGTGGGTAAGTGTCTCCTCCTCTCCTGGAAGATTTACTGAAGAACGGGAGGTAAGAGATAGTGCATTTACCTCCTGTTCTTCAGTAAATCAGATAGAAACATACTTACTTTTGGACATACCCTTTAAATACAGGTGAGGTATAGAAATATTTTGGCAATGCTATTCATAAACACAGGATGGGGTTTTTCATTACCTGGGATTTTCTTGGCCCATCCTATCATATGAACTAGCTCCTTGTCTGCAAGTTTGGTCAATGACATCATCATAGAGGCCTCTGTGAATGGTTTGCACAGCCGGTTCATTAACATAACATTTGGTGGCTCGGCCTCACTAATAATCAACACAAACTGTTCAGGACCTAAGGACATGGCAGTGATTTCTTTTACACGTGACATGTTGTCTGTCAACTTTCTGTTTTTCCCAGGACAGTGCATTTGATCTTCAGAATGTCTTCTGTGACGGACAATTCGATAACCACAACGTTCTCTCCTTGTTCCTGAAATAAAAACCTTCATTAAAATCCTGTTGAACAATATCAAATAACCATTTGATTTGCATTATCGAGGCCTTAACACCATTAAACCAAACACACACAGGGGGGCTAATTTGTTATTCAATCTATCATCCTAACGGACCAAACTATGTGAATTTATTATACATTTGTGTATATTCTCTGAACGTTATCCACACGCTGATTCATAATTAATCAAATAACTTCAAACCAGGCAAAAGAAAGTACAATAATTCAATTCATTTGTAAAGAAATGTGGTTTGATTTCCTTTATGGTACAGTAATATCTGCACATAAAGAGGTAATGCATGAGATTGAACAATACACCCTGATGCTTGTGAAGGTTCTCATTCATCTAGGTCATGGTATATCTGTTGTATTCAATTAGATCAACTGGACTTGAAGTTTAGTTCTTGCAGACATTTCGCTAGTCATCCGACTGGCTTTCTCAATTCAGAATGACTTGTACAAGAATCTGTGGCAATTGTGTACCCTGGAAAATCCCAATTAGCATATCACAGCCAAGTGTTAAGGGCGTGATTGGATAGTGGCTAAGAGGTGTTATAGGAACGCCCAGAGTAAGGTGTCAAACCAGCATTGTACATGGCAGGCAGTTGGTGTCCAACCTCCCCACCTCTATTTAGGCTTGGTTTCTTTATTTTCACATAAATGGCCTCCTTAGCACCCCTCTCTTGAACCAGTCACGTTCCTTTGCCAATATGTTAACATTACAATCTTCAAAGGTATATCCTTTATCCTTAAGATGCAGGTACACGGCTGAGTCCTGACCCGAGGAATTGGCTCTTCTGTGCTGGGCCATACGTTGATGCAGTTGCTGTTTGGTCTCCCCCACATACAAATCAGAGCATTCTTCACTGCACTGCGTATATGATGTCGCTTTTCTTGTGTTTGGGTATTGGGTCTTTCGGATGTACCAATTGCTGCCTCAGTGTGTTGTTCGGTTTAAAGCAGACAGGGATACGGTGTTTTTTGAAAATTCTTCTTAATTTCTCGGAGACCCCTGCTACATATGGGATGACTATGTTCTTTCTCCTGTCTTGCTTTTCACCTTCACTGTTGGTATTCGTGTTCTTTTCTTTCCTTCTACTTCTTTTGACAAAGGCCCAGTCTGGATATCCACAAGTTTTAAGTGCTCCTCTGGGATGTTTCATTTCTTTCGCCTTTGCCTCTGTGCTAGTGGGGATGTTATCAGCTCTGTGTTGCAGGGTTCTGATGACACCCAGCTTGTGATCTAAAGGGTGGTGGGAGTCAAACATCAAATACTGATCTGTGTGTGTTGGTTTTCTGTAAACCTATACTTCCAGTTTACCATTTCCCTTAACTTCTACCAAACAGTCCAAGAAAGCCAGTTCCCTTCCCTTGTAAATTTGATGTTTTGGTCTACCGCATTAATGTGTTCTGTGAAAGCTTGTATGGCCCAGCAAAACGTATGGCCCAGCACAGAAGAGCCAATTCCTTAAGATTTACCTGCATCTTAAGGATAAAGGACATACCTTTGAAGATTGTAATGTTAACATATTGGCAAAGGATTGTGACTGGTTCAAGAGAGGTGTTAAGGAGGCCATTTATGTGAAAATAAAGAAACCAAGCCTAAATAGAGGTGGGGAGGTTCGACACCAACTGTCTGCCATGTACAATGCTGTTTTGACACCTTACTCTGGGCGTTCCTATAACACCTCTTAGCCACTATCCAATCACTCCCTTAACACTTGGCTGTGATATGCTAATTGGGATTTTCCAGGGTACATAATTGCCACAGATTCTTATACAAGTCATTCTGAATTGAGAAAGCCAGTTGGATGACTAGCGAAACGTCTTCAAGAACTAAACTTCAAGTCCAGTTGATCTAATTGAATACAACAGAAATACACCCTGATATATTTATTTGTTATTTATCCATTTATGTATTTTGGAAGTATTTCTGAATTATAATAACCTTACCACATTTCATCATTCCCACTTCAAAGCATTTTCTCAGGCGACAAGCTTGGCAACTTTTACGCCGGTTTTTGTCAATTGTGCACTGGTTAGTAGCAGGACAGATGTAATCATTGTGACCTGCAAAAGAATAACCAAGTGTCTGGTTATTAGATTGTAATCCGATACTCACAAGTTATAATAAATCATCCCACCTAATCCACATGGTCTCAAACATCAGGTCTCACAGCCAAGGGGCTGGTTATTAGATTATAATCTGATACTATACCTAATAATAATAAATCATCCCACCTAATTCTCATGGTCTCAAACATCAGGTCTCACAGCCAAGGGGTTGGTTATTTGATTATAATCTGATACTATACCTAATAATAAATCATCCAACCTAATTCACATGGTCTGGAAAGGAATGTGTATATATGTATGTATGTATAGTATATTTGGGGACGCAGCACCGTGTGTCTCGGCGGGAGGTTTTAACATTTAAAAATGTTGCAATGGCAATGAAAGAGGACACTGGTGTTTTTTTAATTATTTTCTATAGTAACCCTTTAAGTATGGCTACCATGGGAATGGAAGAGTAGGTCAGTAGGAGTGTATACATTTGTCAGGTTGGGGGTATGTCTTTTTTGCGTTAATGACCACAACACTCACTTTTATTGATGATCAATCAAATTTTGTTTTTTTGACTATAGCTACCCTTTAAGTATGGCTTCCATGGGAATGGAAGGGTAGGTCAGTAAGTGTGTGTACCTGTGTCAGGTTGGGGGTCCGTGTTTTTACTTTATTGACCATAAAAAAATAGTTTTATATACCTTTTATTTTGTAAAATAAGTTTATAAGTGATACACACAATTATACTGTTCATTTTCACTAACCTATCATTGTATTTGCAGAAGTTACATTGGCATGTAATGGACTAAAGGAAAGCCCATATCAGGACAAGATAGAAAAGCTCACCTTGTATTTTATAGTATGTGCATTATGTACTCTGTTCAGTTTTGGACTCATTGCATGGTAAGCCACTTTCTTTATTAAACGTTCATGCACTTTCTTTATTAAATGTTCATGAAGGGAGCAGTCACTTTACGTGTCCTAGAGTTTAGGAATAATGGGCCATATTTATAAAGCTGCAGTCCCATGCTTTTAATGATCGCTAATTAATTGTATGGATTGTAATTTTACAATTGCATATACCACACTATAGGGATAGTCTACTACCACATGTTACTGTACAGCCATAAATTGTACGTCCGCAGCTGTACTTTTGTGAAAATCTGCCATATCAGCGGGGTTTATAAATTCTGTTATAATAAATATTTAATCCATCCATACTTAATCATAAATTAAGTATGGATGCTCTGTACAGCTTTAAAGGAGAACTAAATATGTCCAACAACCCCAGGTCTGATCCATTGTACCAAGGATAAGGATATAAAGCACTAGGCCCTCACCCCTAGAGATACAACAGAAGAAAACTTGGGGTTCATGTAATAAGAGGTGAAAAAGTCTGCCTGAGCTATTAATTTGTACCAACCAATCAGATGTTTTTTACTGGGTTAAAGAGTTTGAAAACATCTGATTGGTTGCTGCAGATTAAAAGCACATTTTATCAGCCCCTGTAGCAAGGGCACGGTACGTATTTATGCTGTGGTTTAGAGGGTCCATAGTATAATATAACCAGAGGGGGTTAATCTATTACTGAGAGACATGTATAAGGGCTTCTGTATGTGTTAGACTAATGAAGATAATAAACATAGGAATGCTCCTTAAAATACGCATAATAATAAAGTTTATTATGACCACTGCTTTCATTAGGTATCTTAATGTATCATGTATCATCAGCTTTCTCTATTAAAGAACAAGGCCTCTGTGTTACCAGAATCTTCCGATACTGCAGATCAGTATGTATGTCTGCATTTCTGACCGGCTGTACAATACAATGTTGTAGTAGACTACCGCAATGGTATTGTATATGCTATCGTGCAATTACTACCTTGACATTAAATGTACGGTTGCGATCATACTTGTGCAACTGTGATCATAAAATTATGTTCAAAATCATAAATTAAAGATTGTTTAAGGCGCAGTTTCACAAAATAGCAATACCTTGCTAAGCTGAACAGGCTTGACACCTGTTCCTTTATAAATATGGACTACAGTGTCAAGCTTGTTAAAAGGTGTCCAACATTTGGCCCTTTAGATATAAGGAAAGTAAAACTCCCAACATTCCCTGCTGAACTCATCTTCTGACACAGGTATCTGCTCTTCTGCTCTAGTTTAAAAGTAACTAAGTAGTAGCTATGCCACGTGAGAGTAGCACTATTCCCAGCCTTTACATGGACTCTACATCAGATTCAGACATCCCATCCTGCCGAACCTGGCTTCCAGGCAGGGTGGGGAGAAGTAGGGGGGGCCGAGTGACGTGACATCATTGATGTCACCAAAGGGGCGGGGTGGGGGTGGGGTCAGGGGAGGGAACAGTTACGCCCCTTGCCACACCTCTACCGTGACGTAAATTACGTCACGTTAGAGGCGTGGCTAGGGGCGTAACTGGCCCGTGTGACGTAATTTACGCCACATAGTCACATAGGAGGCGTGGCCAGAAGAAAGAAGGCGTTCCAGAGGCAGACTCTCGGGTAGGTTCGGGTCGCGGGAGTTTGGGGTGGTCTCACGGGTGTACGGGAGACCACCCCAAAATCAGGGAGACCCCCGCGACTCCCGGGAGGGGTGGGATACCTGCAGATTCATTTATTTCTATACTTATTTAGTTCAAACAAAGGTGAACAACAGGAAAATAAAGCTTTGTCCTGACTATTACAGCAGAACAATAGCTGGTGTTAATCTTTTCAGATCAGGATACGTAAGTAACAGCTCAGTTTGTAATGATGTTATTGTTTTAGTGACATCACAGCTACAAGTACATCCCATCGGTTGGCATTATCAGGTGTTAGGAATGGGGATGTTGGAAAATTTAAATTAAAAGAAAAACATGTCAGATTACGTGCCAACATATTTTAAACCCATCTCCCAAAAGTAAGTTTGCCACACTGTAACTATATAGGTCAGTGATTACAAACCTTGGCCCTCCAGATGTTTGGAAACTGCAACTCCCAGCATGCCTTGGTTGCATTCGGTTTTCAAACATCTGGAGTGCCAAGGATAAACATCAATGATCTAGGTCTAAAATACATCATTGTGTTTATTAAGGTATTTGCTATCAACATGTTAATAACCCAGTACATTATAAATACACTTAATACCATGTTTCATTATAAACAGAGATATCTGTATGGTATTGATCGAGAGAAATGCAGTAGAACTTTTTACAAAATACTGTAGTGTTGTGACATATAGATTAATAGGACTGTCTATTCTGGAAAATGAATAATGATATTGGGCTGTATCAGGATATAGTAAGGAAGAATTCATGATCTCAATGCTTCTTTTTCCCTACACAGGTCAATATGCCAGATTGTGTGCTGCCATACTTAGCAGTCATTCACGGAATTAAAGGACAACTAAAGCCACAGAACAACACTGAACCAGAAGGCAGAACACCTTGATATAAAGCCAGTAATCAGTGTCTTACCTCTCATTTTGATATGGGTGCTGGGAAATTTCCCTAAATAATATATGGTTTGTGCTTAACATCACAGCATTCTAATATCACACAGTCTGGTCAACGACCATTATGTTCTGCCCATGCTCAGTCTTTAGCTATGGCAGAAACTTGTTACAGTTGGTCACACCCATTAATAATCGCTATACCAAACATTTTACAGGACAGATAAAGCAAGGAAGCATGTGACTGAGGCAGGAGGTGTGGTCTGACACTGCACATACACACAGATAATTCATCCAGTTCTTAACAGGCTTACATTTATTTTAATGCAGTTTACTGAAGTCATATTATATAGCTTATTGGTGTTTTTAGGGGGGTTGTTTTCAGATTCTGGAGTATAAAAAATGGATTTAGTTCTCCTTTAATCAGCTGAGAATGAGTGCACAGAAAGATACATTTAGTATATATCAACTTATATTTCGTATTATTTATATTTAGTATATATTTATTAATTTGGCTTGAAAAAGCCAAATTCCTGTTCTTTCTATTTCTTCTTCTTCCGCTTTTTTGGACTGTATTTCCTCCCACAGTTTTTGAGCTAGTACAGATGTGCAGGTCATATAGGAGAAGTGTGCTATCTTCTAGCTAAGGAATAGAGATGTCCGAACTTTGCAAAATCCAATCCACTCGAGGATCCGCGAATTTTTGAAAATATCCGTGGGGTACCCATTAAAATGAAAAATATCCTCGAAAATACGAATAATCCTCGTAATTTCGAAAATATGTATTTTCGGAAATTTTCGAAAATACGAGAGATCCTCGTAATTTTGAAAATTTTCGAAAATACGTATTTTCGAAAATACGAGTAATTCTCGTAATTACGGAAATTTTCGAAAATATGTCGGAAGTTCGGAAGGCGGAAAATCCGGAAAAATCCGGCGTTCGCGAACGGGATAAATCCACGGCGGATCCGGGTTCAGATCCGCGAACCGACCATCCCTACTAAGGAATCTGCAGAAGCGTTACGGCGTTATCGGCGAATTATGGGACATTTTTCCCCATAGACTATAATGGTAACAATCCTCAAATGTGAATATTTCAAAATAGTTTATTTCATGGTCATAAACACAAAGGGTGATACCTCCAACCCCCCACACAGACACAGGTACGCCCACCTACTGACCTACTTTCCATTCCCATGGAAGCCATACTTAAAGGGAAACTATAGTCAAAAAACTAATTTTGATCAATCATCAATAAAAGTTAGTTATATGGTCATACATGCAAAAACATTTACCCCCCCCCACCTCACACGGGTACACACACCTTCTGACCTACCCTTTATTCCTTTGGCAGCCATACTTAAAGGGTAAATAAAGTCAAAAAAAATAATTTAGATTTTTCCTCAATAAAAGATTAGAAAAAAAAAAAAAAGAAGTTTTATGGTTGTAAACACACAAAAAATATACCCCCTCAACCAGACCCAGGTACAAACACATATTGATCTACTTATCCATTACTGTGGCAGCCATACTTAAAGGGTAACTAAAGTAAAAAAAACTAATTTTGACCAAAAAATTTGTCAAAAAAGTTTGTTTTTTTAACCCCCAACCTGACACAGGTACACACACCTACTGACCTACTCTTCCATTTCTGTGGCAGACATACTTAAAGGGTAACTATAGTCAAAAATAAATTTTGATCAATAACTTCCAACCTGACACAGGTACATACACCAACTGAGGTACCCATTTATTTATGTGGCAATCATATTTAAAGGGTAAGTATAGTAAAAAAAAAAACATTTTGACCAATCATTAAAAAAGTTTTATCCCCCAACCTGATATGAGTACACACACCAACTGACCTGCCTTTAATTCATGTGACAGCCACATTTAAACGGAAAGTAAAAAACAACAATGTCCTCATCATTGGCATTATTACGTTTTAAAATCTGCAGCACAAACACACACATTCCCTTACAAAATGCGGTCTTTCAAGCCAAATTTTAAGTTTATACTTAAACTTTCCCTTTCTAGTTTATATTAATCTGGGTGCCAGGTAAATCTGTCAACCCTGGTCCAAGGAACAGTGATATAGAAGATAGTAAGTTGGGGCAGCACGGTGTCTCAGTGGTTAGCACTGATGTCTTGCACCACTGAGGTCCTGAGTTCGATTCCATCCTTGGACACATCTGCAAGGAGTTTGTATGTTCTCCCTGTGCTTGCGTGGGTTTCCTCCAGGCACTCTGGTTTCCCCCACAATCATAAAGACATACTGATAGGCTGTATTGATTAAATTGTAAGCTCTTCGGGCTAGGGACTGATGTGAATTGAGTAAATAATTTAAAGCGCTGCGGAATACAGTGGTGTGAAAAACTATTTGCCCCCTTCCTGATTTCTTATTCTTTTGCATGTTTGTCACACTTAAATGTTTCTGCTCATCAAAAACCGTTAACTATTAGTCAAAGATAACATAATTGAACACAAAATGCAGTTTTAAATGATGGTTTTTATATTTAGTGAGAAAAAAAACTCCAAATCTACATGGCCCTGTGTGAAAAAGAAATTGCCCCCTGAACCTAATAACTGGTTGGGCCACCCTTAGCAGCAATAACTGCAATCAAGCGTTTGCGATAACTTGCAACGAGTCTTTTACAGCGCTCTGGAGGAATTTTGGCCCACTCATCTTTGCAGAATTGTTGTAATTAGCTTTATTTGAGGGTTTTCTAGCATGAACCGCCTTTTTAAGGTCATGCCACAACATCTCAATAGGATTCAGGTCAGGACTTTGACTAGGCCACCCAAATCTTCATTTTGTTTTTCTTCAGCCATTCAGAGGTGGATTTGCTGGTGTGTTTTGGGTATTGTCCTGCTGCAGCACCCAAGATCGCTTCAGCTTGATTTGACGAACAGATGGCTGGACATTCTCCTTCAGGATTTTTTGGTAGACAGTAGAATTCATGGTTCCATCTATCACAGCAAGCCTTCCAGGTCCTGAAGCAGCAATACTGTTGGTATGATGTTCTTTTGCTGAAATGCTGTGTTACTTCTACGCCAGATGTAACGGGACACGCACCTTCCAAAAAGTTAAACTTTGGTCTCGTCGGTCCACAAGGTATTTTGCAAAATTCTTGGCAATCATTGAGATTTTTTTAGCAAAATTGAGACGAGCCTTAATGTTCTTTTTGCTTAAAAGTGGTTTGCGCCTTGGATATCTGCCATGCAGGCCGTTTTTGCCCAGTCTCTTTCTTATGGTGGAGTCATGAACACTGACCTTAATTGAGGCAAGTGAGGCCTGCAGTTCTTTAGATGTTGTCCTGGGGTCTTTTGTGGCCTCTCGGATGAGTTTTCTCTGTGCTCTTGGGGTAATTTTGGTCGGCCGGCCACTCCTGGGAAGGTTCATCACTGTTCCATGTTTTTGCCATTTGTGGATAATGGCTCTCACTGTGGTTCGCTGGAGTCCCAAAGCTTTAGAAATGGCTTTATAACCTTTACCAGACTGATAGATCTCAATTAAGTTATTTTTTTAACTTATTTTATAAGGGGGCAATCACTTTTTCACACAGGGCCATGTAGATTTGGAGTTTTTTTTTCTCATTAAATAAAAAACCATCATTTAAAACTGAATTTTGTTTTCAATTATGTTATCTTTGACTAATATTTAACGGTTTTGTGAGCAGAAACATTTAAGTGTGACAAACATGCAAAAGAATAAGAAATGAGGAAGGGGGCAAATAGTTTTTCACACCACTGTATGTAGTGCTATATAAGAAATAAAATACATACAAGTTAGTCTAGTACAATATAGGGATCCATACGCAATACATTGGGAACCTTTACATTTAGTCTATCTTATATAATAAAATGCAAGTGTGCGTCCCTGTGTCCGTGTGTGTGTCCGGAGCAGGAAGTTTCCGACTCACTGGTAGAAGCAGAGCAGACATCACAATCTCACACAGGCTACAGATACGGGACTCTCACTCTGACTCCTCCCCTCCCTCCCCGTTACCAGCAGTCTGCAGAGATTTGTGGGCGGAGCGGCTCTGGGGAGGGAATGCAAGATCCAGACATCCGATCCTGAGATTCCTGACTAGGAACATCACTACACAATGAGTGTTAAAAAAAAGTTTACTGAAGGAGATCATGCTGGGTTGGGAAGGAGAAGCTGGGGACAGATGACACTGCTGTAATGTCATGTAACTCTATCTCCTGGGTCTGGGACAGAGTTAGGGGCCCTGGGTCTGGGACAGAGTGGGGGAACCTGGGTCTGGGACAGAGGGGGATCTGGGTCTGGGGCAGAGGAGGGGCCCTGGGTCTGGGACAGAGGGAGGAGACTCTGGATCTGGGACAGGGGGGGTCTGGGTCTGGGACAGAGTGGGGGGCCCTGGGTCTGGGACAGAGTGGGGGACCCTGGGTCTGGGACAGAGGAGGGGCCCTGGGTCTGGGACAGGGGGGGGCTGGGACAGAGGGAGGGGACTCTGGATCTGTGACAGAGGGGGGGTCTGGGTCTGGAACAAGTGGGAGCCTGGTTTGGACAGTGTGGGGCCCTGGGTCTGGGACAGAGTGGGGGAACCTGGGTCTGGGACAGAGTGGGGGAACCTGGGTCTGGGGCAGAGGAGGGGCCCTGGGTCTGGGACAGAGGGAGGAGACTCTGGATCTGGGACAGAGGGGGGGCTGGGTCTGGGACAGAGTGGGGGGCCCTGGGTCTGGGACAGAGTGGAGGACCTGGGTCTGGGACAGGGGGGGCTGGGCAGAGGGAGGGGACTCTGGATCTGTAACAGGGGGGGGGCTGGGTCTGGGACAGAGTGGGGAGCCCTGGGTCTGGGACAGAGGGGTGGCCCTGGGTCTGGGACAGAGGGGGGCCCGGGTCTGTGGCAGAGGAGGGGCCCTGGTCAGAGGGGGGACCCTGGGTCTGGGACAGAGTAGAGGACTCTGGATCTGTGACAGAGGGGGGGTCTGGGACAGAGGGGTGGGACCTGGGTCTAGGACAGAGTGGGGGGGTCCTGAGTCGGGAGAGAGGGGGACCCTGGGTCTGGAAGAGAGGGGGTCTGGGTCTGGAGAGAGGTGGGCCCTGGGTCTGGGACAGGGGGGCTGGGTCTGGGACAGAGTGGGGGACCCTGGGTCTGGACAGAGTGGGGGACCCTGGGTCTGGACAGAGAGGGGGGGTGGGTCTGGGACAGAGTGAGGGAAACTGGGTCTGGGACAGAGGGGGCCCTGGGTTGGGGCAGAGGAGGGGCCCTGGGTCTGGGACAGAGGGGGCCCTGGGTCTGGGGCAGAGGAGGGGCCCTGGGTCTGGGACAGAGGGAGGGGACTCTGGATCTGCTGTAATGTCATGTTACTCTATCTCCTGGGTCTGGGACAGAGGTGTGTGACCTGGGTCTGGGACAGAGTGGGGGTCCCTGGGTCTGGGACGAGTGAGGGAACCTGGGTCTGGGACAGAGGGGCCTGGTCTGGGCGAGGAGGGGCCCTGGGTCTGGGACAGAGGGAGGGGACTCTGATCTGGGACAGAGGGGGGGCTGGGTCTGGGAAAGAGTGGGGGCCCTGGGTCTGGGACAGAGTGGGGGGCCTGGGTCTGGGACAGAGTGAGGGAACCGGGTCTGGGACATAGGGGGCCCTGGGTCTGGGGCAGAGGAGGGGCCCTGGGTCTGGGACAGAGGGAGGGGACTCTGGATCTGGGACAGAGGGGGGTCTGGGACAGAGTGGGGGGCCCTGGGTCTGGGACAGAGTGGTGGGCCCTGGGTCTGGGACAGAGTGGGGGGCCCTGGGTCTGGGACAGAGGGACGGGACTCTGGATCTGTGACAGAGGGGGGGGCCTGGGTCTGGGACAGAGTGGGGAGCCCTGGGTCTGGGACAGTGTGGGCCCTGGGTCTGGGACAGAGTAGGGGCTGGGTCTGGACGAGTGGGGGTCTCTGGGTCTGGGACAGAGGGGGCTGGGACAGAGGGGGGACCCTGGGTCTGGGACAGAGTAGAGACTCTGGATCTGTGACAGAGGGGGGATCTGGTACAGAGGGGGTGGGACCTGGGTCTGGGACAAAGTGGGGGACCCTGGGTCTGGGAGAGGGGGGGACCCTGGGTCTGGGAGAGAGGTGGGCCCTGGGTCTGGGACAGAGTGGGGGACCCTGGGTCTGGGACAGAGGGGGGCTGGGTCTGGGACAGAGTGAGGGAACCTGGGTCTGGGACAGAGGGGGCCCTGGGTCTGGACAGACGGGGGACCCTGGGTCTGGGACAGAGGGGGGGCCTGGGTCTGGGACAGAGGGGTGGGACCTGGGTCTGGGAGAGGGGGGGACCCTGGGTCTGGAAGAGAGGGGGTCTGGGTCTGGGAGAGAGGTGGGCCCTGGGTCTGGGACAGAGTGGGGGGCCCTGGGTCTGGGGCAGAGGAGGGGCCATGGGTCTGGGGCAGAGGAGGGGCCAGGGTCTGGGCAGAGAGGGGTGGATTGCGTGTATGCAGTTACCTCTCCTGGTCTGGGACAGAGGTGGTGTGACCTGGGTCTGGGACAGAGTGGGGGTCCCTGGGTCTGGGACAGAGTGAGGACTGGGTCGGAAGAGGGGGCCCTGGTGGGCAGAGGAGGGGGCCTGGGTCTGGGACAGAGGGAGGGACTCTGGTCTGGGACAGAGGGGGGGCTGGGTCTGGGAAAGAGTGGGGCCCTGGGTCTGGGACAGAGTGGGGGGCCCTGGTCTGGGACAGAGTGAGGGAACCTGGGTCTGGGACATAGGGGGCCCTGGGTCTGGGCAGGGAGGGGTCCTGGGTCTGGGACAGAGGGAGGGGACTTGGATCTGGGACAGAGGGGGGTCTGGGGACAGAGTGGGGGGCCCTGGGTCTGGGACAGAGTGGTGGGCCCTGGTCTGGGACGAGTGGGGGGCCCATGGTCTGGGACAGAGGACGGACTCGGATCTGTGACAGAGGGGGGGCCGCTGGGTCTGGGACAGAGTGGGGAGCCGGTCTGGACAGTGTGGGGGCCCTGGTCTGGGACAGAGTGAGGGGCCCTGGGTCTGGGACAGAGTGGGGGTCTCTGGGTCTGGGACAGAGGGGGGCTGGGACAGAGGGGGGACCCGGGTCTGGGACAGAGTAGAGGACTCTGGATCGTGACAGGGGGGATCTGGTACAGAGGGGGTGGGACCTGGGTCGGGACAAAGTGGGGACCCTGGGTCTGGGAGAGGGGGGGGACACTGGGTCTGGAAAGAGAGGGGGGAGGGGTAGGGGGGAGGGGAGAGGGGGGGGGGGGGGGGGAGGATGGGGGGGGGGACGAGAGTGGGTGAGGGGTGGATAGGGCGGGAGGGAGCGGAGATGGGGAGGAAGATGGGAAGGGGGGGGGAAGGGGTGGCGGGGGGGGGGACGGTGAAGAGGGAGGGGGAGGGTGATCTTGAGAGGAGGGGGGGAGAGGCGGAAGAGGTGGGGGTCTGGGAGAGAGAGGATGGGGCAATGGGGAGTCTGGGGAGGAGGGGGGGAAGAGGGTCGGGAGGTGTGGGAGAGGATGGGGGGGGGAGAGCGGGAGCGGAGGAGGCGGTCGGGCCCTCTGGTCATCTGGACAGAGTGGGGAACCGGGGTCTGGGAAGAGGGGGCCCTGGGTCTGGGACAAGGGGGACCCTGGGTCGGGACAGGGGGGGGCCTGGGTCTGGGACCGAGGGGTGGGACCTGGGTCTGGGAGAGGGGGGGACCCTGGGTCTGGAAGAGAGGGGGTCGGTCTGGGAGAGAGGTGGGCCGGGCGGGACAGAGTGGGGGGGCCCTGGGCTGGGCAGAGGAGGGCCATGGGTCTGGGGCAGAGGAGGGGCCATTGGTCTGGGGCAGAGGGGGTTGTGCGCCATTGGTCTGGACAGAGTGGGGGACCCTGGGTTGGGACAGAGTGGGGGACCCTGGGTCTGGGACAGAGTGAGGAACCCTGGGTCTGGGAGAGAGGGGGGCCCTGGGGCAGAGGGGGGCCCTGGGTCTGGGACAAGGGGAGACCCGGTCTGGGACACTAAGAGGGAACTGTGGC
This sequence comes from Hymenochirus boettgeri, assembly GCA_019447015.1. Taxonomy (NCBI): domain Eukaryota; kingdom Metazoa; phylum Chordata; class Amphibia; order Anura; family Pipidae; genus Hymenochirus; species Hymenochirus boettgeri. Next base: position 262,924,601 of record CM033476.1, on the reverse strand, counting down.
CTTGGGACATGGAGGATGGAGGCACTCTGGGCTTCTAGCGCCTGTTATTGTAACAGGCTTAATGTCTAGTTGAAATATAAGATAAGAATGAAGTGCAAAGTATTGGCTTGAAATAAGAAGCTGCACATATATGTCTACATTATGAATTAGCACTGTGTGACTTTTTTTTGACATTCTTGAAAACAGATATAACATCCCAATAAACATGTTAAAAGAAGAGAAGGAAGAATGAGGAAGAAAAAAATATGGACGGCTAAATCTGGGAGTAATGAGGAGGAACCTACTGAACGGGTAAAAGTTTTCAAACCCTTTGCACCCAAAATGTAAAAAAAATTAAAAAGAAAAAGCATAAATTGTGGAATAGTATGGCTGGGTACACACCATACAAAATTTCAGGGATACCAACCGTTATTTCAATGTATCGGTCGATCAGCCAGATATTGTTTTTATCAAATGGCCACTCCCAACGTCCGATGGCTCTTCCATCTGAATTGAACAAATGATGGGATGGGATGATATTGGAGTTTTATTGCTAGTGTGTGTACGAACTAGCACACAGCCACAGAACATTTGCATTTTAAGAAAAAACTATTTTCCCTCTGCTGCGGTAGTCTCCCTATAGTGAGGGAAACACACAGTCCCATCTTTCACTATGCTGGCAGATCCTGTCAGTCATCTTTCAAAAATCTGTACTGTGTGTACCCACCTAAATGTCTAAGTACTGCATTTTGTCCTTGGGGGGATTTCTGGGACCCATGCTGCCTTAACTGGTCGGTAAATATATGTTTTTAGCCTACTGTAAAGTACTCGGAACCTCTGGGATCACCGTAGTTTTCTCAAAGAGTGGCCATTTTCTTTCTCAGCCAGGCTCTGCTCCACTACTTTATAAAGAGAAAATGATCTAAATACTGGACAGAATAAGCCCAGGAAAGATTCTTCTTACAGGAAAATTAAGAGAAATTAATGTATGAGTGTCCAGCAACCTCACACAGTAATAATGATTAATTACCACCAATCTTAAATCTGCTTTTTATTTTTCTTCTCTGATCTTCCTATCCCATGTTTATTTAGCTCTGGGAGTTTTACTTTTTAAAGAGGGCGGGGCACAGCTTGTCAGTAAAGAACTGTCAATCACCTAGCCCCTCCCCCTGGCACACTACATGTAGACACTATCCATGCTATAAAAGTAAAGCTTATTTCTCTGCCACTGTATGGCTAATTGATTCAGCATTAAGATCAGAAAAGGGAATAAGCATTATCTGTTGCTTTGTGTTCTTTCTGTGCAGATAAACCCAATCCTGCAGTTAGCTGCTGTCTGTGTTCCTGAAGTCCCAATGTAGCGCTGTACCTAAAGAAATCAATTATAAAGTCCCCCCACACACACAAACTCCTACAGCTAAAAGAAAATCTTACTTGATTCAAGCAGTTATTACATCTCCCAGTTCTGCTTACCTTCCCATTGCAAAGCAGATTTATTTTCACTTTCACTATCACACAAATTCAGTGAATGCTATTGGCTGTAGTGGGGCACAGATCGTCTCCACTGCACATGCTCCACACTCTATTTGTGCCTCAGTTTTGGGAGCGGGTGGATACATAGAGAGGAGACATGCATACTAACTAGGAGTAAGCTGGACAGGACATGAGGAGATCTAGTGACAGGGAGCACTGAGAGCAAAAAGGGATCAAGTTCCTGGCAGCACTAAAAATATAGAAAAGGATAAAGGCAAGTCATTTTTTTCAGTTTAGTTTCCCTTTAATCTTTTTTATTTAATGCAGTTTTGCAATCTCTATAAATAAACTTTTGAATGCCACCCTTGATTATTTTCAGGCGTGTCACAAAGTGCGCCACCGCCGTATTAAAGTGGGTGTGGTTTTTGCCAGTGGACGTGGATACAATTTTACGATTTTGAACTTCCTATCACATAGTTATTTAAACAGTTCCTTAGTCAATTAGCAATAATGTCAATTACTAGAAACTGATATTACATCCCTTTCTCAAACAGCTTGTGTTGTCCCTACCATATTGCTCCTTTCAGGTTTTTGTTGCTCAAATCAAAATAATTAATTTCATAGCCTGTGCTATACATGTTAGTTCAACTGTTACAATACATTAGACATGCCATACTTTCTGTACTATAAAAGGTTTAATTAAAAGATTTATAAGCTTGCCGCCATGTCAAGATAAACTCCTTCAGCAGGGTTCTAACTAACCTAACTAGTCTAACAAACTAACTAAAGCTAACCGAACCATATAACATGATTTGTAACAACATCATATCTGTTATCAGGGATGTGGCCCTGGTGTCCAGGGAACTTTTATGGGTTCTCTAGACCTTTCCCTCTCACCTAGAAAGTAATTATTGGTTCAACTCCTGCAACCTCTATAAAATCAAGACTCAGTAGGCAAATGACTTCAGAAATCGGGAACTGGGCATACGCATGCAGAATAGAAATTTCAACACAATGTTGATAACTTCAGAAGTTAATTTCAACTATTTGCTAAATTTGAATCCAAGAATCCAACCAGGGTTATTTATATTTTAGCTTTACTTCTCCTTCAAGGTGGGCGCTGCATAGCTTTGCATTTGCACACATACAAATACATAAAATGTGTTTAGAAAATATAGTCAGGAGAAAATCCCAGCTAGGACATTTACTAGAAATCGATGTTCTGACGGGGAGGAGTCTGGGCTGTGTTTCCTGCCTCCCACTGAAAGGTCTCTTCCTGAACTCCTCCACACAGAGGTAGAATCTATCCAAATAAGTGAGGCTTTCTAATTGCAGCTTTGGAAGTTCAAATCCATCCAGAACCTGCTTTAAAAGCGCCAGCAACGTCAATTCAAGAAAATTGCAGAAAGGGGTAAACTATGTAGAATGTTCATTGTTATTGGCCTTTGAAAGGTTTTGATTGCTATGTCTTCCAAATACCTATGCTATGATTTGATATAAATTATTATCATTAGACAGAGCTACACAAATCAAACGTATAAAGATGCAAAAAAGGTTGTTACATTTGTGATAAAATATTCCTTAAAGAAAATGTTGGGTCATGTGATTTACTGGTAAAAACTTGACCATAGTTTATCACAGTACACAGGCTGTAAGGCCAAGTTACAGGATGTTGGCACAATTCACCGACTCCATTTAGCATTTAATTAAAAGTCAGGCAATCATTGTGAGAATCTGCTCTGAATTCTGTATCTTTTATTCCTACACAGCTACATGTATAGTTCCCTAGAAATGCTCAAACTTCCTAAAGTTTGATTCATTTTAGAATTATAGAACTTCAGTAAAATAGTTCCCTGGTCCCATTATTAATTCAATGGCACATGAAACAAAATTCCAAATGCTGCCCCTGCCGCACCACCGGAAGGGTGTGGCTTTATAATTGAAAGTGGGTGGTTTCTGAAAGATGGTGTGGCTTGTCCAGAAGTGGGAGGGGCTTTATACACATTGATTTACACTAGTGTCCTTATCATTGTATGTACATATCAATCCTCCATTTATTTACAACACATTTTAAAGGACTCACCCTCTAGAATAGTATCTCCACCCTAACAAATTCTATCTACTGGTAGCCATGGGATTTTCATTACATACTGGAAGCCATGTGATTTTCATTACATACTGGCAGCAAACTGGAAATTTCATCATATACTGGTAGCCATGGAAATTTCATCACATACAGGTAGCCATGGGGATTTCATCACATACTGGTAGCCACTTCATTACATACTGGTAGTCATGGGAATTTATCACATACTGGTAGCCAAGGGAACTTATTCACATATTGATAGCCATGGGCATTTCATCACATATTCTAGGGTAGGCTATTACTTACCCCACGTGCAGGGCAATGTGCACATTATATTAGCGGAGGCAATGCTGCCACTGCCTGCACTAATATAATGAATACAGGGGGTGATAATATATATATAATATATATTGTATATAGGGAGTGATAATATATATAGAGTATACAGGCTGGATATTGTGTATAGGGGTGATCATATATATTATATATATATATATAATGTATACAGGGTTGGTAATATATATAATGTATACGGGGTGGGGGGGTGGTAATATATATATATATATATATATATATATATATATATATATATATATATATATATATAATGTATACAGGGGGTAGTAATAGATATATAATGTGTACAGGGCTAATAATATATATAATGTTAACAGGGGGTGGTAATATATATAATATATATTAAAGACGCAAAGCAGAAGAGGCAGAGCTTCTTCCTCCCCCTCATGCTGTGCGGGCCACCTGTTACCGCGGACAAAAGTCACTGAGCTCTAAGTGAGCAGAGGCGGAGTAGCACGCAGTGATGTAACATAAAAGGAACCTGATAGTTGGCACGTATCTAATACGTTTAAGGTTAAGTCTCACGTATAAGATATGTGCCGAGGGTCAGGTGCCGTGTGTGTTACGTCACTACATGCAACCCCGCCTCTGTCCAAAGCTCAGTGACAGTCTTCTGGCCACAGTGAGGGGCAGCCCACACTGCACGTGGTGGAGGATGCAGTTCTGCCTGACTGCCTCTGGTCTGCTGCGTCTTGCATTGCACTTCAACTAGCAGACTGCAAGTCAATGGGGAAAAATAGTTTGAAATGTTCTGATAAAATACAGTTAAAATAACAATGGTAACTTACTGTAAATTGTTCTGAGTCCTGGCAAAAAGGTTTGTGGATTGTGTAATCACTGTAAAGCTAGGTATGCACATTAGATAATTATCAGCCAAAGTGGCTGATAAACAAACTTTGGAAGTTTCCCCCCTACATGTTTAAGTGATCCATTCTGCTAGATTGATAAATGATATAGAGCCACAGTTGGTCTCCAGGCAGGGTTGCCAGATTTTCAGCATCCCCAAGTGATTGCGGGGGCTGACCTGTGACACACGATGTGTATGCATGTGCGTTTCGACCGAGGATTGTTCAGTGTATGGGCACTTCTCCACCCAATTCGCTGAGTCTTGTAAGTATGTTCAGCTGCATCGTTGGGGAAGGTAAGTAAGGCGGAACTTGAGTTGGGGGGTGCACCCCCCCCCCACATGCAAAATACATTTTTGTGATGAGTTTATTATGCTAATGATTTTTTGTTGTGTTTTTAATGAGGAATAAAATATGAGTGGGTAAATCTCTGCATGACTTTAACCACAACTATTTGGATGGTCAAGTGCATTAATAAATCTGGTGGACTTTGTTTTCTTAAACTCATGATTATAGCATGACTTAAATGTGCAATTATACTCAACCTCTCCTTAAAAGTAGGACCTCTACTGCCAAGTTTTCCTTGTATCCCTTGAGCACTGTACAGTCCACTGTACAGACTGAGGAAGAGGACAGGATCAGAGCACAAACTGTACAGAGAGGTATAGGGGATACATGGAAAACCCAGGGGTGAGGGTCCTCTCCCTGTGCACTTTAAGGGTAGGGGGAGTTTAAAAGGATTATCTGTGACCGGAATAAACTAAAAAGTAGTAAATAAGTCAAGCAGACTCTGAACTTGTACATCCTGCTATCTAACACAATTAACCTTTATTACTCTTATATACAATTCACATTATTAATCTGCTGCTTAGACTTGATTTACAATAAAAATGGACGTTGCTTTTTTTCAATAATATAAAATGTTTCCCATACTATGAATATGTATGTATGTATATATATATATATATAATGGATCCTTTGTGGGGGATAGCACTCCTACTGGGGGCTGCTCCAATATATATATATATATATATATATATATCTGATATCTAATAATCCGGGGCACTCTCTTGTTAAAAAGTCTTCATCTTTTTATATATATATATATATATATTTTGGAATTTTTAAGAAATCCTTGAAATTTGTCTTTTAATTTTAGTTGTCATTGTAATGTCATGTAATTTCCCTTCCTGCTATTTGGGGATGATATAGGAAATTGTGCCTATTTAAGTGTGGCCATAGCAACTGCTCACCACATAACCAATTATTGTTTCATACAAAACATGCTGAAGCACAGTTTAGAAAAGATCTAGACGTGTTACATAATTAGATGTTTATAACAAAAGGGGTCAAGACTTTTTCTTGAATTTTTAGGGCATCATTATGTCATTTTTTTTAACAACTTGCAATCACAAAATGGTAATTTCTAATGGCGATGTCCAACAGCTTCTTGTCTGTTTCAAGGCAATAGTCATTTTGCCATCATCTGAACCTAGTTTTGAGTCAAAACTGCTGGTTCTGCTTTTGTAATTCTGCAGATTTAAACCTGGTTTTGGTAACAAAACTTTGATTTCGACAGGGGAAGTCCTGATCCTCGATCCTACCAGAGAAACAAACCCCAGCAAGTTTCTTCATGTATGTATGTATCTTATTTCTTATATAGCGCTACATATTCCGCAGCGCTTTACAATTATTTACTCAATTCACATCAGGCCCTGCCCCAAAAAGCTTACAATCTAATCACATTTATGCCTTTATGATCATGGGGGAAATCGGAAGTGCCCGGAGGAAACCCACGCAAGCACGGGGAGAACATACAAACTCCTTGTAGATGTGTCCATGGGTGGAATCGAACTCAGGAGCTTAGCACTGCAAGGCATCAGTGCTAACAACTGAGCCACCATGCTATATAATATATATACATATGTGTGTGTGTGTGTGTGTACAGTAAATAGTAGTGTAAAGTAGTTGATAGTTGAATAAAATCAAATACTTTTTCTCTACACAGTTCTACCTAAATTTGCACAAGATGAGAATAAATGACATTCAGATTCCAAACCCTTATGAAATCTTACCTATTATGTATTAATGTCAGTGACAATGATTGCGGTTTAAAAAGACTTTCTGTCCACTCTTAAAATGGTTTCAGCTATCTTATGAACGAAACATACACCACATATTATAGTCCATTATATCATGCTGTTTGCTATAAAAAAATTACAGCAGTGTTTTAATATCTTATGACTTTATTCATTATTATTTTTATTGTTTTATATTAAAGAAGTCGTTTAGCCTGTGTGTGATCTATAATAAATTCTTATTACGGTACTCTAAATTATAATTCTTTTATTATATTTTTAGCATAACAGTCAGCTGGCCTGAAGGGATACTACATGTAGTCTTCACACAGCCTTGTGAGCACATATTGGCCACATTTTCTATGCAAACTACCTGGAACAAATAATCAGCTGCTCTTAATGCCTTTTTCTGTTCCTAACAAAAGATAAACAAGGAGATGTAATAAAAGTTCTTATCATTAAAAATGGTGCTAATTTTGCCCCAACCAATCAGATGTTAGCTTTATGTTATTGGTAAATAACGCCTGATTGGTTAGGGCAAAGTAAGCACCATTTTTAACTATAAGAACATGAAAGAATCTAACAGGGTTATTCAATAAACGTTCTTATCGTTTAAAATGGTGCTAATTTTGCCCCAACCAAACAGATCTTATTTAACATCTGAAAGCTAACATCTGATTGGTTGGGGCAATTTTAAACGATAAGCAGGGCAATTTACCCAGAGCTATGGCTCTGGGTAAATGTTGCAAACACATGCGTTTACCCACAAAAGGGGTCTACCCACAGCATGATTTTACCAGGGTTAAAATCATGCACTAAAGGTAGAGCAAACGCGATATTAAATTGCGAGTGCCGGATGCAGTTAAAGTCGTGCTAAGCAGTAGTGAACTCCAAAGACCTGCCCTGCGATGCTGGGTAAATCACCCCAATTAACTTTTATTGAACCTCCCTGTAAATGTACCTGTTTCCCATGAGTTAGCTCTAATGTCTTAGTGGAATAATGTTCTACATTTAGAAAGACACAATCCGCAGGTAAATTTTTTTAATTGTGGGAGAAAGATCTTTGCTTACATAAATATAAACTGCAAAATTCCTGTTTTGTGTCTGAGAGAGGCAGGATCTCTGTGACTGTCAGCTTCTAGGGGCCAGTGCCGGCTTCAACTTCTATTGTTCACAAGAGAGCATATTTATAAGAGTACAGCATAAACTTAAATTCCCAGCAACACAAAGAGATGGATTTTGGGAGAGGACCCCTATTACCCACAGATTAATTTCCTTATCCAACCAAAAATGAGGGGATTTCAACTTAATGCATGTTTTGTTTTTTCTGAAAGTATTGGTTTCTGCTTTTACCACAATGAATGGATGTTTTGGATTATTGTAGGGTAGTGGAAGACTATAGCTAGGTGCAAACATTAGTTCTTGTTTGGAAGTATTTTTAGACATGTTTCTAAAACCATCTAATGAGTACTGTACAGATAGGTTGCTCACCAGTAGTCAAGCAGCCTTGTTCTGTGCTATGAAAAAGGAAAGAGGCTGACACAGAATCATTCACTCTACACATTCTAGATTGGAAAGTGCTTAAGGTGGATGGTCAGCTGCTTTGGCCAGCAATTATCTAGCATATGTACAGTACAATACTTTAAGTATTAAATACAAGCATATAAATCCCAAGAAGCACCAGGACAGGCACCTTTACATCTCTCTTTTGCTATGCTACATCTCAGTCTCAGTAGTATCACCTGGTAACTCTTCACGTACAATAACATTTAAAACAGGAAATTTCAACATAAAACCCATTAACAGTTACTGAACTTCAGATACTACGAAAATGTTTGCAAAGCTTAAAACTTTCATTTTTTTTTTATTTTGCTTTTGTCATTTGTTTCAGTGATGGTCAGTCATAGACCCGTCAATAACTGCCAAACAGCTCCCACCATTTATTGAAAGCACGCGGGTGTTAAAGGACACAATACCCACATTTTTTTTTTAAAAGAATATATTTCAGATTAATAATTTGATTTCTCTTGACTGCTTATGGTTCACATACACACAAAGTATTAAAACAGGCAAACCTTGAATGCTTCTCTTGAAAAAAGCTTTGCAGCCTTCACAGGACCATACACCATAGTGGTATCCAGAGGCATAATCACTGCATACTGCACAGAAGTGGGTATCCCTCTTTGAACCAGGGTTGCTGACAATATGGCTCACACATTCACTGCCCATTGGCTTCCTTTTCAAGGACTCTCTGTCAATAAAAAGTAGGATTAGTCTTCTGATTGCAGTGAAATTCATCAATATTATTGGTAAAAATAATGATGGTTTTGCCGTATTAGTCCAATATATGTAGTAAAGTAGAGTACTGTGATTTTACAGTGCACTTGAACTAGGAGACAATACCTGAAATACCACCATGGAGCATCTGTCCGATCATTGTCTTTCCTTTTTCAGAGGAAAACACTTAACACAACTAAAGAGACTGACCAAGGTTTAAATGTAAACTAACTATACAGGTGTAAAAAATTACACTGTGATAACTACACAGGGTGTCTTAAAGGATAAGTGCACTGTAAAATCAAGTTACGTTTATTTGAAAGCTGCAGCTTTAAAAAAACTGTTGCAATCTTTCCCCCTATGCTCCTCCAGAACCAATAGGCATTAGCTTTTGAGGCCCAAGAAGCAGGAGGAAGCAGCAAATCTCAGAGGGGCGGAGCTAAACATTCAGCAAGCAGAAACAAGCTGCAAAGGTAGGCTCTGGAGGGGTATAGGGAAAAAATGGCAACAGTATTTTGAAAGCTGCAGCTTCCAAATAAACTTAACTTGATTTTACAGTGCACTCTGTAAAAAGAGGATTTGTCCTCTTTTTAAATGAAAAATCCGGGGTCCGGACGGAAGTTCCCATAAACCCGTTAGTCCAGATTTTCAGCATCTAAAACACACACAGGCAGTGTCCCTGCAGCTTGATACATTGTTGCAAACCAGAGCACAGCACAGCAGCCATGATCTGATACATTATTGCAATCACTTGGTTACATCCCCAGCACAGCCAGCAGTGGGGAAAGATTATCAGTGTTATTCAATAAAAGTTCTTATCGTTTAAAATGGTGCTAATTTTGCCCCAACCAATCAGATCTTATTTAACATTTGAAAGCTAACATCTGATTGGTTGGGGCAAAATAAGCACCATTTTAAACAATAAGAACTTATATTGAATCTCCCTGCATCTGCTTTAGCTCCTTGTGTTAGAATGAATGGGGGGAAAAGCTGCTCACCTGTCTGCCTCCTGCAATGTCCACGGCACAGAGACCAGATTTCACTCAACACAGCCAAGCAGAGATGGGTGACTTACAGAGAAAGTGTTTGGCACCATTGCCTTCATTTACCGAGAGCCGCAGCACTCTTTTATGGAGTTGGTCTGATGGTCTGTAAAGCAGGTATCCCACCCCTCTCGGGAGACCACCCCAAACTCCCGCGACCCGAACCACCTCCGCCTCCGTAACGCCTGCTTTCCTCTAGCCACGCCTCCTATGTGACATAAATTGTCGCCCTAGCCACGCCTCTAACGTGATGTAATTTACGTTACATAATGTATTCCTCCCTTGACTCCGCCTCCGCCCCTTTAGTGATGTCAGTGACATCACATCACTTGGCCATGCCTCCTTCTCCCCACCTTGCCCGGAAGCCAGGTTCAGCTGGGTGGGATGTCTGTGTACAGTGGAAAGACTGAAAGTGAAGATCAATTGTATCCAGGAACAGATCATATCGACCAGAGTTCAGCTGGCTAAAGAACTACCCAAAAGTGCTAAAGAGGGGATGGAAGGCAAGCATAAGGAGTACCTGGACAGCAGTGGCGTCTCTATGTTAAAACATTCGGGGCACGTGCCCCAGATATTCGGCAAAGTGCCCCAAATGTTTTAACTGCCTGTGCCTTTTGGAAGTGCTTCGAACCTTCTGTAAAGTTCCGGAGCTCCTGACTTCCCAGCGGCACGTCGCACACGCCGGCGTGATGACATCACGTGCATGCCGTCGCGATGACTACAATCGCATGTCAGAGAGGCACTGCATGGAGGAATACAGGCAGCCTATGCTCTTCCCACTACACTATCTAGAAGAGCAAGAGACATGTACAGAAACAGGGGCAGATAGATAGAGTAAGTAAGATACACAGAGATAGATAGATAGAGTTAGATAGATATAGATAGAGTTAGATAGATAGATAGAGTTAGATAGATAGATAGAGTTAGATAGATATAGATAGATAAATAGATATAGAGATAGATAGAATTATGTCCATCAAACAGCACTTGTTGGGCTGAGCTTGGCAGATTCCCATTACTGCTTGAGATGCAAAAAAGGGCCCTATCATTCTGGGCTCACCTACAGAACAGTAGCCCCAACTCTTACCATCATAAAGCCTCACTACACAACAAAGACAGAGAAAAGCCATGTGCACTGAAACAACTCATCAGCTCCCTACTAACATCAAACCCACATCCACAGAGCCTGTCAAAAACCCAAATCCCAGCAGCCATAACCAAGAGCCAATTGGATTACATGGATGAATGGAAGAAATAAATCAAAAAGTCCCAGAAACTACCTACATACAAGGCCGTGGACAGAGACTACAAACTGGCCCTCTACCTGGAGAATATCAAAAACCCTAAAGAGAGACAAGTCCTAAGTCTCTACAGACTGAGTGCCCACAGCCTAGAAATCAAATTTGTCTGACACAGACAAACATATAAACCAAGAGAGAACAGACTGTGTCAGCACTGTGACCAGGGAACATTAGAAGATGAGACCCACTTCCTTCTTCACTGCCCCAAATACAAAGCAATACGGGACCCCCATTTCAAGATGCTATCGGACTTCATCCCAGACTTTAACTCTATATCCTGCTGGGAGAGGAGGAAGCTACAGTAAATATTGGGGCACACTATGTAACAGCATGTCACAGACTGAGAGGAGCATAAATGAACTTTATGTCCATGGACTACTTGCCCAATTATCCCTTTATCCTTCCCCAATCATTATATCCCAGGACTGAAACCCAATATACCCCTTAAAATACTGCCCATATATTACTTTTCATTGATACCCATTACCCCCTACTGTGAACCCCTCTATACTAATGTGTTTTATTATTTTTGTTTGCTTTGGCAATGTCAAGATGTAAATCGATCTTGACAATAAAGCTCTTTTTAATTTGATAGATAGATAGTTAGTGAGGTACACAGAGTTAGATAGATAGATAGATAGATAGATAGATAGATAGATAGATGATAGATAGAGTTAGATAGATACATAGAGATAAATAGAGATAGATAGTTAGTTAGATAGAGAGAGTTAGTTAGATAGAAAGATAGATAGATACACAGAGTTAGATAAATACACAGATAGATAGATAGATAGATAGATAGATAGATAGATAGATAGATAGAGTTAGACAGATGCATACATAGAGATAGAAGTAAAGCTGCATATTCAGGAACATAAACAAAGTGTAACCAATTTCAGAATGGGTACCCAATATTATACTCCAGTATATAGACATTTTATAGAAAATAAACATAATAGCTCTCAGCTTAAATGGAGGGTATTGGAAGTAATTGGTCCCCTAAAGAGGGGTGGGGATAGGAAAGAGAGACTTCTGAAAAGAGAAGGGATATGGATTTAAAGACTCAATGGCACTTTAATAAAAGGTGATGTGGATAAATTTATGTAAGCACTTTAGTGTATGCACTTCATATATTAACACTATACTATGTACCTAATATTTATATTTTTATGGAATTAATATGTAAGCACTTTAAAAAATGTACTGATAGTATAGAACTACCAATTGATATGCGCTTTATGCAATTAGGGTTATTCAATAAAAGTTCTTTAAAAATGGTGCTAATTTTGCCCCAACCAATCAGATGTTAGCTTTCAAATGTTATATAACATCTGATTGGTTGGGGTATTTTTTAAATATACCATTTTTAAAGATAAGAACTTTTACTGAATCTCCTTGAATGTATTTTAAGATTATGCACTTTATACAATGTATTTTAATGCATTTTAAAAGTAAGCACTGACACTTTGAGTTGTGCACAATTGAAAATGTTTAATTGTTACTTATAAAGCTTGGTGAGTCCAGTGTGGATTGGACCAATGGATTATTAAATATTAAATCCGTGGACTGACTATGAAGGGTTAACCAGACATCATCTACAAGGCAGGAGGAGTTTTATAACATGATAAATTATGTGTTTAAATTCCACTTGAAAAAGAGTGCATAGCGTTTGAAACATGTTGTGTTATGCTGTGGAATAGATGTTTGCAAGGCTAGTCCTGCTGCAGTGTGTCTCCCTGCTCAATCTGTTGGTTTTTGAAGTGTGGATGCGGCCTCACAGCACGAGTGGACACAGGAAAGGTCGTGAGACGCTGGGATACCTTGTTGATATTGGAATGTCCAAAGCACAGAGACCAGATTTCAGGGCTGAAAGTAACTGCACAGAGCCAGGCAGAGAAGGGTGAGTTACAGATAAAGTGTTTGACACAATTGCCCTCATTTACCGAGAGACGCAGCTCTGTAACTCGACTATTTAATGGCAGCTGGCGTTAAAGTCGTGTGGTGGGATTGGGATACACCCACACATGCAAATGGAGCATTGTATCCCTGAAGTGAGATTTACCCACAGCGATAGCAGCTCTGGGTAAATCTCCCTGCAAGTAGTTTTACCTGTGTATGGCTTCTTAAAGGGTATCTCCACTGGGGAGAATTAAAGGATAAGTGCACTGTAAAATCAAGTTATGTTCATTTAAAAATACTGTTGCCATATTTATTTTTTACCTGTACCCCTCCAGAGCCTATAGCTTTGTGCCTTGAAAGTTGCTGACATGTTGTTACTGGTTTGCTGAATGTTAAGCTCCACCCCTCTGAGATTTCCTCTGCTTTCTCCTGCTTGAGCCTCAAACAGTAATGCTTGTGAGTTACGTACACACACGTGCACGGAAACTCACAGGCATTACTGTTAGTGGCTTTGAAAAAGTGGGTGTGGTCAAAATGTCCCCGTGCGTACTCACATGTATCCTCTATTTTGAATTTCAAAATCTGGAAACCTCAAATAAAGGGGCATATTTATGAAAACCGTGAATAGTGTACTTCTAATGTGGGTAAATTAATGGTGTTAGTTAATGACTTATGACATTTTATAGTCTGTAACCTTTTTTTGCACTTTTATAGGCTAGCACAGTACTAAATATTATGCTGTACTTTAGTTCCTAGGGTTTCATTTAGACAAAGCTGTAATTCTCGGTCCTGGCTGATAGCAAATCAGGTGAATTTACTCACAGATGAAGTGTGGGAAATGTTTTTTTTTTTACAGCTTGTCAAAATAAATTTGTGGTTAATGGACATATGATCATGTCTAGTTGCAAAACAATTGTTACAATTTCATTCATGATTGAACCCCAGGCTGGTATTTTGATTGGATAGAAATTGTAGTAAAACACAGCAGCTGACTATATTTTTTCCAAATTACAAGTGTTTGCTGGTATATCATGGGAAATTGTGCGTATTTAAAAACAAGAAATGACTGGTCAACCGAAATGTGGGCCATTAATAATAACATGATTTATGAATTTATAATTACAAAACAAAAATCTTCAAACCTGTGGATGAGAATTTCTAATATTACAGAGGCCCATTTCTGCCGATATTCCTCCTGACTAATCTACCAAATTGTCTGTCAGCAAAACTACTTCTATCCCTTGCCAGCCAGTAGACACCTTCTCTGCTGCTTCATATGTTAACTATGTTTGACATAGCAGCAGAGGAGACTTCTCCACTGCAGCACCTGGAAAGGACATCAGTGATTGGCCAAGACATGAGTGTATTAACATGCTATTAAAAGTAACTGGTGGGGGTGGACATACCTTTAAATATAGTAGCGCAGATATTCCAGACCCAGCCGATCAAGTGTCCTATTTGAAGACACGGTTGGCTGTGATTTATCAACCTGTCCAATTTATTGGGCCTCCCGATTTTGCAGAAAAGTTCATAGAAAATGATTGGTTGTTTTGATAATTACAGCCAATATCCTGGGCGATCTGACAAACTATTAAGATGTGTATACTAGGCCGAGGGAAGGGAAATACTTTTATTAATCAGAACGAAAGTTACTCTGTACCCATAGGCTGTGTGCACATGGTCTGATATTCTGGGCTCATAAGAAATTTTGCAATTGTGACTGAGCTTTTCGACTTGGATTTTTTTTGTTGTAATAGACTCATGTTTCATATCCTAGCAATGCTTGACCTTTGATTTCCATTTATCACAAATAAAGAACTAACCCTTGGTGTTTTCTTGTAAGTATCTTATCACATCGTTGCTGGAACTGGGACATTTGCTTCCACAGCTGCAAAAACTAGCTGAATCAGTACCGCTGTAAAACTCTGTCTGTGTTTACAAACTGGAGGCTGTTGTATACAATTAGAAGTTCTAGGTAACACTACCACTTATAGAATGCCATGCTTCCCTGCAACAAAAATGTTTATATCTATAACCACCTTAAGTTGCCCATATACCCAGGGATGCTATTTCCATGATGCAAGTTGAAAGCAAATTGCATTTAGCAGCACTCTACAGCAGGTAGCGGGAGGCAGTGAGGATGGCTTGCATTAGGTGTTATGTCCCTCAAAATGCCCCTGCACATTGGTTTAATGCACATATATTGACTATAAACATGACCCCTACCATAGCCCCAAACTATGCAGCCCCCCCACCCCACTAGATTGGAAGCTGGATCCTGACACACACACCCCCACCCCCAACAAGACTTCTGCCAGTTCGTTCCCAGTCTTTTAAACAGCTGACCCCGCGTATCTTTAAAAACAGCTGATCACAGGCATTTGGGAAGGGGATTGCAGGCCCTAATACCCCCCGGGGCCCCCCTCATGTGGTGTTGAGTGCCCTCTTGTTATGCCACTGTGGTGATCCTATCAGGGATCAGTAATTTATTCACAGAATTACAATTTCCTACAGCATTAGCAAGTCTATGGTCACCTTAACTTTAGAAACCATATCAGATATCAAAAAGCAGGCCTTGACCCTCATGCAAATTCTATTTTGTCTATAGATGTTTGTCTATAGACAAAGATCTAATCTATCTAAAAAATGCCTAGCCCCTTCTTTTTTGCAATCAACTTGATATTAGAGATGGCCGAACTTCCAAAAATCCATTCCGCTTGAGGATTCGCAGATTTTTGGAAAATATAAGAAATTGTAAATCCGCAAGCGGAACCATTAAAGTCAACTGAAAAAAAAAATCTGAAAATTTCTGCCTAAAATAAAGGTGTAAATAGCGATGGTAACGTACTGTAAATGGCTCAGGGACCTGGGAAATGGCCTGGGGAACATGTTTCAATGCTCAGAAACAAAACACCTTCCAGTACCGGAAGCTTCACGCACTTCCTGTTTTGGCATTACACGTAGTAATTTCGAAATGTCTAATTTACGAAATCTCAAAATTTCTAGAACTGTCAGAAATCCTAGAATTTACGAATTTTTCAGAAATTTCAAAAATTAGACATTTCGAAATTTGTCTATAGACAATCTCTAATATATCTAATATAAGGTCTGCCTTGTGTATAATGATGTCACTGTGCTCATATAAACTATGTTTGATCTCCGAGTGCAATTACACTGACAAAGCTGCAGAACCAACACTAATACCAGTTGAAGATTGCCGGCGCCGTTACACAGCATATTACAGACTAAATAATATTTAAAAATGATCTGCTGAGTAAAGATCCCTTGTCACATCTTATGTGTTTAGATTATATTTATGTTTTTGCATTGTTAATTGAGCTGTGCAGTGTTAAATATGTACCCCACCATGGTAGGACATAGCTAATAAAGCTGTGTGTATTTGGAATACATAACATGTGTTCTTACCTACTGAGTGGCAGCATATGTTCCTCGGATTTTGCTTCAAACCACGGACTTGTTGGTGGTTCAGCATACAGCAGTGATGTCTGGCAGTGCAAAGTCACGGGAGACACATGGTCTGGAGCTGTCCACAGCAAATTCGGACTCACTGTGTGTCTCAGCACTGAGCTTTCCGAATCACTAGAATTGGCAGGAACGTTATAGTTTATTAAAGATGGGCTGCAGAATGCTATTGATGAGTAGTCATGCCTGTTTTCCACGTAGGAAGAGGGAGTGTACATTGGACTTTGATCCACAGGCATCGTGCCACTGTACGACACTGAAGAGTTTATAGCAGAAGGAGAATTTTTTATTTCTGCTTTTCCATGAGCAATATGCTGCATTGTGTGAAGCTGGGAAAATTCCTTCTCTATGTATGTTGACATTTTCTAAGAAGCATAAATATCAGTTTATTAAAGCTTCACATTGTCCTCGATGTACTAGAAGAAAAAGATGTGAATATATTAATAATGCACTAGTTATATAATGGTTTACCTGGGGAGGCTCAATCGGTAACATATTTCTGCAACAAACCATTGTCAGTGTTTTTACAGAAAGTACAAAACTGATAAGTACACACACAATTCAAATGTCTGGAACATGTTAATTTACAAAGAAGTCTCTACTGAAAATAGATTACTTCATCATCAGCAGTGATGTGTGAATTGGTAGTTGTGTCATTGCGCCATCAGTTGGATTGGATCTCACAGAATTTACAGGTAACTGGCCACATATATGCCTGACAAACAATGGACCTTAAGGCTGGCAATGTCTATCCATTGTGGGATTGATCTACAAAGGACCAAAGAGTATTCTCTTATTCGTTATCAGGCTCAAACTTTAAAGGACAACCATAATGTTGTTGCTCCGCCCTCATTCTGGTCCAGGGCCTTACCAATGGGAAGACATGTTCTGTAGAAAGCACTTTTTCCCACTGGATAGATCCCTGACTGAGGGGAAAAGGGGCAGAGTTTGGACAATAATGTTGTCCTTTAAGTCTTCTTAGGGGTATATATGGGGGAAAAACAATTCTGTAGCAGTATTAGTCTTGCAGATTATATTAAAGACTAAGGTAGAACATGGTGATACTGTATCCTTTTATTTTAAGTCAGAGGTGCCAAGCATGAAACAAATCCTGTGGACCACATGTGTCCCATTTACAGTCACCATTTGCCCATTGGTGCTCCAGGTAGGTGGAGTTTAAAGGGCATGTCCACCCCTTTTAAAAACTTTTTATATATAGTAGGGCTCCCTCCCCTAGCCCCAACCGCTATATTAGATTTGTCAGAAACTCCCCCGAATTCTACTTACCTTACCTCTTTCCTCTGGCATACTGTCCCAGCCCTCTGCTTGCATGAAACTGCAAGCAGGGGGCCAGGCTGGCAGCAGTGTCTGTGATTGGCTGAGAAGCAGTCAATCACGGACGTGGCTGTCGGCAGTGGAGAACGCTGAGGGAGAGAGGTTAGGTAAGTAGAGTTCGGGAGAGTTTCTGAAAAATCTATTATAGCGGTTGGGGCTGGGGGAGGGAGACCTACAATATACCAAAGGGGTTGGTAGAGAAAAACGGGTGGGAGAGGGAAGGCTGAACTGCGCATGGCAAAATTCTCCCGGAGGAGAGACAGGAGGCCTATATGGACTCTGCTATGCTCCTGGTGGCCAGTTTTTGGGACTTTGGAGGGGCATAGCAGGACAGCCATTTGGAGCTGGGATGTAAGGTAAGGATTTTTATGCACTACAGAGTGGGGCCAGTAGTGGGTTAAATTATTGTTTACAGACATGGCTGTAAGCTTAAATTGCCCCCATGATTTTTTTTAGGTTGGGTTACATTCCCATTAAACTGTTATGAATTCAGAATCCACGACGTAAATAAACTTGATCAAACTATTGTTGGAAGTTTCAATGGCCTGTATTCATTTTCCCTAACCAAGGAATTAGAGACACAGGTGTTTTAGTCAAGGACAGTTATTGCACAGACACCTTTTCCAGAAAAACAGTACATTTCTAGTACATGGGATTAATAAAGGATCATCATGTCACTATATAGACTTTGCAGCATGAACATTAAAAATCAATATCAATGAAGTGAATTTAAAACCTTACGTTTTGGGTAAAACACAAGTGTGAAACTCAAGGCCCGCGGACTGAATCTGGCCCTTCTGGCTGTTGTTTGTGGCCACCCGTTGACTGTACAGCATCCAAGGTCTATCCATTTGTGCAGTCCCAAGTAGTGGCATAATTATAGATCTGCCTGCTAGATACTGCAATCAGCTTTTTAAACAGCTGGTTGGGCTTACCTTTACTAAGATAGGTGCGACCAGCTGTTTAAAAACAGCTGATCGTGATATATAGCAGGCAGATCTATAGTTATGACCCTGCTTGGGACTGCACAAATGATTAGCAGCATAGTAATGCTTTGATGTAGTCACCACTGTAACAACTGATCACTTATCTAGCCCGGGATTGGGGAGAGGAGGGAGGTGTGACAAAGAGCTTTCCATTGGAGTTAGCCATTCCATTACTGTGCCAGAAGTGTAAGCTGGGTGTTCAAAGTTAACACATGATTGCACCATAAGCAGAGGTCCCAATCCAAAACAGTGTGCTTCACACCCATTCCCTGCATAGAACCAGCACTAGGCACAAGCGTGACAGAGTCCAAATCCTGCACCCGCTAAGTATCTTAAAAAAAAAAAATTCGGCCCACCACTTTGTCTGTTTTTTTGATTTTGGCCCCTTATGTGATTGAGTTTGACACCCCTGGGGTAAAATAATACAACACCCTGGATCGCTGCCTGAATGTTTCCAAATTAAGTTACTTACTTTTTCCTACAGAGCTGCAAGAAGTGTCATCTACATCCCATACACTCTCCCTGCTGCATGTCTAATAACCAGGGTAGCACAGGACTTACTGTCAGAGCTGAGTGTCAGTGATATTACTTGCCCAGCTCCATGAAGAAAGATCGCCATTATTGGGAACTTATCCTGGGTGCTGTATAGCTTTCTTAACTTTTCCATCATTTAAGGGTTTGTAGATTTGATCTGGGGCGGAACAATGTAAACAAAAATCATTGTAAGTTGTAAGTTAAAGAATATACAAAGGAGATATAAATGTTGCCCTCACTTTTGCAGGATAGTATGTGTAAACAGAGTATATATATATATATATATATATATATATATATATATAATTCTAATGGGGGGGGTTAATCTTTGGTACACAACTAACTAATAAAGTGTTTGAAATAAGCCCCATAGGTGTTCAAAGTATTTTCCTTTTAATTCTGAAATCCAATAATCCTCCCACTGGACACAGAAAACACACACAGCTTTTCTGTAGAGGGGCAGTCAATGATATTTTCATTGTTTATGCCCAATGAGCCTTTAATATCACAAACAACATTCATGAAATGGGGATAAAAAGAATAAGCTCTGTCCGTGCAGCCACTGTGAAGCCTGAGAAGTGAGGAGGTATGTCAATTTATTATTATACTTTATTTCTCCAGATTGCTCTAACGACAGTGGTACAGGGATTTACGTCTATTTAATATGATTTACAAAAACAAAATGCTGAAAGTGAGCATTGTGGGAAAAGGTGTACTTTATTTATTTTGAGCTAATAATGCCCTGATAGGGGAAAAACAATGTTAAACCACTTTGGGGTTTTTTCTGAGTGCACAGAGGAGAAATCAATTCTAAAAAAAAGGTCAATATGAATTTTAAGTTGGTAGGCACAGTATAACGGATAATTGTTTTCTTATCAATAATGGATATTACCATTAAACATATTTGCAGATGAATCACCCTGGGTTAGTCTCTTAAACCATTTGACCCAATATATATATATATATATATATATATATATATATATATATATATATATATATATATATGAAAAACATAGGTAGCTGAACTGAACTGGAGACCTCAGATCCCCTAATCAAGTTCAATCAAGTTCCATCAACCTCGATCAGATGTATCCCGATACAGGGCAGCCACCCGCTACTACAACTATCATAACTCAGACTGAAGCCACCAGTCCATTTGCACTGCAATTTGTGCAAAAGTCCGGAATCGGAGCACATACAATCCGGGGGAAAAGGGTGATTGCATGCGCTTGGAAAACAGATCACAGTGCAGAACATTAAATGTGGCCACCCATATTGACATGCACTGCTCTGTGATTCTCATACACTAATGGTTGTAAGCTCATAAGGAAACGCGCAGGTGTGGCCTAGTCCTAAATCTTTAAATTCCACCTTATTTGATCCTTTTATATCCCTCCTTTTATCAATGGGGACATCATAGCTGGAGGATAAAAGTTTTCTTGGGAAGGCTTGGAAAGCTGTGCAGCACAAAATTGACCACGTAAAGTTTTACACACACCATGAACATTTCATCTAGTTCAGTATTACTCAAAATTAGCTCAAATTAGACAAGTCAAGAACTTTACCAATTGGTTTTCCGCTAGATGAAATCAGTAAGGGCTAGGCCACACTGCTGCGCTTTTTTTGCGTTTGCACTTGCGTATTTTTCATATCATTGAAAACGCGGCAACGCACCGTTTTCGGGTGCATTGCAATTGGGATTTGTGTTCCGCATTTTAAATCGCAATCGCAAATTGCGTTTTCCAATACTTAATGAAAAAAACGCATGCGCAAACGCAGCAAAATCGCACATGAAATCCAATGCGATTCCGTGTGCGATTGTGTTTGCGTTGCAGTGTGGCCGTGCCCTAATACAGCTTTTTAGTAGCAAGGTATTTCATATCTAGACTACAATCATTGAAGGACAAATAAAAATGTAAACTTAATTCCCCCCCCCCAACCTCAACCCAAGACCAAAATACTGTACTTACACATCTCATGAATGTTTCTGAAGCCACTTCTCAACTTCACTGGTTTCTACCCCTTTCTGTTGTCTTTGGCCTACTTCATGGTAACAGAAGCCACAACAGATGATGTCACAACCTATGGCTGTTCAATTTAGAGCATGTGGAAGTTTTAATGTGCTTTCCTTATCCAGATTTGGCTGTCAGCAGTATTCCATTGTACGTGCTTTACACAGGGGCAATAAATGGGTGGTTTTGTCATTTCATTACAGTCCCAATCCCTTTCTTTATTTGCAGAAAGTGGGCCATTGCTCACATTCTGACATTATAAATGTCACAATATGTAAGAACTAATTTATCCATCCCTACACCTGCGAGTTCCAGAAGAGAAATCAGTGTAACCACCTTTGTTAGTAGATATTTAGTAGAAATATCTATTTTACCTGTTATAGAATTACAAACACAGACATTACCGTTGACACTGAAAATGATGTCTGTAAGATTAAGATGATAGTTTTCTTACACGGAGAGGGAAAATCTGCAGACAGATCTGTCATCAAGCAGTCATCAAGGGGGCACTGACTTTGGAAGCTCACCATGTCAAGTGCACTTTGAGGATTGCCTGGCTTATTTAGTTATGATGTCTCCATGTAGGGAAAAGGGTTCAAATGATATCTGTAGGAGGCTGCCACCAGGAGCTTCCCAGTGGATGCCATATATGAAAATATAATGACAACATAGGGATGTATTATTATTCTAAATCTTTTCCAACTAAGATACCTATAAAACCAATAGGGTTTTGCTGTGTAATGACCTTTCTTGTCATTTGGCTACATTTCTCATGTTGATTGGAAACTGTACCTATGGTCTATAGATCACGCATAGACCAACATAATGATCACTTTCAATCCAAATACAATAATCACATGCTGTCAACAGCATTAGTCTTACCAATATAACGCCAGTCTCCGAGTGGATGTTAGCAACTGTGTTTTTTCCAATAACCTTATGTATTTATACTAAAAGGCTGTGTCTGGCGCTGAATATGGATGATCTTTCTAATGTATAATACTCAGCTAATTAAGGGGAAGTCAACAGTGAGGTCAAAAACTGCTGATATTTTCAGATCTCAGATCAGAACCTTCTGAGTCACTAAACAGTAAATTCTACTTACAGAAATTCTTCTTCTCAACAGTATGTCTAGAAAGACATTATGGCCCGCTGGCCTGACAAAAAGACTTTACCCTCCCTACATCCCCCTTTGTGTTTTTTTCATAATTTTAAAACTTTCACATCACTACCATTCAAAATAGAAGTTAAAACACAATTATAGGGGAACAGTGTTCTTCATACAAGTTCCCTTTATTAAAAAAAGAGAACATTCCTACATTTACAATGACTGCATGCTTCTAGCCACTTGGGGGCACCACTGATCTGCCCCCAAGTTTAAGGTTGGAGCATTCCCACTGGTGAGTATCATCAGCTGCATCATAAGCCCTGTCCCCTTCTTAATCATGTTTAAAGGGACACTATACTGAAAAAATGACTTTGCCTCATCTTAATCTATAATTGAATATATGTAGATAGCACTTACTCTGATTTGTGTGTGTTGCTGCATGCCTTTCAATCCAGCACACATTTTGTTTAGGAGCACTATCCCCCCCTCCCTATTTTAACCACTCCCACTTCCATCTGACCTGACCTTTTTCCCACAAACCAACTGTCAAGCCTGCAGACAGCATACAGCATTCCAACTGTCAAAACTCCAGCTACAGTAAAACTCACAGAAGAAGAATTTTTTAAAAGCAAGGATCTTAATTGACATCTGAAATATAAGAAGTTTTAGATTGGATATCTAAAGAAATAGGGGGCAGATCAACAAAAAAAATTAAGAATTATAGTTTCCAGTTATAATCAATTTAAAATAACCTATTTATCGGTATAGATGCCCTTTTTAAGCTAGTCATATGCCTGAAAATAATTTATTTTCTCTCCCTAAGGTGTCCAAAGGTGAGGAATGGACAGAGAATGGTTGCAGGTCTGTAACTAGCTTCAGACAAGCTAGATGCCTTATGGAAACTAAGGGGTAGTATGTGTTAATGTATACATTTGTTCACACCCCCTTCAGCAATTTACTGAGGCAGTTAGGGGATTAACATTCAGTCATTAGTTGAGATGTTAACTGACAAATCCATAACGGACAGTTGCTAACTAGAAGAACCAAGATGCAGGACATTGTGCAGGATTTCAGGTTATGGTGACCATAGACGCTTAAATCCCGGTCGTACGCTATCAGGATATCCCGATTTCGTAAGATCGTCGGATTGTGTATGGATGATCTTTCAATGATCTTACAATAATTTCCCCATCGGGCCAGTTGAAAATATTTTGGCCGACCGGCAATCCAATTGTACGACCCACGTCGTACAAACGGATTGTAGCATCTATGGCCACCATTAGACTTATATATTTCAGATTTCAAACTATCACAGTTTAGGGTTTTGGGGGTGATTTACCTGTATATAAGTTTTCATTTGAGGGCTGGACTTGCCCTTTAAGGCTGGCTGTAAAATAAATTCCATACCTTAGTTTTCAAAATGCCAAAAGTTTTTAAAATGCCATCCATATTGGTGTGTAGACATGAGCATAGAAAATGATCTACCAATCTGGCCCCAAATTGAGAATCTTCTTGTCAGAATGGGGTAGCTATTCACTTATCCAGACATTCCTTGATTGACTAGAAAAGCAGTCTGCTGCCAATGAATCAACTTCTGTCAAGAACTGTAAACCAGGAAATATTTCTATCTTACAGTAATTAATGTACAGCTGTGCAACAATTTAGCTAGACTAGTATACCACTCACCAACACTGTAGAGAAGGGGTTCTCAAACACTGTGCTGCCAGATGTATTAAAACTACAATTCGAAGCATTCGAATTGTAGTTTTACCTATGTAGTTGAGAAATGCTGGGAGTTGTAGTTTTGAAACATCTTTAGGCAAACCACTTAAGAATCTCTGCTATAGTGTATTTCATCCAAAGGTGCCTGTACACAGGTTGATGGAGCACTTAATACTACAATGGACATGTCCTGCTTGATTGAGAGAAAATGTTCACATTGCACAATAGCTTTTTGGTTGATAAACTGCTCAGAGATCTGTAGGAGCTGAATGGTATCAACCTTTCTCCAATATGATCAAAGTGGGGGGAAAAACTGGTCCTTGTATGGCCATGTCCATCTTGAAAAATAATAATAATAATAATAATAATGCCATATAGTGCACGTAGTAGTAATAATAATAATAATATTAATAATAATAATAATAATAATGTCTTATAGTGAACATAATAGTTATATTAATATTAATAATAATAATAATAATAAAGTCTTATAGTGCATATAATAATAATAATAATAATAATAATAATAATAATAATAATAAGAAAACCTAATAGTGCACATAATAGTAATAATAATAATAATAATAATAAGAAAACCTTATAGTGCACATAATAGTAATAATAATAAAACCTTATAGTGCACATAATAGTAATAATAATAATAATAATAATAATAAAACTTTATAGTGCACATAATAGTAATAATAATAATAATAATAATAATAATGACCATATAGTGATACATAATAATAATAATAATAATAATAATAATAAAACCTTTATAGTGCACATATAAATAATAATAATAAAAAATTTATAGTGCACATAGTAATAATAATAAAAACTTATAGTGCACGTAATAGTAATAATAATAATAATAATAATAAAAACTTATAGTGCACATAATAGTAATAATAATCATAGTAATAATAATAAAACCGTATAGTGCACATAATAGTAATAATAATAAAACCTTATAGTGCATATAATAGTAATAATAATAAAACCTTATAGTGCATATAATGTAATAAATAAAACCTATAGTGCAATAATAGTAAAATAAAACCTTATAGTGCACATAATAGTAATATTAAAAACCTTTAGGCAATAATAGTAATAATAATAATAATAATAATAATAATAATAAAACCTTATAGTGCACATAATAGTAATAATATAAAACTTATAGTGCACAAATAGTAATAATAATATAAATAATAATAATATAATAATAAAACCTTATAGTGCACATAATAGTAATAATAATAAAACCTTATAGTGCATATAATAGTAATAATAATAAAACCTTATAGTGCACATAATAGTAATAATTATAAAACCTTATAGTGCACATAATAGTAATAATAATAATAATAATAATAATAATAATAATAATAATAAAACCTTATAGTGCACATAATAGTAATAATTATAAAACCTTCTAGTGCACATAATAGTAATAATAATAATAATAATAAAATCTTATAGTGCACATAATAGTAATAATTATAAAACCTTATAGTGCACATAATAGTAATAATAATAATAAGCCATAATAGGGAAATAGGAAATAATATTTCTATTTATTATTTACATTATGGTAGCAGCTAAATTGATAAAAAAAAATGCCTGAAAAAAAGAGACAACCCACAGCTTCTTCCAATGGTTTATCACACAGTCTCCCAGGACAAAAGATTCTATTTCTTTTATTGGATAGTGGCCCCCTCCTGCAGCACTGTACTGATAAACAGACCGCTAACGCTACTACATTTCATGGCGCAGACACCTTTAACACCCTATTAGACAGGGATGTTTTCCTGACCCAAATGAGCTTTACTACAATGTAATGCTATTGGCCACATAAACAAGTGGTCCACAGCCAGTCTGGATTTGCAATGGTACTAGTGACCAGAGAATATCCATTTTCAGGCCTCTAAATGCATTGACCCCTGTACTGACATACTGAATTATATGCACAATAACCAAGCAGCACTGGGGCTAAAAGTTCGTACACATGTGTGATCACACACGGGGCGATTATCATCCGAAGCGGTCTTTCGCACACATTGTGCGTCGCGGGTCGGGACCTAAAATATCATGGGCAATGTATGACCCAGTGAGATTAACTATCTTGCAATAATCAGATCCTTCTATATCCCTATCTGGTTAGCACCCTACAATGATTG
This sequence comes from Hymenochirus boettgeri, assembly GCA_019447015.1. Classification (NCBI taxonomy): domain Eukaryota; kingdom Metazoa; phylum Chordata; class Amphibia; order Anura; family Pipidae; genus Hymenochirus; species Hymenochirus boettgeri. Next base: position 262,897,894 of record CM033476.1, on the reverse strand, counting down.
TACAGCTGTAACTGACCTCCATAGGGCCATTAGCAACACCGAAGAGCTATGTTTAATATTAAAACCAAGAAATAACATTTAATTCCATTTAAATGCAGTTGTTTGGGCAGCAGCCGTCATTGTGGAAGGGTTAATACACTTTATAAAGGGCAACTACTGAAAGTCTAGCTTAGTTCATCTAGCATTTACATATATAGTGACGCTTCTAATATTTTAAAATTAAAAAACGAGCCTTACCGGAAATGTTACCATGTTCCAATATACATACATACATACATACATACACTACAACGTGCTGTAAAATGTATGATAGTGCAAATGCGTGGGTGATGCCCCTATCCATGCTTCACCCACAGTAGTTTTCTGGGTGGAGGCTATATCTGTCCCCTTGGCTCCTGGGCCCCACTGCGGCTGCTCCCCCTGCTCCCCTGGTTTTTCTTTGCTAGAGACTTTGGGAACCTCTCACACAAATGCGCATTCCAAAGGTGTACAAAGTGTTAGAGCGATTTTTCTCAACGCTCCCATTGACTTGTAGTGATGTTCGTTGGGCTCCGCAACATGTAAAAATGCATGCAGCGCTATTCACCGCAATGCACTAATGGGAACACGACACATTGGATTGGATTGAAAAATGACAGACAAGCTAAAGCTTAGTACACACGTAAGATATTGAACCCGGCAAACAATGCCCGAGCACATGCACACAGGAAAACGAACGCCCTTATGGCCGATAATCACCCGTTACGGCTGATAATTGCACATGTCATTCCAAATGCATATACATGTGCAATTATCATCCAAAACCCCTTTTTGTCACCGGTTTGCATCCTGGTGAGGGGTCTTTCGTCAGGTTCAACATTGTACATGTGTACGAGCCTTAGAAATAATGCTGTTTTATTGCCATCAGAGCAGCCCTGCAAATTACAATTATTAAGCAAATCATCTCAGATCAGAAGTGTTAACCCAGCACTAATATATGTTTCTTATATAGCCCAGCATTCCCTTTAAATAGGTACACTATTGAAGATGCAGAAATGTCACAGGTTTCAATGCAGAATTTTAAAACTGAAATTGCTTGGAGGGCATCACTATTCTGATCAACTGGAAGAATTCGATTGAATTGATCGGATTATCAAGGACATTTTTTCATGTTTGTTCTCAATAGACCAGTTAGCGATATTGATTGGCCTATCGAAAAAAAACTGATCAGGCAAGACAAAAAAATTTTCCATCTACCAGAACCTTCCATATTTTTAAAGCTGAAATCTACAGAAGATCACCAGCACAAGGTGAGGGTTTTCAATAGGTTCTTCCGAACGGATTTTCGATAGTTTCGGACGGACAAAAATCTGATTCAAAAAACATTGGACAGTGTATCTAGACCACTGTTCCGGCAAAACGCCTTACGATATACGATCGCAAAGTCTTGCCTGTACAAATTATTTTCAATCGTATGTCGGTTGCAAAGAAGATCCTGCTTTGAAAACTTCAAATGATGTGCAATTGCTACAGACAGTAAGGTTTGTACACACCTGAGATCGCGACACACGATATGTACGAACTAACATTTTGGCCGATAGTTGGCCCGTGTGTAGGTGCTTTATCTGCCGAAACGGTTGTTCGTTCGGAGATCCGCCAAGTTGGTCGTTTAACGATCCCCGAACGTATGACCGTTTCGGCCAATAAAGCACCCACACCCTCCCCGATTGTCGGACGAAATGTTCGTTCGTACACATCGTGCGTCACAGGTTGAAACCCCCAATCGCAAGTGTGTACAAACCTTAAGATAGATTATGCAAATGGGTTGCAGAGTGGCATTTGAGATTCAATGTTGATATCTGTAAGGAGATGCATTTGGAGTTTTACAATCCTTGTGCCATCTACACCATAAATAACTCTCCAACCACAGACACACCGTGTGCCTACTGTGCCTAATGGTAAATCCGTCCCCGGTACTGTGAATCTCTGTTGGAGAAAGATTTGGGGGGTTAAGTAGATAACAGACTTAGCTGTAGCAAGCAGTGCCAGATAGCAACAGCTACAGCTAGCAAGACATTGCTTTGTATAAAGAGGGGAATAGAATCAAGGAAAAAAATATTATTCTTCCTCTTTACAAGGCATTGGTAAGACCTCATTAGGAATATGCGGTGCAGTTCTGTAATCTCACATACAAAAGGGACATCGTGGAAAAGAAAGGAGTTAAAAGAACGGCAACTAAAATAATATGGGGACTGAACGGGCTTGACTATGCAAACAGATTAGACAAGTTAGGACTGTTTACACTGGCAAAGCGGCAATTGCGCAGGGATATCATTTCTTTATACAATAGGTTATTTCAGAGTACTCGTGGACATCCTTTAAGGCTGGGTGCACACCATATACTATTTCTGACTGACAGACTGATATTACTGTGTATCTGTCGGTCAGCTGGAAACATTGTATAGTGTAGGTGCGGGCGGGTATGTCGGAAAATTGTGGCTAGTCGGTCGGCCAGGACAAATATTTTCCTGTGAGTACCCAGCTTTAGATTAGAGAAGAAGGAAGTCTTATCTTCAGGATAGGAAAGGTTTCATTACAGTAAGAACGGTGAAACTGAATAACTTCCAGAGGGGCCTGGATACATTTTTAAAATTAAAACTGAGAATTACGGATATTAATACATATACTGTAGTTCTGGTTTATCCAGGGATTCTTTCTGGTGGCCATTTGGAGTCAGGAAGGAATTCCCCCCAGCCCTCCCGGCCCCATTTAAAATAGATTTTTCTTCCTCTGGATTAACTGTTAGGCAGGGTAAGGCCGAGGCCCCTCTACACCACACCGAAGCGCGTGCGCAATTGAGCGCATTATCGCACACGACTGTGTGAGCGATTCTGGTCCATTGTCGCAGATTGTTCCGCGTTCGGGCATGCGATTTTGCTATTTAACATAGAAACACATGTTTGCGCAAAAAATGGTGATCACGAAACATATGCGCTATTTCCATTCTAACCAAAATCGCAAGCGAAATCGCATGCGCAAATGCGTGAAGCCCTTAAAGAGGTTGGACAAGTTGGACTTATGTCATTATTCAACCTCCATTACTATGTTACTATGTCTTGAAAATTTTAGTGTCAAAATTTTGCTTAATCCTCAACAAAATACTGCTTCGTAGTTTCGTCTGTCAAACTTTCAATAGCAAAACTACTAGTTTTGCCCCAAAACCCAGTTGGGGTTCAAACTCCAATACATTTACACTGTAGAATAGGTGCTTGTGGGGGATTTGATGCTATGGGAGGAAGTAGATTTTCTTTGCGGGACCACAGGAATCCTAATAAAGAATGCTGACAAAGTCTTTCAGAAGACTCTGAGTTGGTGGTTTCTTTACGTAGATTCGGCTTAATCCATTTCAATAAATCAACCGTAAGGGCTAGGCTAGTCTAGCGTGTTTATAATCAAGTTTTGTGATCCATTAGTGTGTAAGAAACGCATGGCAATGCATATCAGTGTGGGAGGCCACATTGCACGCGCAGCGCTGGGTTCCATTTATCAGTGCATGCAATCACTATTTTTTGAGAATGGCATGCACTCCGATTTCAGAATATTGAGCACATTGCAGTACAAACAGACTGAACCGCATTACCGTGCTGTTTGATCCTTTGTCGCTGACACTGTATATTTCGGTCAGGTAGGGATATTTGCAAAAATGTTCCATACATGTCGGTTTTGGCCAATCACATATTTGTCTGAGATATCAGCTGTATCACTTTTCTACCTGTCAGACTACAGATTGGTTTATTTAGAGGTTGTCTGAGGGTAAGAAAGAAACACCTGTGTATTAGATTGGCAGGAGTAAAGGGATTTAACCTAGTCCTAGTAGATGCTTTATTTTTGCCAAACGTAGTTAGCAATAGTATATGAATTAGCAAAGTGTACAATTATGATCATAGTATATTTTAGGTGTATATACTATAGGTAACAACCAATGCAAACCCTTTTATTGAATTTATAAGCAGTTTCTAATCAGCTGATATACATTAACCACATCACTTAAAAGACCTAATCACATACCAAGCAACTATGCCACACCCAGGTGCCAGTTTTCTGCTAGCTTCCTCTTACCCATATTTAAAACCTGCACTGTTTTTAAAAACCTATAGCTGGTTAGTATAATATTACTGAATGGTCACAGACATTGACCCATCCCAGTAGTGAAATGCATATTGTACATTGCTAGTTTCACATACTACAAGTAACCGCCTCTTCAGCATACAAAGCAAACCACCAGACTGTACCCAGTGCAGCTATAATGACACCCATCAGTGCCATGTGTAGGATTCACTGCAGCCCTGTCATTCTTTCTAACACAAACCATAGAAAAGCAATTCATGTATTGAAATTGACCATACTTTGCACTATAACAAGACTAGAGTTTCCCCTGTCCTGAGTTGCACAGTCTGAATGCACTGTTTACAAGGTACCAGTCTAGTCCCAGCATTTCTAGGAAATCTTATCACGTGTCTGAATGGAGATCTCTGGGGCTGCACAGACACCAGGGGATCATTATAGTAAGGAAAGAGAAAACTTTTCATGGAAAATTCAAGGACCCATTAAATACCCCCCCCACACCCATTAACATTAAATACCCCCTCCCCATTAACATTAAATACCCCCTCCCCCCAATAAACCCCTCCCACTAACATTAAACCCCCTCCCCCATTAACATTAAATACCCCCCCATTAACATTAAATACCCCCCCATTAACATTAAACACCCCTTCCCCATTAAATGTTAATATTAGTTTTTTAATCTTTTTAAATTCAGATCCAACTCCAGTTCTGTAACCCAGACCAGCACAGAGATCCACATTCCATATCCAATCCCACCAGGAATACCCAGACACCCCCATAGGGTATTAACAGAGACTGGGTAACAAAAGGTTAACTCATCTGTAGACTGTGTCCCCTGCTGGGAGACTCCTTCAGAGTTGGACATTTAAATGAAAGGTAACCAGTCATTTTCGAGGTAACAGATCGCTCATCGCACAGATGTTCCACTAATAATCCCGATCTCACAGCGATTCTGATTTGCTTAGAAAACAGACCAAATGAATGGGAGAGATGAAAGAGAAACACCTACCTTAACTACACAGAAAGAGTTGGTGTTACCCAGCCAAGCGATCCGTCCAATTATTTGAAACCATTAGACACTATGTACAAACTGTCCTCTCCCCACTCTGTGCAGAATTTCAGGACCACCTGTGTATCATTGCCAAAGGACACCTCTCATGTGGGTGGTCACATTATGAGTATAGCTATTTGCATTAAGAGGCGCCAGCACCACCTAGTGGTAGATTGAAAGACGTGCGACGTGTTGGCAACCTGCACAGGTTTTTTAGTTTTTGGAGTGGAGACACAGCACTGGAATATTTCCTGGAAAAACAAGTTAATGTGTTGTCTAGTGGATGATTTATATTTTCTCCATTGGCAGTTTGTGCCTTAAAAGTTCAGTCTTAGCTCCTTTATGCTTTAATTCATCTGTAAAGTTCCCCATTACTATTATTATACTGAGAAATGAAGACACCCCTGTAATATTATCTGCACTGTCTGATTGGAGATTAGACACTGGTGTGGAAACCCAACATGGATGGAAAACTAGTAACATTCTGTTCTTGCTACATATACCATCAATCATCTGTGCATTGGGAAGGATTCCAATAAAAACCTTCCAGCCTGCTCACTATCTTGGGGCTGGTCAGTGTGGTAGCTTTAATAGGTATCACATTTACTGATTTCACAAACCTGAACATCCTTAAAAAAAACTGATCTGTTTATTTAATGCAGTTTAATATTTTTAAATGACAAATAGATGGATGTAGTAACAAATACTGGGTGACCAGCCCATGACCTCTCTCTATAAAAAAGACTGCAGTCAGAAAACCAATTGTTAATTACTTGACCCTAGCCAGTATTAATAAAACAATGAACTATGTAAGTTAAACCTATTGACTGCAATATCTCTGTGCTGGTAATTTATATGTGAGAGCCATGCTATCTGCCACGCTGTCTGTTATGCTATGCTATCTGTTGTGCTATACTATGCTATTTGCCATGCTATCTGTTAAAGTCCTTTGACTTCTTTTGGTGTGTGTCCCCTGCGAGATCGGAGGCTGGACTTCTGACCCATGCCCCTCTCCAGAAGATCCACGCTTAGCTGATTTTAAATAGCTGATCGTGTTTATGTAGTAAAAAAAAGTAAAGGAAATTTGGTTATGGGCCTGCAGGTCCTCCTACCCCGGGTAGCAGGGACTATAGTTACGCCACCATGTAGGGCACTGGCAGGGTAATTCCCAATAGTGGGGGAGGTGCATATATGGAAACAACAGATATATTATACAATAAAAAAATCCTTTATTGTACATAGATATGGTATACAAAATAGATTAAAAACATTTAAAACATGTACCCACACCCTTCTATACACTATTATTATGTATGTTGCCCTGCATAACAGTCAATAGCAGTCACATGTAGGTAAGAAAAAGGTATAACTATACTAGGTCCTATAACGAGTCAGTGTAGAGTTCAATGTCATCACAGAGGTCCAGAGGTATAAGGATCTGGTAAATGTACTGGGGTACAAGAGGTGGGCAATCTGAAAGGCAGTTAAGTAGGACACGTTTCGCTCCTGTAACGTGCACAGAGCTTTCTCAACTGTAGTTGAGGAAGCTTCTGTCTGCTAATCAGAATGCATGCGATCAGCAATTTTTGTGTAATTGCAGCACAACGGAAATGCGCTTTTAGCGCACTACTATGTGTTGCAGTATGCTGATTTCATTCACTTTTAGGGCTAGGCCACACTGCTGCGTTTTTTTTGCGTTTGCGCTTGCGTTTGCGATTGCGCTTGCGATTTTTCAAAATTATTGAAAACACGGCAACGCAAAAAAAGCGCGTTTTTCGATGCGTTTGCGTTTTGCGTTCTGCATTTTTAATCGCAATCGCATGCGTTTTCCTATACTTATTGAAGAAATCGCAAACGCAACGAAAATCGCACATGAAATCGCATGCTATTGCGTTTGCGTTTGCGTTTCAGTGTGGCCTAGCCCTTAGGCCCATTCTTTGTTGTGGGAAACCTGTGTGGCTTCCCCGTATTTTTGTATAAACTGCTTCTATAACCATGAGTTGGGTTGCGTTCAGATGAATGGAATTAGGTTGTTTGCAGGCATTTCCCAGTGTTTTCTTAGTGGCTGACGATAGACAAATATTGCATACATCGTGTTCCTGAAAGGAAAACATCCAGAACTACCAGCAAAATGCCTGCAAAACACCTGAGGGCTAGGCCCCACTAGCCTATTTTGGTGTGTGCTCTGCGCTACTTTAGCGCAGCACACAATGCACACCAATATAAGAGGGTGGGGATGGCCCCAATACCTTCGCTGCCCTGCGCTGCCAAAATTTTTCGGTTACCATTTTTGAGGCGCATCGCATGCGCTGCGATAGTGGTACATCAAAGCAATCGCAGGGTAGCGCGCATGAATCACATGATGTTACGCTTTCACTCCATCACGCAATTCATGCATGCTTCCTAGTGGGGCTTTGCCCTAAAAGTCATTTGCCTGAACATTATCTTAGCAATTTGGGTTGCCCTAAGCATGAGGGCAAACATAAGCATTATGTTTCCAAGGCTCTGTTCTCTTTTCATTGTAAATCACAGGTAACGAGTGTTGATTAACTTTGTGTTGATGATTAAACTTAATTGAGCTTCTTTATCTGCATATTGTTTATTTGTATGACTTGAATCTGCTATACTGTTTTTTGTTGTGAAGAGAAATGGACATTTTTTTTTGCCACAAATTTTTTTTTTACATTTACTAGTCAATTCCCCAGCTAGTTAAACAGCAAATTAACTATGCATTAATTTTAACAGCCAGTACACAATGGTCATTTAGCTTATCTTACATATATATACAGCTTATATTATAGAGCATTTCTTATCTGAGTATTTGTATTTAAAGGAGAACTACAGCGCATATAAATTAAAGATAAAAAAACCAAAAAAACCAGGAAAATTGAAAAGTACCTAGGGCAGGGGGGTAGGATCAGTTTTGTTAGAATGTGAGAATGTTTACTTACATTTAGTTAATAAAGATTTGTGAAGTATTTCTCAGTATCTAACAGTGACCAGCCATACAAATAGTATAGAATTAGGATCTGCACATTAACCGTATCACAGTGGACAGGCTAGATTTACATAAAAATATACAGATTTAAGTGCCCATTCTTTGGGATTTTTGTTCTCCTCCAACACCCAACCAAAGGGTTAAAGGAATACTATAACTAATACAGTGTCTTCTCTCTAGCTCCTCCCTCAGACTGGTTCATTAACCCAGCTTGCCAGTGTCATAGAATGGGAGAAATGTCAGTGACTCTGACTGGGGGAGGAGACAGAGCAGCCAGCTACTGCTTGAGTAAATGCTCCCTTTAAAAGAAATAGGCAGGTCTCTAAAACAAACTGTTTATTGGTTTTTAATACTAAAAGTAGACAGAATGATGTCCCTTTAAAGTCAGTCGATAAATAATGTAAAAAATAGCTAGAATGTATCCTTCATTAGTTAGTGGCGCCAGTTTTCTACTGAGCCTCAATTGTATTAATCTGTACATTTGTTTGTGTTCTAATGTACAATGCTGTAAATACAAATCCATACATACAAACCAGTTCATGTTTGGCAGACAGGGCAAGTCCTTACACCTGCTGCAATCAGACACTCTCCAATCGGTTTGGAAACTTTGCCTCTGAAAAGATCAGTCCCTAGAGAGTCAGGGAAATATGTTTAGAAAATTAGTTTTTCATAACAAAATCTTAATAGGCCAATGCTTGCACCTTTTGTTCACTCTCACCAGTGACTAAGCTCATTTCAGAAGAAAATGACCTTCCAAGATTACTTATTCAGAAAGGAAATGAACCCTTCAACCTGCAAAATCATGTGTTTTTTCATGTAATTGAATATTATTGCATGTAATTGGGTGTCTTTTGTGCACGCTTGTTTTTTTTGTTATACTATTGTGCAGCTCATGTCCTTTTCTCCGCTGCTTCTTCCTAATCATTTTTGGTCAGAGTAAAATATCACCATTACACTTTTCTTGTCAGATGGTGCGATTTAGCAGATTAGACAGTGAATTATTGAGCGATCCTGCAATGCATTGCTAACCACTTAGGTATTCCATCTGTTTCCTCACAGAAAAAAAATATATAAAAAATTAAAAAATAACGATATTTTTTAAAGAATGTAGTTCCCGCCCTTAATGCCTCTTAAAAGTCAGCGACATGGGCAAGATTCTCTCTGGAGGGGGAGCACTCTATGTCACCATCTGCTGGTCAACATTAGCTGAAGCGGTGAATTTGAGCAGGAAGGCATGTAGAACAATGAATAGCTTGCAACAGTCAATAAACTATACAATTTGTTAAAAGCCAGAAGTTTGCCTCTTACTTCTGCCATTGTGCTGCTTACATTGCCCCATGTAAGCAAGGTTGTGTGTATGTTACATGAGCTGAAGAAAATTGTAAGTTTGGAGTGATTAGCTTAAACCACTCTGTACTTTCCTGTTGAGTAAACAATTAAAGGGGAACTGTGGTCCAAAAATGACTTTAGGTAAATTGATAGGAATTGCTCCCCTGAGAATTTTTGCAATGTATTTTCATTGTTTATTTTACATAGTTTTGAAGATATTTACATTTTTGTGTGTGATATGGCAGCAGCATCACCAGGTCCCCTGCACTTCCTGCTTCCTGCTCTGAAACCTGTCAGTCAATCTGCCCTGTGTCTCCTCCCCTTTGCAGCACCTCTGGTCCCTTCCACTCATGGACCCCATGGTCACTCCAGTTGCAGGCCCCCTGGGCCCATTCCCTTACACCCCCGTGTGGCCCCGCCCACTTGTGGGTGTAATGGTCCCGCCCACTTGTGGGTGCCATGGTCCCGCCCACTCGCGGGTGTCTTGGCCCCGCCTACTCGCAGGTATCATGGCCCCTGCTCACTCACGGGTGCAGTGGCCCCACCCGCTCACAAGTGCTGTGGGCCACTCTGACACCCCCCCAAAAACTCTGTGGAAATAACATTTTCAGGCAGAAGTCAGTAAGAACTCTGCCTGAAAAGGCTGTTTTCACATAGTGAGAGAGAAGGGCTGTAGATTCCCTTACCTTCTCTGCAGCTGCAGGTCCTTCACACAGCAGAGAGGAGGAGGGACTTCCTGTCTCCCTCACACACTGAGGGAGTCTGAGGCTGTGCTCGCCGGCCCGCACTGTGCAGGAGAAGCCTTAGGAATGTCACATGTCAGCCTCCCACCCATTAACTTTCTGGTCAGTCATGTCTTTATATCTTGGGCTGTGGAGCACGTAGAGAGGTGGTTGATGGTTCCCTTTAAAGGTAGGAAACTGGCCTTTCATTTAAACTCAACGTGTCTGGAGACCACAGTTCCCCTTTAATATTCTGTTTATTTCAAAACTATTAAATCTAAAATCATAATTAAAAGCATATAAAATAATCACCCCGTGTTTTCTTAATGACCCAAATGCCACCAGTCTCACCTATACCCTACCTGAAACCATTCAAGACACCATGAACTTGGGGCAGTTGGTAGGTATCATTAAATACAAAATAAATAACAATATACATTGAATTTTATGATAAAAACCGATAAACAGACCACTTTAAACCTATAAAAAATATTTAAAAAGGTAAAAAATTACTGTACCGGAAAATGGACTTTTTTAAGGGGGGTAAAAATAATCCAATTCCAAACTTTGGGTGGTTGCTAAAACGAGGGGAGAGCTGTCAAAGTTTTGCTTGTGTAGCGGTAGAAAGCTTATCTCTTGTTATAATGCCCTGGCATGATTATCTCTCCTTCCAAGAAATAGGGAAGATAGTCACACAATGTATGCAGAGCAACAAATAGAACTTTGACTGTTAACTGCTTTAGCAGTCATCCAGGAAGGTAGGAATAGGAAATGTAAAACCTGAAAATAGTTTTAGAGTCTGCTTGTGAAGGTTCTCATTCATCCAGGTCATGGTATCCGACTGGCTTTCTCAATTCAGAATGACTTGTACAAGAATCTGTGGCAATTATATACCCTGGAAAATCCCAATTAGCATATCACAGCCAAGTGTTAAGGGCGTGATTGGATAGTGGCTAAGAGGTGTTATAGGAACGCCCAGAGTAAGGTGTCAAAACAGCATTGTACATGGCAGACAGTTGGTGTCGAAGCCCCCCACCTCTATTTAGGCTTGGTTTCTTCATTTTCACATAAATGGCCTCCTTAACACCTCTCTTGAACCAGTCACGTTCCTTTGCCAATATGTTAACATTACAATCTTCAAAGGACACCTTACTCTGGGCGTTCCTATAACACCTCTTAGCCACTATCCAATCACGCCATTAAGGATTTTTTCCCTTTTTCAGTTGTTTTATGTTTTGCCATCCTCTGGATCAACTGTTAGTTAGGGCTAAAGAGCAGGCTAAAAAGGATGAACTAGATCAGACCTGGGCAATGTAAGACCTGGGTGCCACAATGGGGCCATTGGCTGCCTCTGACTGGCCCCCCAGTACTGGAACTGTATCCCCCCAAAAAAATCGTAATTTTATTTGATTGTCTTAGGCTGACTAATTTTAATTTAGTTTTATTCAATAAAAAAAGATAACCTGATCAATTGAATTTGATGGAATGGATTTAAAATGTTACACACCTTCTATTAAAAATGGCAACTTATAGTAAAAAAAAATCCAATCAACTAATTATATTAATTTAATATTATATTATATAAAATCCAAGTTTGTTAAATGGCCCCCTGTGAAATTGAATTGCCCACCCCTGCACTAGATGGACGTATGTCTTTATGCAACCTCCAATACCATGGAACTGTGTATACTATAAGTTCGAGAGATTAAGTAAGGAAAGACATGGGTGTATGAACAAAGAACACTCACAAAAATATTATTATCCCTGAGACTTTTGGACTATGTGAAATAAAATTATATAAAGATATTTCATACAATTAGTAAAAAAATGTAACTAAATTCTAAAAATGCCAAAATCTTTAATATTTAGGGCTCTGAAATGAATTCATGTGTTGAACATTATACTCTGGTTCTCCGTTGCCTGTTCTAAAACCATAAGGCAACTTCGAGCGATCCATTCTGCCAGGGTCCGTAGGTCCATGTGTTCGTAAAATGCGCTTGAGTTGATCAAAAATCTCATGGTCTGGAACAGCCAAAGTGCTTATATTAAATCCCATCATCCTTGTAACGGTTTCTCGGAAGTCAACAAGCTATAAAGATATAGCATAGATTGAAGTTATGTTTACAACTCCTTAAAGTTGGGATATCATTATACAACCAGTCAGGATATCTGTTTGTAAGGTGAGACAACAAATCCTATAAACACTCCAACTTAATAATTAAACCAACTTCATAATGAAACCTTTCATAACCTCTTCACAGATACATTCTCTCTCCATGCGTTGTACAAAAAAACCCTCTAATTGCATTTTAATAAAATTGCTGAGGTTTTGTGTTATGTTCCTTATAAAGGGATTTTCAGAATTATACCTATAAAAGATGGCTCACAAGATTCACGGGACAAAAAAACCTTTTCCCCCTTGTTATTGTGTAATGTCTTTTAAACTTCTCAAGTACATGCATTGAGAGCTAAGTTACATCTCCAAACTATTTAATCAGCTTCTTTTTAGGAGTTGCTAAAAAGATACTAATGATTCACTTTAAAAAGGAGAGTGTACCTGTTTCTCTCTCCTTGCTACCTCCTCAAGTGCTCTCTTGGCTGTGTGCAGCTCATTAGTGACTGCTTCTACCATGTGTTGGCACCTTTCTTTATCTCCTCGAGACTCGTGCTCAGTGTAGTCCAGCTCACTCTTCAGGCTAACCACCTTTTTAGCAGCTTTTTCCTTAATTTTTTCCAGTTTCTCTAAAGATCTCCTGAGCTCTTCTATCGTTTTCTTTTGCTGGGCGGACGCCTCCTAAAGGATGGGGAAATGGATGGCGAGTAAAATGAGCAGGCTTTTTGCAGAATCCGTTGGGTCTTATTAGAAATGATCTCAGGCACAGTGACAATGCGCACACATTGCATTAACAGGAAGAAGTGAGAGACATCTGAAGGAGTTTCATACATTTTTTACTTGTTAGCGGAATACATCAAATACATTACAATAAAATAGCATGGATCGTTAACAATGTGCATAATGTCATTTACATGTGTCCCTTTCAATGAACCCCTTATTCATACTTCATAAGATTACATGGCTTTACTTAAAGAAAAATCTAGGTAGCTAATGTGGAATAGACGTTTCAGTGTATTGGTTGATTAGCCCAAAATATCGGATGTTTTTTTCAGGCAGCTACGACCAATGTCCGACCGTTCGTCCGTCCGAACGGGTGATCGGAAGCGTTGGAAAACCACGACCATTTGTGAGGTCCTCTTTGGACCGCACACTTGGTTGTGTCAAACTAATGGCCGTGGCTACTTTTTCTTTGACTGACAGTCCTTCGTACTGGCTGACCGATCGCAAGTGACACCCGGTTGGCTGGGACAAAGGATCCAATCCTGTGCCCCCAGCCTTACCTTTCTCAGTGGTTCCTCTCGAAAAATATACTTGTGTGAAATAAGTAAAATATTTGACAGCAGTAACTGTTCAGTTACATTCACTTTTATTTTGACCCAATCCTAACCGTAGCACAGGAAGATACAATGCAGATCTCACACTGCTCAAGTAGAAAGGTGAGATAGGAAGATTTTACTTATTTTACCTTGATTATCTTTAGTTAGGAATTGCTTAGGCTGGGGACTTTTCATCCTGACCGAACGAGCACTCGGCTGGGACAAATGACTGTCAGTCGAGTGCTCGTTCCACGATCGACAGTTTGTGCGACTGATCGTGCAGTCCCAATCCTGACAAATGGGCAACTGTCATCGGCCACGGCTGAAATAAACACAGGTTTTTCAACTCAACCGACAGATACATGAAAGTATCAGTCGATTGGGCCAAAAAATCTGCTTGTGTGTACCCAGCCTAAGGCTGGACAGACAAGAAAATCTGTGGTTACTGGCCTATAAAGGAGGATAAAACACGTATTAGACCAGTTATTCTTTAAGTTTGATTAACTCTCTGGGCAGATCTAAATGCATTGATCACCTAACCAACTCTATGACAGCTCTGATTTGTTACGAGTTAAATGTATTTCCATTTGAAATTAGCATGTAGGAAGAAGATTGGCTGTACAATGCACTATGGTTAAATTCTGCTCTGTGTTATTTGACTCCCCAACATGTAGTCTAAAACATAACAGAGGATGAGACTTTAAAGGAATAGTTCACTCCCAAAGCAAATTTTTCCTTGAATGTATTGATTGAATCCACGTTAAAGCAAATCATAGATGTTAATAATAAGGTCCAAATCATCTGGGAGGAATCTGGAATGTACAGAATATGACAAGGATATGGTTTTAGCCACATTTATACTGTATATATAGTAATTCACCAAAAGGATTTCCTTGGAACTTCTTGAGACTGCCTTGCTATTTTGTTGTAAAGTAAAGCGAAGTACAACTAAATTCCTTATTAAACTTCCTAAAGTGCTGTGCTCACCTTTAGATCACTCATATCGACAAGCTGAGCAGTCAGGGTTTGATTAGCAATTTTCATGTCGCCGAGCTGTCCTTGAAGTCTCTCGACCTTCTTCTGCAATTTTTGGGCTGTCAAACTGGCTGAATTTTCTGCACTCAGTAGAAGTTGGTGCTCTTTTTCCTTTTCTAATTGTTTCATCTTTTTCTCTAGTTGTTCAATTTGTAAAGATTTTAACTCTATTTTTTCTGCCTGAGAAGAAAGCTGCAGAAAAACAGTCAGTTTTAATATACAGAGAGCTGGATATGTAAACATGCTAACAGAGAGAACAATGCAGCAACAATGGTTCCCTGTAAGTAGCTACAGGAACATTTAGTCTGACAGACAAAAATGGCAGATGAAAATAGAATACATACAATTCGATCATTACAAAATGTGATTAGAATATATTATTGCAGCACATATGATGATAAAATAACAGGCTTCATAAGATAAAAATACAAAATCAGCTTATTTGCAGATGACAGGACTTCTTGCTTGTACAGAGTTGTGTCATCACAAGCACCAATTCTCTGCCCCCAAGTTTCAGGATGGAGCATGCCCACTTCTGGGAAAGAGCATCATCAGCTGCATCATAAGACCCACTCCTTGATCGGACATTGAGGGGACTGTGCGATTGCCCATGATTTAGCCCAGCCAATCACTGGCTAGTATAATTAGTACACCCTTAATAATTGTTAGTATAGTTTTCATAATTGTTTGTGGGGCTAGAGAACTGACACCTAGCCCCACGAGTAGTGCTGCAACCCCCACACTGGACAGAGAACCAGGGGAGTTGGTCTGTGCATGTTCCCGAATTTACTGGAACACTTTTCCCACCATTTTGGAATAACTGTCTAGATTTTAGAAATCAAAACGTATGCAACCAGTTAACTACACGGTATTTGTTGTAGGCAAAGAAACAGTAACACTGACCTTTTTCTGAAGATTGTAAATAAGAGTTTTGTTCTCATTCAGTAGACCTTTGTCTTTTTTGCTGACCTCTTCTGCTCTGTTCAGTAGTGCGTTATATTGAGATGACAGATTGTCCGATGATATATCCTGAGGGACTTTTAACGTTTCAGCCATCTGAATTAAAAACGTCTTCAGCTGGATTAACATCAAGAGAAAATAGTTTTACAACACTCCAAAAGGTCACCATTTGAATAGTAAAACGTAAAAGTACATAGGCTGTTTATTTATTTATATGAATATAGTCATGTACAGTTGGGCTCTTAGCATGTGCAATGAGATCCATGTAAAAGAATCAATACAATGGTGCATAGTTTTTATTTTACCTATTTAAGATAACATTTTAATCATTATCAATTAATAAAGCACTTTAACACTGAAGAGATATTCCTTTCCACAAGTAAGGCCTGGAAATTGAGTTAACCAACATACTGTACAACTTGTAGTAGAATATGCCAATGCAAAATTACCAGTCACGCCAGGAGTTTGTGTAATATGCAACGATCCTGTACCTTGTGCAAAGTGGAATTGCCATTTCCAATGAAATTACACTTTATGAAAAGATACTCTACAGGTAGGACTGTAGCTGCAGATGTAATGTCTGGAGTTAAGGCATTAAAGGTTATATTAAGGGACCTAGGCCCAACTTAATTTCCATACCATTTAATTCCTCCACCACCATCCCACTAAGGTCATAGGTACTGTATGCATACAGGTAGGTTCAGTGGCTTAACTAGGAATCACTGGACACCTCAGCAAAACTATGATGGGGCCCCTGTCCCTGCTTCATTTACAGGAGCATGTATCTGAAAACATAATAAGATGCCCCCCTGGCTCCATGGCCCCCATGAGGTTGCAGGGTCTACTCCCCTGGTAGTTACGCCCCTTGTTAGGTTTTATAATCTTGCCATATACCTAATCCAGATGCCAATACCCAATGGTGAAGAAAATAAATTTACACCATTTCAGAGTCCAATAGTGAAATGATTTACACGTCATTTGTCACAATATGTGTAGCAGAGAAACCCAGTTTATAAAATCGCTACAGTTCTGCTGTTGTTGCTTCCAGAGACATTTTAGAACTTGATTATTATGTATAAAAACAACAAAATGTGAATTTAGGTGGCCTAGTGCTGTGTCCTTCATTTACAGAAAGAGAAACAGTGATCAAGGGAACATTATGAAGAACGTGCTTTGAAGTCTTTAATAAACCTTGAAGGTTGCAGGACTCTGCTGGACAGTGACATAGGTAAGGATGTGGTCCACAAATCTAACCGACTGGGACCAGCTCATTTCACCTTGACACTTTTTTGTCATTTATTTACAAACAGGCAGATACATACACTCAATCACAACATGGTCGCCTTCGGTAAAAAAAAATTGTAGCAGACATATAGGTAAAGTTTAAAAAAAAAACACAATGAGCACCAAAAAGTGACAATATGATTGACTGAAGTATCCTTGGTGATTAATGCATTTTATACACTCACAGCTCCAGTAAATTTTTTAATACATTTAAATTGGTTATTTCAAAACAACTGACTGTAATTTCTTTATTGTATCCTAGGCAACTAATGTTTGTCATTGCAAAAATCATTGTAAAATAAATGTAGAATATACAGATAAATGGATTTTAACTAGAATGGGTATTAAAGTGGCAAATAACAATATAAACTTCTGGAGAAGGTAATGAAGTTATCTTTTCTATACCCTTTTTAGCAGTTTTTATCACATATATACCTTGCTATAACCATTTGATATCTTTACATAAGAACTAAAGAAGGTTAATATTAATAAATCTCCTGGACCGGATAAAATACATCCTCGGGTACTTAGGGAGCTATGTTCAGTTTTATCTAGGCCATTGTTTCTTATTTTTGCTGATTCCCTCATGTCCGGTGGTGTGCCTCTGGATTGGAAAAAGGCTGATGTTATTCCAATATTCAAAAAGGGTAGTCGTTCACAGCCGGGTAATTACAGGCCTGTAAGTTTAACAGTGGTGGGGAAGATCCTGGAAAGTTTAATAAGGGAACATGTTCTAGAGTATGTTTCAAGGACTGACATTATAAGTAGTAACCAGCATGGATTTAGGAGGAATATATCTTGTCAAACTAACTTGCTTGGCTTTTATAAGGAAGTAAGTAGAAATTTAAACTCTGGCATAGCAGTAGATGTAGTATACTTGGATTTTGCAAAGGCTTTTGATACAGTCCCCCATAGACTAAGGTCTGTTGGTCTGGGGAGTCACATTTGTACATGGATAGAAAATAGGTTATTAATTAGGATGCAGAGAGTAGTTGTTAATGGGGCTTCATCATTATGGACTAAAGTGCTAAGTGGGGTGCCACAGGGTTCTGTGCTGGGGCCGCTTCTATTTAATCTATTTATTAATGATTTGGAAGTGGGTATTGTCAACAAGGTTTCTGTGTTTGCTGACAACACAAAACTTTGTCGATCATTAAAAACTTCAGAGGATGTGCAATCGTTGCAAGGGGATCTAGATAGATTGTCACATTGGGCTGCTAAGTGGCAGATGAAATTCAATGTTGATAAATGTAAGGTGATGCATTTTGGACTTAAAAATCCTTGTGCTACTTATACTATAAATGGCTCTGTGTTAAGTGAATCCCTGTTGGAAAGGGATCTTGGAGTGGATAACAAACTTAAAGGTAGCAAGCAGTGCCAGGCGACTACAGCCAGAGCCAGAATGGTATTGTCTTGTATAAAGAGAGGTATGGATTCAAGGGAGGCAAATGTAATTCTCCCTCTTCACAAAGCATTGGTAAGGCCTCATTTGGAATATGCAGTGCAATTTTGGAATCCTGTGTACAAAAAGGACATCTTTGAAATGGAAAGGGTTCAGAGAAGGGCAACTAAATTAATAAGGGGATTGGGGGAGCTTGAATATGAAGAGAGACTGGAAAAGTTACAATTATGTATGCTGGAGAAATGGCGCTTGCGTGGGGATGTGATTACTAGAGATGTCCGAACTTCGCAAAATCCGGTCCGCTCGAGCATCCGCGAATTTTCTAAAAAATCCAAAAATTCGAAAATCCGCGAGCGGACCCGTTAAAATTAAAAATACCCTTAAAATAACGAGATTTTCCGTATTTTCGAAAATTTTCGAAATTACGAGTTTTCACGTATTTTTCGTGAATTTTCGAAATTACGAGTTTTCATGTATTTTCGAAAATATGTATTTTCGAAAATACAAGTAATCCTCGTAATTTCGAAAATTTTCGAAAATACGTATGTATGGAATTAAGAGAAATCCTTGTATTTTCGAAAATTTTCTAAAATACATGTTTTCCCGTATTTTCGAAAATTTTCTAAAATACCTGAAAACTCGTAATTTCGAAAATTTTCGAAAATACGAAAATCCGCGAATCGGAAGTTCGGAAGGCGGAAAATCCGGAAAAATCCGCCGTTCGCGAACGGAATAAATCCGAGGCGGATCCGGGTTCGGATCCGCGAACCGGCCATCCCTAGTGATTACTGTGTATAAATACATTAACTGGCCATACAATAAACTATCTGGGGCATTGTTCACCAATAGAATATGTCAAAGGACACGAGGACATCCCTTAAGACTTGAAGAAAAAAGGTTTAGGCTTCAAGTTTGGAAAGGGTTTTTCACTGTGAGAACAGTAAAGCTATGGAACTGTCTTCCAGTTGACGTTGTTATGGCAGGTTCATTGGTCAGTTTAAAAAAAAAGCTGGATGAGTTTCTGCAAACAAGGAATGTTGCAAGTTACTGGTATTGATACATAAAGTAGAGTTGATCCAGGGAAATTTCCCATTGCCACTTGGAGTCAGGAATGAATTTTTTCCCATTTCATAAATTTGGAGGTTTTTTTTTTGCCTTCCTCTGGATCAACAGTTAGGCAGGAAATGAGGATATTGCTAGATGGGTTGGACTGGATGGAAGTATGTGTTTATTCAACCTCAAATACTATACTATACATACCGTTTTATACCTTTACCCATTTTTACCCAATCATCTCCATCAAGTTTTATTACCTCTAAAGTTTCATACAGACGTACAATTTTGACACAGTCCCCCAAGCACGTTGAATGGCCATTTCGTCCGATAGTTGCACTTATGTATGCGACTAGCAGCCCAAACAGCCGTTCGCTGTGGAAGCGCATCGTGGTCGGGGGTCTGTGTCCTTTAGATTTGTTTTTATTCTTATTCATTTATTTTTTTTATTCATTTATCTTTTATTTGTTTTCTGTAAAATATTAGCATTTGTTTTTTATATTTGTGTTGTAGATGAGCCAGTAATACCTGTTACATACCCATAATATGTATAGCCACCGCTAGATCTCCATAACAACCTGCTAGGTTACCCAGGTAATGAGCCTCGTTTTTAACACCCTCCTAATGTTCCACCATCTGTTGTATATGATAGAGGGGAAGCCCCACTAGCCCACAAGTAGAAAAGCGCATCAAAATAGAGCTTATAGGAGCAAAAATATTAACTTTTATTAAACTTTTATTAAACTTTTATTAAATTTTAAAATGGCGTTGGAGCGCATGGTGGAAGTCCAGAAAAGGCACAATTTAAAGAGAAAGTAGCTATTGAGATAGTTATATAGTTTGAGGATGCTGCAAAGCTAGAAGCAGCGAAACGCATTGACACAAAACAATCAGAAGCTTTTTAAAAAAAGTTTGTAAAAGAGTTTGGAGACAAGGCATAAACCTGTTGAGAGGAGACATTTTGCTGCATAAAAGGTTAAGTCTTATCTGTCAGCTTTCTAAATAATGGGGATTGGAGGTGATTTATCTTTATACTATTTCTCATTATAGGGGTGGACTTGCCTTTTAATCTTGCTAAAATTTTCTTATGCTACTTATAGCTTGCCCATAGGGAAGTCTACAGCTCCCAAGCTCCTCCAGTTGCCACATCACAGGGGGAATTATACATATGCAGTAACAGCTCTCCCTGAAGGCCTGGGTAGGAGAAAGAGAGATATCACTTACCTATCCCATGTGAGACAGGCTGGCAGCTAAAAAGTTAAGTAATAAAGGGTTTAAAAACACTGAAAACAATTTAAATAAACCTGTCTTTTTTATTTTTTATTTTTTACAGAGTAACAAAAGAATTGAACATGTACCTAGATAAAAATAAGATAAATGTAAAATATTGACTTTGGGGAAGATAAGCTAGGAATCCAGGACCCAGGATACTGCTTAAACTTTGTGAGTGATGATAATTTGAGATGTTACCTTGCTAGGTGGCCTATGGATCAGGGTACTGTAAGTGACGAAATGACGTCCTCAGCTACTAGTCCATCTTAATAAAATTGTATGTTTATTGTTATTTTGAATATTAGCCACTAGCTGCCACTGCTGAGTAGAATGAACCTGAAATATTAATTTAATATCTTTCTTAAAGAGCAGATTTGAGTTCAAACTATTGGGCTGTCCCTCCACAACAGTCCCTTTTTCTCATGCGTCCCCCTAGGGAAAACTATTGCTCACCCCTGCTGCAAAGTTTGGATAAATTATTAACATCCAAATAAATGTTTTATTCCACATGAAGTATAGGGGGGGGTACTCTTACCTAGAAAACCAATTACAGCAACAACTAAAGCCTCAATTAAACATATTGATATAATAATTGAACATATCGAACATATTAATACATTTTACATTACATTACATTTGGAAGCTGCAGCTTTAAAAATACCGCTGCCATATTTTTTACCTATGTCCCTCCAGAGCCTAGCTTTTTGCCTTGAAAGTTGCTGACATCTTGTTACTGGTTTGCTGAATGTTAAGCTCCGCCCCCTGAGATTTCCTCTGCTTTCTCCTGGTTGTTCTCCTGTGAGTTCCGTGCACTCTCCTGCTTGAGCCTCAAACAGTAAAGCCTGTGAGTTCCGTGCACTCTCCTGCTTGAGCCTCAAACAGTAAAGCCTGTGAGTTCCGTGCACTCTCCTGCTTGAGCCTCAAACAGTAAAGCCTGTGAGTTCCGTGCACTCTCCTGCTTGAGCCTCAAACAGTAAAGCCTGTGAGTTCCGTGCACTCTCCTGCTTGAGCCTCAAACAGAGCTTAACATTCAGCAAACTAGTAACAAGATGTCAGCAACTTTCAAGGCACAAAGCTATAGGCTCTGGAGGGACATAGGTAAAATAATATGACAACAGTATTTTTAAAGCTGCAGCTTCCAAATGAACATAACTTAATTTTACAGTGCACATATACTCTAGTTTTCCTCTTCTCACCTTTTTTCTTTCCATGTTAAACCCATCTTTGATCATTTCTTCTGAAGCAAGTTTTCCCTTTAAATGTTTAAGGGATTCTTGATTCTCCTGCAACATTTCTTCAGCTTTGTATGATGTAGTCAGTGCTTCATGGTACATGTCACGCTGTTGCTCTAGCTGTTTAGTTAGTTGGAGGACCTTTTGGTTGAGATCTTCAATGGTCTGTAGGCAAAAAAAATGGGAAAATCACTGTCTACCGGATGTCTGGTGTTTAACATTCATAGATGATACAGTATCTTTGTTTATATATATTGAGCTTGATTTTACTTCAGAATTTGTACAGAACCATGACATGTTTCGCTTTTTACTAGTGTTAGGGCTTTAAAGAAATTAATATTCTCAGTTAAATTTTTACTGATTAAAATGTTAAGGGTAACTAACTGACCGTAATCATGTCTGTTAAAATGCTATGGAGGGTTTCTACCTGTCTGTAATCGTATCTGTTGCAATACTATGGAGGGTTTCTACCTGTTCGTAATCGTATCTGTTGCAATACTATGGTGGGTTTCTACCTGTCCGTAATCGTATCTGTTGCAATACTATGGTGGGTTTCTACCTGTCCGAAATCGTATCTGTTGCAATACTATGGAGGGTTTCTACCTGTTCGTAATCGTATCTGTTGCAATACTATGGTGGGTTTCTACCTGTCCGTAATTGTGTCTGTTGCAATACTATGGAGGGTTTCTACCTGTCTGTAATCTAATCTGTTGCAATACTATGGGGGGTTTCTACCTGTCCGTAATTGTATCTGTTGCAATACTATGGAGGGTTTCTACCTGTCCGTAATCGTATCTGTTGCAATACTATGGAGGGTTTCTACCTGTCCGTAATTGTGTCTGTTGCAATACTATGGAGGGTTTCTACCTGTCTGTAATCTAATCTCTTGCAATACTATGGAGGGTTTCTACTTGTCCGTAATTGTGTCTGTTGCAATACTATGGAGGGTTTCTACCTGTCTGTAATCTAATCTGTTGCAATACTATGGAGGGTTTCTACCTGCCTGTTATCGTATCTGTTGCAATACTATGGAGGGTTTCTACCTGCTTAACCTGCTTGACTGTAATCATGACTGTTGCAATATAATCAGTAGATGTAAAAAATACTGTTCAAATTGTTGCAAAGCCCTGTCCCTGAGCCTTACTGAAACAGAACCCAGATGGGCACGTTAGCACCCCTATATTTATACAAAAGTGAAATAAAATGTATTTGGGAATTGCACCGTATATACTTGAGGATTAACCAAGGTTTTTATTTTTAAAAATGACCCAAAAAAGCTCGGGTCACAGTGATTACTTACATGTGGACGCAAATTGTAAGGCAGGGCTGGAAAATCCACTAACTCTCTGCATTCCTGTTCGCATCTTCTGCTTATGTGGGAGTGGGGAACGTGCGCTCTCTGGGTCATACCAAAGTCGCTCTCGCAATCTGTTGAATTTATTGGGTGGCCCGAAATTTGGATTTTTTTCACTTGGACCTGATTTGGTGGCCCCCATGCTGGGCATGGCTGGGATCAGACTGTGAACTAACTGTTGTCCATGTTTTCACTATTGTAAATATAATACTATAACTCCCAGCAACCAAAGCATGCTGGGGTTTTAGTTTTCAAACATCTGGTGTGCCAAGGAATTGGAAGTTACTGGATTTGGCTATTATTATATAGGCACCAATACTGTGCTTTACTAATTACAGGTTTGCAGTAGTGGTAATAATTAGTACCCTCGGCTTATACTCCAGTCAATCAGTTTTACTCGTTTTTCAGATAAAAATAAGTACCTGGACTTATACTCGGATCAACTTATATTGGAGTATATACGGGTAAACATAAGGTACTAGGTATGTTGTAACAGAAAAATTATGTTTATTTCAGTTTTTGACTAGAGTCATACAGTAAATGGATATTATGTTGATTCCACATTCAATGCTTGGAAGCATTGGAAAGTATGTTACCTAATGTTTGGCGAGCATAACACTGGTACATCATGGACAATATGATAGAACAGGGCTCGTTGTTTAATAGTGCAGATATTTTCTAACAGATGTAAAGACAAAAAAAATGTTACTTGGTCAAAATAATGTCCGATTATATGGAAACAAATGCCTTTTAGACCTGTCAAGGCAAATTTCTATATACAAATTTAGAGATGGATATTATAGCATCCTTTTATAGGAGTCATCTGTGTGTCCCAATGGAGCTAGCACTGTGCGTGCATGGGAATAATGTATGTATGCAAGGAGCGCAGGGAACTGTTAGAGGACCAGCGGAGGAGTGCGATCTCAGCAAGTCTGCTAGTTTAATTGAAGAACGGGAGGTTCATTGTTCATTGACTTTTTGTTCTTCAATTAAACTGAAAAAAGGAAAGTTACTTTTTTGAGTGGAGAATCCCTTTAAAATATGTCACTATATATGTGCTAGAAGCTGGCTGTGCTTTCATTTCATTGCAATGTTAACAGATTACAGGGATACAATAGTAGTAGTTGTGTGTACTGTGTCTGTTGGGGTGTGTTTTTGGTGCTTATAACTAGGGATGGCTGGTTCGCGAATTTGAACACTGATCTGCAGCGGATTTCGGGGGTCCAAACTTTCAGTAATCCTCAAACGGCTGAGGAATTCCGAATGGACGAAAATCCTGTGTCTCAACCCGGGACCCCCGTCTGGGTCCTTAGAAGGCGGCATTGACTAGTGCCTTTTGGGGTTTAAGGGGTCCTACAGCTCAAAATAAGACTCCTCTCCCCGACACTTAGAAGTGCCTTTGTGGCACTGACAAGTGCTTTTGTTGGGGGTCGTGCAGCTCAAAACCAAGACCCCCATTGGCTCTATGAAGAGCCCTTTCCAGACGGCGACACCATCACTGCTGATGACACCGACGGCGCTGGCGACATCAACACCGCAGGTGTTGCCAGGGGCTTGATCTGAAGGCTTCTTTCTTCTCAACCAGCAACACCAACTCTGCTGATGTCGCCAACACCAGGCGATGTCACTGCGGCTGCCAGTTACACCACCAGTGCTGGTGAGATCAACATCGCCGGTGTCTTCTTTCTTCTACCAAGGACCAAATCCAATTGTGATTGGTTAATGTTTCAGTGCTTGCAATCATATGATCACACATTAACCAATCATATTTGAATATTAAAATTCATATGATTGCAAGCTTTGAAATATTAACCAATCACAATTGGATTTGGTCCTTCAGCTGCGGGACCCTGCGGGACCCCTTAAGCCCAAAAAGGGCCCTTCCAAGGACCATAGAAAATGTCTATGTCAATGTAAGTGCATTCCGGTGATCATTATCAGATTCCCTAAATAAAAAAACATTTAGAACATTTATAAAATCCACAATCCGCATTTTACATTTAATCATTGAATGTGAATATTCACACATGTGGGATTACTGAACTATATATATATATATATATATATATATATATATATATATATATATATAGTACATAGAAACGAAGCAGCACTCCTCCATATAAAACACGTTTGTTTTTATTGAATCTTGTCACATGTTCAACAACAAGCGACGTTTCGGGCGTCACAGCGCCCTTTCTCAAGTAACATGTGACTGTATATTGGCATACATCTTTTCAACATTATATAGTATGTGAACAGGAAGTGACCCAGAGTTTCTGTTACAATAGAGACAGTTAACCCAAGTGAGGAGTCCCAAGTTCTGAGCGACATTAAGTATCAACCTCTCCCTATACTCCCCCAACTGGTGAGAATACAGATAACATACAATCATTGGAAGGCATACACTATATATATATATCCATGTTGGTTAAAGAAATAAATACAGATTATAATCTTTATTTAACCCACTCGGGCCAATGTTTTCAATTCCTTAATCCACCAAGTTTCACGACATTTAAGTCTGTGTTCCCTTTCACCCTGAAAGTTTAAGGGAACACTCTCCAATACCATAAACTTCATGTCCCTCCCTCCGTGTCCCTTTTCTACAAAATGCCTCGCTAAAGGCAAATTCACTAGTTTTTGGGTCACTGAGGAGTTATGTTGTGAAATACGTGACTTGACCTTCTGTCTGGTCTCCCCCACATAGAGGAGACCACATGGACAGACAATCACGTAAACCACAAACCTCGAATCACAGGTAAATTTACCTCGTAATTCAATTTTATTACCATTAATTGGATGTACAAAATGAATTCCCTTCACCACCATATTGCAATATATGCAATGACAACATGGATACATTCCTTTCCTCCCTCCATCTAACCAAGTACCTTGAGATTTTTTATCGTGTTGTACCCGGGTGGAAGTGACCAATTTCCCAATGGTGTCATTCCTCCTATATGACATCAGTGGGGGCACATCGAATTCTCTAACTTCAGGATAAGCCTGCTTCAAAATGGGCCAATGACGTTTCAAGACCCGACCAATCTGGGAGCTATGATGGGTAAATTGGGACACAAAGGTAAGTCTAGGGGCCCTATCTTTTTTTACTTTATTCAAACCCTGTTTACTCTGGGTCACTTCCTGTTCACATACTATATAATGTTGAAAAGATGTATGCCAATATACAGTCACATGTTACTTGAGAAAGGGCGCTGTGACGCCCGAAACGTCGCTTGTTGTTGAACATGTGACAAGATTCAATAAAAACAAACGTGTTTTATATGGAGGAGTGCTGCTTCGTTTCTATGTACTATTGAATATTTGGCAGGACTGCGGAACCTGTGTTGAAGCTTGCACCCATTGTTATCCTTATTGCTACGGAGTGCCGCCGACATTTTTGTATTATATATATAATATATATATGGTTTAATACTATCATTTCATTTTAAAATATTCTTTAATTTTAGTAGTAGTCAAACATTGACCTATTTGTTTTAAAATCTATTTTCCATATGTAATGTTCTATCCTGTCCTCCCATAACCTAGCAAAAAATGGCAGTCAGTAGTAAACGTACATTGGATGGAAGTGATTTTTTTGGCCTTAAAATCTTAAAAACCTATTGTATGATATTTATAGATTAATCCTAATATATTATTATGTAAGACGCATTTACCGCTTTCCATTTCTGCTCGTTACTGTATATTTCTTGGATTCGTTCCTTAATGGCTTCCTCTGCTCTGGGAACAGTGCTAAAGCCATTACCGAGTATTGCAGCAAGCTGTGTTAGGAAGCTTTGGTGAAGGCTGTGAGAGGCTTTAGCCTCATAATCAGAAGTACGTAACGTTCTCTCCAGCTCATATGCTTTTTTCTCTTTTTTTACCAGCTCCTGTTTAAAACTGTCAAATTCTAAATGGTTGTCTTTGATTCTCTCTAGAAGAATTCTTCTTTCTCTTTCTGCATTCTGTTTTTCCATAATGGCTTCATCTCGTTCCTACATGAGAAAGAAAAGGGATGCATTTTGACTCAGGTGCCAGCTTGTGTTGGCATTGGTGGTTAAGTCATTTTTTTTTTTTAAAGGCCAAGCATCAAAAATAATTAATATTTTAAGAACATTTCCTAAACACCAAGCTAGTAATACTTAGACACATCACACCCTTTTGTGGTTTGAGAAAGTTTCTGCCTTCTCTGTCTGTGTTTTATCTTACTATAATACATAAGTGTGATATTTTATAATGGGAGCTTCAGTGGTATATATCCTTATAAAAATCACTCAGCTATGTCACTAAGTGACTCATTTCTTATATTTCTTATATCCCACTACTCTGCCCATTCCAGTGTTCATGCCTGGAAAATGACTCAGCATTTTTTGCCATGTTTAACTTCACCAACAGAACCTGCTGGAGCTGCTTCCTGTCACTTCATAACCAATGTCTCTCTCCTCCTCCACAAAGATTTGTTTAACCGCATAGATGCTGGGCTGGGATGTTCCTTTCTACTGGGTTTAAGTTACAGAAGGTAGCTTGGGGAATTTAAGGTGGAAATAGGGACAAGGCTAGAATTTAAAATGTGAATAGGGTGAAGGAATCCGATACTTATGTATTATAAGAAATAATGTGCCGCATCACATTATAATATAAGGACATCACGCCACCTCGGAGTTCCCTGTCCTGTATGGTCAGGGAACTCCTCGGTGGCGTAATATCCTTATATTACACTGTAAGGGGCGCATTATCCCTTATATTCAATACGTTTGTTTAATGAACTAATTGCTTTTATTCAATTGCTGAAAGTGTAGGCCAAATGTTGTGTGCTGAAATGTACTGTACGTATTTCAATTTTTATTGTTGTGTATGCTGCAATCCTTATCATTTGTATTTTTGAAATTAGATGTATGGCCTGGTACACATCAGCCAACATATAGATCCATGGCAAAGACGGGTACACACATTACAAATAAAGGGCCAATCCCGTCAGTATTCCTTTTCCGGTAATGTACGTGCAAAACAACCATTTGTTCACCTCCCTGTACTGTAGTAAAGAGAGTCGGCCTAAATACTTACGTGTGGATTTTAACATAGGTCCCCATCATTCCTGAACAGAGATCTTCAGCTCCAAGTTTGCTGGTCCTACTTACTAGCTTGCACAGCCACAAAGGAGTTGGTTTAGGTGGATGGTGGAAATTATTGTCCACGACTAAAACCTGCTACCCAGAAGGACCTAGAAAGGTAAAAGTGGGACAGGCAGATTTCGAGCTGAAGATCTCTGTTCGGGAACACTGGCGACCTGTGGTAAGTATTGTGATGCTAGGGTTGGTTGTTAATGTACAATTTACTGTGGGGTAGACATGAAAAAGATTTACCAGTCACACCAGTGTTTAGACAATAAAAGAATAGTTTAGTAACGTATAGTTTGGTACACACAACTTTATAGATCCACAAATTATGACAAATTAGTCATCAAACAGATTAGATGTGTATGAAATTAAATATGCATTGGATTACAAACCCTTTATAAGCAATATATTAGATTTTCCTTTCTCTACTAAGCAACAAGTAAAAGCTACTTATACAAAATGAAAGACAATAATTATGTTAACATTCTCCTTAAATCTAAAGCAGAGACATGATATTAAAATATAACAACTATAACTGAACATCTCAAAATGAAGGTCAAAAGTTTGGTTCTTTCTACAAAAATAACACAATGACATCTGATATAACCTTGGAAAATGTAGAAGTAGCACAGAAATGTAAGATTCCACTCATGACATGTATAATTCCAATTGTAATGTTCAATGTTAGGTTATACAGACCCATCATGTCACTCAGTGTAGAAACAAGGGAGAAAGAATTCTTTGCTTTGCTTTTGAAAGCCACACATGCTATTTTGACTGTTATGTGTCAGAGCCTAACAATGGACAAACAAGTAATGAATACAATTTGCTCTCACCCTCTTTAGTGCCATCACTTCTTCTGCAAGATCAGAAGCAGCCTTTTTCTGTCTGTCTGTTTCTGAAACCAGTTTAACAATAGTTTCTCGACTGGCTTTAAACTCCACTTTTTGGTTGGCCAGGACATCCTCCATGCTTGACATTTTTGTCTTTTGTAGGAAATGTTCTTTGATCAGAGTTTCAACCTTTAGATTAAGAACAATGAAGCATTTATTTTTTGATCAGCATTCCAAATACAATGAATAACTGATCGACCATAAGGCTGATGATACATGGAATATTTTTGTCATTTGATGTAGTACAAGTGGCCATGTGGAAAAAGTCCAAGGCAGGTTGGCTTTTATTACTACATGTTTATGCTATCATATCTATCTTTCCATGTCCACACAGACCTGCACAAATTACAACAAAGCTAATCCAAAAAAACTGTTGGCATTATTTAACACAAACTTTTGCATTTATCACATTACACTCAAAACTTTGTGGACTTTTTCAAATCTAAGGTTAATTACATCAGCTCACAAATTCAGATTCCTTTGAAGAACTTAAACTTCATTTTTCCTGTACCTCTCCCTTGTCTAGAATAATACAAGTAGTAGTGGATAATTGTACCTTTAAAGGTGCACAAGGAGCTTAAGATTTCAAAGCACTTAAGCTGGGTACACACATGAACGAGAAAGGGACAATACCATTGGATCCAATGGAATCGCCCCTTTCTTGGCAATGTATGTACCACATGAACAAGCTTTCCCGATGCAGATGAACATTTACTGTTGGGATCGCTCGTTACGTTCAGAAAATTTCCCTA
The DNA here is from genome assembly GCA_019447015.1 of Hymenochirus boettgeri. Taxonomy (NCBI): domain Eukaryota; kingdom Metazoa; phylum Chordata; class Amphibia; order Anura; family Pipidae; genus Hymenochirus; species Hymenochirus boettgeri. Next base: position 262,867,898 of record CM033476.1, on the reverse strand, counting down.
GCCCGTGGTCAACTCCCTGTACTGAAGTATAGGGGAGTCAGCCACAGTAGTAGGAAACATGTCAGTCCTGAACATTCTCCCTATACTGTGCATAAGGAGAATGCTCTGGACTGTGTGTAACCTCATCTTTGAAAAATCACAGACAAAATCATATGGATATATAAAGTTATACTGGGCAGCATGGTGGCTCAGTGGCCTTGCAGCTCTGAAGTCCTGAGTTCGATTCCACCCTTGGAACATCTGCAAAAAGTTTGTACGTTTCCTCCGGGCACTCCGGTTTACCCCACATAAAAAGACATACTGATATGTAGTTTTTGTCAAATTAATGTGCTTCAATTGTAAGGTCTTTGGGGCAGGGCCTGATGTGAACGTATACATGTAATTGTAAAGCTCTACGGAAGATGTTAGCGCTAAATCCATAATAATAATACTGGTTACTATTTAAATGCCAGTATTCAACAGGGATCTCCAACCTTTGGGAATCCAGATGTTTTAAAATTACAACTCCCAGCATTCCTTTGCTGCCCTCTGCTGTTGCTGCAGTATATTTAGGTGTACTATCTCAATAGACTACAGATAAAACAAAAGTTACCAATAAAATAGATTTGGCAAAATAGTTACAATATATGATTTTAAAGGACAACGCCACCCTCATAATAACATCTTTTAGAAAGAATGGCCTCTTTAAAATATGTTGATATATCATAGTTTGTCCTATGAATTCATTACTGTTTGTCTGCTATGCTTCTGGATGTCTCATGGAAAAAGAGCAATTTAGTGACCTGTACTGAGCCTGGGCATGCTCAGAAGAGGCAGGCAGGGGATTAACAGGTGGCTGTGATGTCACCTGTCAAATCCATAACGGACAGTTACTAACTAGAAGAAGCAGGAAGCAGAAACAGGGGAAACAGGACATTGTGTAGGATTTCAGATTTTAAACTATTACCGTTTAGGGTTTTGGGGGGTGATTTACCTGTATGTAAGTTTTCATTTTGGGGCTGGACTTGCCCTTTAAGTTAAATACAAGTTTTCTTAATTAACTCTCCCATACTGCATATAGTCTATTGTCTATAGATATTTCCATAATGAATACATTGCTAGTTAAAACAATGTTCTACTTATTCTGTATGATCTGCATTAATTTCCTATAGTGGCAGGAAATATCTATATAGTCAACTAACTCCCAGACCAGAGAAGAACTGGGCAGAGAGAAATTACGGTACCTTTGTTAGTACAACTTTCAAGGGATCCTGCTGTCTCTCAACATCCATATTCAAATAAGAGCTCAGTTTCTCAATACTTTCCTGTATTTTCTTTTCCAGGCTATGAGCTTTTTGTTCAGTTTTCTCTCTTTCCAGCAGATGAATTCTGAATACATTTGAAAACACACAGTACATTAGTTTGTCTACGTAGTACAGCAGATAACAAATCATCTGCCTTTCTTGTTATTCACCAATACACATAACAATACTGATCGGGATATTCCAATATTGTTTGGTCTGTTTATAGCTGATCCAGTGACGATGGTGTGATTTTGGCAAGATCACAATCATATCTTTTTGTCAAGTTGCAAAATTGTACGATGCCAGGATAGCGATTGGTATTGCTGTGTGTATGGCACCAATAGGTACTGTAACAGATCCGACCGTTTCGTTCCTTTATTGTTCGTTTGTATAGTGCATTTCCGAGGTTAGTAGGCCACTGGATAGTTCGAAAATGCCTAAAAATCTTCCTCGACAGCAGTTGGCTGCCTGTACTTAAAGTATAGAGAGTTGGTCACAGCTGAGGGAAATCTGCAATCCCGAGCATTTTCCCTGTAATTTACATAAGGAGAACGCTCGGGACTGTGAGTAGCGTGATCTTTAGAAAATGACAGACAGAATCTTGCAAATCGTGCATGTATACCCAGCTGTAGACTGACTGTGTGCACATGTGCTAAGGGTCAGGAAAGGGCCATGACGGAACTGTGCCCGTGACCAATAGGAATGTGAATAAGCATGTGATGCTTTGAAATAAAAACAGCAATTTAGTAATTACTTTGTGAAGCCACCATTATGCCTCTACTAGCAATAACATTATCATATTATATGAGAACAAGGTCACTTTTGGGATTTTTTCTTTTAAAATCTATACATACAAAAATGCAAAACATGAACACATGTATTTTCAGCTGTCACAGCCATTTAAATACCACAACGTTATACACGTTCACCCAGGTATATGGAAAGGGCTATGAAAGTAGTTTATATCAGAAACATTACCACTGGTTCCTACGTACCGGAGTCGGTTTTCTAACTCTTCGACTCTTTCATTCAACTCTTTGTTCTCTCTTTTAAGTGAATAAACCTCAGCGTTTTTCTCATCTTTTTTGCTGGCTATAGATCCCTTCATCAGCTCCATTTCCGTGATGCGTTTTTGTAGGGACTGGATGTGGGCTAACTGGCGGGCGTTGCTTTCTTTGCAGCTTTCTAATTCATCTTTCATTTCATGCAGGATAGTATCCTTGGCCGCCAAACTGTTTTTCAAATCAAACACCTAAAAATAAATCAAATATGAAAGAGATTCCCATTGAACAAGGCACACTAACTGGAAATCTTACAGCCCACTGAGGAATTTTCTATAGTTCCATCCTGTAGAGTAATGTTTGACACTTAAAAAGCAACTAAGCAGGGCTGCAACTATTGCATTAAATCTTTATTCATTCACTCAGTCATTCTGCATGTGTTATCTGATAATCCAGCATCCCTCTTATGAACTAAAAAGGTTATGAAATCCTTCTCTTTGACACCTATAGAAACAGTATAAAGCTATGATAATTCTGTGTGTTCCTGGTCATTACATTGTTAATTATTATATTTGTTCAATGTTTAAAGTGGAATGTTCAAAATTGAAAGACAGACTGAGTTCATTTACTGAGATTTCAGCACAACCAGCATCATATATTTTTACCAATCTGAAGGTACAATAAATGTTAGACAGATGCAGGTGCAAAATACCGTAGGCTCCTTTATAAATATACCAGTAATTGTGTTTCTTTTCTTTTAGAAGTTTGCAGTAATTGGGTATTAATAACACAGAAAATGCCTTTATCCACTGGCTTTGCAGAGGGGAACAAAACAATGGACTCCCCCAGCTAGGTGGTATTCAGGGGTTTACTTGTTCTAGAAGGAAAAAGCAAAGTAAGTATAGGAAACTGTGTTTTCTAGCTTCTTGTAATTAACTTAATCAACACATTATTTTAACTAGACTTTTATTGTATTAGTGGATACATAAGATTGCAGAGCTCCTTTTGCAATTGCAGGGTAGAGGATCACTCAGTAACACTCTATGAACTTACTTGTTAACCAACTTCTCAAGATCCGTAACCCATAGTACACCTTTAACATGCTGCTATAGAAGAACTTGACTTACTCAACATGATCTGATCAAAACCTGACTTTCCATTGTAGATGTTTGTGTTTCTTGGGGAGACAAGGTGTCACACACTGCAGAGATGGTTAGAAGAATGGAAAGTTCTATTTTACTTGACACAGTAAAAGAACATATGTTGAGTGGCCAACAAAGGTCAGGTACATTGTGTTATTGTTAGAAATCATTCTTATTAAAGGAGGCACTATCCCAGTCTGCTTTACCCAATGGATTACCGTCATGTTACTGTATCTTTTGAAATGTTATCTGATTTCATTGGAACGAATAAACACATATTTGACTTTTTAAAAGAACATAAGAGACAAGCGGAAAAAAATTATATTGCAAAAGGTTACTTGGCTGGGAGTCGGTCTTAAAGAGCAAAAATAAGTGTTAATTACATGGAGACAGAACTGCGTTACCTTCTATACACTTCCGAGTATGAATAATTTTAAGTGTAAATAATTTAGCAGCGTGTGCCATGGATTTGCAAAGCTTAATTCTGCAGATATTCCCAAACCACAACTACCAGCATTATAATGACAGTAAATATTATGTTAGCCTTGGTTATGCAGCTCAGAGAATTTTAAGATTGTGTTTTTTTGTCTTTTAACTGGCAAATAGTTGGCGATAAAGAATCGGAATGGCTTAACCCAATCACAAAGTACAGAGAGCCACAATTGGCTCATTACATTCTGTTACACAGGCAAAGGAGAGCGTTAGCAGCTCTGTACAAATCGCTCTGTGTTTCTTAAAGTGAACTAATCAATACATGTTTTTTAAAAATGGCCCGGATGTTCTCAATAGGTTTCTACAAATCACTATTGTTTGTGAATATATAATCCTGCTGTCTTTTGAGAACAGCCAAACATCATTGCTCAAAATCTCCTCAAGATCCCAAATCTCCTCTGTACCGGACAACAACCTGGCTCCCCGTTAAACATCGCATAAAATAATTCTCCTAACATTTAAATCCCTTGTTCTGCTGCTCCTCCTTATATTTCCTCTCTAGTCTCCCCATATTTTCTTGCCCGTACCCTCCGCTCATCGCAGAACCAGCTCCTGTACAGACCTCCTGCTCGTACTGCTTCCTCTTGCCGTAAACCTTTCTCTCTTGTAGCTCCCATCCTCTGGAATTCTATTCCCCTCTCTCTACGTCAAGAAACCTCAATCAGCAGGTTTAAATCTAGCCTTACATTATACCTATCTGGTAACCAGCACAGTATTTGACTGTTTTATTTGCACTGCATACGTCTCACTCCAGCACTTATACCCATTCCATTGTATCTGTGTGTTACCCACCTAACTAGATTGTAAGCTCTATGGGGCAGGGACCTCATTACTTCTTGTGGCAAAGCCCTAGCACTTCTATTTATATAAGTTATATATTTATGTACTGAACTATCTATGTATTTATCCCCCTTGTATGACTTTATTGTATTTTAATACTGTACAGTGATGCATCCCCAAGTGGCGCTATATAAATAAACATATACATACATACATACAGTGTGGCTCATTTACCCAGAGCCACTGGGCAATAATATGGAGTCGCGCTAGTTGATTCCATATTAGATTACATATACATTTTAGCGCGGGCTACGCAAAAGACAACTGCGCATCTGGCACTCACAATTTAATAATGCATTTGCTCCTAATGCATGGTTTTAAATCCCAAAAGGAGTTTACCCACGTGCAATATTGAATCACGGAAGGGAGATTTGCCCCGGAGCAATAGCCGTTCTGGCTAAATCTCCCCCATTTTCTTCTACTCTGCTATGTGAAGATCCAAAAATGATGTTTTGTGGTGGTTAAATAATCATGTTGCTTATTAAGAACATCTTGATATTTTTTTTTATACTCGTCATCCCATCACGCCAGGTGCGCCATGCTAGCTGGCACCCCACACTATTTAAACAGTAAGAAAAGGATAATCCTCTTCTCTTAAGCTCAAGAAAAAGCCCTTTATTACAGAGGGACGAGCGTCTGCCTGACAGTGTTCTAACTTACCTATAAGACTTACATTCAGGGGTTGGTAGCTATGTCTGCATTTTCAATTTACATTGACTACCTTATTGTATTTGTACCTCCATGGCTTCAAGGTGTGTAGATTCCAATATTATATAGTTTGTGTGGGGAATTATCAAGTTTGAGGGGTAGTTAGTTTAAAAACTGCTCAATGTAGAGAGCTGCGTAACCCAAGTAGCGCTTTATAAATTAAATTATACATACATACATGCAAACGTATCTGTGCCCACTCATACACATGGCATAATGTTTCATTCAGAAGAGGTTAGACATTCACAGTATTTATATATATTCCACCCTTGATTTTGTCTCTGATTTCTTATTTTTAGAGAAAAAGAAAAATACAAGACAAAAACAAAAACTTTCTTATTTGATGAACATCTGTATCCGGGTATCTGCATTTTGTTTAAAACTGAACCCACTAATAACCTGTTGTATGTATTTCCTAAAATTCTACCACTCAGCGGGATGTTTTAGATAATTTGGCAGTTATTCTACGCTAAGTTCAAATATCAATCTGGTGTAAAAATCTAAAAAATGCTGTTTTAGTTTTGGGGTCTCCTGGACAGGAAATGTAGTGAACCTCTATATGTTTATATGAATAATAAGAACTTTTACAGACAGAAAAACCTACATTTTCTACAAATGAAAATGCAAAAGTACAATGAAATTTTGCAAATTTTACATTGGGTGTTTTTTTTTTAAACATATTTCACCCAAAAATTCAGTCAACTCACCCGAAAAGTTACAAAATTCTGTTATCTTGTTTGAGGCAGCGCATGTGACTCTGACTCAGAGGGAACCTCAGAAACATCTTGGCTAAATCACTTGTTAATAGAACTCACTGCCCACGTTTATCAAGGAAAGTGACACACCATTAAATTCAGCCAATAATGTGCAGTTACTGTTAATTATTGTTTCTAGTCTTTACATCCCTATTTAAAAATGATATTCATCACAAAATAGTGGTAGCACCACATTGTCTATACATTGCCCCCCTTCATCATTACTCCTCTTTGTTCTTAATGTCCATCATTTCCTTATATGGAGACTAGCTGGGCATATGATATGTCTATACAACATAACACAAAGCCTGACAATTTGTATTTGTACATATGTGACTTCTTCATCATAGCTTTGGTTTCAGCAGAACTCAGCATGGTAAGCATTAGCCTCATTTAGCCCAATGTGAAGAGTGTTAAAGGAGCATAATAATGGTATATTAACTACAATAAAATGTGTAATCCATAATATGTGTTTCTTACCTCACCTTGAAGACTGTTGTTTTTCACCAGCAGTGCAGCATGTTCACTATGTGCAATCTCTGCTGCTTTCCTGTATTTCATTACCTGCTTTCTGGAGTTGGAGAATTCCAACTCTGGGTCATAAGTTGCCTGGTACAAAACAAAAAGGGAAATAGGAACTGGCATTTTATATGACTGAATAGAAGGGCTCTAGTTCTTAGACATAGGGGTGGGGAAAATCAGATTAAAGAATAATCATTCAGCATGTGCATATAAATATATGTATAGCACAAATAAACCCCCAATCTGTATTGTGGTAAAACCCATGAAGTGAATCCTAGATAGCTATAGTATATATAGTACTGTATGTGGATGTTTTTAGTAAGGTTATTCCCACTTCAGACTCACACTCTGCATCCCAAACATACCAACATGTACCAATAATATAATTAGGACTGAGTTCTGCACACCGCAATGCAATTAAGCACCAATAATACACTGAGATTGGTAATTGTGTGCTGGAACAAATTAGTCAGTATTTTGTATTTGATAAAAGCAAGAGAAAACATTTACGGTATCTCCCTACACTGGCCTTTGTGGTACGAAGATAATACACTGAGGGCCTACAAACTTACCTGCGACCCTTTACCTTTCCTTACAAGGGGCAGTGACTTACAAATGATACAGATATATCCTTAAAGGGGAAGTTCAGTGCAAATATATATGCTTTTCAGAAAAAAAGCAGTATCTTTGCATCCCAATGACCTTAATCTGCCCATTAAGCATAGTGTCTGTGTATAAATAAAAGCAACCGAAATACTGACTTCCTGTTTGCAAGACCCCTAGTTGAGACCGTTATGGTTTTGCCCTTGACCCAGCGCCTGGGTTGATTCAGTTGCTCAGTAGAGATCTGAGCATCTTTGACCCATCCAACAGGCAATCAGTAGAAATGACTGTTAGTAACATTCCAAGGAAGTGGTGCATCCCAGGAAGAAGGACCATTAGAACCTAAAAATGTCAGCTCACTAATGTCAACAGCAGGGAACAGCAAATGGTATGAAATCAACTGATTTTTCAAAATGGGAGAGAGTATGTAGAATAACTAAGAAGGCATTACACAAAATAACAATTTAACAAATATTGATAATTTCCACTGAACTGTCCCTTTAAAGGAGAGGTGGAGTAGATTGTATATGAGAATGTTTTCTAGTATTTACTGTAACTACTAATGTGTTACCGTTAACTTTTGTCATATCTGTTTGGTTCCCCTTCCTTGATCTGACGTAATTCCAGCCTCTACTGGCCCTGACACCCAGCCATTCCACAATGTCTAATTTAGTCACAAAATTGGTTCTTCTGAGAGGTATATTATTGTAAATAACCAGTACAGGCTCCAAACTGTTTGTGACATACCACAGGGAATACTGTTAGAGTTGCCAAACAGCTGGTATTTCACCCACCTGACTGGTAAATCAATAACATGCCACAGGGAATACTGTTAGAGTTTCCAAACAGCTGGTATTTCACCTACCTGACTGGTAAATTAATGTACAGGCAAACATTTAGAAGCTGGAATATGAATATCTGTGAGGAACTGTGCCAATCTGTGCCACATTGTGTTTCCTAAAGTATTTGATTTTGGTGGACAAGGTTTTAACCCTAAATGCTACAGGCATAACACCACCGTGTATCCACCACAGGTCCTACCACTAGGCAGCAAATGCAAATAGGTTGGGGAAGATCATTTCTTTATATTTTAGTGCATTACGTCTGTACATGGACACACATAAATGAAACATCTGAAAATAATCTGGTAAAGATTAAAGGCTTGGCACTGGGTTCTAATTCCAAACTGATCCGTCCACCACTCCCTTTTACTTATTTATTCCCATACCTGGACCGTCTCTGGCCTTTTTCAAGCGAACAGTCAACTTTCATAATAAAGTCTTGTTGCTGGTGAATCAAACATTTAGCAAACCATATACCACCCACCTATCCAAATACTTGCCAGTGACCACACAACTATGATCAGCAAACACTATGATTCAGCTGTGCACGTTTTCCCCCTAAAACTGGAGCGTGTTCAACAAAAATTATGGTGGACAATAATTTAATTTGTAACTGAATGATAAACTGGGTAGAAAATGTTCTCGTTTTTCGGCTAATCTAAACCACCAGGCTCAGCGGTTGGACATTATGGCAATGCTTTAACCATTAACTGCTTAAAGTACTAAATTCTACTTCTGTTTTTAAAATGTTCACATTGTCTTTTTTTTTTTTTATTTCATTGAAATTACAAGAGCTCCCTCTACTGATAGCAGATGAGATGAGACGAAAAGAGGAAAAACTGATGAAATTTTCCTTTTCACATAAACCCTAAGGGGCATATTTATAAACAGCCGTTATCTTTTCGCCACCGGGTTTCCCGCTGTTTTTGCCAAAAACACAATTAACTCGATTTATAAAATGGCGAAACCCGGAGGTGGAACGTTAACATCACCACGATATGCTTGTGAAGTTTCTCATTCATCCAGGTCATTGCATATCTGTTGTATTTAATTAGATCAACTGGACTTGAAGTTTAGTTCTTGAAGACGTTTCGCTAGTCATCCGACAGGCTTTCTCAATTCAGAATGGACATTCTGAATTGAGAAAGCCAGTCGGATGACTAGCGAAACGCCTTCAAGAACTAAACTTCAAGTCCAGTTGATCTAATTGAATACAACAGATATCACCACAATATGTTTTCCGGCAAATCACAGACATCTATTTATAAAGCGACGGTAACTGCATTCTCACGTTAAGTTAGGCCGTTTCAATTTGCCAAAAACGGCCGAGCTTGCAAGACGGCCGGGTAGGTGTGAGTGTGTGTGTGTGTGTGCAACACTAGAGGGGGCGGGCAGGGTGTACGCCCACCCCGCCCATGCTTCGCTGGGTTTGCACCTCTTTATATATAATTGGTCAATTTTTCAATGCTTGCAATCACATGATTATACAATAACCAATCATATTTTAGAAATATACATGGTTACTGTATAATCACGTAATTGAAATATTTAACAAAGTGTATCCAGCAATTTCTTGGAGTTTATTTTTGGATTTTTTTTTAAGGAATTTTGTAGAAATACAAATGTTACAATGTTTTAATCAGCAGCTTTTGGCCTATAAATCAGGAAAATGTATTTTGGTTTGGTGAAATTATCATGTAATGTTCCACATAACAAAACACACAATCACTAGGTCCTGGATTTGCTACCTCACTAATAATATTGTGTTGGAAAATGTCAAGCAGCCTGTCTTATGGGAATCAGTAAATAAATCTCATTTGGAGACTCAGAGGCAGACAGATATTTTTGGGACCCTGAAGCTCTAACTATGGGGCCCCTTCACAAACATCAACAATAGGACAACCTCCTACAAAGCTTATAATTGGCTTATGATTCCTTCACTAAAATTACCTTTTTTACACATCAAACACAAATCTACATGTAGACGTCGTTAGTCATTGGCCGTGGTATCACTTTCGTGGCCTCTAGCCGTATGACATCTAGCATACAGAAAAGCTACGAGGGACCAGTTTACCTTAAGGTAAGATTTCTTCTAGAAGCACATGTTCCCATTGGAAGTAGAATTTGTTTTATTGGAAGAGATTGGGTGAAACAGTATAACTGACCTTTAAACTGTAGATTGTACAAATCCAGACTGCACTTACCTTGACTTCTCCAAAGCTGTCAGAAGAGTTGTAGCTAGAGAGGTGTCTGTAAGATACAGAATAGATTATTATTTACAATAATTCGTATCACACTGGATGTTATTTATGCAATAGACCATTTCTCGTTGACGGGATGGAAAGCACCATAGATATCCTTTTTCTTGTTTGAAGACTTCAACAAAGCCTAACCCTTTACAGAGTAGCACTAATATCCGTGTCATTTAGAAGCACTGAGCAGCATACTGCACTCACACACACATTATGCAGTTCTACCCAATAACACATTCCCCATTCAGTATCACAACAAACCCTGTGAAGAAAACCTTTTGTTGGCTTAGTGGCCTTAATTATCTGTAGTCTGATATATCTATGTGGGGCCAAAATTTTCCCTGTATTCCAAATCAATTTTACAGATGATCACACAAAGTAAAGTCACATGCTTTATTGAGGACTGCCAATGAAAAAATGTCTATAAAGCAACAGGATCTAGCTAATTTGTGGCCTGTTTTATGTCAGTGAGAAAACAGCATTATCTGCCCATACCATTAAAATAATAGAAGATGAAATAAACTGATCCATAAATTTAAGATCTGGAAAATAAAGTAATCTTGGAAAACTCTTCCAATCAGTTATATGGACCACTTATAATGGTGTTTACTTTATATACTGGTGTTATAACCACATGTACCTTAACAACTTTATTGTATACACAGGAAAAGGGTTGGGATCCTGCACACCTGAACGTAAGGTAAGTAGATTGTCAATTCATGCTGGGTGCTCTAAGCGCTGAAGCCAACAGTCAGAATAACCAAAGGAAAAACATGCTAGGCACACCAGTCTTGATAGTGAAAAGTATTGTTTGGTCTGAAGAAGGAACCACACAGGTTCCGAAACGTCACTAGTAAAATAAGTTACTTTTCACTATCAAGACTGGTGTGCCTAGCATGTTTTTCCTTTGGTTAACAACTTTATTGTAGCGTAAGAACATTCTTATCTATGGTATATGTTTGTATTATGACATGTGACACAGTCTCAAGTAGCACACATATTTGTTTGCTTTCGAATAAAAGTTGAGAGACAGGCTAGACAAGTCAGATAATCCCTTTACCAGTTGTGTGCAGTTCCTTGGATCCTGAACAGGGCCGCTTCCCTAATGAGACAGGGTGAAGCACATTACAGAGCAGTACCCCCTGTAGGGAGGCACTGTGGGCATCTAATACTAGTCACTGTGGGCATCATTTACCAGTCATTGTGGGCATTATTTACCAGTCATGTGTATAAAGACCCTCCCAAAAGCCACACCCCACTTTCGGACAAAGCATCACCCACTTTCAATTATAAAACCACACCCCTTCTGGAAGTGCAGCGAGGGGGGTACCGGCAGCATTTGGATTTTTTTTTCAGTTGACAAAAAGTCTAGATGGCCCTGATCTTGAATGAACTCCTTGGTGACTTCTAATGTCTTTATATTTTATAATAGGGGTGCATTATAACACACAAATATACGTGAGAAAAATATGTGATTTGTAAACATTTAAAGATTTTATTAAAAATTATTTTTAAAAAAGAATTGATTAGATACAGAACTTTCGGCCTTGACTTGAATGAAAACATTAGATTTTCAGTTTCAACCAAGTTTGCTTAAAAATTGGTCAGCAGGAATTTAGGGCCAACGTATTCCTGTATGTACCAGGCTTTATTAGCAGTAAGCGGCTTTTTATAACCCTGCTTATATATTTTGGTTGGGGATCTAAAACGATATGCCCTCATCCATGGTTATACCATTGTGATCCAAGGTAATAGATTAGATGAATCATGAACAAAAGTGATGTAAAAGTGATACCTTTATTGGCTAACTTAGATGATAACCATGCTTTCAGAACCTATAGTTCCTTTTCAAGCTGATTACAAAGAAGAATATTTGGTTAGTGGTATTTATAAAGAAAGTTTCTATACACAGCATGTGAAGTGCAAATTAATTAAATAAGGGCAGACATTTGTGGAAACAAGAAATGCTAAAAATGGCCACATATCCTGGTTACAGACAAAATATAGATTCTGGTAACATCTGAAGAATATTACATACAGGGTCACTAGACTTGCTCCTCGTGTAATAATATCTTATCCACTGTACAAGATGTGCTACAAGCGGACTGTACATAGGAGAGACTGGAACAAAGCTTTATAAAAAATGCACAAACCACCGGTTTAACATAAACCACAAAAAAATGTAGGAAAACATTTTAACAGACCAAGCCACATCCACTGCCTGCAACTTCAAAACTGACAGGAACAGAAATATTTTGAATAAAAGTTAATCCAAATGTTCAACAACTTTAAGAAAGTACTATATCTGGGCCATGGATTTGTTTCTACACAAATGTAAAAATTTGATTAACAGTGTAGACACTGAAGCTGGGACATATATACGCAGTGAAGAGTGCTCTGATTTGTACGTGGGGGAGAATAAACAGCAATTGCAACAATGTATGGCCCAGCACAAGAGCAAATTTCACAGCTCAGGACTCAGCCGTGCACCTGCATCTTAAGGAAAAAGGACATAAATACATGAAAATTGTAATGTCAACATCTTGGCAAAGTAACATTACTGGTTGAAGAGAGGTGTTAAGGAGGCCATTTATGTGAAAATAAAGAAACCAAGCCTGAATAGAGGTAGGTGGCTTCAACACCAACTGTCTGCCATGTACAATGCTGTTTTGACACCTTACCCGGGGCAGTTTCAATAACACCCATTAGCCTCAATGGTCCCTAACACCTGGCTGTGATATGCTAATTGGGATTTTCCAGGGTACATAATTGCCAACAGATTCTTGTACAAGTCATTCTGAATTGAGAAAGCCAATTGGATGACTAACGAAACTTCAAGATTTAAATTTTAAGTTGATCTAAGTGAATACAGCAGATAGAAATGGAAGTTTAACACTTTAAGCATGGGAAATTATGTGGTCAAATTATTAATATGGGTGTACTGTTACCCTTTATAAAAATATTATATAACCTATATATAGATAAAAACTAGAAAATCCCATTTGTAGAAAACTACAAATCCCAGCATTCTTGGTTTGCAGTATATAACTATAATGTTTGAGTGCATCTTGACTGCCCAATGTGTGCAGGCATGGCCGGATAACAAGTTTCTCCATACAAAACAGGAAATGCAGGAGGTCCCTGAAATTGATAGAGGGAAAAAAACTGCATACAGATTATAGAATGTGTCCTTTACCCTCAATGCAAAGCAACATTAAGGCAGGAATGGAAACCATTGCAATTCTACAAAAACAGTTTTTACTCTTTACCTCCACTTATTTCTGTTTAAAGTTCCCCAGTAATGTAAGAGCCCACAACAAATGCTGCTTGTCCAGCCATAGCACACTGTATTCAAAGCAAAATTCCCATCTGTGTTTGTGTTTTACCATAGAATATCATGTTATCGTCACTTAATATTTAATCATAGGGGTATTGTTTACCTTGTATTTTCTGGAGATCCCTCTCTCTTGTTACTATATGAATGTCCTTTTCTTTGAATCTGTAATAAAACAGGTTACAACACAGATGTTAATAATCTTCATATCCACCAGATTAATATTATACACATAGACATATAGTATGTTTTATTTGTTATTTCCAGTCAGTAAAGAAATGGAAAATATCCCGAACTGGTATGGAATTGTAGTGCTGCTTGAGAAAGGACTCTCGTCTGAAACATGTTGCACGCATGTTTCAGTACTAAATAAATTCTTGTTTCACACAGCTACAGTCCTGTGTTATTGCTATTACACTTTACTACTTGTTTATGGTATGGACTTCTAGTTTATTATTATGGGATTACTCCTCTAGTAATAGACTGTTTTAGCAATGTTTTTTGTGAAATATTTATTTAGTTTTCCTATCTATTTATGTTATTTAGTTTAGTTGTTTCATATTTATGGGGAAGATTCTCTGATATCATTTATATAACTGCCTACAGTTAAGAGGATATGTACCGTATTCCCTAAAGCTGGGTACACACATTAGTGATACCGACGGAATTGGCCCTATAACGCTAATGTGTGTATGGCCGAAACAATCGATTCTGACGCCAACAAACGTTCCCTGTCAGCGTCAGGAAACTATTCTTATATATATACTATATATATATTCTTATATATACTTTATATAGGGAGAAAGATCGTGACTGTGTGTTGTCTCATCTGACAGATTGGAACTGTGTGTACCCACCTTCAGGCAGTAGCATGGCTTTGTTAATTTTATTATTTTATCCTTCTACGTTCATTTATACTATCTGTTTTTAAAAAGATAGGAAAAAATTGATATGGGAGTACTACCTTGTTGCACTACTACCTGTTATAATGTTTCTACCAATCTCAGTATGTATTAGGCTGGGTATGCACATAACAGATCTGCAAGATCCTGTCTATCATTAGTCAAAGATCATTGTAAACACAGTCCTGAGAGTTCTTCCAATACACAGCATAGGGAAAACTTTCGGGACTGCATGTTTCCCACAACCGTGACAGAATACCCTATATTTTAGTACATTTTCGATCTTTTCCCAGCGGGAATTTTTTTCATGCCCATTGAATGTGTCACACTTGGGCTACATTTTCAATTACAAAATTACAATTTAGTGAAGAAGGGGCCATAAATAACAGCCTAGAGCCGCATATGATCATATGGGGGTACCACAGGGCTCAGTATTTGTCTCTCTTCTCCATTTATACACCTTTGGGCTAGGTTAGCTCATTAGTTCTTTTGGATTCCAATACCACCTGTATGCTGATGATACCCAAATTTACATCTCCGCCCCTGACCTTGTTACTCTGACATCCCGGTTTCCTGACTGCCTAAATGCCATCTCTGCTTTTATGTCCTGCTTCCTCAAACTCAACATGGATAAGACCAAATTTGTCATTTTCCCACCCTCCAGATCTAACCCCCTACCTAACACTGCTATCCGCACCAATGACACACCAATCTCCCCAACACCTTAAGTGCGATGCCTGGGAGTAACCTTTGACTCAGAACTTTCCTTTAAACACCACATTAATACCCTGTCCAATTCCTGTCAGTTACAGCTCAAAAACATCTCACGCATTCATCCCTTCCTTTCACAGAATGCTACCAAAATTCTAGTTCATGCCCTTATCATGTCTCGGCTGGACTACTGTAACACCCCCTCTTGTGCGGTCAAGGATCAAATTTAACCTGCTAACCTTATCCTACAAGGCTTTCTCCAATACCTCCCCCCCATACATCTCTGATCTGTTAAACAGATACTACCCAAGGCGTAACCTCCGCTCTGCTAATGATCTTCTCCTCTCATCCACTCTGATCACCTCTTCCCACGCCCGGAAACAGGACTTTTCTCGTGCTGCCCATCTGCTCTGGAACTCTCTTCCTTGCTTTATATGTCACTCGCCATCACTTCATATCTTCAAACGCAACCTCAAAACTCACCTTTGTAGGCAAGGTACTAATCTGGACCTGGACACTTCCACCCCTCTTACTGACCCATCGCAGACCCGCTAGTTATAATCCACTGACAACTTAGTTACAGCACTGATCTGCTTCATCTCATGTTTCATCCCCATTTCCTCTAGACTGTAAGCTCTCGGGCAGGGCCCTCCTTCCTATTGTACCACAGTAATGCTGTAACTTACCACACTGGATGACTAGCACTTAAATTACTTGCACTTTGTATTACTTACACTACCCTTGTATGTAACATGTATGTTTTCCTTATGTATATTAACACAACTGTAAAGTGCCACCGAAGATGTTGGCACTATATAAATCCACCATTATAATAATAATAATCCATCTCTGTATTTTGTACCCACAACTTTTGTTTACCATGTCAATGGCCTATATATTACAGTTACAATTTTTTATTGAGTAGCATAATGCCTGAGGAAGAAGCCTAAGTGCTTTGAAAGCTTGCATTTTCAATCATTTTAGTTAGCCAATAAAAGGTATTATTTTATATCCAAGATGCCTTCAATTTTTTTTTTCAATTTTTTGACAACTAGAAATATTTGTTATATTTTGTTGATAAAGATGTAGTTTGTTGACTAGTAGGCATCTATCATAGTAAATATTAAACATAAATATTAAATTCAAAATCAATTTGTTTACAATTACAATTACATTTACAAAATCATAGGAGCTGGAACATTACCTCTTGTGATGTGTGGGAAGGATCAAATAGTGTCCGTGATCTGCTAGGTGAGTTATCACTGTCAAATAACTTTTCGATGTCATGGTGATTTAGAAAGCTGTATGGATATGACATCTTTGAATGGGTATCCAGAATCTAAGGAAACAGATATTTTTTATTTTCTATAAAGGGTCACCCTGTCTCACAGAAACAGTAAAATGTCAGTCCCAGTTGAGATGTATACTTACACCTCTTACAATAGGTTTCACTTGTGAGCAGAAAGGGTGTGTCTAGTTCCTAAGGGCACCAACAAAACATACTACATAATTGTTGTAGAAACGTGTCACTAGGAAAATGATGCATAGCACACACTAAAATATATACAATATATCCTTATTTTGCTTTATTCGAATTATCAGTGATACTCTTTAGAACGGAATTCAACTTAATATTGATTATTTAATCAGTCATACTGCAGTATGCAGGACACTGTTGTTACTGTGATCGTAAAAGTGCCTTTGGGAAGACAAAATTCAATTACAGCTATTACTGTACTTCCAGCCTTTATTTGGGATGCAAGAAAATTCAATTTCCTCTTCGCAACCATTATCAGCTGAGAAAATCACATGCTAGCAACTTTTTCTTTCATGTGATTAGTCTAATCTGATATGAATTTGGTCAAAATTAAAATTGCTGCACCTTTCATGTCCCAGATTATCAGACTGATGGGTTTACTGAGTGAACCTATAGAACATCAGCCAGGTATCAAAAAAAATTCCAGCAATGTTTAAGGGGGATTTAAAATCTTAAAGGGGAAGTTCAGTGCAAATACATGTACTTTTCAGAAAAAAGAGCAGTATTTTTTCATCCCAATGACCTTAACATGCCCATTCAGCATTTTGTCTGTGTATAAATAAGTGCAACTGAAATACTGACTTCCTGTTTGCAGGACCCCTAGTAGAGACTGTTATGGTCTTGCCCTTGACCCAGCGCCTGGGTTGATTCAGTTGCTCAGTAGAGATCTGATCATCTTTGACCCATCCAACAATCAGTAGAAATGACTGTTAGGAACATTCCAAGGATGTGGTGCATCCTGGGAAGAAGAAGGTCTGTTGGAACCTGAAATGTCAGCTCACTAATGTCAACAGCAGGGAACAAGGGTATGAAATCAACTGATTTTTCAAAATGGAAGAGAATGTGTAAAATAACTAAGTATGCATTACACAAACTAACAATTTAACAAATATTGATAATTTCCACTGAACTATCCCTTTAAGGTGGCTATACATTTGGACTATTTTACTTACCGGACCAAGCGCTCCCACAACATAAGACCGATCCTGTCGGAACCACCTTTACCATTCATTTTGCAATCGCATGTCGTTTCCAAAGAAGAATGGGAAAGGCGGTTCGGGCAGGATCGGTCGTGGGAGCGCTTGGTCGGGTAATTAAAATAATCCTAATATATGGCCACCTTTACAGTGGGTACACACGGTACCAATCTGTCAGATGACACACAGAATCTGCAAGAGTGCAGAGAGCAAGGGAAATTTTTCACCTGAAAATTATCATTCCCAACGTTGGTGTCGGAAACAATCGGCCGTACACACTTTACCGATAAAAGGCCAATCCCCTCGGTATTGAACAATATTTATCAACATTTCTTGAAATTTCTTTCACTAAATGAAGATTATTTTTCATTGACACCCAAGTTCCCTGTGAAGCATTCACATATGGAGTGTATCTATAATGGTTCCCCATGGGGATGTTTGAAGCTCAAGGCCACCACTGCCTTGTGCCAAGCTCCCCCTCTAAGATTTAAATGTAGCAATCTGGACCATTACAAAGACTGTTACATAGATTGTTATATAGACCGTTTCATTGACCATTACATAGACTGTTACATAACTGTTACATAGACTGTTACATAGATTGTTACATAACTGTTACATAGACTGTACATTGACTTTACATAGACTGTTCATAGATGTTCATAGCATTGTTACATAGTACATAGACTGTTACATAGATTGTACATAGACTGTTACAATAGATTTGTTACATAGACTGTTACATAGATTGTTACACAGATTGTTACATACATAGATTGTTACACAGATTGTTATATTGTTAATTGAGCAGCAAGTAAGAAACTGCAATTGTTTGTTTCAAAAAAGAATGCAGTCTGCCCAGTGATTGACAGCAGCATAGAGAACTGTATCAACATTAAAGGATAAGTGCACTGTAAAATCAAGTTTAGTTTAATAGTAAGATGCCGCTTTAAACCCCCCCCCCCCCTTTTTATTTCCCCCTAGGTCCCTCCTGAGCCTACCTGTGTGGCTGTAAAGTTGGTGACATCTTGGTTGCGAAGGATAAGGCTGGTGAGCTCCTCCCTCTGTGAGTTGCTTGCTTCCCCTCTTCCCTTAGCCTCCAAATCCGTGCTTGTGATGTCCGTGAGCGCACTCGTGCACGTCCATGCGTGCAAGTGACACCACGCGCGCATGCACCCGGGAACGCGCTTGACGCCATGTTGCGTGCGCCGTGACGTCACTCGCGTGCACAGACGCTGTGTGTGTGTGTATGGTAGTGTAGCAATATATGTATGAGTATTTGTAAAGCTGACCAATCGTTGCAAATACGCAGTACAATGTTATCAGCTTCCTCTACTGTACTAAAGGGAGTAAGGGAAATTTCCCGTCTTTACCCTTTAATTCCTCCTGGTTCCTGCTTGTGTTCTGTCCAAGCCACATCAATCAAACAAATAATAAAGTGAAGGCAGTTCCAGGAAATGGAGACTCACAAGGATATCTCAAAATTGCTTTTATTCAAAGCTGGATGTTTCCAACTTGTGATCCTTTATCAAATGTACATTTGTAGTGTGTGAATAAAAGCAATTTTGAGATATCCTTGAGAGTCTCCGTTTCCTGGAACTGCCTTCACTTATTATCTGGTACTGACGGTGGTAGTGTGTTCATTTCGGATCTGTCGGCTCCGCCATCAGTATCACAGCTCTGACTGTCTGTGAAAGACAGTAATAGTAATGAAAGGTAAATGGAGGATTTCCCGGCAAGGCAGATATCTGTATTGGCTAACTGATAAGGGATATATAAGGGAATATGTAAGGGATAATGCGCCCCTTACAGTGTAATATCCTTATATTATGATGTGAAGGGGCGCATTATTTCTTATAATACATAAGTTTCTGATTCCCCCCCAGCTCCAGCAGGTCCCGTTAGTAAAGTTAAACACAGCGCACACACCGCTGACTCATTGTTGAGGAGCAGTGGGATATAAGAATTATAAGAAATGAGTTACTTAGTGACATAGCTGAGTGATTTTTATAAGGATATATACCACTGCAGCTCCCATTATAAAACATCAAACGTATGTATTATCTAATATGCTAACCTAGGACTGTAAATATGCACAGACGCCAGACACATTTGCTTGAGCACCGGCATCATTCGACATCACTCCCCCAATCCAATTGGAAGAGGTGCGTGCGGGGGGATAGGAGGAGGTGCGCGCGGGGGGATAGGAGGTGCACGCGCGGGGGGATAGGAGGAGGGAGTGCATGGGGGGATTGAAGGTGGTACGCGGGGGGGATTAGAGGAGGTGTGCTGGGGGGGATTAAAGGTGTGCACGCGAGGGAATGTGTGGGGGGTGCGTGCCACAGGGTTTGATATTATAAATAGAATATATCTATTGATATCTATGGATATATTCAGTAATGGAATAACTTCTGTGGTTGTTGGATTAGGTGACACATTCAGAAATTCCCCCTTGAAAATTCTGCCTTTCCCCTGCCCATTCATGTAGAAATTGACACACATATCGAGACCCAATGACAATACCATGAATCCCTTATTGTTATTCCTGTTACACAAGGCTATGTAATGGTACAGTCATTATTAGCAGCAACATTTCCGAACTACCAAACCTCTCATTCCCTCAACAACCATGGAGAATCCTGTGTGCCGGGGAGGCGTGGCTAACAGTCTGGCTCCGCCCCGGGTTACAGTGACCTGTTTCGCTGTACGAAGTGCGCGTGCGCAGTGCAAGTTGCGTGAAACTTTGAACCACGAGGGTAAGAGATCAGTGGGTTGCAGTAGATCCGCAGTCTCATTCCCTCCTGTGTCATCATCGGGACTGCGTGGGTTAAAGTCGCCGTAGTGAAAAGCAGCCTGAGAGCGACCAGCATGCCTGCGGAGATCCTCAGTGGGAAAGTAGTGTCCGGGTAAGTGTCGTCTCAATGTCCCCATTCAGCACTATAGTGACCCGGGCCATGTGTGAGGTACAAAAGACGGGATAGGGACACCCACGGTCTGTAATACTGAGATATCTTGCCATACACCTTACAATATGATCTTACGATTACTTCAATGGAATGTTAGTAAGGCATGCTGGGAGTTGTAGTCTCCAATCATCTGGAGTGCAATGGTTTGACATCACTGTGAAGATTTTTCCAATCACATAGTAAGGTGTGTGTGTGGTATTAGAATCCATTTGTTGGTACAATCCTGAAACAATTCCTTCATGCTTGTATTTTATTTCTTATATAGCGCTACATATTCCATAGCGCTTTAGAATTATTTACTCAATTCAAATCAGGCCCTGCCCCAAAGAGCTTACAATCTAATCTAAAGTTACAATCTAACCTATCCGTATGTCTTTATGATTGTGGGGGAAACCGGAGTGCCCGGAGGAAACCCACGTAAGCATGGGGAGAACATACAAACTCCTTGCAGATGTGTCCAAGGGTGGAATTGAACTCAGGACCTCAGTGCTGCAAGGCATCAGTGCTAACCACTGAGCCATACTTACCTTCCCTCTATCCTCCTTCGTTGTGAACTGCCAGCAGCCGTGTCCGTGATTGGCTGCCTCTCAGCCAATCACAGACGCGGCTGCCGGTCCCGCCCCCTACTTGCAGTTCTATGCAAGCAGAGGGCTGGGATTGTGCGGCGAAGGATAGAGGGAAGGTAAGTAACTATCAGGGCACTTTCTGGATATAACATTATAGCGGTTGGGGCTGGGGGAACTAGCCCTACCATGTATCAAAAGTTTTTTTCACAGGTGGACATGCCCTTTAATGCCCCCCATTGTGGGAAGAGTAACACTGGAGTAGTTGATACTGAGATCAGTTCTAATTGAATGATAACAATGATAACACTGCCTGTTGGTGGTACCAGCTGGAAAGTTGCAGCATTGATTTACGGTCTGTTCCCATTCATTGGAAAGATTTGGTCCAATGCCTAATGTTCACTAATTCTGGTATAGTGTTACTATCCCCTTTATCCAGTCATGCGGGGGTTGTTGGCCCCTTGCTGTTAACAGTATTTACAAAGTAAGAAGTCTTGTTGATTGAAGCAATGGGGCTCCTACTACCATTAATTTATTTGGGGGGTATACACACTGAGTTTCTGCTGCAGGTGGTATTCTTGTGTACATTTTAAGGTGCTAGTGAGAAAAGTTGGACATTGTTTACTTTATTTATGCTTGCATATAATGGAAACAAATCTATAGTGACTGGATCAGAGGTACATCAAGCAAGGAGGCAGTTTATACTGCTCAGGATTTTATTCCATGTTAACCAACATGTTTTGGGCCACCTGGATCTTAAAATTGCAGTAGTTTAAAAGCTAAACAGTTATGCAGCAAAATGTTCTTCTCTTCCCTCTATCTCAAGGCTTCTGCCTACTCTTAGCTTTCAGAGCTTGTTATGAGCTTTTACATGAAGGAGGCAGAAAAAGGTATAAATTAGCTGTAGCAAAATGTGTTTCCCTCTGCCCCTCAAAAGGTTTCTGCCTACTTACCTAGCTTTCTAAGCTCCTTATGAGCTTGCACATGCTCATAGTAAAGTAGGGGAATAGCATTAAGTTGTTAGTGGCAATGTCAACTGTCCTATCCATGGTTGACACCTGACTGCTAGAACTGCCTTTTAAAGCAGATTAATACGGTATATGCAACTTCATTCATTCCCAGAAGAAAGTCATTTATCTACCTGCACTTCACTCCCAAGGTGATAGCTGCAAAAAAACAATTACAAAAACAGGAAATTTCAGAAGGAAGATTGTTGATCACATGTTCCAATTGCTTTAAGTGTATCTAGGATGCCTTATGATGAGATATATTACTGCTGGTGACTTAAAGGAAATGACCTGATTAAAGGGCGGCTATATTTACAACATGGGTTTGTGGCATGTGGCCAGATAGTTTGCGTGCCACATGCTTTTATTGACGAATAGCGGATTTAAAAAATAATCCTTATTGCAAGATGCTATAGAACTCTTCTTTGCTTTTAAAATTGTACATTATTGTTACTGCTCGTTACTGTACTTACTGTCTGTGCAATTCTCCTTATCGTATAAAGGTCTAGGAAAGTAAAATATTAACAGGAAAATCTGATGATCCAGATAAAAGTGCATGACCTTGTTTTTGCAGAATTTTCTCGCAGATACTCTAAGGGCTAGGCCACACTGCTGCGTTTTTTTTGCGCTTGCGATTGCGCTTGCGATTTTCCAAAATTATTGAAAACGCGGCAACGCAAAAAAAGCGTTTTTCGGTGCGATTGCGTTTTTGCGTTCTGCATTTTTAATCGCAATCGCATGCGTTTTCCTATACTTATTGAAGAAATCGCAAACGCAACGAAAATCGCACATGAAATCGCATGCTATTGCGTTTGCGTTTCAGTGTGGCCTAGCCCTTAAGCTTTTTTTAGTTAAACTAGAAAAAGGGCCTGTTGGTTCCAGGCTATGCTTTTTTGTTTAAAGCAGTGAAGATGTTTCACATATTTGGTCAAGGAGATTACAAACTCATTTGATCAACCTGCAGATTTTTTGGAATAGTGCTTCATTTAAAAGACCATAAATTGCAATAAGATGTGCAAGTAAACCACATTTTTAAAAAGTGTTTAATAAATATTCATAACTTTTTTGGGCCAGGCTATTTGTTTTGGGGAAGTTCTGGAAGGGAGGATTAGATGTTTTGTTCATACCGTGGTTAGGGAGTTGGAGGTTAAGGGCTCATTCGCACTAGGGAACATTTTGTTTGACATCGCACCAAAATACTTTTCTCGTAGGAGTGAACTGTACCATTAACACCTTCCGGCTGTGATAAAGTGCGTTGACGGCAAAGCACTGTTTGCAGCAGTTTGCTGCATTATTGCATAGCGGTGCATTGAAATCACGGACACTGCTATACAATAACACAGGGGAACATCGAACAACATCGCAGTGCAATGTTCCCCCAAGCATACCTGACCCTAGTCTGAACCCTGCCAACGGGAGCACAGTTGCAACTTGCAATGGAGAGCACCAATGTTTCTTGTTCATTACAGTTGCTTATCTATGTAATTTAGTGACTAATTAAAAAAGAAAAAACATTTCACTCTAGGGACCATATTTTACACATGTGTTTACCCTCACATTTGATACTCACATAAAGTCCCCTCTGACCTGTGTAAAAGTACATGGCACCTGGGAATTCAGCAATTCGATTTCCATCAATTTCCCCAGAAAGGGAGTGCATTATCCATTTCTGTGCAGAGATGTGCGTTGCAGTATGCTCCGGAAATGGATCAGCTTTTAGCAAACATATAGGGGAAAATGGACTCATCCAGATGGACGAAAATGGACAAAAAACATGGACTGTCCCTTTTGGTCTGTGTAGTGTGAACGAGATCTTATATATAGTAACACCATTGGACCATTTATTTTTGATATTAGGAGGCAATCATTAAATTCTAGGAATCAATTTAGATTTTTTAGGTGGCCAGTTTCATGTAGACGTCAGAAAGAGTTCTTGGGAGATTGTTTGGAACCTGTCTGATAGGATTTTTTAAGCCCTGTTTTATTATTGAAATTGTTTGGGTTAGTTTCAATGCAAGGCAGCATTACTCATTGCCTTTCATTGTTTTTTTGTTTTAGATTGGTCCGGGAGAGATTAAAAAATGAAGTTGCTGCGATGAAGGAAAAACTCCCTGGTTTTAGCCCAGGATTGGCCATTGTGCAGGTATATTGAATGTTTAAAATGCATTTCTCTGCTAAAGGTATAAGCAGTTTTTCACTAGGTTTCTTCATACAGGTAAAGGTGAATAAACAAAGACAAATAGCTTGTCTTTACTTTGTAAAGAAACAGTGGCATTATAGCATATATTATCTGCTATCACCTAAATACAGATATTTCAGGTAACATGCCATAGTCTCGACAATTATTATCAACCGTGTGAACCGATTTCAGGTTGATGGCAAGACAAGAATGTAGCCAGAACAGCCCAATTATTACTGCAAATGGTTTCTACATATACGGTGACATTTTAAATTACTGAATTGTCAAACATTTTCAAGTGTGTAGGGACTGTTTTGTTTACGGCTCTGTCTGTCTTTATGCAAATAAGTTAAGTTGTGTAAAGACTTTTTGGTAATTTCCTTGACAGTGGAGTAGTTTGGCACTCGGCTCATGTAAAACTGTAAAAGCATTTACTTACAGGTTGCCATGGAAATTACCCCTAATTTTATTGTGACCAATCGGTCAGACCAAATCCGATGAATTAACTATCAGGCATTACGGTCTTCGATTGGTCATGGTGAAAAAATAGTGACTGATGATGTTTTGACCTGGTTGACCGCGGAAACAGGGCAGTCTGGTCAAAATATTTGGCCATGTGAACCTAGCCTTACATAACATTCACAAACAACCATGTAGGGATTGAATGCCAATGTCTTTAACCTTATGGAAAACTTTATGAACTGTTATTCATTTTAGATTGTTGTCAGTGTTACGAGCTCCAACCATGGCTTGCATGACCCATCCTTACTTAAAGTAACTTTCAAGCTATATTTTTTTTCTTGCATGTGTAATTCTGATGAATCCAGTGATACTTTCCAATTGCCATTTGGAGTCTGGAAGAAATTTTCCTCCCACTTTTTAGCTGTTTTTTCCCTTTCTCTGGGTCAACTGTAAGGTAGTGTTAAAGGATAAGTACACTCTAAAATCAAATGATTTATATTTGAAAGCTGCAGCTTTAAGTAATCTTTTCCTTTTTTTCTTTCTAGGGCCCTCCTGAGCCTACCTGGGAAGATCTGAAGTTCTTGACATCTTGGATCGTGCTTGTGGTGTCTTTAGCTCTGCCCCCCGAGATTTCCTGCCTCTCCTTCTTTTGATGGTCCAAGAACACGCGCACGTGACGTCATTGTGCCGGGTGCACTGCCCTGCGCTGTCTTGGACCATCAAAAGACGGAGAGGCAGGAAATCTCGGGGGGCAGAGCTATAGACACTACAAGCACGATCCAAGATGTCAGGAACTTCAGATCTTCACAGGTAGGCTCAGGAGGGCCCTAGGGGGAAAAAAGGATAAGATTACTTAAAGCTGCAGCTTCCAAATATAATTCATTTGATTTTAGAGTGTACTTATCCTTTAAAGAGGAGGCTATAAAGTTTGGACTAGATGGTTGTATGTCTTTATTCAACCTTAATGATTATGTTACTATGTAGTCTATAAGTGTAATGTATAAAAAGTCCTTACATAATATAATAATTATAAAATATTTTCTTCAAAGCACACAGATTTCATTATTTACATTGTGGCTTATGGTGGCCATAGACAATACAATCCGATTGCATGACCCGCAGGTCATACGATTGGATTGTCGGCCGGTCGAAAAATTTTCAACTGGCCTGATGGGGGAAATTATTGGACCATCGTCGGCCGCTCATCCATACACGATCCGACGATTGTACAATATTGGGATATCACGTCTATGCGTCTATGGCCACCGTTACACTTTGTCAGGGAAGAGTTAACTTGAGAATGTTTGTGTGAATGCATATCGTTTTATACACAAAGAAATCGGAATGTGCTGGAGTTTGTTAGGCCTCCATGTTTTTGTAAAATTAATTTGTGTCTTTCACGTTTTAACTCTTTAACAACCGGAACGCCCGAAGATGATTTATAAATTACTGTCCGATTTACAGGCAGATTTATTTTCAAGAAGAAAAAATTTCCTCTGGTGTTAACGGTCATACAACGTTTTCTGTTTTATAGGTGGGAGACAGAGATGACTCCAATCTGTATATTAGCATGAAACTGAAAGCTGCTGCAGAGGTGAACATGTTTCTCTTGTAAATTAGTGTATTCGTTTCATATTAAAAAGGTTGTTTTTAATTCTGGTGAAAAAACAAACATTCCTTTTCTTGTTAAAATCTCTAGTTTCTTTTATTTTATAATGTAAATATTTTTGTTCTATTAATTTTAAGCATTTATTTTACCACTTGAGTGTGCCATCTACTTGATTTCTATTGAAGGAACTCCTTTATTTCTAGAAATCATATTAATGTGCTGATCACTTTGTCTTAGATTGGGATCAGTGCCAGCCACGTGAAACTGCCAAAAACTGCCACTGAAGCTGAGGTAAGTTTTCCCAGAACACAACCTGTGGACGACATGGTGGGGGTGAGAGATTGGGTGTAGAAACAGCTGAATGTAACCGTAAAATTTTGTCTAAGTAAAAACATTGTTTCTGTAGGAAGTAAAATGGTTTGCGCTATGGGGTGTTTGTTTGCACTCTATAGTCTAAATCTGGTTGCATTGATTGTGACTGGATTGTGCTTACATGTTATTTTACAATTATTTAATTTAATTATTTCTTTTCCTATTTAAGACATGTAAACTGTTCTAAATCATTTTTTAACTAACAGAGTAATATGGATTAATTACCACCAATTAGGGGCATCACTAGAAATCGGTAGGCCCCCCCAGCAAGATTTTGGATGGGGTCCCCACGTCACCCAACCACAACTCTCTCCTCCCCTTGACATGACTACCTTAGCTATAATTGCCATAAAAATAACCATATACAAAGTAGTTGTAGTTACGCAACTGCCACCAATCTTAAATCTTTTATTTTTTCTTCTCTAACCTTCCTATCCCTTGTTTTTTACCTCTGGGAGTTTTACTTTTTAAAGAGGGCGGGTCACAGCTAGTCAGTAAAGAACTGTCATTCACCCAGCCCCTCCCCCTGGCACACTACATGTAGAAACTCTCCATTCTATAAAAGTAAAGCTTATTTCTCTGTCACAGTTGGCTAGTTGATTCAATATTAAGGAAATAAAAAAGTATTATTTGTTGCTCTGTGCTCTTTCTGAATCTGTCTGTGTTATCACAGTACCTAAATAGATCAATTACAAAGCCCCCCCCACACACACACACCTTCAATCCCCTACAGCTAAAAGAAAATCTTTGATTCAAGTTATTACAGCTGCCAGTGCTGCTTACCTTCCCATAGCAAAGCAGTTTTACTTTCACTATCACACAAAATCACTGGGTGAATGCTATTGGCTTTAGGGGGGGCACAGATCATTTCCACTGCACATGCTCCACACTCTAGCTGTGCCTCAGTTTTTGGAGGGGGTGGATACATAGAGAGGAGACATGCATACTAACTAGGAGTGAGCTGAACAGGACATGAGGAGATCTAGTGACGGAGCACTGAGCGCAAAAAGGGATGAAGTTCCTGACAGCACTAAAAATATAGAAAAGGATAAAGTCATTTTTTCACTTTAGTGTCCCTCTAAACCATTATTACTTTAAACATACTGTATAACGATGATACTTTACTAGGTGCTGAGCAAGATAAAGTCAATAAATGAAGACCCTGCTTTTCATGGAATGATAGTACAGTTACCTTTGGATTCTGACCATCGTATGGATACTGAGAAAGTTACCAATGCTGTATCACCTGCCAAAGATGTGGATGGGTAAGTGTGAATTCCTGGTGACCTGCATGTTTCCATATGTGCCTGAGATATTGGGAGTCTGTTTTTACAGAATTACATAGAGGTATTGACTTCTAATATTTAATTTGTTGCTGTTTTATTGAAATATACAAGCAATCTGCTTGGAATTTGTCTTTTTTTTTTTTTTTACCCCCAAAATTCTTCATTCACAAGCTTTTCCAAATAACTAGGGTTCAGGATACAACATGTATTATCGCGATCACTAACTTTCCTACAAAGGTTTACGATCACATGTAATAGTAACATTTCGTACTGAGAGAAACAGTCAGATTTTAATATTGGATGTGGGGGAAATTTCTATCTGCGTGAGGATTATTGTAACCAATGTCCGATGGTCCTAAAATCTTAATAGGTAGAACGGCCCCTTTAATTCCCATTCAACAAAATAAATTCTTAATGACTGTATATATTTATGTATTCAGACTGTCGTGAACATAACCCGTCTGTACTTTTTACAGGTTAACATGTATAAATGCTGGCAAACTGGCCCGGGGGGATCTTGGTGACTGCTTTTTACCTTGTACTCCTAAAGGCTGTCTGGACCTCATTAAGCAAACAGGTGCGGTGCATGTCTACTGTGGGAAGTATTAAAATTTACACTAGTAGTGTTGATATATTGTTAGTGTATATGCAGTGAATTCTCCACCCTCTTTGTGTTCAGAATATGCAAGATCTAGTGTTTTTTTAGTAATAGTTATTGTAACTTTGACTGCACTGGGTAATGACATTATGCGTAAATGTGTGAGAGTAGGGCAGAGTTTTAGCATTTAACAACCCAAATCAGGGTATTTCTGCATTATTGATGTCCATCATTTAGCTAAATCTCTACATACTGTTTTTCTATAATGATTAGCTGGTCACAATTTGCATTTTAGAATAACTGCAAGGGGTTAAAGAGTTTTTAAGACTTTTTTTTTTTTTTTTTTTTTTTACGAATAATAATATTAAAAGTGTCTGACATCATCAGTCAAACACAACCTGTGAAATGACTGTGTCCACCATTAGATTGCTATGTTTCCAGATTGCCAATATTTCACCAACGCAGCTGTTAAATCCATGCCAGTAATATATGGTGATAGCATCCCTAGTATTGCATAACCCCTATAAATCAGGCCAACAATGGGTATTAGAGCTTGTTCTCGCTTGGGTGAAAACAGGTATAAGATAAACGCAGCCACATGGAAATTGTATACTGAATGCATAATAGTGTTCCCACCACTGCGTTCTGTGTGTGGTGTAGTTCAGCAAGTTTCAGAAATGCACTGTCGCACGCACGTATACTGAATCCTACACTTTTGTGTCGTATAGATACAAAATGCAAATGCACAGAAAAAATGCATGGAAAATAGGCATCATAGTTAAATGAAAAATATAATTTTACCTTACTTATAGCCTGGAAACTTGCAAAATAGGAGGTAGGAGTATAGAGTTTTAAAATATAGTATAGTGCCCCATTAAACGCCGCAGCCTTTTAGCAAACCTTATTTGCTGTCAAGGCCATGCTAGTAGGCCTTTTTCTCGGTGAAAGCTGCTCTCTGGAAATTCCTCTTTGTGTGTATGTTACTGAATATAAACATAACATGTAAAACTAACCACACACCGGATGTTAATTTAGGGGTTTTTTGCAATTGCAGGTGTTGACATTTCTGGAAAGAGAGCTGTGGTTGTTGGACGCAGTAAGATAGTTGGTGCCCCTATGTATGACCTGCTGTTGTGGAACCATGCTACCGTTACAACCTGCCACTCCAAGACTGTCTCTCTTGGTGAAGAGGTCGGTGAACCGTAAATTATCATCTGTAATTCCAGCTATTTCTCATGGAGTAAAACAACTGGAATAGGAACGTTTGTTTAGTGATAGGTTTTACTGTTTATTGGGTATTTCTTTGCCTATTAAAAATACATCTTGTGAGGTAGGGGGACAACTGGCATTTATAGTGTAAGTTTGTTTAGTCATTTAAAGGATTACAGTTTTTATTGAGTATAATACCATGTCGAACATCATGGCCCCTATTCTTACCATTTTTTCACTTCCATTACATTTTAAAGAACCACCCCCTTTTAGTTTAACGTACCCAGTGTGAAGACTTAAAACGGTAGTTCCTTACCTATACATTTACCACTTTACGGAAAGCAAATGGATCTCTTTCATAGAAAATTCAGGCAGCAAGGGAAGAAAAAGTAGAGGTGAAATGTAGAAGAGCGTAAAAAAACAAGCATGTTCTAGGTAAGCAAAAAAGTGAGCCTTCAGACTATGGAATGAGGACCTAGCATTTAAGTTGTTCAAACTGTGTAGTTCAAAAAAGAGGGGGGTGGGGCTTAAGTTCCTCTTTATCCCTGGGAAGGGATAACTCCAGCTCCCAAACAACTAAATATCTGCTCCTGTTGTGAGCTGGTTGCGAGCATAATCCGCAGTAATGGCTGTCAGCCATTTGCCTTGACGTCATCATCGCAGTCATGACTGACATTCATTAGAGAAGGAGGATGTGGCGAGGGATTGGCTTCTTGTAAGTTCTTTAAACTTGTATTTTAAAGCCCTTTTTTGCAGGCATTTAAATTTTGATTGCATCTCGACCATCTTAACCATTAATAACCATTCATAAACTGTAAACCTTCTTTATTTTATACCCAATAAAACCTTTTAGGTCAGCAAAGCAGACATTCTGGTTGTTGGGGCTGGCAAGCCAGAAATGGTGAAAGGTGATTGGATTAAGCCTGGTGCCATTGTGATAGACTGTGGAATCAATTATATTTCAGGTACTTTCTTCTAGATTCTTTTTATCTCTTACCGTGGCCATAGATGTAGCGATATGATCAGATGATATTCTGTATTGGCTGATTATCGTTATATTCTGGATGGATAAAAATTTTGGCCAGCCAATCTTCTCGTCCGTTAGTATCGATCCATCTACGGTCACCCTAAGTGTGATTAACCAGATTACTGGTTACAATACTACTGCTTGGTTCATTCAAATTTTCTTTTTTCCATACTTTTACCCATAATCCTATGTGTTATGACGTTACGCGAGAAAATAGAGATCTGTTTTGTGCCCCTTACTTTTTATTCTGATAGCCTAATTGCTCCCATTACTCTTGTTTTAAAGGTCTTGTTTCCCACACATCCTACATATTACATTCCCTTTAGCAGCTTATTAAGGGTTGAAGCCCCACCCTGCTGCTTGTTCTTGTAAGCTTACATTTATGTGGATTACAGGTCGCTTAAGATATACAGAAATTGGATTAGATTATTAATACAGTACTCAATCCCTAGCTTGAAGCAGAGCAAGATTCCTGCAATATCCCACTCAGCAACACATTTTATTATTCTCTTCACATTTATAATTGCATCATTTGCCTAATTGTTTTCTTTAAAGACCCATCTAAGCCATCTGGAAAACGTGTGGTTGGAGATGTAGCATATGAAGAAGCAAAGCAGAGAGCCTCCTACATCACCCCAGTTCCAGGTGGGGTGGGCCCTATGACGGTTGCAATGCTCATGGAGGTTGGTGGATTGATTACATTTTTTAACAGGGAAGTTATGGATAAAAATATTTTTCCATCACTTATAGCCCCGAAACAGCTGATAATGATTTATTTCTTCCCTTTCTGTGTTAATTGTAACAAAAAATATGCCTGTGTTAAGTCAATACAAATTCTCTACACTAAGCCTTTTAGTTACTTTCATACTCTCCATAGCTTGCTTTGTCTATGTATAGCCCACTCACCTGATCTGTAGTAAGCAATGGTGGAGAGGAGGGGTTTGAGTAAGTGACTAAAGGGTTTTCTGTTCACACAGTTGTATATGTGGTTAGGAATTCAATAAAAAGGCTATGCGAAAATATATTTGTTTTATTTATACACTAATATATAAGGGATAATGCGCCTCTTACAGTGCACTATGTAAGGGATAATGCACTCCTTACAGTGTTATATAAGGATATTACACCACTGAGAGTTCCTTGACCATATAAAAGCTTTTATACAGGGCAGGTAACTCCGAGGTGACTTTAATATCCTTTTTTTTTTTTATATATATAATGTGAAGGGGTACATTACTTCTTGTACATAAGCTTTATTTTCGTCTTAATGCTGGGTACAGCTTTAAAGGGTATCTATAACGAAAAATAGTTATTTTAAATTGACCATTTTTTCGTACCTAATGGTACTTAATCATAGGTAGTGGGGCTAGCCTTAAGTACATCACATAGGTAGCTCCACCCAATTAAATTTAAAGAAACAGAGCACATAGGAGCAGAAACACTTTACATTATCTGAAACTACAATTTGAGAGAAATAAAATGGTAGTACTCTTAAATTTATATGTGCTTGCTTTGTCATTAAATTAATGTTAAGTGAATGCGCCTAATTGACCCCCACCTCCCTTACTCACTGCCTTATTGTTGGGTCTGCGACACTTCTAAGTTCTGCACAGCCTCACTATAGACAATGCTTTGTTTACATCTCTCCCCCCTCCTTTTTTTTTCTCTGCTGATTCTCTTAATTGTTGCAGAAAGTGTGCTGGCAGGCAGGCAAAAGCCCTAGTAAGAGGTCAGTGTTGTGGCACATATTATAATTTCTGTTTCTGAAGTGACAGGTCAGTGTTGTGGCACATATTATAATTTCTGTTTCTGAAGTGACAGGTCTTTCTCTGTAAATGCTGTGATTTTCAAATGATGATTTCTCAGAAACTACAGCTCAAATTTAAAATCCAAAAAAAGTTTTGGAGTAGCGGTACCTTGCTGTATAGCAGTTTAGATACCCTTTAAAGGAATAGTTCACACAAAAATTCAGCAATTCCTTTAGTGCATTGATTGTGTTAAGGAGCTATAAATGTCATATTTCCAATTTGATTGTATGTCTTGCATGGTATAGTACCGAATTGGTTCTTGTCTTGAGATACAATTTGCAAAATACACACATTGTTACCATATTAACCACAGGCTTCTGAATTTGTTTTTATTTCTAAGTGTCTCTATTTTTCCTCTGTTTGTTCTTGCTGTTTAGAACACAGTGGAAAGTGCAAAACGCTACCTTGAAAAGTTTCATTCTTATAAATGGAACATGGAATACAATAAGCTACAATTAAAGACTCCAGTTCCCAGGTAAGTGACATTCCCAGGGAAAAGGCGTAATGAAATTTGCTCATACTTTTTTTTATTTTTTTCCCCCCATATTTTTTTTATTAGAAAGTTTTCAAATTTCACAATTACATTGATATAATGCAGTAGCAGTGTAAAACATATTAGCTATAAACTTTCCAATATCATTTTACTTTTTTATATTGAGCATATAGAATTTAGTTATTCTATGTCTTAGAAAGACAGATTAATTAAGATAAACAAATAGTACTCCGGACTCTCTACACCCTTCCCACGTCCACTCCGATCCGTCAGTTTATATTTATGTTTAATGCCCTTGGGCTGTATTACTTTGTGTTCCTCAGTCTCCTCCCCACCCCGACATAGCATAAATCCAAGGATTCCTGATTTTGTCATAGTGTTTCAGAGTGCCTCTCAGCCTGTTCACCACCAGTTCATTCTCACACAGCCACCAAACTTTTGTTATTATTTGATTTCTAGAGGGGGGCAGCTTGCTTACAGGTGGCCGCTATAAGAGTTCTTGTGCCTGCACAAATGCTATGGATTAATTTGTTGCTTTCTATGGATGTCTTTGCTATGTTTTTATCAAAAAGGGCTATCCACGGATCCAGGGTCACCGTGGTATGGAGTACTTCTTGTAATATAACTATAACACAGGCTTTCCATGTCTTTTGTACCTCAACACAGTCCCACCAACAATGTTTAATATCTGTTGGTTTTCCACATCCTCTGTAGCAAAAATTAGAGGCTTGGGGAAAATTCTATGTTTAATTTGAGGGGACATTTACCAATGGTGTAGTATTTTAAAGTATTTCTCTTGGAGAAAGCGATTCAAATATGGATAACCATTGGTTAGTCTCTAGTTGTAAGCCTAGCATTTTTTCCTACTTTTCCATAAAAGTCAGTTTGGGGGCATGGCGAAATTCATTCAGAATTAGTTTGGGAGCTCTGCAGAACTGAGCTGCAAATCGACTCGAAGGGGGAGAGTTGGGTGGTGCTAGTGCCGGTTAGTAGTATTTATATAGTGTGTGAGCTGCATGTAGTGAAACCATTCAGTGCCAGGCAACTTGTATTGATATTGGACTTGGCTCTACTGGAGTAAATTTCCTGTTGGTGCCTAAATGTCCTATTCAAAATATATCATGGTCCAGCCATGTTTCCCAGGTTTGTAAATTCTTATCCGGTTGAAAATCGGGGTTATGGTATATTGGGGTCATGAGAGATGGTGTGCTACGTAATTTATAAGTTCTTACTGTATTGTGCAAGAGTTTAATAGTATATCGTTCTCATTCCACAGAAATTTTGTAATTTTGGTTTGAAGTAGTTTCATATCTGCGGGTTTAACTGCGATTGGTAGAGATCTAAATAAATATAAATAACCTAATTAAAGTCATCATCTTGATGCTGTTGATTTTCCCGAATAGGGATATTTTAAATGTTTTCCATTGATTGTGTTGGGTGGTTAGTTTTTTAATTAATGGGGAGTAGTTCATGATATAAAGTTTTTCGGGGTCAGAGCAGATATGTATCCCCAAGTAGGTAAAATGTGAGTAGTTACATTTGAAAGCAAAGTTGATTTGTAGCAGCTTAGAGGTTGAGGGGGACACGTGAATAGGTAATATGACTGATTTTGAGTAATTGATTTTAAATCCTGAAAGGTCTCCAAAAATTTGCAATTCAGGGCAGATTGCTCATACTTTTTATTTATTTTGTTTTGTGATAACATCTGAA
Organism: Hymenochirus boettgeri; assembly: GCA_019447015.1. Lineage (NCBI taxonomy): Eukaryota > Metazoa > Chordata > Amphibia > Anura > Pipidae > Hymenochirus > Hymenochirus boettgeri. The sequence goes on along the minus strand of CM033476.1, from coordinate 262,832,708 downwards.
GCCAACTGGTGTTGGTATTGTGACCTTTTCTTGCTTATTTACTCACAGAAATTCTTTTATTACCTGGTTGAATGTATAAACATAATTCAGCGACTGGCTGCTTATACAGTTTAGTTTGTTTATATTTAAACGTTGAAAGTTTCAAACAGGTTTTGCAAAGGTGTTCAATACCCAAGTGTATTACTAGGTTTTCATGTGTAATGTTAACATCTACGTCTTTTGACAATTTGTTTATTTATCAAATAGTTAATTTATATCAACAAATTTCATTTATTTTTGCATGTATACAATTCTTTTGTAGGCCAAAGCACTGCATTACATTCAGAGAGGATATATAACATGCACGCGGCCCTGTAATAATTAGAGGAGTAACTTTGTTGAATTAGCACAATAGATTTCCTCTCGCAATTGAGCCGGTCAAATATTTCAAGTTTTTTAGGTCTTCATATTAACCATGATCTTACTTGGGGTCTCACAGTAGATAGTTTAGTTAAAAAAGCACACTAACTAGTTTATCTACTTAAAAAACGCCAAGCTGAGAAACTTTTGTTTTATAGAGCTATGGTCGAGAGCATCTTCTGTAATTGCTTTGTGAACTGCTATGGGAGTTGTACAGATAATGAAAAATTAGCCCTTCAGAGAGTTGTAATACAAGCATGAAGGGATGTAGTATAAAATCTGATCTCTTCCATGCCGGCCATAATAGTATTAAATTATTACCATCAGGCAGGAGGTATCAAAATTTATATTGCAGGACTAGCAGATTTCAGAATAGTTTTTGCCCAACTGTGGTTAAACATTTGAATACATTTTTAAAATGAATGACTTCGTGGCCTCCCGTCCCACACCAGCCAATGTTTTCGGCCGATCGACCGAAAGTACCGAAAATATTGTTGTGTACCCAGCCTTAGACATTAACTTCCACAGTGATGTGAGTGATAGTCATAGAAATTACTTCCTGATGGTACAGGTGGTTCTACAAGCTATTAAAAACTATGCAGTGTACTCTCACATTGCTTCTGTGTTTTGGCTGAATGTCTGTTAAAGGGCATGTCCATCCCCAAAACTATAATTTCCCCCACTACTGGCCCCACTCTGTAGTGTAATAAAATCCTTACATTCCTGCTCCAAATGGTTTTTCTGTAATTTCCCCCAAAGTGGCCACCAGTCCATATAGGCCTCCTGTCTCTCCTCCAGGAGAAATTTGGCATGCGCACTGCAGCCCCCCCTCCCTCCCGTTTTGCAATCCCTCCCTCTAGCTCCAAACCCTTTTAGTATATTATAGTGTTTGTTTCCCCAACCGCTATACTGTTATTGCCAGAAAGTGCCTCGATAGTTACTTACCTTGCCTCTCTCCTTCGCCGTTGTGAACTGCCAGCAGCCGCGTCCGTGATTGGCTGCCTCTCAGCTAATCAGACGTGGCTGCCAGGACAGTGCGGCGAAGGAGAGAGACAAGGTAAGTAATTATTGGGGCACTTTCTGGCATTAACATTATAGCGGTTGGTGCCTTTTACATCTGAGGTTAGATTTTAAATAATTTTAGAACCTGGATTGTATGTATTTTATTTCTTATATAGCGCTACATATTCCGCAGTGCTTTACAATTATTTTACTCAATTCACATCAGGCCCTGCCCTGAAGAGCTTACAACCTAATCACTTTTTATGTACACATACAACCTATCAGTATGTCTTTATGATTGTGGGGGAAACCGGAGTGCCCGGAGGAAACCCACGCAAGCACGGGGAGAACATACAAACTCCTTGCATGGTATGAAACAGTCTTTATATTATTATTATTATGTCCTGAGACCTAAAACCTTAGTACTGCATTATGAGGTATACTTTCTTTTTCTCGTGGCTATATTTAATGGCTTTAAATTCTGTTACTGTTTTGATTCGTCTTTTAGTGACATTGAAATTTCTCGCTCCTGTGTCCCCAAACCTGTTGTGAAACTCTGTCAAGAGATTGGTTTACTGTCGGATGAGGTGGAGTTGTATGGCCAGACCAAAGCTAAAGTTCTCCTGTCTACTATCAAGCGCCTGCAGAGTCAGAAGGATGGCAAATATGTTGTTGTAACTGGGTATGGGCTTATATGTAATAAAATACACTCCTAAATATCTAATTATTACGTTAGTTCGTTCAGCTACCAAAATGTATTCCATTAACATTATACTGCTTGTGGGTGATTAAGAACTTTAGTCTGGATGAGAGTGAATGGGCCAAGCTACCAATGATTACAGGTCTATATATTGGCAAAGCGTGCATCCTACGTGTAGAATATTCCTTCCAATGTTTTATTTGTATGTGTGGGTGGTATGTGCTACATTAATTGCTTGTGCAGTGGTAATGTTTAAACTGCAACATTACAGCCATTTAATATGGAGCTGCTGTAGTGTTAATGAATTTCCTGAATTCTTTCAACAGAGGCAAAAAATGTCATCCTTCAATCATCTGTGTTTATGGAGATATTTAGACATCATATCATGATATGTGTGTGTGCATCCAGCACTTGTCACTCACACTAATTACACAAATGATCTCATTTTCCTGACTCATTTCATGGGTTAGAAAATTACAGGTTTCAGTTGGTGTTTACTTATTATTCATCAAAGGTGGGATGTAATTCTAAGCAACTGACATTAGTAAGGTACTTGCTGCACATTGAATAGACTGTGATAGTTGGCAAATTATGCCTTTCTGTTTTTGCCCTTTCTTCTCTATTTTTCACTATCATTCCCCCTCTTTCTTTCTCTGTAGAATCACTCCAACACCACTGGGAGAAGGGAAAAGCACAACCACAATTGGACTTGTACAAGCCTTGGGTGCTCATCTTAATCTGAATGTATTTGCCTGTGTGAGGCAGCCCTCTCAGGGACCCACGTTTGGAATAAAAGGCAAGCACACATTAAATTCAACACAGGAAACCTTCAGTAAAAAAATATGGCAACACTTCACCTTGATCAGTAGAAGGAATGTTTAATTGTGAATATCTTCGGTGTCACCTGATTATCCCAGTGGTACTAGGTTGTTGGGTTGAAACCGTCTGATTAAGAATATTTGAATTTGCTGCATCAGGACATTCCTGGAATAATTTTACTTTTATCGCTTTTGTCTTTGACTCTTGGCATAGTTCATGTTTGCTCCTATCATAGCAGTCAGACGCAAGAAGTTGTCATGTGTTTGAATTAGGCCAGGGTACATTGTGTAAATCTAGAACTGGGAAACACTAATTATGCTGTGTCTGTTTATCGTAGACAATTGGGGTGATGTGTAGTGTCACCTTCTTACAATTCTTCGAACGCGTACATTTAGGATTGATAGACCATTAAAACATTACAGCTATTTTTATTTTTTATCGCATCTTACAGGAGGGGCAGCAGGAGGAGGATATTCTCAGGTCATCCCTATGGAAGAGGTAGCTACTCAATTTTAATTACCCTGCACTTGCAATGTTGTGAGACGTTTCCCTGTGTTATTGCATAGCAGTACCACAGATGGAAACAAATCACAGCATCACAACTCATAGGTGTGTACAGTACCATATCACACCATATCACACCAAAATGCTTCCTAGTGTGAAGATCCCTAAAGCTTGATTTCTTTTATGGTGTTGTAATACAATCTGGTGATCATATAGGATTTATCAGTAGCACATGTAATAGAACTGGAGAATTTTATGTTCAACTTAACTTTTAGGGCTTTGCATAAAAAGGTAAGGAATAGGGCTGGGCCAGTAGGCAAATACTACACTGATTGTGCCATGGCTATTAGTGTGATGTCACAACACATGGCCACAATAAGTTGGACTGGCCTGCTAATGGCCCCATTTGCACCTCTACCTTCAGGGATGTTATGTACAGTCGGATTCTTTCTTCATGTAGCCTCATTATAATCCTGAGTGTTCATTGGATGGGCCTGCCCACTGTTACTACTCATATTTCCCAGTTGCATTGGCCTATTTCCTTGCAAGAAATTCCTGCATGTATATTCTAATGTTAAAGGCCACCCCCCCTGTCCTATCCTGGGCTACTATATATAATGTATAGGGATTTTAGGAAATTTTGACATGTAATATATTTTGTAGAAGTTGACGTGATAAAATAACAAAGACTGACATTAGGGTAGGCTAGTCATATGCCTTCATCTGTTATAAGGTACATCCCCTCTCATCCCCAAACATGTGAAAGTCTGACAGTGCTGGTGAACGGGATGCACATTTATTTTGTTTGCCTATTTTTTTTTAGTTTAACCTCCATCTTACTGGTGATATCCATGCTATAACTGCAGCCAACAATCTGGTAGCTGCTGCTATTGATGCCCGCATTTTCCATGAACTGACACAGTCTGACAAGGTAACTGGGTACACAAAGTTATTAAATTCAGGGCTGTATAGAGTATTGGGTCATGTAAATCAAGCCAATTACAGATTCCTATAGCGCCAACATCTTCTGTGGCGCTTTACAATTTAATATAATGGCTAACCTTACCAAACACCTGATTATTGTTACAAAAGGGAAGGGGCCCCTTTGATAGAATTTACTATTATTATTGCAATCCTTTTAACAGCATGTGTTGCTAATCAGACCCTTTTTTATTTGGCTATCATTCCATTCAGTTTCTGATTGCAATGCAGGTGGGAGAAAAACAGTTTGAGTTGTAGGGTTGTGATAGGATTGAAAATAACCAGATTTTACCTACAGCTGCACTCCAGTTTTATTAGGTTCCAGCCTTTATTTATTTTTTGTGAGAATGACATTTATTCTGTTGGATGTGATGTGTTTTTATATCCATTTGATATATTTATGCTCATTATAGGCCCTGTATAGCCGGCTTGTTCCTTCCAGCAATGGAGTTTGTAAATTCTCAGATATTCAGATTCGGAGGCTTTGTGTAAGTTTTCTACATTTAATGTACTGGCAATGTTTACCAGTCAATAAAGAGTTAAAAGTTGTCTTTGCAAGTCTATTTAGTGTCTGATCGGTTATAATGTCTTAATGATTGTCCTTTATTCAGTGTATCTAATGTCCTGAATATATTCTGTAATTCTTATCCAATAGATAGTGGTATGTCTCATCCTAGAAATCAGCAGCAACAAATGGTCTCTGAATGGTCTCTTCTGAAATCTTTTTGCTAAAATGCATTTCTTACCTTTCTCTGCAACGCTCATTAGTCCAGATATCTTAACTTGAACTCCTCCGGTCCCCAGCCGCTTTCTGTCACACTTCCCTGTTGTAGACAATGACTTATAATGGCTGCATTACTCGCAAGCTTTATGGCTTCGCCAGCTCACTTAGAGCTCGCAAATTTTAGGGACTTCTTGGGAAGTCCCTAAAATAGTCACTAAGGGCAAGGCCCCACTGGGGAGTGCATTGGAATTGCGCTACGCAGCAAAATCGTAACGTCACGCAATCCATGCATGCTACCCTGCGCGTGCTCTGCAATCTATTTGATGTATCCCAATCGCAGCACATGCAATGCGCACCAAAAATGGTGATCGCATGCACTGCGAAGAGGGTCAGCAGCGCACCGCAGGGCAGCGGACGTAATGAGGCCACCCCCATCTTCTATTGGCGTGGGCTGCGCTATAGCAGTGCACAGCGCACACCAAAACAGGCTAGTGGGGCCTAGCCCATAGAGCAAACAGTCCAGGCATTCTATCACTCCACACCACTACTTAGAACAGAAGCATACAGAGTCTAAAGAACTTCTTGCTCCGTAGTTGACATTGAGCGTAACATATTGCACATATGAATTAAGATGGGAACTACCCAAGGTGCTTTTTTTTGTGTTTTCTATTGTCTACTTAAATCTTTTACTTTCAGTAGATTGCTCTGGGAAATCAGGAGCTTATTATGCTTAACCTTTTGTATACTTTACAATTACTGTGTAGTCAAACCCTGGTTCACAAATGTATGCAGAATACAACAAATATAAAAACAATAAGAAGAATGCGTTGCCACTAACATATACAGAGATCATACCGAAATAGACACTTGATAAAGGACCAAGAAGGTCCTAAGCATGTTGTGCTCACAATAAAGGCTTTTGGCCAATCTACTCCTAATGTTTCCTTATTTATTCTGAACTATTATTTTGCCTGCATCAAAAAAACTCTGTTTTACTTGCTTGCTGCTCCTGCATACTTACACTTTACATTTTCTGATACAGTTCTGCATTGGTAATCTAAATCAGGGATGGTAGGCCTCTAGATGTTGAAAACTGCAACTCCCAGCATTCCTCCACAAACATTGTACAACTGTAGAAGATGGTCAGGAATGCTGGGAGTTGTAGTTATCTAACATCTAGAAGCCCGCCATCCCTGATTTAAAGTACTAACGCAGAACTGTATCAGAAAATGTAAAGGCCCACAGGTATGTGACTGCTCTATAATCCTCTGATTTCACATAAACACCATCTTGGTTTTGGCAGCCTTTTATTGTACACAGCTTCTGCTTTTATACTATTTCCCTTTTATTTATTTGTTTTATCCTGTTCACTTGTCCCCATGCTAATATTTTTTACCCTCCCACTGTCAAGCTTGATCTTTTTAACTTTGTGTCCAGGCTCTTTCTTCTTTTTGTCTTCCTTTGCACCCTTAACCCTCCTCTCACTTCCTCTCCTACACTTGTGTGTTATTGGCTTCATTTTGTTTTCTTATTTGCCTCCATAAAGGTTCCCCTATGCTACTGTTACTTAGCAAGCAGAAGTCTTCCTTTATGTCTCACAGTTGGCTCCTGTTACTAAGTTCCTATTGAATGCCACAATGTCTTTAATTGGCAGGTCGACTAAAATAGATTTTCATGATCTTTGTCTGTTATTTAAAATGGATATAAATAGTGAAATTGTGCGTGTTTGCTGCTTGTACTACACAGGCGTTCAGTATAAAATCTTTACATGACACATTAACAATAAATGGATCTATTCTTTTTTTTGTTTGTTTTGTTTGTTTAATTATTATGCCTTTTATATGGTATTTGGTACACAATGTTGAATAATAATCATCCATACATGTGAACCGTCAAATCCTGTCAGGTACTGATGAAACATTGTTAGTAACTGCATGTGTGTAGCTCCTAATTAACCAATCCAACATCTGATAGTCTCCAACTAGTGCAGAATATTGTGTTTTGATTAAAATTTTCATTGTCTTCGTATCGAAGCTTCAAAGTATTACAGGACACCCCAACAACTGATCCCCATACAGAACCATGGGCTAATCTATTGGGTGTGAGTATGTCCACATTGTGGCAGATAAGTGTAATGTTACCTGCTGCAAAATTTGATATGTATGGACATCTTAACAATTGTAGCAATCATCTTAAAAAGATACTGTAATGTTCAGAAAACTTGCAATGAGTATCATTCTATTGGGCCAATAAATGGAGAAATACTATCCGGGTTATTCAGTAAAAAAGTTTTTGTTGTTTAAAATGGTGCTAATTTTGCCCAAACCAATTAGATGTTATCTTTCAAATGTTAAATAAGATCTGATTGGGGCAAAATTAGCACCCTTTTTAACAATAAGAACTTTTAGTTAAAAACACTGTATATTTACCGTGAGATTGAAAGGGAGCTGGGAAATAAAATATTGTGAACACATTGATTTAAAGTGCCACACATCTGTTTATTATCTAGAGTAAATCTAGTTCTGTGTACAGAGCACAATGTACTGCCTGGGCCCGTAATTGAATCAGTAAAACTAAGCTCTTTCCATGTTCCTGTTTTATTTTTATAGAGGCTTGGAATTAAGAAAACAGACCCTGCAGCTTTAACAGAGGAAGAAATCAACAAATTTGTCAGGTTGGATATTGACCCAGACACCATCACATGGCAGAGAGGTATAGATACACTAAGGAAGTCCTACAATATTAGTTTTATATTAATCTAACACGTAGCTTAAAGGGCATGTCCTCTCCCCAAACTAAAATTTAACCCACTACTGGCCCCAATGTGAAGTGTAAAAAAATCCTTACCATAAATCTCTGCTCCTTATGGTTCTTCTGCAATGCTTGTCCAAAGTCCAGGAAACTGAAAAGTAGGAGCTTTCTTCCTGTGGGAAAGGTTTCTAATCTAGCCTCTGGGAGTTAGTGTGACACCCACCTTCTGGATCCCTCCCTGGCTCCCCTTCCACCTAACATTAAATCTTTTATCTTTATTGTAGGCCACCCCCAACCACCGCATCAGATTATTAAAAAAAGAATCTGAACTCACAGCCCTTTGCTCCCGCAGCGCTCTGCATTGCTGGCAGCCATGTCTGTGATTGTCTGCTTCTCAGTCAGTCACAGACATGGCTGCCGGTCTAGCCCGTTTGCTAGTTCTGGCCAGCAGGGAGCCAAATCAAAGTTCAGCAGGAGCGAGGGGCTGTAAGTAAAGTTCTGAATTGTTTTAGTGGGCAGGGGTGCCCAACAACATATGAAATTTTTTTTATTTAGAATGGAGATCCCTTTTAACCCTTGTTCTGATCCATTTAATCAGTACCTCTGTGAGTTTGCTATGGAGTATAGTGGTTTCTGGAGGGTTGCTGAGAAATGTAATCTAAAGCAGATATATAAACATTTGTAAATAAAACTGTTCTTGGCTTTGTTTTAGGAAATGGGTATATCTGTTGTATTCCGTTTGATTAGTCCTTGAAGACATTTCATCCGACTGTCTTTCTCAATTCAGAATGACTTGTACAAGAATCTGTTGGCAATAAGTACCACTGAAAGTCCCAATTAGCATATCACAGCCAGGTGTTTGGGGCCTTCAGAGTGCAAGGTGTGGATGCATTGTGGCTAAGAGGTGTTATAGAAACTGACCAAGGTAAGGTGTCAAAACAGCATTGTACATGGCAGACAGTTGGTATCGAACCCCCCCCCCCCCCCCACACACACACACACACACACACCTCTATTCAGGCTTGGTTTCTTTATTTTCACATAAATGGCCTCCTTGAACTAGTCACGTTCCTTTGCCAATATGTTAACATTAAAATCTTCAAAGGTATGTCCTTTTTCCTTAAGATGCAGGTACACGGCTGAGTCCTAACCCGAGGAATTGGCTCTTCTGTGCTGGGCCATATGTTGTTGCTGTTTGGTCTCCTCCACATACAAATCAGAGCATTCTTCACTGCACTGCACTGCGTATATGATGTTGCTTTTCTTGTGTTTCGGTATTGGGTCTTTCAGATGTACCAATTGCTGCCTTAGTGTGTTGTTCGGTTTAAAGCAGACAGGGATACGGTGTTTTTTGAAAATTCTTCTTAATTTCTCGGAGACCCCTGCTACATATAGGATGACCATGTTCTTTCTCCTGTCTTGCTTTTCCCCTTCACTGTTGGTATACGTGTTCTTTTCTTTTCTTCTACTTCTTTTGACAAAGGCCCAGTCTGGATATCCACAAGTTTTAAGGGCTCCTCTGAGATGTTTCATTTCTTTAGCCTTCGCCTCTGTGCTAGTTGGGATGTTCTCAGCTCTGTGTTGCAGGGTTCTGAAGACACCCAGCTTGTGATCTAAAGGGTGGAAGGAGTCAAACCTCAAATACTGATCTGTGTTGGTTGGTTTTCTGCAAACCTCTACTTCCAGTTTACCATTTTCCTTAACTTCTACCAAACAGTCCAAGAAAGCCAGTTTGTTGTTTTGTACCTATTCCCTTGTAAATTTAATGTTCGGGTCTACAGCAATGATGTATTGTGTGAAGGCTTGTACTTCCTTCTGGTGGATTTTAACCCAGGTATCATACACTCATCCACTTCCTCCATGTAAAGGTTGGCCACAATGGGTGAAACTGGAGATCCCATAGCACATCCATGTTTTTGCTTATCCCTGTATTTGAAATGGGTGGTATTCAGGCACAAGTCCAGTAGTTAACACACCTGTTCTGGGTTAAGGTCAGTTCTGCTGATAAGAGTGCTGTCTTGGCCTAGACGTTTTCTCACCACGTCAACAGCCTGCTTGGTGGGTATATAGGTGAAGAGAGATGTCAAATCATAGGACACCATAGTTTCCTCTGCACTGAGTACTATATCTTCAATCTTGTTGGTGAAATCCTGGGAGTTCTGGATGTGATGCTTAGAACTTCCCACCAATGGCCCTAAGATGTTGGCTAGGTATTTTGCCACCTTGTATGTAACAGAGTTGATGCTGCTTACTATAGGTCTTAGTGGTTCCCCTTGCTTGTGTCTTTATGAGTCCATATATGCATGGATGGGCCTCACTAGGGTAAAGGCGATGATACATTGCACGACCAATGGCTTTATCCTTTTGAAGCTGTTGTAGTAAGTCTATGACCTTTTTCATGTTAAAGCCTCATATGTGTTGTTATTGGCCAGGAGTGTGGTCACTTTAGCATGGTAGTCGGAGGTGTTGAATACCACTGTGCATCTTCCCTTGTCTGCCGGCAGAATGGTGATACTGGAATCAGTACTTCTTTCCTGTGTGGACAGGTTAGATGAAGGAGTTTTAGCACTGGCTAAGGCTGCAGATACCTTAAGGCAAAGTTTTTCTGCCTCACTCTGTGGTACCTTATTGTGGATTGAGGCTTCTGTGGCTGCTATAATATCCACCACAGGGATGGCTTTAGGAGTGATGGCAAACTTGTTCTGTTGCCTTTGCTTACTCTTACAGTGCTGCAAAATAAATAAACCAAGCCTGAATAGAGGTGGGGGGGCTCGACACCAACTGTCTGCCATGTACAATGCTGTTTTGACACCTTACCCTGGGCGTTCCTATAACACCTCTTAGCCTCGATGCAATCACGCCTTGCATTCAGAAGGTCCCTAACACCTGGCTGTGATATGCTAATTGGGACTTTCCAGGGTACATAATTGCCACAGATTCTTGTACAAGTCATTCTGAATTGAGAAAGCCAGTCGGATGACTAGCGAAACGTCCTCAAGAACTAAACTTCAAGTCCAGTTGATCTAATTGAATACAACAGATATACCATGACCTGGATGAATGAGAACCTTCACAAGCAGAGGGAATGGGTATTTTCAGACATTTTATCTGCATTTCTTTCTCTATGGGTAGCAGCTGCTATGGCTTCACTTTTCATGAGCTAGAAAATTGACACGACAAATCAAATATGCCGTTTGGAGCGTGGTATCCTGCAGAGACAATAATAGATTTAAATTGTAAAAACATTTGATGAATAAACAAACTCATTACCTTCTTAAATGTTTAAATGTATGAATATTCATTTGTTGGGGGAGAAAATACTATGTAATTGGTGGTAGACATACTTTTCAAAATTACCTGTCTGAAAAGACTGGGAGGAATTGGTGTGTCTCCTTTATACAGACAGTTCATATTGTAAATAACTAGGATGTTCATGGTTATTTTTTGTTGTGGGAGCCAATCCCAGGTTCCTAACAATGGTTCTTTTTGTTACTCCCCTCTCAAGCTGAAGTGTCACCTGTCTTAGGTGTCTGTGTTCGTTACAGCGTGCATTTAGAAGGCTTAACAAGAATTTATTTGCATGCAGAATAGAAATTACTGCAGCATCAATTGGCATTTAGAACAGATGGTAAATTTGGCCTTGTCTACTTTTTTTTATTATTCTTCAGTCACTGAATCACTTTATTTATTTATTTTTTGTGGTGTAAAAATAGCAAAAACAGGAGGCGTAAGCTACAAAAGCAGCAGATCTCTGACATATGTAGAATAATACTAGTTTCTGCTTTGCACAAAATAACTGTGGGTGTATACCTGCAAGGCTAATAATACAGTGATGGAAAGCCTGCTGGCCTTTAGCTAGATCTAGATTGGGGTTGCAGCTTAATAAGTGTATATATAGAAGGAGATAGAAGGGCCAGCCCTGGGCTTTATGATGGGACGTGCGAGCCATTTTATTCTGTAGTTGTGTCCACTTAAGAGCACTTGAGCTATGGCCTTTCTTTGTACTGGTTCTATGTTCTTCATAATGGGGCTTATTTAAAATAAGGATAAAAATAACACGTTAATCTGCCAACCTGCATTGCAGCCCTTTAATTCTGAAAAATGTACAATTAAAGGGTATGTCCACTCAAAAATTAACTTGCTTTCTATCTGTTTTACTGAAGAACAGGAGGTAAATGCACTATTTCTTACCTCCCGTTCTTCAGTAAATCTTGCAGGAGAGCTTACCGGGATCGTTCCAGCGCTGACAGAGCCGCGGCCGAAATCCCCGACGCCTCCGACGCATCTCCAGGCCTTTGCACAGTGCGCGCATGCGCACACTGTGCTAAGGAGAGTGGAAGCGCCAGAGGTATCAGGGATTTCGGCCGCGGCTGTCAGCGCTGGAACGATCCCGGTAAGCTCTCCTGCAAGATTTACTGAAGAACGGGAGGTAAGAAATAGTGCATTTACCTCCTGTTCTTCAGTAAAACAGATAGAAAGCAAGTTAATTTTTGAGTGGACATACCCTTTAAAGAGAAATCTCACTCTAAAATTGTCAAAGGGACTTGGCATCAGACATACTCTGCTCCTTGAAGCTTACCTTAAAGGGAAATTACATTAAAGATGGGGATGGCAAGATGTCCGCTCCTCAATATTCAAAGCAGTGATTCAAGCTTTAACCCATTGTGAATGTGCTAATAGGATTTGGAGTGCTCATGGAGTGTCATCCCAAAAAATTTGCAGTGAAGTCCAGGCACATATATTACATTACAGAGATATAGAAAATGAGTGTGAATCCAAAACTTATTGCTTTATTATAATTTGTTTTTTATTGAAATCTTTAAAATGTTAATCAGAGTGGAACGGCGTGGCAAGCTGACTCATTTCAGATTTCTAAGTCATTAATCATAGCCCAGTGATTGCTATGATTAAGGGCCTGCTAGTCTGAAACGCTTAGAAAGATCAGATTTAATTAATAAAAGGTACATTTTAATCAAGCAGAATATTTTGAATTTCCATTTTGTTTGTATATTTTTTTGATATATTTGAAATACTTGGACTTTTTTCTTTTGATGTCGGTTTCTCAGCCCTTTCAAAAACTTAAAGGGAGATGTAATAAAAGTTCTTCTTATTAAAATTGGTGCTAATTTTGCCTCAACCAATCAGATGTGATATACCATTTTAAAGACAACATCTGATTGGTTGGGGTAAAACTAGCACCATTTTTAATAATAAGAACTTTTATTACATCTCCCTGCTTATCCTTATAAATGGTGCTAATTTTGCCCCAACCAATCAGATGTTGTCTTTCAAAGGGTAAATAACAGATTGGTTGCGGCATAGTTATTACCATTTTTAACGATAAGAACTTTTATTACATATCTCTATCTAAATGGAGCTGGATCTCTCTTTATAATATAAAGCTGAATTGCAGCAGTAACTTTTATGTAAAAGCCTATGTCTATCCTTTTACATTGCTGGGCATTTGGATTTCCATAGTAGAGTGAAAAACCCTTGACAGATCAATTTGTTTATTTTTCTCCTTTTTTCATAGTACTTGACACTAATGATCGTTTTTTAAGAAAAATTACAATTGGCCAGTCCCCGACGGAGAAGGGATTCACCCGTACGGTAATTTTCATTTTGAATAGTTTGAGGGGAAATAGGGGGGGGGGAACTAGACCCCGGGGTAATCATGGAAGGTAGTTAAAGGGCAACTAAAACCACAAGTTCAACACTGAGTCAGAAGGCAAAGCACCTTGATATAAAAGCAGTGATCTATGTTACTCTCATCTTGATATGGTTTTTGGGAAATTTACTTTACTAACATGAGATTTGAACTTTATTTCCCAGAATTCCAGTATCTCAGTTAGTCACTGACCATTGTGCGCTTTGTGCGTGCTCAGTCCTAAGCTACTGCAGAAATTTGTTACAGATGGTTACCATCATTTGTAGTCTCCAGCCAATCCTTTTTCAGGACAGATTAGGTAAGGGAGCATCTGACTGAAGTCGGTAGGTGTGGCCAGACACTGCACAGTTATTTCATCCTGTTCTTCAGGGGGTTATATTTGCTTTAATGCCATTTACTGTGGTGAGATTTACAGTTTTATTGGTGGGGATGTTTTTAAATTTTGGTGTATCATTTTTAAAATGATTATTACCCCCCCAACCCCCACTTTCGCTAGCTTTACAGATCTCAAAGATCCCCCTGAACTTACTTACCTGACCCGGTCCCTCGCCGCTTCTGCTCCACGGCTGCTGCTGACAGCGCTCCACTTCCTGGTTGCGGCTGTCAGTTAGGGTGCGACATGACGTCACGCCCAATTGCCGGACAGCCGCGACCAAGAAGAGAAGCGGCTGTCAGCACAGAAGTCCCCTGCTCCTGTTTTTGCTCACAACGAGCTTGAAACCGGAGCAGGGGGCGATGCCTTGACAGCGAGGGACCTTTGAAATCTGTAAAGCTAGCGAAAGTGGGGTTTGGGGGGAGTAATAATCATTTTAAAGCTGTGTTATTTTTAGGTTGGGCTTGCAGGCAGTTATAATCCAGCAACACATAGAAAGCCAAGATTTGAACAAAGCTGTCTTAGAAACCAATGCATTAAATAATCTTTCATTGTGCAGTTCAGATTAAAACTATGTACACACCATTTTTTCGGTTGTGTATTCTTTCGAAAAAAATGGGTGATCGGATACGTCCAAACACCACTGCCAATCGTGTGGTCCTCTATGGACCGCACGCTAGGTCATGGCAAACTGCTGCAACATATATCAATCTCTCTCTATATACCTGTGGTTAAATGCTATTCTAATAAAGAAATAGTCTGACACATGTTAACATGTAAAATTAGGAACTGTTTTATTACGACTCTGCTGCATTGATTTTTATTTTAAAACTTAGGCCCAGTTTGACATTTCTGTGGCTAGTGAGATAATGGCTGTTTTGGCACTAACTGATGGACTGGATGACATGCGCCAGCGACTGGGCAAAATGGTTGTAGCTTCCAGTAAGAAGGGAGAACCCATCAGCACAGAAGATTTGGTAGGAAAATTGGTTCTGTGTATTTAGCACTGGTTAAAACGAAAAAGTTATCCATATGTTTGTAAATATATTCATCTTCCGTTTTGTAGCATATTATAAGGAAACATTTATAGTCCATGAAGTAACAATAAAATAATTGTATCTCTAGTGTTTGTGCTTCCAATTTCACAACACATTCTTACTTCTGCACTTTAGCTTTTGAATACCAGCTCCCGTGCTTTGTGATGTGCTGTGGTATGATACATATGTTCTCATAATTCCATAGGGGGTAAGTGGTGCATTGGCTGTCCTTATGAAGGATGCAGTGAAACCCAATCTGATGCAGACTTTAGAGGTAAGCTAGCAATGGAAATCCCTAAAGGTAGCTAAATTTAGTCTTCCATTATTTTTTATTGATTTTATAATAACAATAACATGTTTTGTGCTCCATGCACTGATTCTTCCCTCTGCACTCACTATCGTACATTTAATCATGGATGGTGATAACACAGCACTGAACTTTCAGTGCACATCTGCAAAACAGGACAGGTCATGAAGAATGTGTAGGTGCACCAAAACGTAGAAATAAACAGGGTGATGCACCGAGTGCCACTATCGGCAACCCGGTGCAAACAGCCCGGCGATGTTATATGCCGATAGCGGCGCTCGGAACATCGCTACTTGGCGCTGTTCTATTCCGGCACTTTCAATGCCAGCTGTTAGCTGGCGTTGAAAGTGCCGCAATAAAATGCCGATTTCAGCATATAACATCACTTGCGGCGGCAGCGCTGTTAACTTTTGCGTTAGCCACGCAGCTGCCGCAAGGAAGGGGTTAAAGTCACGCTAACCGATATAACATCGGTTAGCGCAACTTTAACTCCAAATCAGGAGTGATGCGCCCGTTGGTGCATCGCCCTGAAAGTATGGAGTGCAGTTTTATTGTGACATGGTGTGTGTAGGCACACCAGCCACATTACTATAATGTGCGGTATGATGTGTCGAGTTAGAAAGGTGATGGCAAGACATTTAGGATTTAAGGGTGTATTTGCTTATAGTATGTTGTGCTGGCTGGCACAATAGTGGGTTAAAGGGTCTGTCCAGCCTAAATAAAAGTTACCATAGAAATGTCAATCGCCCCCCCAACCCACTTTCGCATTAACTACCTTTCAAAGAAGCCCCAGAAGTTCCTTACCTGACCCGGTCCCTCGCCTCTTCTGCTCTGTGGCTGACAGCCGCTTCACTTCTGGTTGCGGCTGTCAGTAAAGGTGCGATGTGATGTCACGCCCAATCACATGACAGCCGGGACCATGTAGTAGAGCGGCTGTCAGCAGCAGAACCTGCATAAAACAGGAGCAGGGGGTGTCGCCCTGGCGGCGAGGGACTGGGTCCGATAAGTGCCATCAGGGGAATCTTTGAATCGTATAGATAATGCAAAATGGGGTTGGGGGTGATTGACATTTCTAAGGTAACTTTTATTTAAGCCTGGACTTGCCCTTTAAGGGCACTTATAGTGTACTGAATTAGCCAAGGGGGAGTAGTGCTTTTTATCTATGGTTAAAGTGACCTCTTAAGATGTTTTTTGCAGCATATCTGCATTTTTGTGATCCTTGAAAGACAAATCTCATGCCAATTGTAATTCTTTAAAGGGTAATCCAGTTTTTGTTCATGCCGGACCTTTTGCAAACATTGCACATGGTAACTCATCCATTTTGGCTGATAAAATTGCCCTGAAGCTTGTTGGGTCGGAAGGATTTGTAGGTATGTTCACTTTTCATTTTATCCCATACACCATTCAGTTTCTTTGTGTTACCCTGTTATTTATTTATGGTATTTGCAGTGACTGAGGCTGGATTTGGGGCAGACATTGGAATGGAGAAGTTTTTTGATATTAAGTGCAGATACTCTGGCTTGCGGCCTCATGTGGTTGTCCTGGTAGCCACAGTAAGGGCACTGAAGATGCATGGGGGAGGTCCAACGGTGAGTGCCAATTGATAGATGAAGATAGCATTGCTATATTAAAGAACAAAATTCGAGGAATTATTGTATAGTGATTCCCCATGTAGTAAGGACTTGAAATGCTTTGAAATACCAGCAGTTGCCTAAAAATTTATACTGTTTCTGCTGCTTTTTTTTACACTCCTAGCAGCAAAGGACAGTGGGAAACCTAAAAAAAAAAAAATCATCAATTGAAGTAGTATAAAGGTTTGTTTTTTTTTTTTTTCTAGCATTCAAAAATGAAAAATGTAGCAAGCCCTTATTACATAGTCATTACATAGTGAACATAGTTTCATGGCAATACTTCTTTTTCTATAAAAAATGGAAATGCACCGGTATTGTTTTTTTTTTTTTGTTTGTTTTTTTTTAAATTAAACTGAACATTTATTATTACCATTCTCATGAAGCCAGTTTATTTTCTGACATAACTACACACACAAAAAGTAACTGCAGAAAGTTATTTTAGAGCCTTAAGTAGGAATGACTGTTTCAATTTCAATTGGGAATGACTGTTTCAATTATAATGATTAACGATAATGTCGTTAAACATTTGTCGGCTGCATTGTACGAGTGTGTATGAGGCTTTACAAGCCTGACTTTGCAGTGAAGGTCACACACAACTGCATTAGCATACTGACACTGCCAGATATGTTAATATATTTTATATGCCGCTTGCCTGCAAGCTGCCATCAACATTTTCTTATTCATCTCACGGCTTCAGTATGATTTCACAGTTCTAAATTAAATTATAGCCTTTGAGAATGTTTTTAATTTTTGTATTTAAAGGGCTTCTATACTGGAAAAACATTTTTTTTGAATTGCCCATTACTGAAAACAATACATTTTCCAAACTATCACATTTGTTTGTAGATCTGTGCCCTATTTCTTTTGATATGTTTAGAAACCTATTACATTTCAGCTGTCAATCAAGTGCGTTATTAAAATTATCTCTTCTGCTGTGTGCAGTTTTGCTGTAACTGCAATATTGATAGTTGGAATGAAGGAATTGAATGGTGGGGAATTACTAAGTATGCTGGACTCATTAGAAAGTCATGTCAGATGGATAGAGGAAGTCTGTTATTTGTGTGTGGGAAATGCATGGAAAAATACCAAGGAAAACAAGTCACCTGATAGAAGGCATGCGGTAGCACTCAAGTACTACATACATGTATTTATAGATTAAGAAGAAGCAAAGTCATTTTTATGGTAAAGTTGCCCTTTAAAGAATACACTGCTGGTAGCCCACAGGTAAATTAAAGTTATCTATATAATATTGTAATTAAATCCTAAGTTGTTCATCAAGAATGTATGTTCTGTAACCAAATGGTATGAGACCATGGAATAGTTTATAATAATTCAAACACAATATATCTCTGAAGCATGTAAAGATAAATTGATTTCCATTCTGCTCCTAGTGTTTTAGTTTTGCTTTATCTGTATATAATCTTACTGGTTCACAACATGTGAATTTCTTTAGCCTATTAATCTGTATCTCTGGCCTTAATTCTACATTTCACTGTAAGGTAATAGCTTGATGATATGGTATTTAACAGTCAGGGAACAATCATTTCATTTGCATTAAGATTGCTTTTCCCCCCCAGGTTACTGCTGGAGTGCCATTACCAAAGGAATACATTGAAGAGGTATGTTTTCTGAAACCTATGAATAAACCAATACAAACTAGTATTGTTTTGTTTCTTGCTGAAAAGTGCTAATTCAGCTGTTTTGTTCAGAAAGCATCTACATACAATATATATTCAACGGCAAATGGTCAATGACTAATGGATGCTCAATGTCTTTGAGATTTATGTAGTCACAGATTGCCAGAATGTTTTTAATGTGCATTTTAATCTTTTCTTGTTTGAATCAGTGGCTTGTAATTTATCTAGGTATGTAGATTATTCACCCACAGATTAAATAAATATATAACTTGCCCCTTCTTCAAAATCCAATTTATCTAGATCACTAAAGACAGCCATCTACTATTTAGAAACTAGATAGATTAGATGTTTCAACATCTTATCTAATGTCTAAATCCTTGTTTCTCAACCTTTTTTATCGTTATGGAACCCTTGAATAAATTTTAATATCTCCGTGAACCCTTACATAAAAACATTACTTTTATTTATCTCTCAGACATCAATAAATCAAACACACAATTCATACAAATATAGAAAATGGATAAATTATATAGAAAAATATCTGTATTCATAACAATGGTGGATCATACAATTTGTGTCCCAATCTCTTGAGGACACCCATGCAACCTCCCATGGCCCCCTGGTTGAGAAACGCTGGTCTAAATAGACCATTTTCGTCCTGGCTGTCCTTACTTTCAGACATTCCTACAACATTCCTGCCTGGTCCATTTATTTTACGATTGTCTGTCAATCACAAAAAAAACCCAGGTCAGGTAGTTCTTCGGACGTAGCTAAAAACATTAGAAGGCGAGTATGTAGTGTATGGGCATATTTTACTTTCAGTATTCACTTAAATGAATAATGTTGCTTTTATAGCCTTTTCTTCCAGAATGCTACCTTGAGTATGACCAGGTTCTGAGATTCTTTTGCATTTATTTTTTTTCACAGAATTTGGAACTACTTGAGAAAGGTTGCAGCAATCTCAGAAAACAAATTCAGAATGCCACTGTCTTTGGTGTCCCTGTTGTTGTAGCTGTCAATGCCTTCAAGTAAGTGGACTTACTCACAGTTAGGCCTGTTACTATCCCTGTTTCTTTGCTCCTTTTTCAAATCTTTTAGAGGTGGGACACTTATTTCCAATTAAAAAGTCAAATCTTCTACCAGATTTATCTCCTCTCTGCTCTGCTTGTTGATTGTTTCCTAAAGTCTCCTAGATTTTGTCCTTTGAATCTCTACAGAGATGTATCCCAGTCTGCTGGGTTGATAATCTAACTGATTCTAGGAGCCTTATACAGGGCCGATTTTAGGCATAGGCCATGTAGGCAAAGAGCCTATGTTAAGTATTGGTTATCCAGTGTTCTCCCTAGCATCTCCCTGTCAGCCTTTATTTGCTGTGTTAGAACTGCTTTCCTTGTTCTCAAAGCTCCCATCCATCCCGTTTTTGGTGGGACTGTCCCGTTTTTGGGGTCCTTTCCCCGCTGTCCTGGCACCCCCTCCTGTTTTCCCGCAGTTTCCCAGTGTCTGGCCACAAAATTTGGTGAAAACTGAAGGACCCTGCAGTAGATGTGAGTTGGAGCCTCAGTTCCTGCCTGCTGGGGGCAGGCGGGGCTAGCCTATTTGTTCAGAACGGAGCTGCTGGTAGCTGGGGATACAGCAAGGGACAGTGCAAACACATGGTCTAGGACTCTAGGTCAGTACAGAGAGAGATAGGATCTGCCTGGAACTCTGTAATGTCCACCTGGGGTTTGTTTTCTGTAACAGGCAATTTATTAACCCTTCCCTCACTGAAGGGCCTGTTACTGCAAACAAACCCCAGATGGACATTGCACTTAGTTTAATAGTAAGGTACAGGATGGCAGTGAGGGGTGCAGGGGGGTCAGTGAGGGATGCAGGGGGTCAGTGAGGGGTACGTGGGGGCAGTGAGGGGTACGTGGGGGCAGTGAGCGGTACAGGGGTGCCTGTTTTATACTCAATCAGTAACATGCACAGCATGTTCTCTGGCTTCTTTCACATACTCATAAGCCCCCCAATTCTTTTCCCAGCGTTATTAAGCCCCCAGTTCATTTTCCAACATTATCAAGCCCCCCAGAGTTCATTTCCCATTGTTATCAAGCCCCCAAGTTAATTTCCCAGTGTTATCAACCCCCCAGTTCATTTCCCAGCATTATCAAGCCCCCAGTTCATTTCCCAGCATTATCAAGTCCCCCAGTTCATTTCCCAACGTTATCAAGCCCTCCAGTTCATTTCCCAGCGTTATCAAGCCCTCCAGTTCATTTCCCAGCATTATCAAGCTCTCCAGTTCATTTCCCAGTGTTATCAAGCCCTCCAGTTCATTTCCCAGCGTTATCAAGCCCCCAGTTAATTTCCCAGCATTCTCAATCCCTCCAGTTCATTTCCCAGCGCTATCAAGCCCTCCATTTCATTACCCAGCTTTGTCAAGCCCCCAAGTTCATTACCCAGCTTTGTCAAGCCCCCAGTTCATTTCCCAGCGTTATCAAGCCCCCAGTTCATTTCCCAGCGTTATCAAGCCCTCCGGTTCATTTCCCAACGTTATCAAGCCCCCCCGGTTCATTTCCCAACGTTATCAAGCCCCCCGGTTCATTTCCCAACGTTATCATGCCCCCTGGTTCATTTCCCAGGGTTATCATGCCCCCTGGTTCATTTACCAGGGTTATCAAGCCCCCTGGTTCATTTACCAGCGTTATCAAACCCTCCAGTTCATTTCACAGCACTATCAAGCCCTCCAGTTTATTACCCAGCTTTATGAAGCCCTCTAGTTCATTAGCCAGCGTTATCAAGCCCTCCAGTTCATTTCACAGCACTATCAAGCCCTCCAGTTTATTACCCAGCTTTATGAAGCCCTCTAGTTCATTAGCCAGCATTATCAAGCCCTCCAGTTCATTACCCAGCGTTTTCACCTTCAATTGGACTTTCCAAATGTTGGGAGGTACCGTATGTTGTTCTGCTGCTGTAATTTGCATCATTGTAGTGAGAAGAGAGCCTGAACTCCTCACTCTACTTGCAAACAATGTTGCAAATGAACTGAAGGTGAAAGAAGGAGGGGGGTGGATGAGCTCAGCTAAAATGACAGAGAACAGTTCTAAAATGCCAGGTAAAAGCTGCTGTGGACTTTATAACAGTGGCCCCTAAAATTATTAGTAGGAAAGTGCTGGCACTGGAGGGTTAATGGCAATACTCTGGGAAAGTGCTGGCACTGAAAGTGTTAATGCCAATACTTTTGGAGGGTTAGGCCACACTACTGCGCATTTAAGCATGACGGGATTGCGATGTGATCATACTAGGGCACCAAGATGGCCAGAAACAGCCCTGGCCATATAACAAATTTGCCTAAAATGTAACTCTCGCAACAGCTTTTCTGTTTATGAAAGTTCTCTAATAGGCATAAACTACTTTTTCAGCCCTGCCTCTAAGTAGACTATATACTGTGTGGTGGTGGGATACTTCGCAATTTAATTTTATTGTTAACGAAAATAAGGTCCAGGACTGCTGTTACCAAATTTTGTTTTATTTGGAAGTTCACTTAATGTGCACCTTGGAAGAATAACACATATTATATTAGATTTACATAATTGATATAAGTACAATTCTTAATAGATATAAGCAGTTGCAATAACAATTTAAAGGGTTGGTAGTAGCAAAGTAGACAAATCAAAAGTGCTTTTAAAGCATACTATTAATTAAAGGGCATGTCCACCCCCAAAACTATAATCCCCCCAACTACTGGCCCCACCATGTAGTGTAGTTTAATCCTTACCTCACATCCCAGCTCCATAGGGTTCTCCTGTAGTCCCCCCCCAAAGTCCCAAAAAATGACTACCAGGGGCTAGTCAGAGCCCATATAGGACACTGCCTGCTAGCTGGCCTCAGGTAGATTTTTGCCATGCGTACTGCAGCCCTTCTCCCCCCTCCCTCCCTCTCCCTCCCGTTCTACTATCCCTCCCCCTAGCTCAATCCCCCTTAATATTGTGCTCCCCCATGTCTCCCAGCCCCAACCGCATATTTTTTTTTTTAGAAAGCTCCCAAACTCTTACTTACCTCTCCTCTTTCCTCCGGCGAAGTGAGCTGCCGCAGCCGCGTCTGTGATTGGCTGCCGCTCAGCCAATCACAGACGCGGCTGCCGGTCCCGCCCCTGCTTGCATTTCCTTGCAAGCAGAGGGCCGGGGCGCGGCGGAGGATCGAGGGGAGGTAAGTACGAGTTTGGGGGGCTTTCTAAAAAAAAAATTATAGCGGTTGGGGCTGGGAGCCCAGGGGGGACCATATATTAAAAAAATTTTTTCAGGGTGGACATAGCCTTTAAGCAGTAATATCCCTTTTAGACTTTTCTTTGTGTTCTATAGAAATCTTGTGAAATTAGTTTTCATGTTGCCAGAACTACAGAATACAACACATTAGTATGTGCTGTGGGACACAAGCACTATTAGATGTCATTACATCTTTTACTGATGTTCTATAATAGTTTTTGGGGTTTTTTTCTGCTCAGAAGCGATACAGAGGCTGAACTGAAACTTGTCTGTCAACTTGCAAAGGAGGCTGGAGCATTTGATGCAGTGAAATGTACTCACTGGGCGGAAGGAGGCACGGGTGCAGTAGCACTCGCACAAGCAGTACAGACAGCATCTCAGGCACCGAGTAACTTTACGTTTCTCTATGATGTTCAGGTAATAAGCGTTTACACCGTTAATACACACTTTGCTCGATTAGAATTATAAGAGAATACTAGCTGTTGCTTATATTCTCATGCTCCGGATGATTAAAACAGTAGTTTTTATTAAGACGTAAAAGGACAGCCAAACGTTTGTGCCTTAACCAGAAACTCTGTATTTCAGTATAAGCCAATTGTAAATACTATCTTGTGTTCTTAGCACATGTACCACTGTCTTTTACTCTCTAGCTGCCTGTTGCAGATAAAATTCGGATTATTGCACAGAAAATCTATGGTGCAGATGACATTGAACTCCTCCCAGAAGCTCAGAAAAAAGTGGAGCTTTATACAAAACAGGTGAGTTGGAAAAATAGGAAAGATGGTTGATTTTCTATAGAAGATTGCTATCCTCTTGGGCCAGCAGGTAGATTTATTGGAAGAATCTTAAGCATTGCAAATAGCCGAGGTTTGGGTTAAAGTTTCCCTGCTGTGTTTTTCTTTTTCACATCCATGTGAATTACTCATTTTGAGCTTAACTGCCAGATAAGTAGGTTGGATGGTAAACTGCATTCAGCACCTTTTCCTTGTATTCTGCTGTGTGTAATTAAATTACAGTTGCAGAAATCCTCCATTGGATGTAATGCAGTTGTTAATGAACGTTAATGAACAAACTGTGGCAATCTAATAATTTAGATGTTAAAAAAATACAAATAACATTTTAAATGGTTAATGCTTTGGAGTCCTGGGTTCAAATTCTTCCTTGGCCTCATATGCGGGGAGTTTGTAAGTTCTCCCTGTACATGCTTGTGAAGGTTCTCATTCATCCAGGTCATGGTATATTTGTTGTATTCAATTAGATCAACTGGACTTGAAGTTTAGTTCTTGAGGACGTTTCGCTGGCTTTCTCAATTCAGAATGACTTGTACAAGAATCTGTGGCAATTATGTACAATGGAAAATCCCAATTAGCATATCACAGCCAGGTGTTAAGGGTGTGATTGGATAGTGGCTATAACACCTATAACACCTCTTAGCCACTATCTAATCACACCCTTAACACTTGGCTGTGATATGCTAATTGGGATTTTCCAGGGTACATAATTGCCACAGATTCTTGTACAAGTCATTCTGAATTGAGAAAGCCAGTCGGATGACTAGCGAAACGTCCTCAAGAACTAAACTTCAAGTCCAGTTGATTTAATTGAATACAACAGATTCTCCCTGTACAGGATTTCCTCCACATACTGGTAGGTTACTTAGATTCTAAGCTTTTTAACTTTCTGTATTTAGACTTTATTTTTTATAAAGCTAAGCAAACACTGACCAAAGTAGAAGAGAAAATTAGAAAATTATAAACCGGACTTATTTCTGTTGTCTCTCTCCCCCTTGCCAAACAATTCCCCACAATTGCACGTGTGTATGCGCCTTAAGGCTGGAGTCACACAGGCAGATTTTTGGGTCCGACTGATATATATATATATATTTTATTTTTTAATTTTTTTTATTTATTTTTTTCAGTGAGCTGAAAAATGTATTGTGTTTTTGCGGTCTCCGATCGGCCATGGCAAACTGGCATCCGCAGCCAACACTGATTCTTCCCGGCCAACTGGGTTAGCCTGTAAATTCTTCACAAGCAAAGTGAATTTGATGCAAATTAACTTTGCATGATTTACTGCATCCCACCTTTTTTAGTATAGATGCCCTTTAAGCAGTCATATGTTTAGTACGAAATGAAAGGGAAGCCACTGCAATAAAAGCAAATGGCACTAAACAGTTTAAACAGTAGAAATGTATTTCTAGATTTTACTAAAGGTTTCATATTTTAAAGAGCATGTCCATCCCCAAACTAAAATTTAACTCACACTGGCCCCTCTGAATACTGTTAAAAACTCCTTACATTACATCACTGCCCCTTATGGTTCCTCTCCAATGCCTATCCAAAGTCCAGGAAAGAGAAGTAGCTGACTTCCTGTCCAAAAGGTTTCTGCATCTTCCTTGTCCTTTGAGATGACAGTGGCAAACACAGGGGAACCCTTTCCCCCCTCCCTCCCACCATCCGTATCCGTCCGTTACAACCCTTCCACCTAGCATAAATTCCTTTGGCTATAATGTAGGTTACCCCTGCCCACCCCCAACTGCTATATTAGTTTGGTAAAAAAAAAGATTTAGGTTCCATTGTCGTTCTCCTTTGACGGTAGTAATTGGCTGACTCTCAGCCAATTACAGCCACGGCTGCCGTTCCGCGCCGACCACCGCTCCCGCTTGCAGTTTCGGTAAGCAGGGAGCCAGATCAGAGCGCCTGGGGAATGAAGGTATGTATTGTACAGTTCTAAATCTTTTTTTTTTGCCAGACTAATATAGCGGTTGGGAGTGGGCAACGGTAACGTTCATTATAGCCAAAGTTTATGTTTAGATTGGACATGCCCTTTAAGCAGCTGCTCCTCATACTGCCTGGATTCAGCTCATCAACCCATACAGGATAAGAATTCCCTTTATATTCCCTTGGATCATCATATGTTGCACCAAGATTTTCTCAAAATGCAGTGTAAATAATATTTAGTTAAGGTAAATTCCATTTTAAACTTGCGTGCATGAAATGTCTTTTATTTTCATCTTGTGGTATGCATTCCCAGTGAACTCATTAGTACAATGCATTTATTGTTCAGAGCACTGTGTATGTTTTATAACCCACATTTTATCAGTGGTTCGGTCTCATCTAATTAACAGAGAACTTTCTTTTTCCTTCTCCTGTACAGGGATTTGGCAATCTGCCAATCTGCATGGCTAAAACTCATTTGTCCTTGTCACATAACCCAGAACTGAAAGGTGCCCCCACAGGATTTGTCTTGCCCATCCGTGATGTAAGGGCCAGTGTCGGCGCAGGATTCTTATATCCACTAGTTGGAAGTGTAAGTGTTAAATGGCATTTAGATTTGCATTGGGACTAAACACATTACAGTATAATTGGTTTTGTTTACAGACTGATCTTGTGCTGCAGTGTGATTGGACTAAATAGGTTAATATTTTTCAGGTTAAAGGGGAACTTATCCATATAAGTGGCCTTAATTAAAAAAGGCACACTCTTACCTTTTAAAATGACTCCAGGATCATGCTTCTAGCTGCAGTCTATCCAAAGTATAAAGTGTCTGCCCACAAACTTCTAAATAATTTTTAAAACTAGTCATAAGCCTGAAAAGAAAAAAAAATTATCTTTCTAAGTTAGCGAAACTGCAGTTATGCCAGTGTGTCAACAGCTAGAGGAATGAACGCAGAATGGTTGCAGGACTGTAACTAGCTCAATTTTTGGAGGTAGGGCATATGACACAGCTTATAACACATGCCTGTCACAGAGACCGGGCAGTCTAGAAAGTGTAAATTTACAAGCCTATAACTTAACATATAGAGAAGCTATACAAAGTAAATACAAATATTTTGTTTTCAGAACATAATTAAAGCGTATTTCCTTAAAACATAAGAAGCCTATTGGCTGGAGTTGTGTTCCCATGTACACCTTTTTGGTCAAGCCCTGCACTGCTCTTAACAGTGAGGGAATTGAGAGCCTTACAGTAATTGTTTGTTTTTCTCAGATGAGCACAATGCCAGGACTTCCAACCAGACCTTGTTTCTATGACATTGACTTGGATCCAGTATCTGAGCAAGTAAATGGATTGTTCTAAAATCTGAATTCAAAGGTAACTGTTCCTGTAGTACAATGCATCTGGACATATTTAAATTTGTTTCTATGTATGTTTAGAGCAATGAAAGTCGGTTTACGCATCTATATTTTTGTTGCACATTGAATTGAACCACAGGAAATCAAGGAAATTGTAGTTATTTGACTGCCAGAGTCCCAAAACTGACCTGTCAATCTCATGAAGCTCAGTTGCAGTCTTTTGAAATATTTTAAATTAATTAAGGACAACTATACTGTAAAAATGAACTTATTAGAAATGAAGTTTATAAACACTATAGTTATTTTTTAATGGACTGAGCAGATGTCAAGCTGCCATTCAGCTTTTGTTATTTCCCCTACTTGTATTCTTCTGCAGTAATGGATCTATTCATTGCTTTACGGTGGTGTTACAAAGCAATTTTCTCACCGCAGTGAGTATTGAGTGAAACACAGTAACTTTCTCTTCACCTTTTGCACATGTGATGATATTTTCCCACAAACCATCAGTAAAAGTAACTTGCCATTGGTTTAGGGAATGGCTACTGTTCTGTAACAGGTCACATGTGCTACCATAGCAGTATATAGCTACGGCTGATCTGATGGACCTTTGCATTGCCACCTATCACAGCCTTTAAACTGCAGTCCTCCTGTGTTTTGGGACACTGCACATGACACATCAGCACTCCCAGTTCTATATCTGCTGTAGAAATATAACCGCACATACATTGGAAATATGCAAATTGGGATTGTTAGAGATTTAAATAATTTATTTTTTGAATCTTAGTTTATTGTGGTAATAAATAAATAAATGTTACTTTTTTCCCCAGATGTTATGTGCAGACTGTGAACATAGGATTCTTGGTGAGAGAGCCCTGTAAAGGATGTATTCAAAATTCTTCTGGACAATCTTTTTAATTTCAGCTGTGTCTGTTTTTTTAAATGTTTTACCTGTGGTCATTCGGTCATCGTCTGTCATCCTATCATGCTTATAACAATGTATTATTTTACAAGATTCTGGGTTGATGTTTTATTTCAGTTTGCTGATTGGCCTGCAATAGATTTTTGTAGTTGCTAAATCCCATAAGTGTTCAACTTTTACAAAATGTAGAACTTGAAAATGTAAATTCTCAAATATAATTAGCTGTTAAGTATAGCCAATGAAGCCATGTTATTCATAGGGAACTGGTATTGGGACATACATTTGATGATTAACTTTTATTCTTATGGGGCCCATACACACACAACCTGGTCATTCGATCCTGATGTCGTATGGTCGTTCTTTCGTGTATGGGCTCGACTTACAATATTTTTTTTTAATAGGCCCAACGGGAACATTTTTATCATACGACCTGGATTTGTTAGTGTAGGCCCCATAAATGTCGTTTTTACACAGATTTATAAACTAAAAATAGTCATTGCTACCAGGGATAACATGGAGAGTGGAAACCACTGAAGTCATTGTTGCTTATAGAATATATTTCCTCTGTATTTTCAGTAACCCAATTTGTAACTTCTCTCATTGGGAGGCAGAAACACCATCAAGTAGGTAACCATACGGTGCTAGGCACTTCAGGGAAGCTACACCGGTATGTCTACCCTCTCTTAGTCCACCGCCTTGCTAAACCTATTTGCAGCTTTCCAGGCCATTTTCCAGCCGATACTCTTCTCTCCCTGCCAAAAGAATGTTTGCGGAGCCTTTAATCCTTTTCCATATTGCTGCTAGTCCTGTTGACTTTTCCTTCACTTGGAATGAATTGCCCTTTACCCCATTCCATACCAGCTTGCCTTGACTGCTTCAATATGGCACAATTAAGCCAATCAGATTTTTATAGATGCACAGATTGTTTTACAGCTTGGTCACATTTTTGCATAATGTTTCTTTTTTTTTATAAAGGCAAACTTCATATACTGAAGTGATGTTTCTTTCCATTTTAAGCTTCTCTGCTGCCTTCTGGGCAGACAGCTCTTCATTTGGCACCAATCACACACAGGCATAAATTGGACATCACCAGCTGCAGATAATAGGAAACGGGAAGAAAAGCAGCATAAATAATAAGTGTTTTATAAAGGAATGTATTAGCAGTTTAAACTTTAGCAGTTCGGGTCCTCATTATGTAAAAACACTTTTAGTTCTACTTATGAAACACAATAATGTGTAATTTAATGCACATGATTATACTGACCTTCAAATACAGCTATAATCTTGCAGAGAATGTAAAATAATCTTACCTGGGTCTTTAAATCCTAAATGAGAAATACACTTATTATAAGAAGCTCAGTTGATTGCCAGTATGGGTTGCTTTTTGTGTAGACTACAGGTGCTCTGAATCCCCCCTTTCTGCTGGTTTAGAGTTTCCTTCATTTCTGGCACTTTAGGGTCACCACAAAGTGCAAGGGGTATCAGTCAGGAAGGGGATCAGAATAATTGGAGCCAAGCTGCAGACATGAACATTTGTGAAAAGGTATGAAATTGATCACACGTATCCGGGATATCCTACCTGCATCTCTCCGGTAGTTTACAAACATCTGGAGGGCCGCGGTTTGGACATCCATGACGCCGCTCGTAACTGAGGCCATGCTGTAGCACAAAACAAAGTATTGAAAATTAATTAAAGCATGAGATACTATATATATACTTAAATACATGTATGTGGTCTTCAAACTCCTTGGCAATGTCTAATATCCTTATATATTAAAATAAAAGGATACCTACAGCAAGGAAAATATAAAGAAGGTATACTTTAACAGAAGAATGGCTTTAAAAGTGCTGTGGCTAAAATGCATACCTCCCAACATTTAGAAATTCAAAGGGGGGGGGGGGCAGATGGGGATGGAAGACCACGTCCACTTTGTTTAGGTTGTGTGTGTAATGTGGTTATGATAAGTGTGTATGATGTGGTTAAGATAACAATAACAGACTAATATACTGTGGAGGACTGAGAACACTGGCTATTGAACTGGAGGGCTGATTAAAATTTCTAATAAACTGGAGGGCTGTGAACTGGCTTATAAAATGGAAGGTTGTGAACACTGGCTAATAAACTGGAGGGCTGTGAATACTGGCTAACACCCACACACACCACCAGCAGACAGCCGAGGGAAGGAAGGAGTGTAAGTATATTTCTGGGGCTTGTTTTACAAAACTAAATTGGGGGGTGGGCAGGGGTGACCTGCGCTATGGAAAAGGTTTTTTAGGGGATTAAGGGGCCATAAGGGATCCGGAGGGAGAAAGGGCTTCCCTGTGCAGGGACCAGATGACACACAAGCTCCTACTCTTCACATTTTGCAACTTTGGACAAGCACTGCATGAGAACCATAAGAAGCAGAGAAGTATGGTAAGGATATCTTAACACTACACAATGGGGCCAGTAGTGGGTAACATTTTAGTTTTGGGGGTGAACATCCCCTTATATTTAATCTTTTAATAAAATCCAGTTTTGCAATCTCTTCAATGAGAACTATTGGTCCGGCCCTTCACGACAATCCAAGTTTCTTATGCGGCCCCATTTGAAATTGCTCAACCCTGTCCAACACATACAGAGAGGTTCTTCTCCCACACACACCAACAGGTTTGCCAAATTGTTGACACCCCGAGCGAGAGATGGCATGGGGGTGTGAGGTGGGGTTATGGATGTAATGGTGGGGAGTGGGTGTTTTGGGGGCAGGACAAGATGGCAGCCCTGGCAGGCACTTTTCCCACACATACCGACAGGCACTCCCCAAAAACACACCGACTGGCTCTCCCACAGACAGCAGTGCACTTACATACACCACACCAGGTCCATAGACAGAGCCTAACTGCGTGCCCACATACCCCTCCTACAACCTACAGATGTTCGCACATGCAGGGGATCATAAAAATAAAGATCCCTACCCACAACCCGGGATTTGATCAGCTATAAACGGGACAGAGGGATTATGGACAAATTGCAGGACAATCTCCAAATCCAGGACCATTTTAAAGGGCACGTCCAGCATCGTGAGCAGTGAGGTTTTGCACTGACAGCCACTATACTTCCTGGTCACGGCTGTCAAGCAATTGAATGAAAGCTGCGACCAGGAGGAAGAGCGGCGAGGGTCAGTTAAGTCCCTTCAGAGGCATCTTTGACAATTCTAAATAATGGGGTTTGGGGGGGTGCTCTACTAGACTATAAAAAGTTCTTTTTATGCTGGACAGGCACTTTAAGCACGGGCATTCCTTGGCTGCAGTATGCTTGGAGTTGTAGTTTTGAAAACATCTGGAGGGCTGCAAAAAAGCGATACCGCAGCTTTATAAATATGCCCCAAAGACCCACATATAAACAGGCGGTCTGTGTGTAACAAGCCCTGAACCTTTCACTTAAATGTATCAGATGAAACAGTGTGTCAGCTTATTCACAAAGAAACACACCGATTGCCCTTGGTGGTCCAGGTGCCACATGCCCCAAACCCTTCGCTTCAGTTCTTATACCACTGCACCAATGTGCGCATCAGAAGCTCCATTTGTGGTGGTATATTTAATTTGGCTTGAAAGAGGAAAAATTATTTTCTTTTGTGACTTATTCTCTGTCTGTTATTAGGAAAACCAAGGAACCGTCCAGTGAGAATGAGAGTGAATGATAAACAGTAAATTATCTTCCTCTGCTAGTAATAGAATTTATTTACATGACAGTGTCACATCTGCCTGTTGCTCCATCTAACACAGCAACAAAGTTATTATTAAAAAATCCTTTGTCTCTTCCCTCTTAGCTCAATGTGGCTACAGCCAATCCATGGACAGATGATGTATTTGGGTGTTTCTTAACACTTAAATTCCAAAATTCATCAGCAATGCTGGCTGTCACACAATTGTGAATAGGGAGGTACTGTGGCTTATATTCTTATAAAAACCTCTTAGCTACGTAGCTGAGAGTTTTTTCTAATATATTCCACTGCACCTCCCCATTTAAGGCCCATAGCCTTATGTATTATATGATCATTATTACGCTATCTTCCTTTATTTTTTGGTTGGTGATGCCCATAAATAGCAGCTGTCGTGTCTTTCTGTAGTACAGGTGCCTCTGTGCTTTGCATGAACATCAGTGAAGGCAAGCAACAAATCGTTCACACTTGGTTTTTCAAATAGCCCAATTTTAACCAAGTGAATGACACTAGTGTACTGTCTATAAAATAGAAGACAATCTATTTAAAAACATTCCGGTTGAAATACAAATGTGCCCGGTTTGCTGGGGCTGAGAACTAGAATTAAATTACTCACAATCAACTTTAAGTGGTAGAATTTAAAATCTTAAAAGGAAATCTTTGTTAAAATGAATTTTCCCCTTATAACCAACCTGTAAATTCCTGAGTTTAAGGTCAAGTCCACCCCCATCAGTAAACCACAGTAACCTAGGGGATATTAGATGGGTATATTTGCCATGTTATGTTTGTTTCTATGCTTTCGTTTAAAATGTTAACATATATGCAGTCTGTATGTGTTCATGTGCCCTGTTGCCTTGTCTCATGCCATAATAAGATTTGTCAGGTATGTTTTTTCATGGATACAATTTTATTTTATATATTCTGGACACGTCTGAAGATTTCTTTTTTTTTAGGCCATTAAAGGGGAAATTCAGTGCAAATACATATACTTTTCAGAAAAAAGAGCAGTATTTTTTCATCCCAATGACCTTAATCTGCCCATTCAGCATGTTGTCTGTGTATAAATAAATGCAACCGAAATACTGACTTCCTGTTTGCAGGACCCCTAGTAGAGACCGTTATGGTCTTGCCCTTGACCCAGCGCCTGGGTTGATTCAGTTGCTTTGTAGAGATCTGAGCATGTTTGGCCCACCCAACAGCCAATCAGTAGAAATTACTGTTAGGAACATTCCAAGAATGTGGTGCATCCTGGGAAGAAGAAGTACCATTAGAACCTGAAATGTCAGCTCACTAATGTCAACAGCAGGGAACAGCAAAGTGTATGAAATCAACTGATTATTCAAAATAGGAGAGAATATGTAGAATAACTAAGAAGGCATTACACAAACTAACAGTTTAACCAATATTGATAATTTCCACTGAACTGTCCCTTTAACACTGAATCAAAATAAATGTAACAGTTCTGTGTAGCAGGGCCTGGAAGCAAAACACTTACTCATATGTCCCTGTGGATGCATACAGCTTTCTAATTAACACACATTCTGGCCAGGATTTCAATGCGGAACCTGTGGGATTAATGAAGTCTTGAGACTGAGAGGTTACTGTGTGTCATGTTTGTCATTAAAGAACATGTTTGTGATTTTTATTATTATTCAGACTGCAGCACAGGAGTCACCATGTCTAATTCCTACACTGTGTAAATGATCCGTTGTGATATTGAATCTCCCTACATTTGCACTCCTCCAATATTTTGGTGCCATGATTGTCGATCATTTGCCCAAATCGGACAAACATTTGATCGAACAGGGCAGTAAATTTATACCGACCGTATGGTCTTCAATGTACCGTATGATCTGCAGATATTCCTGCATGGTCAGTTGGGTCAAACAAATGAACCGTAAGACACCGTGCATGGAGGCCCACACAGCAGTTCTACTGCCCTTTTCTGTCTTAAACAGGTTATAAAGACCTTTCGATTAGGTTGACACTGCAAGATTTAATGCTTAATTCACATTTATTAATCAAATCTGATTTGGGCTTGGCTGCTTACACTGGGAACATGGCCTTTATTGTATTCCAGTGTGAACAGCTTGTGGTGCTACACTGACCCACTCGTGAAACATTAAACCAAATGTTTACTTTCTGTACAAAGTCAACATGGAACTAACCGTCACTTCATAAGTTGGTTTGCAGGGACAGACAGCAAAATCCTTAGCCCTATCTTTCTGTTCCCTGCAACTTCATTTTAAATAATTTTCAAATATGAAATGATGGTACAAACCCTCAAGTTTGAATTTTTTTTTGTCAAAATACTAATATGGTTCAACAACTGTCTTCCATTTTCCTTTTTGACACCCCTACTGGCGCACAATTTTCTCGTTGTTGCTGTGAAAGTGATGTAAAGGCTTTAAAAGTAGTAAGAACATGTAAATAAGTATAGGTAGGGAAACAAATCCAAGCAGACAGGAGGAGGGAATGTAATAACACATAACCTTTATTCAGCTATATAAAAACACGATCGCACCAACCGTCCGTTATGGCTGGTGCCAGGGCCGGCCTTTGATATGGGCGACCTGTGCGGCCGCACAAGTTGCACTACCAGGGGGGTGCCAGCAGCCAAGTGTTGGCTGAGAGACACGGACCTGTAGGTAAAAGTTGTGAATCAGTGCCACAGCCCCCACAGTTACAGTCCTGCAGATCAAATGTATGTCACAGCACCACCCCACAGACAAAGCCCCAACACATGTAAGCTTTACATAAGTTTTCTGTATGCTGTGCTGTTCTGTCTGTGCATTTAGTGTTTTACATTTTACGTAATGATGTACGCACGATGTATACAAGCACACATTGCAAATACAGTTAGACAGTAAGTGCAGGTGGTGGACTTGATTTGAAGCAGATCAAGGCAAGCAGCATTAAGCAGTGTGCCCAGGGGGTGTTTTGGAAGGGGTGCTGACTAGTCTTGCACAGGGTGCTATTAATGCTAAGGCTGGCCCTGGCTGGTGCTGTCGTGTTATTATATGGCTTAATAAAGTTTAAGTGTTATTATATTCCCTCCTGCTGTCTGCTTGGATTTGTTTCCACACCTATACTTATTTACATGTCTGTGTTTGCCCTAGAGGCTGGACTGGGTTCTTCAGGTGTTGGGATATGCCGAAGCCACATGGAGGAAATCGGGCGCCCAGCGGTAGTAGCTTTTTTTCTTTCTCTTAAAGTAGTATGAACTCTGATTTAACTGTTTAGACCAAGAAGCATATTTATAAAAGTTTGTTACCTTTTTGCTGCCATTTTCGGCAAATGCGTACTTAACTCAATTTAGAAAGCGATTATAACCAACGGAGAAAAGTCATTATCGACGCAATAGCCATTTTTCTTATCAACACGATAACCGCTTTATTAAACTGCAATAAGTGTTTCTTTGCATTAAGTTCGGCCATTCAAAACCGCCAAGTCTGAGATTGCAATAACCCATAAGTGGCCATATATGTAGCCTGCCAGTGGGTCCATTGTGGAGTGATTCTCAATACTAATAAGGGTCCAGGGAGGGTGTTAGACTATTATCCAGATTTGACTGTAATAGGATCTGCAATTTCCAATTTTACTATAGGAAATCTTTACTTGCAGCCGTTCTCTCTTTTCGCAGTGATACCTGATTTAACCCAATGAATATGGTAATGAAAATAGACCTATCCTCCACTAATAGAATATAACCCCCATCTACTAAACTCTTATTGCTAACTTCTATAAATGTTGAATAATGTAATAATAAAAATAAGCATTCTGTTTCAAGTGTTTCTCTTTTTAGCCATCCGTTGCCTGGGTTTCAATGCGCTCAGTTACTTTTTCCTGAATACATCATCATACCTTCCTCCAGACTTGACTATGATTCTGTGAAAAAAACAACACCCAAACACCTACATTCATTGCCGCACACAGTCATAGCATAGTCTGTAACATTCACCTTTATAAAAGCATACAGTTTTTGTTCTAGATCAGTGGCAGGCTGGCAGCTGTACTTTTGTCTTATCTCAGGTTTTTATTTTCTTTTGGCTTTAAGTCATTTATATTTCTAGGATGCATTTAAGGTATTAGCATTAATATTTGATCATTACAACAACATAATTTTTTGTTGCTCTATTAATGAAATTTTTATTGTTTTCTCTTAGCTCAAGGTGGATTCAAGGTCACTGGTGGCCAAGTTCTTGGGAACACAGTCTTATCAAATTAGCAATGACATATCTAGAATTCTAATGCTATTTACTGTATAAAAAAAACTTTTACAGTACACGCTGCTATCTGTAAATAAAATTTTGCCCTTATACGTCAATCTATATATGCGTTGGTGGCAGGGATCCCACATATATTGAGTTAGTAATTTCGATCCCACATGTATAATGCTCTTGGTACATTGATGATGTAATATGGAAGGGTTCCAAATCAATTGCCATTGCACGTGTGTATGAGGCTTTAATTGTATATGTTCAACATGGTATCTATTTCAGAGCCAGTCTTTGGAACTTTATGGGATAGGTTTAATACATATTTCATGTATAGTTGCAGGACCCCCCCTAAACCCTAGTTACGTTTTACTTTACTTCTGAAGATGCAGCAAAAAAAACCTTACAAGACCTGGTCCCTTGCTGGTGGATGCTAGAAACCTTGGGCTCCTCCACCTTCCATTTGAGGATGCCCCACAGATACAAACACAGGGAATGAGTGTACTCTTAGACCAACAAGGGTGCAGAAGTCTCAAAAGTTCCTCCCTTGGGAACATCAAAGTCCAAAAATAAAGTCCAAACGAGGGTCGCACTCCAAATATAAGGTGATTATTTGTGACCACAATAAATGCCCCACAGATACTCAATAGGCTTTAGGTCTGAAGACACAAACATTCATAAATTTAAGGACAACTACACCCTCATAATAACATCAAGAAAGAATAGCCTCTTTAAAATATGTTAATATATCATACTTTGTCCTCTGAATTCATTACTGTATGCCTGGATGCTTCATGAAAACTGAGCAATGTAGTGACCTGTACTGAGGTACATTCTCAGAAGAGGCAGTTAGGGGATTTGCATTCAGTCATTGGCTGTGATGTCAAATCTATAACTGACCATTGCTAACTGGAAGAACCAGGACAGGATATTGTGCAGGATTTTAGGTTAGACTTATATATTTCAGACTATTACAGGTTAGGGTTTTGGGGGGTGATTTACCTGTATGTAAGTTTTAATTTGAGGGATGGACTTGCCCTTTAACGAATTTTCGGTATTAAATGTATGACCGCGGGGATACATTTACTAATGTTGTGCTAAATTGCGCATTTACAAATAGGGCCCATGGTTCCAGTAATCCATATCCTTAAGCTGGAGCCACACTGTAACGCGCTCGTGGGCCAATCTGCTTCTATCTATAAGTGGACTTATAGTTCCAGTGAACTTCTGGTCATGGCTCCATGGTCGGTGGACATAATATCATAGGACACAATGTATACCATGCCTTCATAGTTGAGATTGTGTATTTGAAGGTGATATTTATATCCAACAGTTCAATACAGACATTATGAAAATTTTGAAGTAGACCCTTCCCGGTCAGAGGAGTTTTTAAGGCACATTGGTGTTGTATTATATAGGGTTTTGTTTGGGGGATAGGCTTTATGGGATATGAATTTGTAATAATAAAGTCTGTTAAACTGACAATTGGACTCGACATTTGTTTGTTGAGTGGTATTTTCCACTGTAGAATGGGGCGTTAATTATGAACCATGAATGCCATTTGCAGATACTTTGGATACTTTGGTTCAGTAACGCGCTCGTAGGCAAACGGAAGTGCGCGGTCGCGATCCCACCTTGATTCGCAATCGGAGCACATGCAGTTGTCATGGCAAGTGGACTGGCTAGAAGCTGAACTTGCTTTCAGGCTAAATATTTGAATTTACACACAAAAACTGTCAATTCTGCTGAATGCCTAATGACTGTCATGTAATTGTCATGCAATGTACAGTATTGTGGTATTGAAAAAGCCAGAAATAAATAGTTTTGTAGACAAGCAGACAAGAACTTAGAGGGCCTGCCAGTGTACAGCAATTAGTAGTTCTAATCTGTTAACCTGCAAATGGACAGGAACGCGGACAAAATGCATTGTCCTAAGTGCACTCAAACAGCAAAACGCAACGTGGGACCTTGCCCTTAGCGCCCCACCAGCAGTGGGTATCAGAATTACAAATGAATCAACCTGCAGATGACTCATTTTTACTGACAGACCTTTCTGGGTTGCTACATGTCTGTCCTAATCTAATATGTATTGCAGCCGTGTAGAATGGCATACATGAATAACTATTCCCAGGGGATTTTATCAACTTCCTAGGTAGAATTTAATCAATATTCCACTGTATTGCTGGGATGCTGTTGTTTGTTTCTTTATTCATCTCTTGCCGGGTATCATTTACATTAAATGAAAAAGTTCCCATCAAGTACATGGCAATTTTACACTTTTTCCAGCCACGGATGCAACCCACTCTGTATTTGTGGGGGTTTGTTATTCACAACTTTAATTTTGCCATTATCAAACAGAGCTGTCTATCACTTGGTTGCTATGGGAATGACCAATAGCATGCCAGTGAGTAGGAGTTTCTAGCTGCCTCTGAATGCAGCATTGACCTGTCATGTAGAGCAAGCCGAGAGAGAGCAGGGATGTTGATCTTGTGCAAGGATGTGGTGAATTGATGCTGGAGCCAGGATACTGAGGAATGTAAGTTATTATTGTTTATTGTGATGTAACAGTTGTAGATTTGATGTGTAAATTGCCTTTCCAAACTGTTACTGTATAGCAAACAGGTTCTGGACAGGTGGATGCATGACATAGCTAGTAAGTAAAGTGTATTTAGGGACCATAGGAGCATGCACTGCTGCAATTCAGACAATCCTTTAACCTGTTCATTGCTATCAGGCAGCATGGCAGTGTTCAATGAGCTGCATGTTAAAGCCCTAAGCATAACATTCTACTGTTGTGGTTTATGGGCAATGTCAAATCAATATTACTGTAATGATAGTGAAGAGCTCTTAAGGATTAATGGCTGCTGAAGTGACTGTACAGGTCTCAAAAAATCACAAGGGAAACAAATCTTTATGTTGTGAACTAATTAGACACCAATCAGTGAATTTGTTGAATTGATCTAAAATCGCAGCTAACTATGAGGTAGATGGTAGGAATGTGCCATTTTCACATTGTTCATGACACCAATAATAAATGATAGCAACAGTATTCATTTTTCCTATTCAGAACACCTGCTAGAACTGCGTATTCCTACTCACTAATACAGATTTAAGGATCTGGGAAACATTATATATTAGCTATGCAGTTCCAGTACAGTAAGTGTCTGTATATTAGAGACCTCATTTTTTGAGATCAAGGAGCTATTCACTATGCACGGTGTATACCCCACCTTTGCTTATCATCTAAAAATCTGTATATACTTTCACTTACATATATATATATATCGCTCATAACAACCAGCTGCAGCCCTCCACCTTCCAACTTAGTGATCAAACCAGCAGAGAACAGAAAGAAAATTAGAAACTGTCCAGGAGATTTACCTAGAACCACAACCGCTCTGGGTAGATCCCCGTAAAGGAGATTCATTAACGCTTTGCAACTCTGGGGAACTTAACCCCTTGTGGCCCTTCTTGCTGGCATTAAATACTTAAATACACTATTGAATAGCTTGCTGTGGATGAGCAGGTGGCTTTAGCAATACCCACACAGCTGCAGTCAGTAAGAGGTTAACCCCATTTCGGCTCTGAAATGCAATGCACTTTAGTTTGTCTGACAGGTCCTGTGTGAAAAAAACTAAATCTGTGGGTCACTACACTTTTTTGCTATTGCTGCACTAGGACTATTTGCTATGGCCTATACTAGGACTGATGAGCTAGAGAAAACTGGTGTAGGTAGGTTGGGCATAGAAAATCATGTGAACATGTCTTCTAAACTTCACCACTGAAGCCTCTGCCCAGTCAGGGATAATTTCTAGAATTTTTGGCACCTGAAACAAAAATTAAAACATTTTAAAATGTGCAGGTTTGGATTTTATAGTGAGAAGAATAAAATAAGTACACAACGGTATTTTAAACACTTACTCAAACGGTCCCCATGCTTCATTTTACACAAATAAATAACACAAATCTAAAGTGTAAAGTATATGAAACAGATATTACGCACCTTATGATTTTGACAATATTTTCCGCTGGTCATTCTGCTGCCCCTGTCAGGAACAAGGGCACCTGCCACCCTGAAACAAATGTTACAACTTAACATAGCGGTGCTGCTTACTTTCCTTCTCTCCTGTGATTCGCTCAGGGTTTGTGGGGCTGAACTACATAAGGTAAAATGTTTCTTAAGAGGGTGGGGGACAGTAAACTACAGCAAAAAACTTTGCTGTAGTTTGGCTGGGTTGAACTGCACTGAACTGTTTTGTATGTGGGGCCCCATCTAAAACCTAGCTATGGGGCCCTGTGATTTATCTAGCTGCGCCCCTGGATTCGCTCATCATTTGCGGGGTTTTGTGCTTGCAGGACCAAAGGAAAGTAAGCAGCGAGTATTGCATCTCCTTGCACATGATCTACTTGATCTGCCAAGTGTTCGATGGCTTGTGTGCTGCATTCTCACATACAGAAGTATGGTTTAATGTTATGTGAAAACGTCCAGCACACTGCAATGAGGATTGTAATTATTCATTCTGCAGTGGAAATAAATTAGACAGATTTTTGGCTCAATAGAACTGCAGCACATTTCAGAAGTGCACACCACTTCGCAGTAGAATTCACACCCAAACATGATGTATCGCATAATTATATTTCCGAAATGCACACAGTATGTGTGAGTATATTTTCTCTATTTATACTATATTAAAAATAGCTTACTAAACAAATATATTAGAGAAAAATTGCAGCCCTATTCTTGAGTGCTCTGACATCACATTGTGATCACTTTATTCTTAGTAGCACTGGTAATGTCAGCCTCGGGTGCCAATCTTGAGAACTGATTACACACACTCGCACACACACATGCATTGGGAATAATGAATCCCTGGTAAAACTATTGATTACATTACTTCTTACCATACACTAGAGAGGTTAGTGATCTCAATTAAGATTATCTCCAAATTGATGATCTGCCACACATACCTCAATAGTTAATGTGTCGCTCTGCAACTGACAGGGTTTGACATGTGGTGGATCGTGTAAACAGATTATTGGGTGGAGTTGGAAGTAGCCCAGTAGACTTAGTTCACATTGGCGCTAATGACAAAATTAGAGGTGGGGATGTCCTTAAAAAAGAATTCCGAGAGTTAGGGGCCATGTTAAAAGTAAGGACCTCCAGCATAGTATTTTCAGAACTACTACCTTATCCATGTGCTACATTAGGGAGAGTATTAATGTGTGGATAAGATGTTGGTGTAAGGAGGGGGGGTATGGGTTTTTAGAGAACTGGGCAGAATTTTTTGTCAGCTACAGGCTTAGTAGGAATAGGCTCTACCACACTGATGATGGGGGAGGATACTGTGGACATCATTGGGATCAGCTGCAAAACTGCAGGGGCCCTGACCCCCCTGCAAGATTAAAAGAAGGGT
This sequence comes from Hymenochirus boettgeri, assembly GCA_019447015.1. Lineage (NCBI taxonomy): Eukaryota > Metazoa > Chordata > Amphibia > Anura > Pipidae > Hymenochirus > Hymenochirus boettgeri. Next base: position 262,791,610 of record CM033476.1, on the reverse strand, counting down.
ACTGAACCAGCAAAAGTTTGAAACAGCGAATCGCGTTTATCTTTACTGCACATGCGCAATCAGCAGTTTAAAAACAGCTGGTCTAGGACCCTCTTAGTATTAGATGTGTTTTCTCAGTGAATATACCCTTTAAAGGACATGTCCACCATTAAAACAAAAAACTGGTGACTTACCAGTTATCTCCCGCAGCCCCAACTGCTATTTTTACCAATATATTTCATGTAATTTAAACCAGATATTTAATAATACCGTATATACTCGAGTATAAGCCGAGGTTTTTAGGTTTAAAAATTAACCTAAAAACCTTGACTCGGCTTATACTCAGTCACAAGGAACTTACCTGCAATCCAGAGGCAGCCGCGAGTCGGCCGGTAGTTCCCAGTAGTTCTTCGCGGTTGCGCGATGACGTCATCACGCACGCTGGCGGGATGACGTCATCGCGCAGCCGCGAAGCAGTAATGGGAACTGCCGGCCGGACTCGCGGGCTGCTTCTGGATTGCAGAGGAGGAAGACTGAAGACCAGTACGGGTAAGTGAGCTGGGGGGGGACTGGGGGGAGGGCTGGGGGGACAGTATGCCATGCAGACACCCACATTACCTTTTTACTATAGGTGGTTGGAAACTACAACTCCCAGCAACCAAGCATGCTGGGAGTTGTAGTTTCCAAACATCTACAGTGGAAAGGTATTAGGGTTACTGTATACCGTCGGCTTATACTCGGGTCAATCATCTTTTCTAATTTTTGAGGCAAAAATGGGTGCCTCGGCTTATACTCGAGTCGGCTTATACTCAAGTATATACGGTATGTTCTATTTCTTTATGGCAAAGTGATCTGCCTCATCCCTCTGCTTAGTGAGCTTTTTATATGCTTGAGCATGTGAAGAGGAGGCAGCTGGTAATAAGGCAGTCGTCAATCATTGGCTGTGATGTAAGTTGTCACATCCTTGATTGACTGCATAGAGGAAGGGGGCAGCTTACTCTGCCAAAAGGGATAATAAATATTCTTAAAGGGCAAGTCGAGTCCCCAAATAAAAATATATAAAGCTAAAGCATCTTCCAAAACCTGTTACAAAAACTGTAATAGTCTGAAATACATGTCTAACCTGAAATCCTGCACAATTTCCTATTGCCTGTTTCTGCTTCCTGATTCTTCCAGTTAGCAACTGTCAGTTATGGATTTGACAGTTAACATCTTTGCCAATGACTGAATGCTAATCCCCTAGCTGCCTCTTCTGAGCATGCTCAGGCTCAGTACAGGTCACTAAATTGCTCAGTTTCCATGAGGCATCCAGAAGCGTAGCAGGCATACAGTAATAAATTCAGAGGACAAAGTAAGAGACAATTTTTTCTAAAAGATGCTATTATGAGGGTGGAGTTGTCCTTTAAATATTTGGTCAGTAATGCAGGAAATAAAGTGCAAAATATATCAGTTGTGGTTAAGGGCAGCCAACTGACAACTGACCAGGTTTTTTGTTGGTAAAAGAGGATGGTGAGAATGCAAATGTGCTAAACAGTTTTTCCCCTCTGCATACCCTCTTGCATAAAATCTTAGTCCTAATAGTGGAGACTGTAATAATAAGAATTGTATAAAAGAAGATTACCCCGACTGGCAGAGCGTATGGTATAGAAGCAACTAGATAAATTTAATATTAATAAAGCCCCAGAATCTGAGGAAATCTTAAGAGAGTTCTAACCAGTTTTATCCACAGTCTAGATTATGTCTAGGCTACTACTGCTCCCCATATTTTATCTGTTCATTATCTTTTCAGATTCACTTTTGTCTGGCGATGTGCCTCTGGATTGGAAATATAAGTAGTATAAGTAGTAATAGATAGTATAAGTAGTAATAAGCATGGATTCATGAGAAATAAATCCTGTAAAACTTGTTTGGCTTTTATGAAAATGTGTATTTAGATCCTGGCATAGCATTGGATGTAGTATACTTATAGGATGCTTATGTTCAAACTAAGTTTTGTTGGCCTTGAAAAACATTTGTATACCAAGAGTAGTTGTCAACACAGCTTCATCTGTAGCTATTTTGCCAATATAGTGTATAAATTACTTAGAAAGCAAGGTGTCTGTGTTTGCTGTTGCCACAAAACTATGCAAAGCATTGAAAACTCCAATTGATGTGTAATTAAAGACCTGAAGATAATGTAAAAATGAGCAGAAGAGTAGCAAATGAGATTCAATGTTGATAAATGTAAGGTGGTGCATTCTGCAGACAGCAATGGCTAGAGATAGCAAGATATTATAAAGTGCGGAAGAGATTCAAGGGAGAAAATATGATTCTCCTACTTTACAAAGCACTGGTAAGGCCTCATTTGGAATATGTGGTGCAGTTTTTTTTTGTTATAACAAGGGACATTTTGAAAATGGTAAAAGTTCAGAAAAGAGCAACTAAATTAAAAGGGCAATGGAGATGATTGACTATGCAGACAGATGAGAGTCAGGGCTGTTTACACTGGCAAAGCTAGGGTATACAATAATTTTATGCCAATATATTATGAATAGGCTAAAAAGGTTGGACTAGATGGACATATTAACTAGATTGTAAGCTCTTCGGGGCAGGGACCTGCTTTCCTCTGTGGCATTTCTATTTATAGAATTGATATATTTATGTATTTGCCCCCTTTGTATGACTTTTTTGTATTTTGTTATTGTACAGCGATGTGTACCCAAGTGGCACTTTATAAATAAACTATACATACATACCGTATATACTCAAGTATAAACCAAGGTTTTTAAACTTTAAAATGTCCCTGAAAACCTCCCCTCGGTTTATACTTGGGTCCCCAATACTCTTACCTGCAAACTCACAGGGTTGCAGAAGGAAGGAGACCAGAACAGTGACAAGAGTGTAGGCGCCCCTTAACCCTTAATATCTCACTATGCTCATCTGTTCTATGGGGCCACTTAAGTCTGCAGTTTGGAGGTGAGCTGGAGTACTTTTTTTTTAATGATGGCATATTAACCTTGTATGGTGGAGGGGTGGGAGGGCTAGATAGATTATGAAAATGCATATTTTTATATTAACTCTGATTAAACTGTATAGGGCAGTGATGTTAAACCTTGGCACTTCAGATATTTACAAACTACAACTCAATTTATTATCACTTTAACTAATTACTGGTTTGGAGAGCAGTGGTCATATTTTCAACCCTCGGTTGATACTCGAGTAAAGCAATTTTATTTTTTTTTTGGGTTAAAATATGTACCTCGGTTTATACACGGGTTGGTTTATACTCAGGTATATATGGTACATATGTCTTTATTAAAACACCAACAATGTGATTATGACTATGATTTGGGAGTCAGAAAGATGTCATATTGTTATGCATCCTAGGCTGAAAGGGCCTTCCTATCATAAGCCAATGTCCTCTATTGATAAGAAAGGCTGGAATGTCAGGTGGAGAAGAAAATACTGACATGAGCCAGAATAATATACAGTAGGGAATAAGACCAGGTTTACAATGTTTAGCCAATAAGGAGTATAAGAGCCTTAAAAGGAAAAATCAAAATTACATACTGCATATGTGAAAATGACAAATACAGTTTTACATTTGACAATGTATTTTCAAGTTTGCAATGAATTGAACTGCAGTGTTTGAATGGCGATAGTCGAGGTGCCCAGTCTCTGATTTTGTTATTCTACATCAGCATGTTTATAACTATAACAGGAAAAGGGGAAATTGATCTGGTTTTGTATGATTAGAAAGGATATCGTGTCCTCTCAACAAGTTAGTTAGTGCAACCAATGTGTTTTTTTACAGGAAAATAATCCTGAGCATTTATGGGCTGAGCCATGAATTTTATGTTTCTTAGTTTAAAGACAAAACTTACACATACTTGTTTTCTTTGGCAATGGTATTCCAGTGGCAGGTTCTTTAAAGCCTAAATGACGTAAGTCATAAAAATAGATTTTAATAATTACCTTAAAAAATACATTAACCTTTTGGTCCTTGGCAACATTTCCTCTAATTGTGTTTTCTGTGTGGTACATATATATTTTCTGACGAAGTCTTAATAAAGACGAAACGCGTCCAGCCCTTGCTTTTAACTTGCTCCTCCTGTGTATCCCATCATCTAATCCAGTGTAGTATCACTCTTTTGTATGCCTTGGGGTTTTGGTCTGCAACACTGTTGTATTTGATAGCTAATCATATATTATGAGACTTCCATCATTATACTATTGTTAAACCTATTTGAAACCTTGTACTAGGCTATATACTGTCTCTGCATTATTGGTGGTATTATTGTATATATGGTACTTATGTAACCTTAACCTGCTTATCCAAGGTTATTATTACTTTGGGGAATGTGTAACCAGTCACTTGAGGCTAACAAATAGTGAGTACAAACGCAAACACTATAGTCATATGCTGCGGTGCTACGCCCTTTTTTTATCCACCTGAGATATACTGGTATATCTATTTATCACTAAGGTAATACTGTTATGGGCTACATCTGGGCTACATCTGGGGAGTGTTTTTAATGGTTAGGGTTTTTTTCTTTCTGTTTGATTATGTATTTGACATTAACTTGTGATTCCCGCTATTTATAATAATTTTTATTTTATATATATATATATATATATATATATATATATATATATATATAAGTAGGTGTGCCCGGTTTTATCCACTGCGTTGATCCTCTTTGTCTGGCACATATAGCTGAACAGGCATGTCCCAGTTTTGCAGATGCATGTGTTTTATATCAAGTCATATCCATACTTTAATACATAAGACATTTAGGTGTTTTAACATAACCAACGACCTTGATCAATATTTTTGTTGATATTTTGGAATTATCTGCAAGAAATCTCATCCCAACAATAATTTTTCACACAAAATGGATTTGCCATGTCACATTTTGGCCAAACATGTGGTCTTGATACACCACATGATCAGTTGTGGGGAAATAACAGTGGTACTCCTTTAAAAGGTATCTCCACTCGTATTTTGAAGATTTGGTAATCCAGTTCTATTGAAGAACGGGAGGTAAGGAGCTGTGCCTTACCTTCCGTTCTTCAATAAACACACAGGAGACTGGTGACAAGCTTACCTTCCGTTCTTCAATAGAACAAACAGAGCCGGGAAAGGTAAGAAACTTACCCGCTCGCTCGCTCCCCGGCGCTTAGTCTGACAGGTCCCGACGGACCTTGTCTTCTATGCGCATAGATCGCGCATGCCAGAGAGACAAGGTCCGTCGGGACCTGTCAGACTACACGCCGGGGGACGAGCGAGCGGGTAATTTTCTTACCTCTCCCGGGCTCCTGTTTGTTCTATTGAAGAACGGAGGTAAGGCACAGCTCCTTTACCTCCCCGTTCTTCAATAGAACTGGATTACCAAATCTTCAAAATACGAGTGGAGATACCCTTTAATTCCCATCCAACAGACTACTGATCATCTTATCTATCTGTAGTCTGTGTGAAGGGAATATTGGGCCAGTATTGTCCCATGTGTTCCCAGCCTAAGGGCCTGTGTCAATTTGAATGGATCGTCTTGTTGTAAGCTGTGTCTCCCCTCTGAATTTGGCAAAATAACATTATTTATAATGCTCCTTCTTACCAAGGAATATTTATTAATTTGTTTATTCACTGTTCTGCCATGCTCAAACAGCTCCTGAAGACATCCCCCAATATTTACAATACGGCGCTGGCAAAATTGGCTCCAGACAATCCAGGTTGCGGTGACATACGGAAACCAAGATGATTTCCCTACAATGCTGATTTTAGAGGTGAGAGATGAACCCTACCTTATATAAACAGTAGCTAAGCAAGAAATGATGAGATTATAGTGTAAGAGTAAAGAGCCACTTTATCCTCTCTTTAATTTTCTCATTTTGTCCTATGGAAATATGGAATGACATATAATAGAATTTCCACTGGAAGATTTTATCTCTGCTTGAATGTTTCTGATTGTCTGTTTTTTTGTCACTGCTCTTCTCTTTCTTATTGTTGTATTATTTTATATATCTGAAAGTATGCTTTTTATTAATTAAAGTGTAATATATAATATTATTAATTAGTGGTTTGCACTTACATATAGATGTATCTCTGGGGAGGAAAGTGAAAGGAGTGAAAGAATACATTACATTATTACATTAGGTAGAAAGTTTTAACCCAAATTTGTCATTGGAGGTATAACATAATTGGAGACATGGTCTGACTTTCATGCTGTAAATAACCTTATTTTGGGGCACAACATAATTAGGGACGAGCATTTTACATTTTATAACACGTTTGAACTAAATACTTATTTCTGTGTGTTTCTTCTGCAGGTTTCATTGTAATTTTCTTGAATCAACAAAAACCTGCACTGGAAAGCAAAGTCGTAATCAAGGCAAAAAAAAAATCTTAGCAGCATACGCTTTAATTATTATAGATGGTAGATGTTGCTTTTGGTTGACTTTATGGGCATTTCAAAATGTCAGAATGTAAAGCAGATTCTTCCAGTACTACAAAAGATGAAAAAGAAAAAAAGACTCTGTGTCAACTTGAAGACTTCATAAATCAGAATGATAAACCTACAATGTCCTCTAAAGGCCATTCTGCAATGGTATTTCTAAAAAAAGGTAAAGGCAAAAGAAAGCAGAGCAGAGACAATCCTCATAATATATCAAAAGAACTTAAAGAAAATGAAAAGAAGACACCATTAATTGGTAATTCTGTCTCCAAAAAGTGTGATGGTCTCTGTTTTGAAGAGGCATCCAATGAGTTCACTTGCAGCTCTTCAATTACAGAGTCCTATCAACTTAGTACTAATAAAGAAGCTAGGTATTGTTTCAGAAAACTAGATGATGGGACCTTTGCTATAGAGAAGAAAGAGGATATAAGTCATGAAATAAATGAGCCTATAACAAGGAAAAGATCAAAAAAATCTGGTCACCAAAAAGGGAGAAATGCACACAAGCCATTAAAAATGTGTTTCAAGAAAAGGAGCAAAGCATTAAGAAAGACCTCAGATTCAAAAGATGATTATAAATCAGAAATTAATAATGTGAAATGTACTACTCAGTATGATGCCAAAATTATGCCAGAGACACAAAATTAGTATTCGCAAACCGGCAAAAAATGGGCAACATTTAAAAGGCTGGTGACATGTAGAAAGGAATGCCAATCTCTGAAAATGCAGTCCCAACAGCAAGAAACAAACCCAGATAATGTTTATATTCAGAGGGTTCATAAAGTAAAACGATTCTCACATCTAAGGATTCCATGCATAAAGTTCTCCAGGGGAAAGAATTCCTCCAATAATAGCACACCAGCAGAAGATCTGTTTTGTGCTGTAGTCCCAATAGACTCCCATGGATCAGAGCTTGAATACGATTGCAAAAAGAATGACAAAGCACTGGCAATAAAATATCAGCTACAAAGATCTTTAGATGCTGAAAATGGAAAAATTGGAAACAATACGGACCAGTGTGTTTATGAACCTAGTGATGAGATTCAGTCTTTGCCAAAACTCAAGCGAGTTATGAATCATCTGACAAAAGGTACAAATAAAAGGTACATGCAAAAACCACATAAAAGGTCAAATAAGGAAGTTAGCATTGCCTCATCTCTTGAACGAAGAGAAAACTCCAATATTTCAGGCATCTGCATTGAGGGTACAAATTCAAATATTGACCCAAGATTCTTTAGGTCTCCACTTCAAGACCAGGAGTTACTCTGCTGCACAGTGAAATGTTCAGAGAATATATTGGGTGCTCAACACAGTACCATTAATACTGAAACAGTCATCAATGACCAGACAAGTGTCAGTGAAGAGCCTTTAGATAATTACGTTAAAAACAGAACTGCTTTAAAATCCGATCCTTATGAAATGCTTTTAATTACCACAGCTGCAAGTCTTGTAAAGAAGGTTCTTCAGGAATCTGTCCAGCAGCTGGAGGATGAAGAATTCTCAAGTCCTCATGCTGACAATTAATCAAAAACTCTTTCTTTGCCTGAATAAAGTTGTTAAAAGTTTAATTTACATTGAGTGTTATGATGTACAGCAGATGGCAAAGGTTTTCAGCATGTAGCCTATTACTCTTGTCTCTAGGACAACAGACAATTTAAATATACACAATTAGTAATAGTCACATTTAGGAGGAAAAACGCATATATTCCTTAAGCTTAGCCTTTTTGTAGCTACAGTACATAAAAAAACAAAAAATAGCCTTTTGGCCAGTATGCCAGTTGAAATTCACAGATCAGCTTTGTACTATATAAAGTAATGTTTTTGTTTATAAAATGGTATCAGTCCATTTTTAGACAGTTTTTGCTTTGAAGGTATGTCTAAAGTGTCTAAGCATGCTTTTCTGTTGTGGAAACGACCCATTAAGCAATGAATCTGTGTGAATGTATAATGCAATAATCTGAACCTTAAAATGGTATGCACAAAGTTATATGCAATTTGCATTCATAATGGTTATATTAAATTTACATTTTCAATAATTTTCAAAAGAAGATCATTTGAAGAAAAAAAACAGGGTATAGTTACTGTAGCAATATTTGGTATATCTGTGCCTGCCATTTAAGTTGTATCTCAAGATGCCATTTTATTGTGTAGATAAGCAAAATAAGTGCTTCTGATTAGTACTGACACATACAGTATATGTACATGATGAGAGATGCAAATATACCCCTAGTGTAGATGCAGATCATGGAATACAGAGTTTTATCAACATTTAATGCAAGATTTCTGGGGTGTTTATAAAGCCAATAAACTATTGCAAAAGCTCATTTAATAGCAATGTGCTTTTAAGGCTTTTATATGAATATGCCATGTAGAATACCTGGGGGGACAACATCCTAACATGATGAGAGATATTTCTTCTCCACTGGAACTAAACCTTACTGGTAAATCAAGTTCCTTACTGGAAATGTAATTTCTGTTACATCCATTTACTGTTTTTAGTAACCTAGTTCATTTGGGTTGAAAATGACAAAGGTCCACTTCTCAACACCTTGCATTCAGGAGTTCCTGAACATCTTACTGGTATATGCTGATTGAGATATTCCAGGGTATTTGTTGCCAACAGATTCTTGTACAAGTCATTCTGAATTGTGAAAGCCAGTCGGATGACTAGTGAAACGTCTTCAAGAACTAAACTTTAAAGGACAATTATACTCACCTTCCCTCCGCTCCTTTTCTGTGTTCATTAGCTTTTACCCAGGGTGAGGACCTGAACGGGCTGTTCCTCATCCCTGGGTTCGCGTAACTTACACCAGAGTCTTAGAGCAACCCTGCTCTGGTAGGCTCCGCCCCCTCCTCCCCGTCGACGACGAGGCCAATAGGAAGGCACGCTTGTTGCATTTTTCTGTTTTGCCTGTTTGATTGTATTTTTAAGACAAGTTTCCTAGTATTTTCCTATTATAAATATAGCACAGTTATAAGCAGCACTGTAACAATTTTCCTGTTATGGTGTCAGTTACTCCCAGTATATATACTGTCTAGTGTGGTTCACTTTTTGTCCAATAACTGATTTTTAGTGCTTCGCATCTCAACCAATTACTTTTGTGGCTGGTCGAGCCCCTTCTGCTTGCTTCCATGCATGTAAAAAGCACGGGAGACAAGCAGAAGGCAGCGAGGGAATGAGGGCTGGTAAGTATGTCCAGGGGCCAGTTTAAAATGAATAAACCTAGCAAGGTCTAGGTTTTGGGGGATGTTCTGCTGATATAAAAATTATTGTTGGAGGTGTGGACTTGCCCTTAAGTCCAAGTCCAACCCTCAAATAAAAACTTATATACAGCTAAATCACCCGCCAAACTGTAATAGTCTGAAATATATAAGACTAACCTAAAATCCTGCTCAATATCCTGTTTCCCTTGTTTCAGCCTGCTGATTCTTCCGGTTAGTAACTGTCAGTTATGGATTTGACAGTTGACATCACAGCCAATGACTGAAAGCTAATCCCCTAGCTGCCTCTTCTGAGCATGCTCAGGCTCAGAACTAGGTCACTAAATTGCTCAGTTTCCATGAGGCATCCAGAACCATAGCAGGCACACAGTAATGAATTCAGAGGACAAAGTAAGATATATCAACATATTTTAAAGGGGCCATACTTTATAAAAGATGAGTTGTCCTTAAAAAAGTTAAAAGTTGTATATTATACTAAATTGCTATGCATCTAACAGATTAATTATGTAAGCATTTGTAAATTAGTAATTATGGTCTCCATTACACAAGGAATCATATGAAATGAAGTTACTTTTAGCTTTTTTACTCTTTAAAGGTTCCCTATACTTATTTAAATAGTAATCCTACTTTTCAGATTGGCAGGAATGAGTATTCCTGCTTCCTATTCTATACAGCAGAAAAAGAAGAGGACACCAAGCAGGACTGATCGCTGCTAAATATGTTTTATTGCAACATGTTTCAGGCCTCATCTGGTGTTTTGACCATTCTTCTATGTAAGCAGAGTGGTAGCTAGTTGGAAAATGTCTAGATTATTCTAGGCTGACAATATGTGGCAAAAACTGCAGATTGCACCTTGAAGTCATGGGAGTTCCTAATATTTTCCTGTTAACAAGCAGGCTATTCAGATCAGGGAACCTTTATGCTCATATGCATAACTTCCGTGACGCATGGTGTACGTTTTTGCTGCTCAGTGCAAGGACAAGGAGTCAGACTTAAAAGGGAAAGGTCACCCCTCAAATGAAAAATTGTATATAGATTACTCACCCCCCAAACTACTATAGTTATAAAGCTAATCTGTTATGCTACAAAAAATATAACCCTCCCCCTTACCCACTTTTTACGCTCCAAGCTTTTTTACAAGATTTTGCGTTGCATTTCAAGTTAGATTTTTTTTATTTTTCAGCTAACTACAGTATAACAGCTTTGGGTTTTGAAGGGTGATTTACCTGTGGGCCCAGATGCATTCAATTAGTTTATAAATCATTGATTTAAAATCTGTACGATTACAAATGATGAGATTATTCCCCAAACATAATCTTTAATGTAATCCTGAAAATGTTTCTTGATATCTGCTATCTTATCGATTACCAATGAAAGCTTTTTGAGATGTAGTCATAGAGGTGGTACATGCCGATTGGGTTGCTATTTTTTTGATAATGCAACATTGCACATTCCTACTGGAGCTTTACGAGTTATCGGTGCTGGCTAATAGGGATCAGATTGCACATTTTTAAGGGAAATTGGGGTCTCTGAACATTAGGGTGAAATAGCCACATTATTTCTTTTAAAATAGATAGCCCTAGATCACATCATTGACATGCTGTGAGAAATTATATTGCGGATAAGATTCCAACTTCCTGCTTCTAATAGCTTGAGTGACATGTTTTGACCCTTTGGACAAGTTAGATTGCTGAACTTTTCCAGCAATATAAATTTTCAAGCTGAAATCTACGGAAGATCAGTGGTGCAAGGTGGGAAATTTTGAACGGTTCTTCCACTCGAATTTGCAATCAACAGAAAATATTGAAAATCTGATCGGAAAAAAAGTCAGCTGGCTGGCTGGCCTTAAATTTACATTTTATAGGGAAACTCACCAGAAGTTGTTCTAGCAGCAATTATATTTACAAAAGCCATGGTACTGACCATTTGTATTGATAAAGCAAGCATTTTCTTTACTAAGAATGCTTTTTATTATAACATTTTAAAGGTTTACCTTTTAGGCAACAGAAAAAAAAAAAGATCTAAGGCATTGAACATGCAGGCAGAATTTTCAATCCTGTATTGAATTGGCCAGGAATTGGAAGTTAAACCAACAGCTAGCCATTCAGTCTTGACTATTTTTGCAAAATTAGTAATTTTGTATGATCAATCTTGCTATGAACCATGGCCAATCATGTGCATTGTAATTAGCAAACAAGTACCGTATATACTCGAGTATAAACCGAGGTTTTCAGGCTTTAAAAAAGCCTGAAAATCTTACCTTGGTTTATACTCGAGTCAATGTTTCCCTTACCTAGTCCGGCGGCCGCGCGATCCGCATCCTCGCTCCCCAGCCTCTGCGCATCCGGATGATGTCAACCCGGCGCCGCAAAGTGAAGGCGCCGGGTAGTGACATCATCTGGGGAGGCAGGATCGGATCGTGCGGCGGCCGGACAAGGTAGGAGAAACATTTACTTTATTTACACAGGGACACACTTAAGTGGCAAATACATACAATAGGAGTAAAACCTTCTTTATTTGTGCATACTGTATGCACAAATATGAGGATTTACCCCTATTTGCAAGTATTTGCCACTTAGATGTTTGAAAACTACAACTCCCAGCATGCTTTATTGGTGGGATTTTGTAGTTTTCAAACATCTTAAGTGGCAAATACTTGCAAATGGGGTAAATCCTCCTATATTGTGCATACAGTATGCACAAATAAAGAAGGTTTTACTCTTATTTGTAAGTATTTGCAACTTAAGATGTTTGAAAACTACAACTCCCAGCAATAAAGCATGCTGGGAGTTGTAGTTTCCAAACATCTTTAGTGGCAAATACTACCCCCTCGGTTTATACTCGTGTCAGTGTGGTTTTCCTTTTTTTACCTAAAACTAGGTACCTCGGTTTATACTCGGGACGGTTTATACTCGAGTATATACGGTATATCTGTTGTATTCAATTAGATCAACTGGAATTGAAGTTTAGTTCTTGAAGACGTTTTGCTAGTCATCCAACTGCGTTTCTCAATTCAGAATGAATTGTACAAGAATCTGTGGCAATTATGTAGCCTGAAAAATCCCAATTAGCATATCACAGCCCGGTGTTAAGGGCGTGATTGGATAGTGGCTAAGAGGTTTTATATGAACGCCCAGAGTAAGGTGTTAAAACAGCATTGTACATGGCAGACAGTTGGTGTTGAACCCCCCACCTCTATTTAGGCTTGGTTTCTTTATTTTCACATAAATGGCCTCCTTAACACCTCTCTTGAACCAGTCACATTCCTTCCGTGTTTTTGCTTATAGAACTTATCCCTGTATTTGAAATAGGTGGTATTCAGGCACAAGTCCAGTAAGGAACACACCTGTTCTGGGTTGAGATCAGATAAAACCAACTGTCTGTCATGTACAATGCTGTTTTGACACCTTACTCTAGGCGTTCCTATAACACCTCTTGGCCACTATCCAATTACGCCCTTAACACTTGGCTGTGATAGATATGCTAATTGGGATTTCCAGGCTACCTAATTGCCACAGATTCTTGTACAAGTCATTCTGAATTGAGAAAGCCAGTCGGATGACTAGCGAAACGTCTTCAAGAACTAAACTTCAAGTCCAGTTGATCTAATTGAATACAACAGATATACCATGACGTGGATGAATGAGAACCTTCACAAGCATATAGCAAAACGCAAAGTGGTTGTGCTAAAACACAGACTATTCCAATATTAGGGTGGCTATACACTTGGCAGATGTTATAGTTGATTCTGCATTCCATTGAATCTGCAGAAGAGGCTGTACTAACCCTATGAGGTTTCCCCGGCTTGTTGCTTTCAGAAATGTGGGAATGTGTCAAGGTCAATTTTTAATTGTATCTACCCACCAAGGTATTGGGCAAACACTTTCCCATGTGGTTTTATTATTTTATTAGTAACTAGCTAATTGGTCTGCTTAGAGTTAGACACTGTAATAAAAAACAGAACTTTATAAAGTGTTATAAGTGTTGTTTTAAAACAACACTTTATAGTAAATAGTTGAAAGAAAAGAGACCATGGTTATGTTTTTAAAAATGTTTCCAACAATGCTTGTTTTGATTATATTTTTAATTAATTTTTTTAATTATCACAAATGTATCCTAATACATTGTGCAAATTATTTTCTATTATTTACTGTCTTAAAGCAGTTCAAACACTTTAACACAACCAAATGACACACATATACATTTTCCAGGTATAATATCAATTACAACTGTGGATACACAAGATCCAGATCCATCCATTTGTATTTCTTAATCAGAATGCCTTTCTGATTATAAATAATTATGAGATAATTCAGTGCTGTACAATAATTAGTTCCAGGTTGTTATAATCGTATTATAAACCATATAGATGAACTACAATATCAACTTTACAATATGATGTACTAAATAGAAGCTAATGCACTAATTCAAATGTGGTCTCTAAACAAGTTAAATAAAAGCCTGTAGTATTTTTTTCTAAAAAATGAGCCCTGGCTCACATATTTAGCTGCACCCTCTACCCATACGGTCATTGCAGGGGCAGAGCATGCTTACTTAAGACTTAGGCTGGGTACACACTAGCAGATATTTCTGTCCGCCCGACCGATAATGACGTGCATCGGTCGGCCGGAAATGTCTGATGGTGTGGGGGGGCTGGCCGCGACCAAGCTCAATCGCCAGTTTGTCGATTTTACTGGCCAATCAGAACTGCCGGTAAATCAAAGCTGATTCCCTATTGACCGCACGATCGGTTGCGCAAATTGTTGGCCGTGCCAATATTCCCGCAACCAACAGTCATTTGTCCCAGCCGAGCGCTCACTTGCAGCAAACGCTCAGTCGGGACAAAAAGTCCTACCGTGTGTACCCAGCCTTAACGTTTAAAAAAAAGACAGGAAGTACAAACTTTAAAAACAAACAAAAGAATGACAGTTGAGAGGTGGGGTATTGATGCAGGCAGAGACTGGTCACCATCTGCTAAAAGCAATATATTTTCAGCAAAAGTTTTTTTTTTTTTTATTGTGTTTTATTTTTCACCTAGAGATACTGTGTTCATAAACAGAAGGCTTTTATTTAACCTTAACTTGTTTGAATACTACAGGACCCAAAGTAAATGCAGGGAGACACAAGCAAAACACAGTTTTGCTTCGGGCAAAGATTTATTGCTTAGCTGTCAATCAGGGTCCCTGTTGAAGCAGCAATAAAAAAAAAATTTGGATTGCAAAACTTTGTTTTGCTTGTGTCTCCCTGCATTTACTTTGGGTCCTGTTGGATTTGTGGCGTGTGGCGGAAGTGCTGCAGGGATTGACGTGCGTGAATTGTATTGGCCACACTAAGCACTCTTTGAACTGTTGGAGATTGTTTGAATACTACAGTACCCCTTCAAGTTAAAATGCTGTCAAGTTTGTTAAAATTGAATCCCTGTAAATCAATGTGAAGTGTCCTAGTGGAAAAATATACACTGAGGGCTAGGGCCCACAAACGCGTTTTTCACGGGTTTGTGCATGTGATTTTGGTTAGAATGGAAATTGCGGGAATGCAAAAATTTCCGATGCGCATGGGACTGTGCATCCATTTCCATTTTGCGTTCACCAATTTTTTACACAATCGTATGCGTTTCCACAATAGAAAATAGTGAAATTGCATGCGCAAACATGAGACGTGTCATAATCGCAAATGCGCTATTATGGTGCGTTGTAGTGTGGCCTCAGCCTAAATACACACTCAAAAATATCTGAATAACCATTAATCTACCAAAACAGCCTCTACTTTTGGCACACTGGGTTCAAGTTCTCCAAGAAACTCAGGGCAATCTTGAGATGTCTCTGGAAGCTTAGGGGTGTTTTCAGCGAGATTGTTGCAGTATGCTTGCAAAGTTTGATCCACCTGATTACCAAATCTTTGGTACTTTCCGAATTTGTGTGGCTTACTTTTGTGTGTGTAAAGGTGCTCCAGCAACTGACTTCTACGGATAAACCTGTGTCCACACAGTGTACAACTAAGTTTTCTTTTTCTTAAAATTGAAAAGTTACAGTTTAATTCTATGGGGTCTGCATCTTTTGACAGCAAAGACAGCTGACTAAGTTGCAGCTGCTCTTGTTGCTGTGAACATTCTTCATTTTTGTTTAGAAGGAAGTTTCCAAGCCTGTAGCTTTCTGCACTTTCTATGTTCTCCAAAATAGGAGGGATCTCTCCTAAGTCATCACTCTCTAAAATAGATGCAGGAACTCCAAATGGGAGAGATTCAGATACATGAATATGCAAATGATCTCTTAAATTAACACGAGATTCAAAATTCTCACCACAGTAATGGCAGGAATGCATTCTGTTAGTTGCCTTTGAGAAGGTACTATGATCTTCTGGTGAAACCACAGATTCTGGATCATACTTTTCTTGCTTTATTGGCATTGTGGTTTTCTGGAAATCATCTAATGTCTTCACACCTGTATCAATCTCAGCAGGAAAGTGTGAATTTTGCTGCTCCTGACTAACTCCTTCAAGACCAATGGCTACTGAAAGCTGCAATTGGGGTTGTTCCTCTTGTAGACCAGACCTGATAGTGCTTGGTGGATGTTCTCTTAAAGTGATTGTTTCCTTTTGTGGTTTTTGAGAAGTTGAGATCTGGATCCCATATAAATTTGAAGACTGTGTGGTTTCAGATGAAAATACTTTTGCTTGCTCTTCTGACGAGAGTGCAAGAAGGTTTGCATGGAGGAATCTTATTCCCTCATCCAAACGGAGAGAATCCACTGTCTGTTTAGGGCATCTTCCAGTGTACATGATATGCAAAAGATAACTGAATATGTCCGGCTGAATATCTGTAGGTTGAATCTTTATACACTCGCTATTGACAGAAGAACAGGAGAAAAACATTAATACAAGAATTCACATTTCTGTTATCAAAACATTTTCCAACAGACCGCAAACTATTTCATATTATAGTCTACAGAAGCAGTTATTAAAAGTTTTAAGATGGTTGTCACTACAGTCCTCTCTGACAGCCCAGTACTGGGGTGTCAAACTCAATCACATAAGGGGCGAAATTCAAAAAGATAGTCTAAGTTTTGGGCCAATTTTTTTATTAAAATACCAGCGGGTGCTGGATTGGGACTCTGACACGCTTGTGCCTAGTGCTGGGTCTCAGCAGGGAAAGGGTATGAAGCACAATGTTTTGGACTGGGTCCTCTGCCTATGATGGGATCATGTGCTAATGTAGAATTCCCATCTTACACTTCTGGCACAGTAACGGAATGGCCAAATCAATGTAACACCTCCCTCCCCACCGTCAGACTAGATATGTTATCAGCTGTTTCATTGGTGACTGCATCCATTTGTGCAGCCCCAAGCAGGGGCAAAACTATAGATCTGCCTGATTTTACTTATTTGGTTGCTTTCTTTAATCAGGAATTAGAAAGGCATGTCAATTGATACATTATTTGAATCAGCAGTTACCTGGCTATAAGTCAAACAAACTCCTATCACAATGAATACATTTAAATTACTTGTTTTAAAGGGTATGTCCATCAAAAAAGTAATCTGATTTACTGAAGAACAGAAGGTAAATGCACTATTTCTTACCTCCTGTTCTTCAGTAAATCTTACAGGAGAGGAGGAGACACTTACCCGCGGACCCGCTCCAGCGCCAAATTCCTCTCCGGTCCTTTGCAACATGCGCACACAGTGCGAAGGAGCGAGGACGCGTCGGAGACTGTCAGTGAAGTCGGCGCTGGAGCGGGTCCGCGGGTAAGTGTCTCCTCCTCTCCTGTAAGATTTACTAAAGAACGGGAGGTAAGAAATAGTGCATTTACCTCCTGTTCTTCAGTAAATCAGATAGAAACCAAATTACTTTTTTGATGGACATACCCTTTAAACCAGGTTTATTTCTGATTTATTTTTCAAAAAAGCTTACATTTTCAATTCGATCAGTATAAAGGCGCCCTTTGCATTTGCAAAAGCAACTTTATTATTTTACAAACCTGGACTGATGGATGAAGATCATCTTGAAGTAGTTGGAAAAAGCTGCAAGAACTGCTCTGTGTGCTTTAAAATAAACATCTCCAATTGCAACTGTGCAGTCACAAAGAAATCCAAACTCCCGCTGCATATTCAACTGGTTGAGCAGGACTTGACTATGGCAAGAAGATTCCATAGCTACTGTAATAAAGAGAAATGAAATATTAAAGGGCATGTCCACCCTTAAAACAAAAAACTGGTGACTTGTCATTTATCTGCCCACAACCCCATTACTAGTTTGTTGCCTCCTTTCTCTGCTCAAGAGATTTTTATATGCATGTGCAGAGCAGGCAGCAGGTGAAAGTGCTGTCAATCATGGGTTGTGATGTCAGCAGTCACAGCTTTGACTGACTGCATGGATGGAGTGGCCACATTACTCTGGCAAAACGGGGACAGTAATAAACCTTAAAGGATATCTCCACCCCAGAAACTAAAATTGTCTGTAGTGTAGGGTACCCCAGCCCCCGTGTTAGTTTTTGTAAAATAAGTTCCAGAAGCAGACTTACCACCGAATGTTTCCTCTGCTCTCTGCTCCTTGATTGCTGGAAGTTGCAAGGGGCTGAACCAGCAGCAGCGCCTGCGATTGAGAGTCAGCCAATCACAGACGTGGCTGCTGGCTACACAGAGAGCCGAGGAAATGTGGTCTGGTAAGGCTGGGGTATCCTAATCTACATAAAAGCCTTTTTACACTGCATTAAGGGAGGTGGGAGGTTTCCCCTATGCATACCAGAGACCTCAAAAAGGAAGCAGCAGACACCAGATGACACACAGACAGCTTCTACTCTTCCAATTTCCAACTATTTGGAGGAGAGGAGTAATGTAAGAATTTTTTAACACTATACAGTGGGGCCAGTAGTGGGTTACATGATAGTTTTGGGAGTTGACATATATGGTTAGTAATGCAGGTAATAAGGTTCTAAATATATAAGTTGGGAGCAGGTAACTGACAATTGACCAGTCTTTTACATGCCCTTTAAAAAATCAAATGCATTGTCGCTCTGGATATTTGCATTGATACCAATAGCTGCCACACATTATTTCTGTTAAGTTTCATGCATTCAGCATTTATACAAATATGTTTGGTCTAAATTCCACCATATCTTTTTTTTTTAGATAATATTTCAATTCTATTCTATACATGTTTTAATCCAGAGATGTCCAATCTGCAGCTTGTCAACAGTTAAGGGAGGCACATGTTGAAGCATACAGGTAAATTCAGCTTAGAAACCATGTTCATGTCAACTGTGACAAGGGCACTTCTAGGGTTTTTGCTGCCTGATCATCATTAGGTTTTAACAAACAAACCTAATTGGCCTCTCAGCCGATCACAGCGGCGGCTGCCGGTCCACACCTGCTTCTGCCAGGCAGGGGAGCCGGACCAGAATGGCGATGGAACGAGGAGCTGTAAATAGAGATTGGAACCGAGCAGACTAGTTCCTCACCCTGGGTAGTTTCAAATGGAAGGGAGGTAAAATGGGCACTATTGGTGTCCCTGGATCGATACTTTATTTATCCATTCTTTTTTTTTTTTAAACTATCCATAGAAGACAAAACTTTTGTTCCAGTCTTAAGGGATGTCCGCATGTCCTCTGACACAGTGGTGTAACTACTGCCAACGCCACCCCCCCAACTTTTACAGTTAACTATTCCTTTAATAGGCCATACAATTAATTATCTGGTGCATTGTTCACCAAAATAACGTGTCAGAGCAGGGGCATAACTGCAGGGGCCCAGGCCATCAGTTGTTTAAAAGACCAGACCTGAACCGGACGTTCGGGTCCGGTCTTTTAAACAGCTGATCATGCATGCTTTACCTCCTAGTCTTCAATCAATGCATTAAAGGAATAGTTCACTTTTTTAGTGAACTATTCCTTTAATGTATTTCTACACTGTGATCATATCCCCACTGAAGCAATTTTTCTCTAGTGTGCATAACTGTAACTTATCCAATCTGTCTTCATTTTAAAGCTCCCCAGATGTGCGGTTTTATACAGGATTCAAAAACTGCAACACATTCAAAATGAGGCCTTACCAGTGCTTTGTAAAGAGGGAGAATATTTTATCCCTTGAATCCATACCCATTTTTAAGACAATATTTTTAAGACAATATTTTGTATGACAATGACAATTTAATTGCAACTAATAATAAAACATCCAATGGACCAGGAATATTATTTGAACTTATTGGTCCAGCCCTTCACGACAAGTTTCTGATGCGGACCCCTGTGAAATAGAATTGCCAACCACCGTACTAGAAATAAACCTTTTCCAACAGAGATTCACTTTAAGGATTAGTTCACTGTAAAAATGAACTTTGCTTTTAATGTATCAGGACAGAGGCATGAACTTACCCGCATCGCGATCCACCACTGGATCCTTTGACAGGTAATAATTGCTTCCGGATTGAAGTTAAAAAAAGCAAGCGTTTGCGCATGCACGCTATAGCTTACTTACAGAAACAGGTGGGACCTGTCCGTAGCCAGCAGTGGATTGCGATGCGGATAAGTTTGTTCTTCTCTCCTAGTACATTTCCCAAGTGAAATACGGGAGTTTACCTCCCGTTCTTCAATTAATACTTTAAAGGCAAAGTTCATGTTTACAGTAAACTAATCCTTTAACACACATTTATAGTATTATTATGGATTTATATACATTCCATGGTATAAGCAGCACAGGGATTTTTAAGCCCAAAATGCATCACCTTACATTTATCAACGTTGAATCTCATCTGCTACTTACTGAATCAGGCATGCTAGTGCTTTACTCAGGTAGGAGGTACTTTCCAATCGGCTGCCCTTATTAACAAATACAGGATGTGGTAAGAAGCAAAAAAACAATAGTCAAAACAATAATGACCTCCTGTTTGTTAAAACAATTCTTTACATGATGTGGAACACCTTCAGGTAGTAGCAGGAGAAAAACACGTTCAGAGGCTTCTCTATACTGAACTTATTTTACTATTTTTATGCTTGGTGTCTCTCTATGCCACGCAGACAGGGTTACCAAACATTTGGACAGGATTGTACCAACTGTAGGAACAAAATCCCAAGTCCTGCAGTCAAGGCACCACGTCCTCTCCTGTTTGGGCACCAGTAAAATCTGGCAACCCTGTATACAGAGGAAAGGCAATAGCTGCACTGTTTTGTAAAAGATTAGGGTAACTGTGGCCTCCAATTTTACCAAACTATTTTGGGTTATGTAAAAAACCTCAAGCCGTACCTTTAAAATGAACCCTAAATCACATCTCTAGGTAAAATTTATGAGAAGGCCCCTCTTCGCAACTGTAGTTTTTTTTTTTTACATTTCTGTTTAGGTACTTTGTTTTCCCCATGTCTTAACTGAGCATGCAAGCAAGGTCAAGCAGGAAATTTTAACATTCATCACAATATAATTTCCCTGGTCCGAATGGCAGTGGACACACCACAATGGTTAAACCCTCCTCCTCAATTAACAGCATAAATTTGTTCCTGGAGCCCTCACCTTGAGACTTCTTCCTACTGTCCTCGCCAGGAATTTGAAGTTCTCCCCCGTCTTCGCAGGGTAACGGTCTTTCCAACCTCTGCCCTTACCTGTGCCGACACCAAGCACTGGTGCTTCTGTTTCCGCAGCACTCCATTAAGTGAATGAGCTCAAGGAAGAGGTCCAGGTCTGGTTTTCTGGGGCAAGCATTAAGTGGAAAAAGAGTGCTATGTTCATTTAATCTAATTATATGTTGAGTCTTAGATTAATGTTTTCTTTTAAGGTCTTCTCAGGATAGACACTGCAGTGGAAGCCGTTACAGGTCAAGGTTTAAGCAATTTGAATGTGCAACATGTGATAGGCTTACAATGCATGGTTATAAACTATGTTCCAAGTGCAGAGAGACTCAGTCTGGCCCATATTCTTCTATGATGGATTCCATGAAACAAATGATCTAGTCTTCACTAGATTCATTTTCGTCAAAATTCTTGGAGGATATCCGTTGGCATATCTACAATGATTAACCAGGCCATACCTCAGAGAATGACTGAAAGCATTCAAATGCCGCAGGAAGAGATGGCAGGGTCAGCACATGGGTCAGATGCAGAGTCAGTCCAGAAAAGCTCAACCTTTTCCTAGGACACGATAGATGTTATGATAAAAAGTCTACACTGAAAATCGAAGATCTAGCTCCAGTGGTTAAAGAAGATTTGATGTTTCCTTACAAACCACAAATTCAAACTATTTTCATGTTCATGAACAGATCAGGGATGTAATTAAAAAGGAGTGGGGCGCCCCAGATAGAAGGTTCTCCTTCTTGCAGAATTTTCAACCGCTTTATCCAATTTCACAGCAAGATTGGAATTTTTCACCAAATGTCAAAACATCTATAGCTAAAGTCGCAAGATAGACAGCATTGGTCACGGATGACGGAATGGCCTTAAAGGGAAGCCCAGTCCTAAAATGAAAACTTACATTTAGGCAAATTACCCCCCAAAACCCTAAACGGTAATAGTCTAACCTGAAATCCTGCACAATGTCCTGTTTCCCATGTTTCTACTTTCTGGTTCTTCCAGTTAGTAACTGTCAGTTATGGATTTGACAGTTGACATCACAGCCAGTGACTGAATGTTAATCCCCTATCTGCCACTTCTGAGCATGCCCAGGCTCAGTACAGGTTTCTAAATTGCTCAGTTTCCATGAGACATCCAGAAGCATAGAAGGCATACAGTAATGAATTCATAGGACAACGTATGATACATCAACATATTTTAAAGAGGCCATTCTTTCTAAAAGATGTTCTTATGAGGGTGGAGTTGTCCTTTAAGAAATCCTTTAGAATGTAGACTGGAGACACTTCTTAAACTGATGCAATTCAACAGATTTAAAGAAGCAAAGCAATATAGACAAGGCCGCTCATATGGCTAGAAGTCAAATGGAGACCGGAACAGGGGCAGCAGCTTTTTCAAGTGAAACAGTTATGACTATGCCCCAGCCCACTACTTTAAGATAGGGGGCAGAATATCACACTTCAAGGAGAAATGGGGCCGTTCCACATGATGACTTTCCTCTTCAAGTAGTTCCATCCTCTCACCATAAGAATGGGGTGATTAGAAAAATGTTACTAGAGCTCGATGGAGTTAGGCATCATCCATAAAGTCCCCAAAGAGCAAGAAAAATTAGAAATTCAGAGGGATTTAAGCCTTCAGATTTCAGAACAAGCATTTAAGGAAAAAGTAATTCAAAATGGAAAGTCCGTAATAACGCAAATAAAAGAACGATTGGTTAGCAAAAATAGACCTGCATATCCCAATCCTTCAAAAACACTGAAATTCTTATGTTTCTTCATCAACGGCCTTCACTGGCAGCACACAGCACTTTTGGCTTAGCAACATCACCAAGGTTGTTTACAAAGTTACTAATAGTACTAATAGCAAAGATCAGATTGGAAGGAGTACACATCTTTGCATACTTGGACAACCTGTTGATAAAAGCAGATCAATGTCGGAAGCTATTAGATCACATAAAGAAAACCGTTCAGTGTTAGAATAGGGGTGGATCATAAAAAGTGTGTTACAGCTGATAAAGGTTTTATTTCTATGAACCATCATAAATACAGAAAACTTCCAAGTGTATTTGAGGAGAAAAAGGAAGACATTGCAAATTCAGTTCAGAAACTACTAAACCATCCTTCGTCCACAGTTCTAGTCTGACAGCATTTGTTACGGAAATTAGTTTCCAATTTTACATATGGGAGTTTCAGATGTACCTCTTGAAACAGCTAAAAACTACAACTGTACAGCAGTTGCATACCTGAAAAAGAGAGGAGGAACTGTGCAAAATATCACAGAACATATGCTTGACCTGAGGAAGAGAGAAGTGTCTCTCTCGAAAGCTTGTCTGTAAAAATGAACTGTTAGTCCATAATAAAAAGGTATCACCTTATCCTACAGTACTTAGTATAGTATTTGAGGTTGAATAAAGACATATGTCCATCCAGTCCAACCCATCTAGCAATATCCTAATTTCCTGCCTAACTGTTG
Source organism: Hymenochirus boettgeri (assembly GCA_019447015.1). Taxonomy (NCBI): domain Eukaryota; kingdom Metazoa; phylum Chordata; class Amphibia; order Anura; family Pipidae; genus Hymenochirus; species Hymenochirus boettgeri. The sequence goes on along the minus strand of CM033476.1, from coordinate 262,767,966 downwards.
ATCCAGAGGAAGGCAAAAAAAACCACAAAATTTATGAAGGGGGAAAAAATTCCTTCCCGATTCCAAGTGGTAATCGGAAATTTCCCTGGATCAACTCTACTTTATGAATCAATACCAGTAACTTGCAACATTCCTTGTTTGCAGAAACTCATCCAACTTTTTTTTTTAAAATTGATCAATGAACCTGCCATAACAATGTCCACTGGAAGACAGTTCCATAGCTTTACCGTTCTCACAGTGAAAAACACTTTCCGAACTTGAAGCCTAAACCTTTTGTCTTCAAGTCTTAAGGGATTTCCTCGTGTCCTCTGACATGTTCTATTGTGAACAATGCCCCAGATAGTTTATTGTATGGCCCGTTAATGTATTTATACACAGTAATCAGTCATCTACCTCGACTCGTTATTACAAAATGTAGGAAAAGTTCAGTAACTGGTTCAAGTAGAAACAAACACTCATTTTCCACTTCAGTGAAGAGTTCCTTCAGCTGGGACTTCAGAAAAAGCTACTGTATATACTCGAGTATAAACCAACCCGAGTATAAACTGAGGCACCTACGTTTACCTTTAAAAAGGAGTAAAAGTGATTGACTTGAGTATAAACCGAGGGTAGAAAATAGCACCACAACTCCCTTCTGATTCTGTATTGTTTTGAGGCTTTAGTTGCCCTTTAAATGGACAGCAGAATTCCCATACAGTAATAGCCAAATCCAGTATGGCTATTACTGTATGGGACTACTTTATGGGAATTCTGCTGTCCATTAAGGGCAACTAAAGCCTCAAAACAATACAGAATTCTGTATTGTTTTGAGGCTTTAGTTGCCCTTTAAATGGACAGCGTTCCCATGCAGAATAGCCATACTGTATTTGGCTATTACTGTATGGGAATTCTTCTGTGCATTTAAAAGGCAGCTAAAGCCTCATTCCTTGCCACTGCAGATGTTTGGAAAGTACAACTCCCAGCATGCTTTAGTTGCTGGGAGTTGTAGTTTCCAAACATCTGCAGTGGCAAGGAATTGCCACTGCAGAATTAGTGTACTCCCCCCCCCCCCCCCCCCCACCCCCCCCCCCCCCCCCCTCCCCCACCCCCCCCCACCACCCCCCCCCCCCCCTCCCTTGTGGGGGACTTCCACAGTTGCCTCTTCCTACCTGCTCTGGTTCCCCTGCTCTGGATCCTCTTCTCTGCTCCGGCGGCCACGCTCTCCGCATTCCTCTGCTGGCTGACGTCACTACTCGGCGCAGAATAGTGACGCCAGTCAGCAGAGGATACAGAGCGAACGACCGCCGAAGCAGGTAAATCTTTTTGCCTGAAAATCTCGGTTTATACTCGAGTATATGCGGTAAGTCTCTCTACTCTAAAAACTCGCATATCTGCACTAACAAATAAGTGATGGGCAATTCATCCACTAGTTAGGTTTTTTCAAGGGGTACGTCACCTATTTCCTTGTGTCATATCTTCAGTCCTCCCTTGGGATTTAAAGTTAGTACTCAACGCACTACAGTACATTTGAGCCTCTAGACTCTATAGCCACCAGCAACCCTCTGATCCTATACAGAATCATCGCCGCGGCACGCATCCCTGTCCCCACACCACCCGCGGCTTCCCAGACCCACTACTGGGCATTGGCTAAACGATGTCACATGGTCAGCGCGAGCAGGTGGGTCCAGCGTCCATACATATCGACAACCTTTTTTTAGTATATAGGATACGCTGCCTAACTCTTAGACTCTGTTTCTAGTGGCGATAACATCATAATGTCAGCAAGTCAACCTGAATTTGGCAACAGAGTTCTTGAAGTTGCAAATAAATCATAATTTAAGCATCACTAGTCTCCCTCCCATGTTTTTTTTTCTTTGGGTATTGTTTTTCAGATCCCAAGATCCCATTGTGTGTCCATTGCCATTAGGACCAGGGAAATACAAAAATCTATTCATAATTTTCTTTTCCTGGTCAGAGATGAAAGTGGATACATAAACCCTTACTGCTTTTTTTTCTTCTGTTATTCTTATGATTGTCTGTGGTTTCTTTGTGCTTCTTACTATAATTACAGGGCTCGGATAGTCGTTAAAGTCTGAAGATAAGGGGCCCAGGAACAAATTTATGCTATTCCTTGGGGAGGAGCCTGTTGTAGGCGGGAGAAAGGGAATTTAACCCATTGTGTGCCCACTGCCATCTCGGACCAGGAAAAGAAAATCTCCGCAAGTATGATTTTCATATTTCTCACAGGCTGCAGCCAGAGATGTGATCCAGGGCTCATTATAAAGGAAGCACTGCAGGCCTTATTTTAACTAACTTGTTTGGAGACCACAGTTCCCCTTTAAAGTGATTTTCAATACTGTGTAATTCTGAATTTGTGGTGCAATCCTTCCTCTGCTCCTAGTGGCTGCGGCTGACAGGTAGCCGTGACTAAGCATGCGGCCCATAGAGGACTGCATGATCGGCCACGGTTTCTAGACATGTCCGATTGTGCATTTGTCTGATTCTGATGAATAAACGGTTGATCGCGTATCAAAAAACATGCAATTATTTTGGCTTGATTGACCAAAACATCGGTTGATTGCATGGTGTGTACCCAGATTAAGGGCTAGGCCACACTAGCGCCAATGTTTTGGCGCAGTGTGGCCATGCCCTTATAAACTATTTGTGAAGAGAGTTCCTAAGAAGGGGGACAGAGTAGAACACGGATGAGGACTGGACCATGATCTCAATTTCAGCCACAATGCTGCTTTGGCCCATAATCCAACGTGTTTGCTCATTTTGTTGGATGGTTTTTAGGTTAGACTTACGTCTCTTAGTTTTCTAACTATTGCATCTTAGGGGTTTGGGAAAGGTGATTTAAAGTGTATAATATTTCAATTTGAGGAGAACTTTCTATGGGAATCTTCCCTTGATCGTGTGTAATCGCCATAATCGGTCACTATTATCAGACCCACACAGAAATAATGTTGTGTAATTAATATGGGGACGGTAATAAGACTTTTATTAACCGAGACTGACCCTAATAGACCACATAACCTGGAAGCCCCCCTTACATACACACATTGCATCAAGATAGAGCGAGATCAGCCTCCCACCTGCATCGCACAGCGCTATTATCAATGTACATCGGGTCTGTCCGCCCTCCGAACCCACAAACCAGCCAAAAGACTCCCATTTCCGCATTGCGACCAGGGACGGCCCATAACGCCGCCAACCCCCTAATGCTACAAGCCGAGGAACCATTCATAAATTGAAACCGAAGGAATAGGCGGGGGCAACGGCTTCCAGAGCCCCTCCCACCATAATCCTCTCCCGCTCCCTCCCCCCACAATCCCCTGCGCCCGCTCACCGTGCACAGCAAGCTCTCCAAACACTAACCAGCTTACAGCTACCGGCTCTCGGACAGTCTCGCGATTTTACAGGAAAGAGGAGAACCACGTGACTGGGTTTGCGGACGAGGGACTAGAGAGGTCCAGTGTACTGAGTTAACAAACCGCATCGTGGTAGAGGTGCATGCTGGGTGTCCTTATAGGACGTGTTATGTCGGTTGTATATCTTTATTTATACAGGAATGCATGTGCACATCCTTTATAGCCAGTCCATAACACACATGGAACCTGCATTCTGCAAAGTAGAAAACTTTATAGGGTGACTGTGGTCTCCAATTTTACAAAAACATTTGGGGAATATAAACATCCAGAGAGTGAAATATGGCTGAGGATACACTAGAACGCACCAAAGCGCGCACGCAATCGCTAGTGTTGTCACATGATTTGTTTGCGTGTGTTAGGCGTTTGCGCATCGTGTGTTGTTTCGTATTTGCGCATGCGGTTTCAGAATATGCGCAAAAAAGTGCTTTAACGCAAACTGCGAACAGACGCGCAGTCGCATGCACATAGGAACTCACAGGAATGTTCACGTTCCCGCAATTTTCTTGTTAGAAAAAATCGTGGGGGAGAAAACGGGGGCGCAAATGCACAAAAACGTGCTAGTGTGGCCTAGCCCTCAGATATTATTGCTATAGTAACTGAGTAAACTGTGAGGGGGCCTGCAACTGAAGGGACCATGGGGTCCATGAGTAGGAGGGACATGGGGGTCTGCAAAGGGGAGGAGGAGACACAGGACAGATTGACAGTTTCAGAGCAGGAAGTGCAGGGGACCTGGTGCTGCTGCCATATCACACACAAAAATGTAAATGTCTTCAAAACTATGCAAAATAAACAATGGAAATAAATTGCAAAAATTCTCAGGGGAGCAATTCCTCTCAATTTACCTAAAGTCATTTTTGGACCACAGTTCCCCTTTAACAAAAACATTGCTAACACTACTTAAGGAACCCCTCAATGTAAGCAGCTTTGTGAGCAACCACTTGTGATTGGCTGTGACATTAACGCTAACAGCTATTCCCAGAAGCTGCCTACTCACATCATAAGACTTACACACCGGCCACATCATTGGTAAAGGTAAGTATAAGGGAAATAGCTTATGTGGGGGTGCTTTACCTTTACAAAAGGTTATTTATAGTTATAGGATGTATATGCCCTTTATTGTGCATTTTGTTACTAATAAACATACCTTTATCCACAATCTGTTTTACTTTATTTCACTTCCTGGCCCTTACAGAAGCTCTGCTTTTGAAGCCTTTGGGGTCTCACGGGGTGGTTCACTGTGCTCCTTAGAGCAAAGTGAACCAGAGCAAAGGTAGAGGTGCAGGTCTAATATCTTCTATCTGCTGCTTCAAATCTTTTCTCCCTTTCTATCAAAAACTTATTAAAGGAATAGTTCACTCAGAAAGTGCATGTACGTTGTCGTGGTTTTGCGCATTCAATTCGGCAATGTTGTGCTGTGATTGTACAAATAATGGTGATCACATGCGTTAAAGATAAACAGAAATAATTTGTGTGAGAGCCTCCAGCAGGATTATATTGCAGAAATTTTGCAGTATAATCCTGCTGGAGGCTCTCACAAATTATTTCTGTTTATCGTCGGAGCACTTACCACTGAGGACAGGTGGAGTGTGATTGCAGCCTGAAAAGTTTTTTCAAACTTAAATGAGTGGCTATAAATTTTGATTGTGTTGCTGATTGCATGCGTTACCAAATTGCAAACGGGTGTGCGAATCGCAACACAATGGAAACTGGAATGTTTTTAAAATTCCCACAATATCTGTTAAAATGAAATTAGTTAGTTAGCGTTAGTGTAGTCTAGCCCTCAATCTAATAGAAGCCAGGAGAGAAGATATAGGATTTACCCTTGTGTGAGATCCACCGCTGGCTCCTCTGACAATTCCTGGCTGTTTTACTTAACTATAGAATGCATGCTAACATTTCAGTAGTGAGGTGATTGTGCTACTGTCAACAAAAGCCATTTTAGGAATTGTCCCGCTTTCAGTGCAAGGGCTGCATTACTGTTTGTTTACAGTTGTGAGTTCATGGCAAGTCAATGAAGTGCTTATGTGAAAAAATTAACAGGTACATTATGTAGGGCCACGATGAATATTCTGGAAAAGTAGTGGACAGAGTGGTAAAAATCAACCAGTCAGGCCGAGGCCACACTATGATGGACAGTAATGTGTGTGTAAACGTGCGTTTTTACTCATTACTGTCTGTGCTGCACAATAGTGCACAATCGGTACGTATGCGATCGGCAAACAATTGGTGATTGTGTGTGTTACAAAAATGGATTGCAGCACATGCAATGTGGCCACCTACCACAGCCCTGGGGTTTAGCAGCCCTGAAGGTACAGCACCACCATAGAGCAAGATATAGCAAGGAGAATCTAAACTTTGCAACTGTATGATGATAAGTACCCCTTTCAATGAATGCACAGCATTGCATGTCACAAAAAATTACAAACCTTTGTTAGGAAGGTGTACACAAGTTCATACTGTGAAAAATATGGTTAAAAACAGCCTCCCACACGGGGGCATTAATGCCAGCTCTCCAATAAATAATAATTTTAAAAAAAATTACATACCCTCTAGAGCACAGAGACTGGCTTTTAAAATAGTGTAAAAGAAGGGAAAACGGGCTTTTATTGCCCTCCACACATTTTTTCAGGTTACGACCATAATTTTTTTATACTTTTAAACTTAAACAATCTTACTGCAACATTCGTGGTGCAACTGCCATGAGGTGACTAGATGGTTCCAGCCCTGTATGCTTTAATGGTGTGCGCTCATAAAAGGTGGAAGCTTGGACCCTGTATATGTGTAAAATGTTGCTGCTGTTTTTTTTTTTTTTTTTTATCACAGCTGTATTTGCTTGGTATCCACTGTTTATGATAAAATAGGTATCCTTGGATGAAGATGGATGCAGAGATGGATGAAGTTCAAATGTAGCTCTAGGCTATATGTGCATTTTAGTATGGACTGTAAAGCTGTAAACAGATGGGTAATAGAGCATGTGATGCCCAAATACATGACAAAGCCAACAATTAGTTTGTGTATGGGTGTTCAGTTCAGCATCGTTGCTAATCACGGACAACCCCCGACTGAACACCCATACACAAACTAATTGTCAGCCATCACGTAGATGGGCGTAGCGTGCGCTATCGCACATCTGTACTTACCTTACACTAGGCAGAAAATAGATTAGAAATTGGTCTATAGACAAACGTCTAGTCTAATTACCAAAGATCATATTTTACAAGCAGCGGTATTTCTCTTGAAATAATCATATCTGGCCCATTCATTATGTGATCTCAAATTAATTGCATAAAATAATGTGCTAGGTGGTTCTAAAGCCTCATACACACGTGCAATCGCGGGGGCTGCGACTACACGGCCACTTTGCCCAACAAAGTGCCCACACATGGCACGTTTATCGGTCGAAACAGCCATGCATACACAATGTACATTGCAGGTCGGCCCCTGCGTTTGCACATGTGAATGCACCTTTAGGTAGATTGGGCATTTGTCTATTGTCGAAAGACTATCTAAAGTAGTGTATGGGCACCTTTAGGTTGTGTACTCAAGAGCTGATAATTTCAGACTGATCAACCACTGAGACTGATATTTTGGCAGATTGGGCTAAAATAACCACAACTGCTGATTGCCCCCTCCCCCGACCACATTTATTAATAAACCACAGCCGACAGTATGGTCTTGGCAATATTTATTAGACATATTAAGGGCATGTCCACCCCCAAAACTATAATTTAACCCACTACTGGCCCCACTGTGTAGTGTAATAAAATCCTTACCTTACATCCCAGCTCCAAATGGTTCTCCTGTAATGTTCCTGTAAAGTCCCAAAAACTGGCCACCAGGAGCATTGCAGGGAGGGAAATTGTTTTCACCTCTGAGCCCTCCTCTCCCTCCTGTTTTCCTCTTCCCCTAGCATAAAACCCCTTTGGGGTACTGTAGGGCTTCCTTCCCCCAGCCCCAACCGCTATATTAATATGTGCAGAAACTCCCCCGATCATTACTTACCTTACCTCTCTCCTCTGGCGTTTTGGATATCCGGAAGTCGCGTCCGTGATTGGCTGAGAGGCAGCCAATCATGGACGCGGCTAAAGCTAAACTGATAATTTTTCCACCTTAACCTGGTCCTGTCCCATCTTTCTCAATCTCTGTTGAGAATACCCCCATTTTCCCCTATCCAATCTGCACACTGCCTAGGGGTAATTATTGACTCCTCTTTCTTTCTAACCACATTAACTATGTTGCGAAAAACCTGCCGCTTCTTCCTTCACAATATAGTGAAAATCTGCAGGTTCCTTTCTCTCCCGAAATCTCCCTCTATGCTTATGCATGCTCTCATCTTATTGCGCGTGGACTATTGCAACCTACTACTTTCTGGTCTTCCTGCTTCCCACCTCTCTCCCGTTCAGTCTATACTTAACTCTGCTACACGTGTTGTTTCGCTCTCTAATAAACCGGATCCCAAATCTCCTCTTTACCGGACAACAACTGTGCATTACATACAAAATCCTTCTCCTAACATTTAAATCCCTTCACTCTGCTGCTCCTCCTTTTATTTTCTTTCTAGTCTCCCCATATGTTCCTTCCCGTACCCTACGCTCATCGCAGAACCAGCTCCTGTACAGACCCCCCCCCCACTCGGACTGCTTCCTCTCGCCTTAAACCTTTCTCTCTCGTAGCTCCCATCCTCTGGAATTCTATTCCCCTCTACACTGCATACGTCTCACTCCAGCACTTATACCCATTCCATTGTATCTGTGTGTTACCCCCCTAACTATATTGTAAGTTCTACGGGGCAGGGAACTCATTACCTCTTGTGGCAAAGCCCTAGCACTTCTATTTATATAAGTTATATATTTATGTTCTGAACTATTTATGTATTTATCCCCCTTGTATGACTTTATTGTATTTTGTTACTTTACAGCGCTGCATGCCCAAGTCGCGCTATATAAATAAACATATACATACAAATATGGAATGATTGGGGAATGCTGTAAAAACCTTTTTAAAGGAATAGTTCTCCTGAAAGCAGCCATGGAAGTTACCCAGAAGTCTCCGTTCCTTATTTGCATATGCTTGAGGGAGTGCTGAAAGCCTTATTCTCTCCCTATTTTATTTATTGTATCAGTCAGTGACTTCTTCTAACAAGCAATTCCCACTTTTTATTTACAAACTGAACTGTAAGGCCCACGTATGACCAGCAGGGGGCGCACGAAACATTTGTAACCAACAGAAGACCCGGAAGAAACGCGTTTGCAGCCTCCCCCTTCCCCCTTGTAAGCTCCCGGGGCCGCGGTGGAAGAGACGGACTCATTGATCTGCTGCTGGCACTGATGCCAGCTCGGTCCCGCTACGGTAAGGTGCGGGTTTCCTATGATCCGTGTGTCTGGTAGACTGCACACAGATCTCGCATTAAGCAGCACCAAGTGACGTTGCCTCTAGACAGCCATAGTTCCATGCAACCCAACTGCAAAAACAACGTAAGTATGGGGGCGAGGAGTGGTCGCAGTTCGTGTCGCTGATGGTTATTCACTGTCACATATCACAGCCCTGCACTGACCGCACTTTACCGCGTGTAATAATGTCGTGTTAGAGGTTAAACGTAAAGTAACGAAGGGTGAGAGTTTCCCTGGTTGTGTTGATTGACAGTCCATGAATCCTCAATGTGCAACTCCTAGAAGCTCTCTGATTGGCTGTTTGTAGGATATGACGCCACAGGATGGCAGTTCAAGGTATGGAAAGGACAGGGCTGTCAATCAGCTGTTTCTGTATCTTTATAATTGTGGATACTAATGTAATGATTCATGTATTGGGACTGCTGTGGAGGATGATAATGGTAGAGAATTGCCACTATAGACATATATATTTTTAAAGGAAAATAATGTATTCAATTATACAGCAAGACAGTGATGGATAAAGACACCCAAGCAGCTTTTAAAAGCCAAATTGATTAATATGCGCTGCACGTGTGATCTGTTAATTGGAGAGCATGCAACCCCCTTTTTTTTGCGCTATCACATGCTCTCTGATGGAGGAACATCATGAGACCGCAATTGAGCTTGCAACTGCGAGTGGTAACGGGAGCGCTTTACAGTGTGGCCTCAGCCATAGGCTCACAACCCTCATGCTAATGCTTTATATTAGAAAGACAGAGTACACGAGTTTGCAGGTTTAGTTACCCATTCTTTTTAATATTTTGTTTCTTGTGTCCATGCTGCCTAGGAAATAAACTGCAAGGACTAATTTTTTTGTATAATTTGTATACATTTTCAGGGACAGAAGTGTTGAAATATGTTTGCAAAAATACAGCTCTGAATTACTTGTTCTGTGTCCGAGAGAGGCAGGATTTTTGAACTTTGATATGACTTGTAGGGGAAAAGGATGCAGCTTTATTGTTTGATCTGTGCACTAGAGAACGTGATTATTATATTAAGAAAAAATGAAAAAAAAAATTTAAAGTTAGAAATTTTGCTCTAGCCCCAGTAGTAAAACTAAACCCCCCTCACTAAATATCACCCCCACACCCTGAATTAAACCATACCTCACTTGCACAAAACACATAAAGATGGACCAGTAAGTGAGCCAATGGACTTCATAAGTGCAGTTTTTAATGGACGTGTGCAGATTTTAGCATTTTTTTTCTTTTTGCAAAAAGAAGATTCAGAGTAAGAAACTTTGACAAGTTTTGGTCAAGTTAAAAAAATATTGCATATGATCTCCCACATACCATTTCATTGGTGCGCACACACGTTCCCGTGGCACTCTCGGTTCACGGCAGCTGTGTCTGGTTCTCAGCCAATCACAGATGTGGCTTCCAGTCCAGCCCCTGCTTGCTAGTTCCGGCAAGCAGGGAGATGGATCAGTGCGCCAGAGGATCGAGGGGCCCTAAGTAGCATTCTAAATCTTTTTTAACATTCTGACATGGCGGTTAGGGGTGGACAGGGGTGCCCTACATTTTATAAAAACGATTTTATTAGGGTGGGCATGCGCTTTAAAATGGTTTCCAAATGTCTCATGGCTAACCCATACATATACCTTTACCTGCATAAGTGAATTTAAGGAATATCTAAACTATTCTCGGAGATGTGAGCGTTAGCACACTAATGATAAAGGTGATACAGTCGGATCCATCGGTAGTGTCCCTTTATCTTTAGTGCGTGTAGCATATTTCCAACCAATGTTTACAGTTGGCCTCATGATTGCTTGGAAAACCTCGGCCTCGGTTGTCTCCAGTATAGGGTATGCCATGACTGAGGGAAATGTACAACCCCAAGTGTTCTCCCTATGCTTTACATAGGGAAAACGCTCAGAATGAGCAGTGTGATCTTTAAAAAAATCTTGTGGATTCTGTCAGTCTTTTAAAGAGCTGCAATGTGTGTACCCAGCTTTACTTTCAATCCCTGTGCAAACTGCCTTGTGAGCTCTCCCCCACCCCAACATTAGCATGCTTGCACAATGTTGCCGGTCAGAGAGTGCCGGCAAAATTGGGGCTTGTAACTACGTGCGTGTCAACTTGTAACTAAGTTAACAAGATACTTCATTTATGCTTAAAATTCATAGATAATATGGGTGTACTTGCTGGAAAACACCCCAAAAATATTAGCATGATTCAAATCCCTGTGCCCAGAGCTTCTGCAGTCTTAGTAAGTATTTTGTTGATAGAGGATCCTGCATTAGGAGGAATGCATTTAAGCTAGGTATACACAAAGAGATCCTTTGTCCCAACCGACCATTCAGCACTTCTGACCAGTCGGCAAGGATAAAGAACTGTCAGTCATGGCTAAAGTAGCTACAGCCAACAGGTCACCGCGACTGAGTGTGTGGTCCATAGAGGGCCACATGATCGACTGAAAATTCTGCGTATCAGTCGATCGGGCCAAAAAAAATTGCATGGGTTTTCGGCCACAATCGACCAGACATGCCCGAAAACCCAGGCAATTGTTTTGGCCTGATCAACTTATGCGCTTATCAATCGGTCAAACACCTACTAATGTGTTTTTGTATGATACTTTAGGAGAATTGAGAGATAAAGTAAAACTACACACTACTGAGAAAAAAGCAGAATATGTTTACCAATCTATTGGTTGCTGCATCTGCAAAATAAAGCCTGAGGAGGAAAAAAAATCATATTGTGTCATCAGGATGGCCAGAATTTATGTAGATGACTAGAGTAATTGTTTTATGTGTATAGGATTTTAAAAAATATATATTTCCATGTTTCTTACATAAAAGCTTTTATAATTTTTTCTTGTTTTTTTTGTACAGATATATTGCAATTAATACAACTTCTCTCAAATTCAAGAAGATGGAAAGATCAAGTCATTGTAGTTATGTACTTCAACAGCTGTACAATCAAAGAGAATGGGGATTTCTTTGTGACTGTTGTATTGCTATTGACGACATTTACTTTCAAACACACAAAGCTGTATTAGCAGCATGTAGTTCTTATTTCAAAATGATGTTTATAAATCACCAAAACACCACTTCTCAGTTAAACCTCAGTAGCATGAAAATTAGTGCACAGTGCTTTGATCTTATTTTGCAATTCATGTACCTGGGTAAAATACTGAATCCCCCAGAAGATTTTGACCAGTTGAAGCAAGCAATGTGCTATCTGCAATTATATGTTATTCCTGAATGCTTGGAAGACATACAGGATGTTAATTCTTCAAATCTGAAGTGTTCTTCTACGGCATCTAGTAGCTTAAGTTCTAAGATGGTTTTTGGTGTGCGTTTGTATGAGGAACCATCACCCAGTGGAGAAGAGCCAAACAGGTGGATGTCCGATCCCACATTGTCACTAAATGTTCTTCAAGAAAAAAAGGCAGACCTTGTAATAAAAGCACCTATTCGAAAGCAGATGCCTGATGTTCTGAAAAAGAACCCTCCTGTAAAAGTGACACATACAAGAGAGCGAGGTTCCAGGCGATTTGGAAGAAGTTATACCTGTGATAGCTGTGGATTTGTATTCAGTTGTGAGAAACTTTTAGATGAGCATGTCCAAACATGCACCAACAGACACACGTATCAAAGCAAAGAATTATGTAGTAGTGAACTAAATGAACAAGGGTCACCTAGCTCAAAACGGTCCCCATCAGAAGAAGGTGGATGTAAAGTTGATTCAAGTCAATCTACAGAAGATTCTTTGTCATCTGAAAATACAAAAAAATCATTATTTACCATAGAACAAATAAAAAACCCAGTGATCATTAAAATTGAACCAGATGAGAATTCCCTAGTTGAAATGGAGGATATTAATATTGTTAAAATATCAGATAAAGATTATTTTGATGCTTCTGACATAGATGATTTAGAAGATGAAACGGATGAACCTCTTAGTACTTACTATATTGATGAAAACTACAGAAAAAGCAATACAGATAAGAAATGTGTTAAAAGCCAGTTATCTGCAAATTCACAACAAAGAAACAGAACTGTCAAAAAAGAAATTGTGTATTTGAAAAGCAAAGATGATGCGTTAGATGGAAATGCCCCTGAGACTGCCTGTGAGCTTTGCGGTTTCGCTGTTACAGAAGATGACCTATCATCTCATTACTTATCCAAACACATAGAAAATATATGTGCATGTGGAAAGTGTGGGCAAATCTTAGTTAAAGGTCGACAGTTACAAGAGCATGCCCAAAGATGTGGGGAGCCACAGGAACTGGAAAATGATACCAGAAGCAATGAGAGCAAAATACATTATGGGGAGGTTATAGAGGAGCCTCCTGCAGTAGCTGATGTGCTGGTTGATATGTGGGATGATCTAAATGATAACATTCTGAGAAGTAGCAGCCCTAAAAAGCAGGTTTACAAGCATTCAGCTTGTCCTTTTCGCTGTCCAAATTGTGGGCAAAGGTTTGAGTCTGAAAATCAGGTAGTAGAACATATATCCCAGTGCTTGGAACATGAGGTTTATAGACATTCCACTTCAGATGAGAATGACCGGGATCACAGGAGAAAGCATTTTTGTGACATCTGTGGAAAAGGGTTTTACCAGCGATGCCACTTACGGGAACATTATACAGTGCACACTAAAGAAAAACAGTTTGCATGTCAGACTTGTGGAAAGCAATTTTTACGAGAACGCCAACTTCGTCTGCATAATGATATGCACACTGGCATGGCCAGGTACATTTGTTCGTTGTGTGAACAAGGAAATTTCCGAAAACATGACCATGTACGTCACATGATTTCCCACTTGTCAGCTGGGGAAACTATATGCCAAGTTTGCTTTCAGATTTTCTCAAGTAATGATCTTTTGGAACAACACATGGATATCCATCTTTACACATGTGGTGTCTGTGGGGCAAAATTTAATTTGCGAAAAGACATGAGGTCGCATTATAATTCTAAGCATTTTAGAAAGGCATAGTATGTGCATAGTCCTCTATTCTATTATAAACCTCTTTTTTACATTTAATACACTTTATCAAAAAGTACAGTTTGTTCATATTTGAATAGTGTGTTGTTGTAGTGGCAATGATGTATAAAATAACTTTGAAGGGTAACTGAAGTGCTCCCAACCACCCCTCATTCCCTAATAATATCCATGGTAAGGACCTAAACTACCTTACCTCAGGGTTTGCCCTAGTTAAAACAAGTCTAAAACTTCTCCCAGATTGTCCAATGGGAAGAGGTGGTCCTTGCCGGGCACATATTTCCATTGGTTAAGTGCAGAATTCTTGAGAGGGGTGGAACTAGGCTGGAAACAATATAAGCAAATAGGGTACCTACTAGATGTCCAACCTTGTTGGCCACCTCACTGCCACACATATAGTCCAATAGTGTAAGAAGATAAGGTCGTCCAGTCATTTCAGATTGTATTCAACATAGGGGGAATCCCTTCTTTAGTAGTGCAAAATACAAGTACCCAGTTAAGAAAGCAACCTTGACGTGTTGACTGGGCTTAAAATAATTTGGCCAACTTATTAAACTAATGGCTTTTATTTATCCAGGGTTTAGCAGGCTGTAGCAGCAACCTTATGGAGGTAGCCAATATGCAATTAGAATTGTTTGTGCACTAGAATTCTATTTTTTGTATGTATTATATTTTTGGTCTCTAGTTGCACTTTAATATGGATGTACAACAGCCCAATTTTGTATATATTGTGAGCAAAATACAAATACAACAAACAACGTTTCGGCACAGTGGCCTTTATTTGTATTTTGCACTAATAAAGAAAGGATACGCCCTATGTTGAATACAATCTGAAACGACTAGACAACCATATCTTCTTATATACTAGTGGAACTAGGCTGGCACACAGACAGATTTTCAAGACATGGTATTTTGGGTCAAAGTCATTCGGGTGAGTACCTAGCAGTTTAGTTCCTCACTTTGGGTGCTATTAGGGAAGAGCCGTTTAGGTCACTGTATAGTTCTCCTTTAATATAGCCAAAAGGGGTTTTTGCACTTTTCACTAAACACTGTCCTTTTACACTGTTAGTATGGTTCCTATGTATGAGGATTTTAGACATAAATGTGTCCAAATATGTGCAATAGGGACTTTTAATTTATGCACAGTAAATGGAAACATTTACTCAAATATTTGTGTGTTTCTGCATGCTCTTACATGTAATATTGAATTGTATTTTAGCATTGTATAACTATAGAAATGTCACACTAGGGGCCTTCTAACTTTAGTGAACTACAGCTCAGGATCATCACACAGTTTTGATTGGAGCAGTTATTAGCAATAGCCAAATGACCTGTTATTTTATTTGAATCCTTGGTTTTTATGATTCTTGTTCTCAGATTACTGTATAATATGTCCATAGTAATATGTATAATTCTTACGGATTGTTTTAGTTAATTGTTAGGACAAAAAAGAAATGTTACTTTATAGCCCAGAACATTTTGTTTTCTGATTTTTCTAGATTTTAAGGCACCCTTTTCTCATAAGGTTTGTTTGTTTTGTCTAGTATAAGAGAGTATATACTAGACGTATAGTCATGGATTTATACAGGCTAGAGTTTATTTTTTTCTTTCTCTTTGCTGTTACTTGTTCCTTCACTTCATGGTTAAAGAATGCCTTATATTAAGCTAGAATATGCAAACATAATAATGTTTTATATCTTAATATTTTATTTAAACAACAATGACAACAATACACAAACAAAATATAGTACAAGAGTGCCTTCAATGACTGCACTTTTTACATAAATAGAAATTAATATAGAAAAGGAGCAGATAGTAGCTATAACAACAAAGATAACAATGATAATAAAGAAGGTAAGTATTAATATCATTATAGTCAAGCCTTTCTCTTAGTTAGGCCATAGACAATTAATTTGTTATCCAAAATGAAGTTATGGGTGACTAAATGATTTCAGACAGGATAAGCCCTGGGAATCAGTCTTTTGGTCAGTTGGGCGAGTTTAAAACATTTCTAGATTGGCCTGAGCAATGATCATGTTTTTCCAGTGGTTATCTGAATAGTCTGTGATAGATATGCTGGTTTAGGAGAATGAAAGATGTCAGAGCTATAGTCATTATCTATGAAAATCTTATACACTGTACAGCTTAATACCAAACATGTTCAGTAAATCTCAGATATTTTATTTGTAATGTACAAAGCAATATTTAATGTCAAAACAATGCATTTTAAACGAATAAATGTATTAATGCAAATCAGTTGTACCCCAAAAAATCCCAAATGTGTATTGCGTTCAAAAGTATTAAAGATATTATTGTGTAACAGAAAACATACTGTGCAAATAGTGTTGTGTAAAAATACAATGAAAGCAGTAACTCCATCTCCAAAATAACTTTTCATATTTGGATTGATTACCCCCCCCCCCAAACCCCAGGTTTGTTAGATTCTTACCTCCACCTGACACTTCCACGCTGAGGAATTACAGCTTACACAACCATGATCTAGAATAGAATATCAGAATATAATGAACCTGGGATTTTGGAGGGGTAATCAGTCCAAATATGAAAATGTATTTTGAGGCTGGAGTTGCCCTTTTAAGGGTGTTAATTCTTTTTTCCAAGATTCAGAGAAAAAACTGTTTTCCCTGATTTATAACACACAGACTGCTATTCAATGTGTTACTCTTACTCAGACTCCTTTTACCCTTAGCACAGGGAAATATAATGTAGCTCAGTGAACAGATTTGCCCTCTCCTTTTTCCACACCCAGGGTGAGACAGTGAGCATGTCTGAGACAGTGGTTAGGGAAGGAAGAGTGAGAAGTTACTGGGAAAGTAAGTAATACATTTCAATTTGAAGTTGTTGGGCTATATGTCAGGAAAGAAATGTGTATGCCTGAATTTTAAAATTCTTGGTAATATTGGTCAGATTATGCAGTATAGACTGCAAGATCGCTTGTAATTAAGTTTGGGAGCATTTAATTTGTGAAAGTGGTAATCAGTCTGTCGGGCCAAAATATCTTCAGGTGTGCACCTAGATAGAGGTTTTATATTTATAGATCCATTCAAAGCAAATATTTTATATACAGGCATTACTGTGGTATGAAATATTATAACAACATATATGATTTTTTGTTTCATAAGCCTTGTTTCATAAGACTCATTTTGGTTACTTTTATTTTAAATGGTGCAAATAATGGTGAATGGATAATAATCAGTATATTTTGGTATACTTTAAACCAGGACTGTGTATTAAGTAGCCTTTCAGATGTTTTGAAAAGTACAACTTTCAGCATTCCCCTATAAGCACACTGCTATAGCAGAAGGCAGTCAAGGAATGCTGGGAGTGGAAAGGCTGCAGAATAAACTAGAAAGGGAAAGTATAAACTTTGAATTTGACTTGAAGGGCTGCATTTTGGAAGGGAATATGTGTGTTTGCTGCAGATTTTAAAACTCAATAATGGGAATGATGAGTTTGTAGTGAACGCTTGTTTGGGACAAACCCAGCCCAAAGTGGTGCTAATTTTGATCCAATCAATCAGAAAGCTAACATCTGATTGGTTAGGGCAAAATTAGCACCATTTTCAATGATAAGAACTTTTATTGAATCTCTCTGTATCTTTTTGATGATTGGTCAAAATTAGTTTTTTTGACTTTAGTTACCCTTTAAGTATGGCTGCCACAATAATGGATAAGTAGATCAGTAGGTGTGTGTACATGTGTCGGGTTGGGGGTTAAAAAAACAAACTTTTTTGATGATTGGTCAAAATTAGTTTTTTTGACTTTAGTTACCCTTTAGGTATGGCTGCAACCGTAATGGAGGGGTAGGTCAGTAGGTGTATGTAACTGTGCAACATGGGGGTTAAAAAAACAAACCTTTTTTATTATTAATCAAAATTAATTTTTTGACTTTAGTTACCCTTTAAAGGACAACTCCACCCTCATAAGAACATCTTTAAGAAAGAATGGCCTCTTTAAAATATGTTGATATATCATACTTGGTCCTATGAATTCATTACTGTATGCCTGCTATGCTTCTGGATGCCTCATGGAAACTGAGCAATTTAGAAACCTGTACTGAGCAGGTACTGAGCCTGGGCATGCTC
Source organism: Hymenochirus boettgeri (assembly GCA_019447015.1). Lineage (NCBI taxonomy): Eukaryota > Metazoa > Chordata > Amphibia > Anura > Pipidae > Hymenochirus > Hymenochirus boettgeri. The sequence goes on along the minus strand of CM033476.1, from coordinate 262,750,079 downwards.
AGAAGAGGCAGATAGGGGATTAACATTCAGTCATTGGCTGTGATGTCAACTGTCAAATCCGTAACTGACAGTTGCTAACTGGAAACAGGACATTGTGCAGGATTTCAGGTTAGACTTATATATTTAAGATTTCAAACTATTACCGTTTAGGGTTTTGGGGGGTGATTTACCTGTATGTAAGTTTTAATTTTAGGGCTGGACTTGCCCTTTAAGTATGGCTACCACCATGATGAATTAGTAGATTACTAGGTGTGTGTACCTGGGTCTGGTTGAGGGGGTATGTCTTTTTTGTGTTTACAACCGTAAAACTATCTTTTATTGAGGATAAATCTAAATTTGTTTTTTTGACTTTAGTTACCCTTTAAATATGGCTGTCACCGTAATGGATAAGTAGATCAGTAGGTGTGTGTACCTGGGTCTGGTTGAGGGGGTATGTCTTTTTTGTGTTTATAACCATAAAACTATCTTTTATTGAGGATAAATCTAAATTAGTTTTTTTGACTTTAGTTACACTTTAAATATGGCTTCCATGGGAATGGAAAGGTAGGCCAGTAGGTGGGTGTACCTGGGTCTGTGTGGGGGGGGGACCATGAAAAAAACTGTTTTGAAATATCCACCTGTTTTTCGGATTGTTACCATTATAGTTTATGGGAAAAAATGTCCGGAAATTCGTCGATAACGCTGTACGCTTCAGTGGATTCCTTAGCTAGAAGAAAGCACACTTCTCCTATATGCCCCACCCGTCTGTACCGAATTTCATGTCTCTAGCTCAAAAACTGTGGGAGGAGATATGGTCCAAAAAAGCGGAAGAATAAAACGGAAGAAAAAGAAGAAATAGAAAGAACAGTAATTTGGCTTTTTCAAGCCAAATTAATGAACCTGATTTAAAGGCCAATTACTTACCTTTTTCCCCGTTCCATATGGGTACTCAGGGTAAGATTCTAAATCACAATCAGTGTTATTCAATAAATGTTCTTGTCGTTAAAAATGGTGTTAATTTCCCCCCATCCAATCAGATGTTAGCTTTTAAATGTTAATTAATATCTGATTAGTTTGGGCAAAATTAGCACCATTTTTAAATGATAAGGACTTTTTTTGAATCAACACGTGTCAGTTATAACTGACACGTGTTGATTGGAACCAGCGAAGGGTTCGGGGCAGGCAGCACCCGGACCACCAGCGGGAAGGGGTGAGTAAGAAACCCTACCTGAGCCATAGAAGTGGTTAAGTAACATTGTTTGGAACAAATCCTCAGCGAGAGGCACAGGGTCTGTACACCTGTGCCTGCAGTAACATGAAGTAAGTTTTGTAATGGTTACTGCTTGTTTTTTAGTGGATCCAGGCTCATACAAAGCATGCCTTTTGACATTCTAAACTTTTTTTGAATCACCCTGTAAGTCTTTTACCTAACAGCAGTTATACTTAGTTTCTTTTGGGGCAATTATATCCATTATTGCATCATGGGATCTTGGCAAGGAAAGACCATCCATTTTGCACTTGGTATACAGACCCATACAATGCCCCACTATTTGGAAAAGTAAATGTTTTAATACCAGTAATTCTCTCAATATTTAAAATTGCCATTACCACATCTGCTTGAAAGACACACTTTTATCATTCTCTTTGATAAGAAATAAGTTCTCTGAAATAAAGCACTAGAGAGCTTATTATATTTGTATAAAGTGATCACTTCTTCCAGGAATGGGAAATCAGAAGAGGCATGACCGGCAGCCGCGTCTGTGGTTGGCTGAAAGGCTTTGCTTTTATAGAATGAATCGTTTCTGCAGGTATTGGGGCCAGAGGGAGGGGCTGGGGTCTGCAAAGGGAGTGTGTGATTGACAGTTCTTTACTGGCTAGCTGTGCCCCGTCCACTTTAAAAAGTACTGTGTGATTAGTTGGAAAATTATTTGGGCGCATTTTACATGTCCTTCAAGTTGCACATACACTACTTAGATGTTAGATAGTGTAGACATTTGTCTGGAGATGAATGTCTAATCTATCAAAGAACCGTCCAGCCTATTGCAAAATTTATGGACCAGATGGGAAAGTCTCATGGTCAGAAATGCTGCTTGCAGTCTAGACATTAGATATTAGATAGATTAAACATTCATCTATGCATAAACATCTATTCTATGTCTGCAAAGTGTATTTCCAGCATTAGTTTATACATAAATCGCCTATCTGCACTTCCTACGCTAACACATACATTGTGCAACTTTTTATGATCTCCATTGGTCCCCAGGAGCCACCACATTATAATCCATCACTGATGGCTGCACAGGGTATTTGGATGGCACATCTTGAATGAGTTTTAGCTGTGCCACTGAAAGCAAAATCTAATGCTTTCAGATGATGCAGTGTAAACATTTTGGTTTAATTCTCCTTTAAACTTCATTATTTACACATTCCACTGATAATTTAATGTTAAAACTATAAGACGCATACCTCCCAACATTTAGAGATTCAAAAGAGAGATGGAGAGGGAAGACTGCAAAATCTTAGTGGTTAAGATAACAATAACAGACTAATAAACTGGAATGCTGCGAAGACTGGTTATTATACTGGAGGGCAGAACACTGGTTAATGAAATGGAGGACTGACTAACACTGGTTAATATAGTGGAGGGCTGAGAACCCCGGTTAATGAACTGGAAGGCTAACTAATACTGCTAATGGACTGGAGGTCTGCAAACACTGGCTAATGATCTGCAGGGCTCACAACACTACCTAATGATCTGGAGGGTTAAAAACACTGGCTTATGAACTCGAAGGTTGTGAACACTGGCTTATCTTGAGGGCTCACAACACTGCCTAATGATCTGGGAGGGCTAAAAACACTGGCTCATGAACTCGAAGGTTGTGAACACTGGCTAATCTGAAGGGCCCACAACACTGACTAATGATCTAGGAGGGCTAAAAACACTGGCTAATGACCTAGAGGGCTGAAAACACTGGCTAATGAACAGAAGAACTATGAACACTAGATGATGAAGTGTAGGGCTTAAAACACGCACCAGCAGGCACACTGACAAGAACTTCTCCCCCACACACTGGCCGGCACACCCCAATCCCACACACACCAACAGGCACTCCCACACAACTTTTTTTTACCAGAGACTGCTATTAAATCCCCATAATATCTGCAGTAGACTTAAAAGGTCACAAATAAGACATCATTTCCCATTGGGTCTAAATTCCATACCCATGAAATGGGCTGGCAATGTCTGAAATAAAGGGGAACTAAACATCAATAAATCTGCAGACCAACAGCCTATTTTAGAAATAACTAATATAATAACTAAAATAATCAATACATAAATAGATGCAAAGTCAATTAAATGAGATTCTAAATTCCTGTAATAGTCAAATCTACCAGAGGAACTGATCACTGGACCAAATAAGGTTCTAGGCCTCTCACAATGAATTCATGTTGCAAACAGAAAGGCATTTGACATTTTGCAGCACTAAAGAATCATAAAACTTCAGGCCACGCCCCTTTTGCAACGAGCACTTGTGGGACTCTCCTGGCTCTACTCCCAGTGTCTACGTTATGTTCTACGGGTTGTCGGGGTTGGGACAGTCACGGTACAGCCGTCAAGTAAACCTGTCCGAAGTGCTCGAAGCTTCTACACAAACCCAAGGAAGGTTCGAGACCCATTTCCCTTCTCCAGAGGAGGGAGTGGCCGTATCCATTATAAAACCCAGCGACGCTCTAGACACTGCGCAGTTGTTTTTGGGACGGTAAAGGTGTTGGTAGCCGTGTGAAGGGAGAGAAGAGGCAGTCGCAGACATGTCTGGCGGTTCTCCTGCTGTAGGGATAGACTTGGGCACAACTTACTCCTGTGTCGGGGTTTTCCAACATGGAAAAGTTGAGATCATTGCAAACGAACAGGGAAACCGCACGACCCCCAGCTATGTGGCCTTCACAGACACCGAGCGCCTCATTGGGGACGCGGCTAAGAACCAGGTGGCCTTGAACCCCGCTAACACCGTCTTCGATGCCAAACGACTTATCGGGCGCAAGTTCGACGACCCCACGGTCCAGGCGGACATGAAGCACTGGCCTTTCACCGTGGTGAGCGAGGGTGGAAAACCCAAGGTGAAGGTGGAGTTCAAAGGGGAGCACAAGACTTTTTACCCTGAGGAGATTTCGTCCATGGTGCTGACCAAGATGAAAGACATAGCGGAGGCTTATCTGGGGACGAAGGTGCCCAACGTTGTCATAACCGTGCCCGCTTACTTTAACGACTCCCAGAGACAGGCAACCAAGGATGCCGGGACCATCGCCGGCATCAACGTGCTTCGGATCATTAACGAGCCCACGGCCGCTGCCATCGCATACGGGCTGGATAAGAAGAGCGCGGGGCGCGGAGAGTCCAACGTGCTGATCTTTGACCTGGGAGGGGGGACATTCGATGTGTCGGTTCTCACCATAGATGGTGGGATATTCGAAGTGAAATCCACTGCTGGAGACACTCACCTGGGCGGAGAGGATTTCGATAATCGGATGGTGAATCACTTCGTGGAAGAATTTAAACGCAAACACAAGAAGGACATTAGCACGAATAAGCGGGCGCTTAGAAGGCTGAGGACCGCTTGTGAACGGGCCAAGCGCACACTGTCCTCCAGCACCCAGGCCAGTCTGGAGATCGACTCTCTGTACGAAGGGGTGGATTTCTACACTTCCATCACCCGGGCGCGGTTCGAGGAATTGTGCGCTGACTTGTTCCGGGGAACCCTAGAGCCCGTGGAGAAAGCACTGCGGGACGCCAAGCTGGATAAAGGACAGATCCAGGAAGTCGTGCTAGTGGGTGGATCGACCCGGATCCCCAAGATCCAGAAACTTTTGCAGGACTTTTTCAACGGGCGCGACCTCAACAAGAGCATAAACCCGGACGAGGCGGTGGCTTATGGGGCGGCCGTGCAGGCTGCGATCTTGTGTGGCGACAAGTCGCAGACAGTGCAGGACCTTTTGCTGCTGGATGTCGCTCCGTTGTCCCTGGGCATTGAAACCGCAGGAGGCGTCATGACTGCGCTCATTAAGCGAAACACGACTATCCCTACCAAGCAAACCCAGATCTTCACCACATACTCAGACAACCAGAACAGTGTGTTAATCCAGGTGTATGAGGGTGAGAGGGCGATGACCAAAGACAACAACCTACTGGGCAAGTTCGACCTGACAGGGATACCCCCAGCCCCAAGAGGAGTTCCCCAAATAGAGGTGATCTCATTCCTATAATTAGTTATATAAATAAATAGGAAAAAACAACATTAAAGGAAAAACTTAAAATAATTTACATTTTAGAGGTATATTTTATATGGCTTCTGAGATTTGCCTGTGCAGTCCTGTCTATGTCTTATTTAATTTATCTAGTAATTATAGAAAATACTTGCATACACTGTAATGTAAGCTTGTTTATACTGTAGAAAGTTATCAATGTCATTGGTGTTCCCAGCAGGGTTGGCAGCCCTAACAAGTAAAATTCCATCTTTGCCTGTTAAGACATCATATAACTTTAACATTATTAAATTTATTACTGCAGGCTTTCTGTGAAACTTGAAGCAACAAGTTTGACACTGAATTTTTTATATGATAATACTACATTTTTATAAATCGGATTGCAAATAGTCCTATTTATTATATGCATGTCATGTAGCAAGCCAGCATTACAAAAAGAAGTAAAGTTCTAACGTAAATGAGGACCTAAACCACTAGGTTCTTACCCCTGTGATTGCTATATATCTGCACGCCAAGCTGTCAACTTTTAGTTCTTTCTTACAGTCTCAGTCCACCCCCTTCACAGTTCATCCAGTTTGGGAACAGTCCTGGACTATGGGAGGATGTGGATAGAGACCATTACAAGAAACTGAACTTGGACATCTTGGGGTGCACAATCTACATCAAACACTATTTGGCACTAATTTCTTCTGGCCACACCAATTCAAAAAAAATTTTTGGAAATAGCATGATGTTATGTTTTGTGAAACCTTGCAGGCATACAGGGCTGATGCAGGGGAAAAAAGAGTTGTATAACACAATATAGACTATACTCAAAATTGAAAGATGCTTGGAATTATCTTTGTGGTGAAGTAAGCTTTATGGATTTATAGTAGGATCATGGGAGACTGAAAATTGACAGCTTAAGAAACATAAGTGCACCATTGATGCTTCAACACATTGCTGTTCTGCATAGAAATTAGAAAGGATAATCAAAGTAGGAAAATTGACTAAGGGACATTTGATTCCAAGCATCTTCAAAATTTGAATTTGTACGTTTTGTTATACATTCTTAAATCTAGTAAAAATATGTTTTTAATGAAAATTAGTAAATCTAATTTTTTAAAAAAGTAATCCCTGACTAGTATCTACCAAACCAGTTGTCTGTTTGTATTTGCTGCCCTGCCTTTTCTAGACCGGTGTCCTCTGTGGCTGGAAATATATATCACCAGCCACCTAAGATGATTTGTTAGTGCAGTATTTCCCAACTTTTTTCTTAACCTTGCAGAACCTTTAAAACTTGTACCAAAAGAAAATGTGTTTTTTATTCCAACACTTATCTTTGCGGAATCTTTATATATCCACCCCTAAAATAAGTTTTTCCCCCTATGTGTAGGGCACCCCAGCCCACCCCAAACCGGTGATTTAGATTTGTAAAAAATAAAAAAGCCCTAGAAATATACACTCCTCAGTTCCCTTGGCTGTCTGCAGCAGAAAGGGGCCAGACTGGCAGCCGAGTCTGTGATTGGCTGGGGTGGTTTAAATTGCTGGGGTGGTAGGGATAGAAGCAGCCAGTAGGGATCAGGAGGGAGGGGGGGAAGGGCTCCCCTGCACATGCCAGAAACCTCAACAAGGGAAGCAACAGGCATCTGGATGACTCACTGCTCCTACACTTCACTTTTTGTTACTTTGCACAGTCAAGGCAGGAGAACCATAAGGAGCAGAGTTGTAAGGTAAGGATTTTTTAACATTACACAGAGGGGCCAGTAGTGGAATAAATATTAGTTTTGGGGGTGGACATGCACTTTAAAACAATTTACACGTCTCAGGAAATTTTTAAAAAAATACATAAATTCAAATATGTATATATATATATATATATATACATATCTTTCTTTCACAGTCATCAAATAAGTCTTAAAAACATAACAGACAGAACAGTAAACTATAGGAATATATCTATAGTAAAAAAATAAATAAATATGCAAATTCATTACCCAGTTCTTGTCAACCTTTCAGGGAACCCTAGTGGCCCACCTGCAATTTATTTTTTTGCAGCCTGCGGGTGGGCATGTGCCTGTTGAGGGTGGGGTATGGGCATGTTTGGGCTACACACACAGCCTGGTCACTGCATGGAGGGCCACTACTGTTTTTTTTACAAATTTAATGGTTCAGGACCTATTTTGTGGGGTGATTTCTAAGCTAAAGATGTATTGTGGATTTTTTTAAAAAAATTCTTTGATTCAAGTTGGTATTCTGCAACAATATCAAATGTGCCATTTTTATGAATGAAATTAATTCTGCTTTTAGAATTTAAAGGGAGTGTCTTTTCAAAAATAGTCTTGCCTTAATTCAGTTTAATTGAAGAACAGGAGGTAAACTGACAGGAGAGAAACCAGCATACTTAGCCGCAATCACACTCATCCTCTGCTTCCTCTGAATTAATAGGATTAAGGAAATTAATTTAGTTCTCCTTTAAATAGTTTTCTGTTTATTTTCAGGTAACTTTTGATATTGATGCCAATGGCATTCTTCATGTCACTGCAGCTGACAAGAGTACAGGAAAGGAAAACAAAATAACGATTACCAATGACAAAGGGAGGCTGAGCAAAGAGGATATTGAACGCATGGTGAATGATGCTGAGAAGTATAAATCAGAAGATGATGCCAACCGGGACCGGATTTCTTCCAAGAATGCTCTTGAATCTTATGCTTACAATATAAAGCAAACTGTGGAGGATGAAAAGCTGAAAGGCAAGCTGAGTGAGAAAGAAAAGTCACAGATTCTAACAAAATGCAAGGAGGTGATTGATTGGCTGGACAGGAACCAGATGGCTGAAAAGGATGAATTTGAGCACAAGCAGAAAGAGCTGGAAAAGATTTGCAATCCAATCATGACCAAGCTGTATCAGGGCAGTGCTCCAACCCCTGGTGCTACTGGAGGACCCACCATTGAAGAAGTTGATTAAATTGTCAGTAATGTATTATCAACTTGTATGATACATATCTAGTACATGTGTTTATACAAAGTAGTGTAGGGCTATAATAAAATTCAGCTTGTGTTGCACACCGCCCACCAGGTATATCAAACAAGTCCACACCTTCCCATTGCTCCAACAGTTAGCAAATATCTCATATATAGAATCGAGGAAGGGCACTACAAAGAAGTATTTTTAACTGCAAAAAAAGTGTTTGTTACAAGTTTCGGACTGCAGAGTCCTTTCTCAAGCAGTTTCATTTTGGGCTGTTAATAGGCCCGCATTGCATTTTCGGTTTTAGAAATGTTATATGATACGTATTTGGGGCAGAGCCGCTACTGCTCTGGGTAAATCCCCCATTTGTGATTCAGTATCACATTTGCGACTTTTGGGATTTACTCACAGCAGGATTTTAACGTGATATTAAACCGCAAGCGCAAAATTCACGTGTTTCTTTTGCGAAACCCACGCATCCAACGATTAAGTTTAAGTCGTGCTAACTGATACTGAATTGGTTATCAGGACTTAAACTTTATAAAACTGCCTGGCGGCTCTGGGTAAATATGTACGATTGAGTGTTGGTTTGCATAAACTGAAAACAGATCGCATCTATTTTCCAAATTTTAGTTTCTCATGTTAAGTGTGTTTGAACTTGCATCATCTTGTGTTGATCAGACGTAAAAAACAACTTCATTCCTTAAGTAATATTTTGGTTCTAAAGATATATTTTTCTATTTCAACTTTATTGAAATAGCTTTTTTAACAAACATAATAAAATGTTTGCTTAAAGCTAATAGCAGTGTTCTGTGCTTTTTCTGTGTAGCAGATGGAAGTTGACATTAGTTGAAGATGTTGAATGAGCCTATGAATTGGCTCAGTTTGGTGGTAATGCATACAATAATATTTAAAGATAAGCCACCTACACTGGAATTCATGGTTTAGTGACAGTGGCCAAATAGGGTCTTTCATACAGTCAAGCAAATATTTCACATTTCCGTATATGAATTAATTATAAGTACAATTGAATGCAATTTCTCCAAATTTTACCTTTTTTGCAAAATACACGTACGATCGGTCATGATTTATTAGCATGTCTGATTGCCTCTTCATCTGATTTGGACGAAAGAACGACTGACATCAGTCATTAGCAACTGTGTGTACCTAGCCTTACTTTTTATTCTGTGAACTTAAAAGACAAAGAAACATGAAAAGTAGTTATTATGGCATAAGCCTGTCTCATTTACTCATTATTTAACTTGACCTGCCCCACTGAATTTTAACCATGCTGGAAACTGCCAAGAAACTAACCCTTTCAGAATTTTATGATGGTTCACGGCATGGTCACAGATCTGGGGCCAGGTAGGAAGCTTTTTTCATTAAGGTAAAAATATGACATAACTTGTTGTCCAAATCATCACTCTAAAAGCCGGCACAGTTTTGATAAAACTACATGTACCCCATGCTCAAGGTTCCTGATCAAATTATCTTTTCATACTTTTGCATTACGAAATTTATATAGTAGATAATGCATCCTCTACTGTAAATTCTAAGGATATTAGAAGTCACCGAGGAGTTCCGTGATCCCCCCTCACTTCCCCCACCTGTGTTATCTTCCCCCTTCAGGTCTACCTTTAGTTCCATTGCCTGCCACTGAGTTCAGCTTCTCCCGCACCACTGTGGATGGCGTGGTTCCTCCTGTTCATTTTTTCATTCTGCAGAGTGCTGATGTATTACGCAATGGGGGCCCACTCACCGCTCTGTTCCCCTAGAAAGGGGATGTACGGGGCCCACTCACCGCTCTGTTCCCCTAGAAAGACCAGTTTGAATCTCCTCAGCGGATTCCCGAAGTCCCTTCCCGCAGACATGGTGCCGGGGACTGGTAATTGTATTGAATTAGGCCCGGCAGAGCCGCTTTCTGATGGGAAGCGGGGGGGGGGGGGGGGGAGAATTCCAGTAGCTGCTTCCTGTGACCTGTCATACGACATGCTACTGAGGCCCTGCCCTGTCTCCCAGACCTTCCTCCACCAACTGCCAATTGGTGACCTGGGATTCAATCAGGAAGTAGTGGGTGGAGCTTCCATTGGTGTCATGGTAATCAGGACAGACATTAGGTGAGTGAAGTGAGCCAACTTATAATCGGTGCGCCAATTATAAGGAAATTATCATACTGGTGGGTCCCATTGTGATCCATTATGGGGGTGGATTATAATAGTTGATTACTGCAGAGCTTAAAGGGTATCTTGACTGGAAAAAATAAATTGCTTTGAAAAAGATAAATAAGGAAAAAAACAGGTTATTGGGGCTCAAAACCCACAAGGCACTCCCAAGTGCATATATAGCGCTGAAATAGTTACAAGGAGAGGAAAACCTCATAAATAGATCACAGAGAGAAAGGTGGACACACCTAACGCACAGTATAGATAAAAAACCTTTTTATTAAATCAAACATAAAAAAAGTTCAACAAACCCCTAAAAACAACCCACTGCGCAGTGACCTCTCCCAAACCATTATATACCCTATGATCATGCCAAACCAGGTATACACATAGGGAGTACAACTGATTAACCAGTGTTAGAAATGGATTAATATATGACTGTTGCAGAGAAACGCCCTAAATCACAATAATGAACCAAGTCTCAGTCTAATATATGGAAGTAGAAAGTTCAAATAAATGCATATAGATGGTAAAGCTGGAATCCTTAAGCCACTGAGGTAAAGGTGAGTAAGCTGGAAATATTAAAGGGCATGTCCACCCCCAAAACTATAATCCCCCCAACTACTGGCCCCATCATGTAGTGTAGTGTAATCCTTACTTCACATCCCAGCTCCATATGGTTCTCCTGTAGTCCCCCCCCAAAGTCCCAAAAACTGCCCACCAGGAGGATAGCAGAGTCCTTATAGGACTCTGCCTCCTACCTGGCCTCCGGGAGAATTTTGGCATGCGTACTGCAGCCCTTCTCCCCCTCCCTCTCCCTCCCTCTAAGGATTCCCTCCCCCTAGCGTAAATCCCTTTAGCTATATGCTTGCCCCTCTCCCCCCAGCCCCAACCGCTATATTTATATGTTTAGAAAGCTCCCCAAACTTACCTCTCCTCTTTCCTCCGTCAAAATGAGCTGCCGGCAGCCGCGTCCGTGATTGGCTGCCGCTCAGTCAATCACAGACGTGACTGCCGGTCCCGCCCCTCTGCTTGCATTTTCTCGCAAGCAGAGGGCCGGGAGCGCGGCGGAGGAAAGAGGGGAGGTAAGTAGAGTTTTGGGAGCTTTCTAAACATATAAATATGGTTGGGGCTGGGCTGGCAGGGGAAATCTTATATTAAAAAATTAATTTTAGGGCGGACATGCCCTTTAATTTCCTTCCTGGAGGTGGACAAGAAGACAGGCAAACTCCAGAATATTAATCTTCCTTTAATCTTCAGCAACCAACCAGATGTAACCTGGTCTACAGTTAGAAAACATCTGATAATTTATTAATAGCACAGGCAAAACTTTGCACCTTTTATTATAAGACCAAAGTTCTTGTTGATCCAGGGAAGTTTTTTTTATCCCATTTTAATTTTCCCATCCTTTGCATCAACTTACCCTTAGTACACATTACTGGTAGATATTTTTTGGGCGAACCAGGTGACAGCATTCATTAAGTCCAACAATGTAATATGCGTAGAGGCATCTGTCCTGCTAATCACTTATTAAAGGGCATCTACACTGAAAAATAGGTTATTTTAAATCAACCATAACTGGAAACTATAATTCTTCCCAACCACTACTGTATCTTTTTTTGTTGATCTGCCCCCTATTTCTTTAGATATCCAATCTAAAACTTCTTATATTTCAGCTGTCAGTCAAGTTCCTTGGTCTCAAAAACTATTCTGTGAGAAATTTTACTGTAGCTGGAATGGTGACAGAGTTTTGACAGTTGGTATGCTGTGTACAGGCTTGACAGTTGGTTTGTGGGGAAAAAAAGTCAGGTTACATGGAAGTGGGAGTGGTTAAAAGAGGACGGGGGGATACTTCCCCTAAACAAAATGTGTGCTGTATTAAAGGCATGCAGCAACACACGCAAATCAGCAGCCATTGTTCTCTCACACTGCAGGTGGTCTCCTGATTACTTCCACAACGAACAGGTACGGATGGGACGGCACTTGCTTCATTAAAAATCTCAAACTTTATTTCACAATGGTTAAAACAGAGGCTTTCTTTAGCCTATACCCTCTTAGGCAATGTACACAGATCAGATATGACGTTTCGGGTCACATGACCCTTTGACCCAAAACGTCATATCTGATCTGTGTACATTGCCTAAGAGGGTATAGGCTAAAGAAAGCCTCTGTTTTAACCATTGTGAAATAAAGTTTGAGATTTTTAATGAAGCAAGTGCCGTCCCATCCGTACCTGTTCGTTGTGGAAGTGTTGCTGTGGAACCTTTGGACGTGCACGGCAAAGATCGGGTGAGATAGTGAGTGCCGGCGCTACTTCCTTGTTTGTTTGGGCTCCTGATTACTTCCCCCTTCCTCTTCCTATACCAGTGATGCCCAGCCCACCAATACATTTTGGTCAATGCATAGGGGCCCACTACTGCGGCACCTAGGGTGGCTCAGTTTAGTTGGGCATGCCTGCCCTATACTATAAAACAGACTGCTCGACTGCTGTCAAGCAGCCTGTCTGGATGGGGATCGTTTTCATCTGTGCATTATATATATTATAACCTACCCCTGTAGTGGATTTCTATGGGAGGAACTGTAAGATTATAGCCTTATAATCTTACAGTTCCAGGAGGAGAAGGAAACCAGAAGCCACAAAGGGGTAGGTTATAATAAATAATGCACCCCGAACTGTAAATTATAGGGATATTAGAAGTCACCTTGGAGTTCCGTGCCCTGTATAAAAGGTACTCGGCCTGCGGCCTCGTGCTTTTATATGGTCACGGAACTCCTCTGTGACTTCTAATATCCTTATAATTTACAGTTGGGGGTGCCTTATTCACTATATTATATTTGATGTGGGAGGCATATAGGACAAGTGTGCTATTAACTAGCTAAGGAATCGGTGGAATCGTTATGGCATTATCTGCGAATTTCGGGACATTTTTTCCCATAGACTATATTGGTAATGATGCTCAAATGTGGATATTTCAAAACTGTTTTGTGGCCACAAACGCTGATACCCCCAACACAGACACAGGTCAGGTAGACCCACCTACTGGCCTACCTTTCCATTCCCATGGAAGCCATACTTAAAGGGTAACTATAGTCAAAAAAACTAATTTTGATCAATCATCCATAAAAGTTAGTTATATGGTCATACATGCACGAACACTTACCCCCAAACTACTGACCTACCGACTTACCCTTTTATTCCAGTGGCAGCCATACTTAAAGGGTAAATAAATTAAAAAATAATTTTGATTTGTCCTCAATAAAAGTTAGGTTTATGGTTGTAAACACAAAAAAGACATATCCCAACCTCGCAAGGGGGTACACACCTACTGACCTACCCTTCCATTCCTGTGGCAGCCTTACGTAAAGGGTAACTAAAGTCAAAAAAGCTAATTTTGAAAAAAAAAAGCTAATTTTTATGGTTGTTAACACAAAAAAAGACATACTCCCTCAACCATTCATGTTCAAAAAAATGTTTTGACTAATCATTAAAAAAAAAATGTTTAACCCCCAACCTGACACAGGTACACACACCTACTGACCTACTTATGCATTACTGTGGCAGCCATACTTAAAGGATAACAAAAGTAAAAAAAAATAATTTTGATCAATAATAAAAAATGTTTGTTTTTTTAAATTCCAACCTGATCCAGGTATACACGCCTACTGATCTACCCTTCCATTTTCATGGCAGCCATGTTTAAAGGGTAACTAGTAAAAAAAAAACAAAATTTGATCAATAATCAAAAGTTGTTTTTTTTTTAACTTCTAACACACGTCTACCCTTCCATTTTCATGGCAGCATTATTTAAAGGGTAACTATAGTCAAATTTTTTTTGGACTTATCATAAACAAAGTTTGTTTTTTTTAACCCCAACCAGACACAGATACACACGCCTACAGATCTACTTATTTATTTATTACTGTGGCAGCCATACTTAAAGGGTAACTAAAGTAAAAAAATGTTTTGATCAATAATAAAAAGTTTGTTTTTTTAACCCCCAACATGACACAGGTACACACACCTACTGACCTACCCCTCCATTACTGTTGCAGCCATACTTAAAGGGTAACTAAAGTCAAAAAAAGAAATTTCAACCAATCATTTAAAAGGTTTATTTTTTTTAACCTCAATCCTGTCACAGGTACACACACCTACTGATCTACTTACCCATTACTGTGGCAGCCAGGGTAACTAAAGTTTAAAAAAAATTTGGTCAATAATCAAAAAAGTTTGTTTTTTTAACTTCCAACCTGATCCCGGTACACAGAACTACTGACCTACCCTTCCATTTATGTGGCAGCATACATAAAGGGTAACTAAAATCAAAATTTTTTTTTGACCAATAATCAAAAAAGTTAGTTTTTTTAACCCCCAATGTGATACAGGTACACACACCTACTGACATACCCCTCCATTTCTGTGGCAGCCATACTTAAAGGGTAACTAAATTTAAAAAAAACTAATTTTGACCATTCATCAAAAAAGTTTGTTTTTTTAATCCCTAACCTGACACAGGTACACATACCTACTGACTTACCTTTCCATTTGTGTGGCAGACATAATTAAAGGGTAACTATAGTCAAAAATAAATTTTGATCAATAATCAAATAAGTTTGTTTTTTAAACTTCCAACCTGATACAGGTACACACATCAACTGAGCTACCCATTAATTCATGTGGCAACCATATTTTGACAATCATCAGAAAATGTAGTCTTTTATCCCCCAACCTGACATGAGTACACACACCAACTGACCTACCTTTAATTCATATGACAGCCATATTTAAAGAAACAACAATGTCCTCATCATTGGCATTATTGAGTTTTAAAATCTGCACCACAAACACACATTCCCTTCCAAAATGTGGCCTTTCAAACCAAATTCAAAGTTTATACTTAAACTTTGCCTTTCTAGTTAATTTGGCTTGAAGAGCCAAATTACTGTTCTTTCTATTTCTTCTTCTTTTTCTTCTTCTTCCGTTTTATTTTTCCGCTTTTTTGGACTGTATCTCCTCCCACAGTTTTTAAAACTAATGACATGAAATTCGGTACAGATGTGCGGGGCATAAAGAAGTGTGCTATTACCTAGCTAAGGAATCCGCTGAAGCGTTACAGCGTTATCGTCAAATTTTGGGACATTTTCCCCATAGACTATAATGGTAACAATCCTTAAAATGTGAATATTTTAAAACAGTTTGTTTCATGGTCATAAACACAAATTCTGATACCTCCAACCCCCCACACAGACACAGGTACACCCACCTACTGATCTACCTTTCCATTCCCATGGAAGCCATACTTAAAGGGTAACTATAGTCAAAAAACTAATTTTGATCAATCATCAATCAAAGTTAGTTATATAGTCATACATGCAAAAACACATACCGCCAACCTCATATGGGTACACACCTACTGACCTACCCTTCCATTCCTGTGGCAGCCATACTTAAAGGATAAATAAATTCAAAAAACTAATTTTGATATATCCTCAATAAAAGATAGTTATATGGTTGTAAACACAAAAAAGACATACCCCCTCAACCAGACCCAGGTACACACACCGACTGATCTACTTATCCATTACGGTGGCAGCCATACTTAAAGGGTAACTAAAGTAAAAAAAACTAATTTAGATTTTTCCTCAATAAAAGATAGTTTTTTGTAACACAAAAAAGACAGTATCCCTCAACCAGACCCAGATACCACACCTACTGATTTTCTTATCCATTTCTTTGGCAACCATACTTAAAGGGTAACTAAAGTCAAAAAAATTAATTTTGATCAATAATCAAAAAAGTTTGTTTTTTAACTTCCAACCTGATCTAGATACACACGCCTACTGACCTACCCTTCCATTTCTATGGCAGCCATATTTAAAGGGTAACTATAGTAAAAAAAATATTTTGACTAATCATCAACAAAGTCTTTTTTTTTTAACCCCCCAAGCCAACACAGGTACACACACCTACTGATCTACTTATCCATTACTGTGGCAGCCATACTTAAAGGGTAACTAAAGTCAAAAAACAAATTTTGATCAATCATCAAAAAAAGTTGTTTTTTTTTTTTAACCCCCAACCTGACACAGGTACACACACCTACTGGCCTACCCCTCCATTACCATTGCAGCTATACCTTAAAGGGTAACTAAAGTAAAAAAAATAAATTTTGACCAATCATCAAAAAAGTTTGTTCTTTTAACTTCCAACCTGATGCAGGTACAAACACCAACTGAGCTACCCATTCATTCATTTGGCAACCATATTTAAAGTGTAAGTATAGTAAAAAAAAAAACACATTTTGGCCAATCATCAAAAAACAACAATGTCCTCATCATTGGCATTATTGAGTTTTAAAATCGACAGCACAAACACGCACATTCCCTTCCAAAATGCGTCTGTTAAACCAAATTCAAAGTTTATACTTAAACTTTCCCTTTCTAGTTATCCTTTGTGTTCTCTTTGGTGCATTTTAGTAAGGTTCTAATCAGAAAGCATTAGACCAGGGCGGGCATATTTGCAGAGAAAAAGAAAAAAACTAAAAAGACTAAAAAGTAAACTAAAAAAACTAAAAAGTAAATTGCCAGTCAGTTATCCATGCAATAATTTACATTTGTACATGTTGTGAATGTTAGATCTGTTTATGCCATGACTTTCACTATTTTTGGGCTGGGAAATTAGGAAGGACCACCTTCCTTTGGTTAGCTGAAATTGATAAACTTTCATGAGTATATTTAGATTAAAAAAAATAGTTGGGTAGACAGTAACAAGCAATAGAGTGCTAAAAAGCTGAAGCTGAACATAAGTACTTGTTTAAGTGTTTGTAATATATTTAGTGGCATAGCTAGAATTCACCACTGGGCTTATCTGAAGTGGTTGTCTGGGAGAGGCTGTGCTAGTCATAGGAATGGTAGTTAAGCCCCTGAATGCATTTTTTTCTTTGCTCTTCTTTCCCAAGTTAAAACATGATTCATACTCACTAGCTAGATTTGACTTTTTCTGTTTAGCTCCTCCTCATTCAAGTCATCTACCCATGGCAACAGATACAACAGAAAAACAGAACAGAACTGATTGCTTTTCAGCACTGCCTAACCTGGTTTGTGAAAAGCCATGGACCTTGTGAGTAATTTTAAGTCTATAGATCAACAGGAAACTAATACAATGAGATTTTATTTCATTCATATTATTGTCTACATGGCCAGTTGAAAATAACTTTATTCACAACTTTGTAATAGATTTTGTGTGTTCTTGATTCTTTGTTGTGTAGAATTGTGTATGAGTCTTACAGTCGATCTGCAAGTCCAGCTTGGTAGTCTAATTCAGTGGCAGCAATGACCAGTGTAAATATTTTTGTTTTAGGTATTTAAACCAACTCCTGGGCAGTGGTACTGGAAAGAAGATACTAAAACACTGGAATTTTCACGGTATGTAATGTATTAATTTAATTACAAATCTTTACTTGCAGCTTGTCTTTATATTTTAAAATGTAAAACATTTGAAATTGGTATGAATTACAAGAAAAATGTTTTTTATACTAATCATGGCAACTGTGTATAGTTATTGCAGTGGGAGCAGTGTTCCCTCTAAGCTTCGCGCTCATGCACACAACTTGGCCTGCGCACATGAGTATTAGCGGTGCCTGCATAAAATTCTGCTGAGATATAAGCACTGAGGAGTGTAAAACATTTTGTATGTGCACAGATAATAAACATCTGTGCACACAACCAATATTATACATTGAGCGAGAATGTAAAGTTGCCCATACACATGCCACTAAGGTCTCAAATTCACACACCTCTATTCTTTATACGGAACAATTGTTCAGCCCATAAACAATGTTATTGGTTCTCTGTACTGTAGCAAAGGAAGCTGATAACAATCCTGTGGAAATGTGCTGCGTGGAACAATAATAGCATCTTTAGCAGTTGTTTCCCACACCTTTATAATACTCTGGTGATATAGGTCATTTGATGTAATAGAAAGGTGAGCTATGTCATGCTAATGGGCGTCTTTAAACAGGGGTGTAACTAGAACTCAATGGGCCCCCCAGCAAAATTTTGGATAGGGCCCCCCACGCCACTCTCTTGTCTATCTATCATCTATCTGTATATCTCTCTATTTCTTCTATCTATCTCATTTTCTCTCTCTCTATCATCTATCTATGTATCTGTCTATGTATCTGTCTATCTCTCTATCTATCTATCATCTATCTATCATCTATGTATCTATCTATCTCTTAATCTATCTATCTATCTATCTATCTATCTATCTATCTATCTATCTATCTATCTATTACTATTCTATCTATTATCTATATCTGTATATATCTATCATCTATCTGTATATCTCTCTATCCTATCTATCGTTTTCTCTCTCTCTATCATCTATCTATATCTGTCTATGTATGTCTAGTATCTGTCTATCGATCATCATCTATAGCTATCTATCATCTCTATCACTACATACACTATCTACTATCATCTACAATATCTATCTATCTATCTATCTACCTATCCTATCTATCTATGTCTCTCTCTCTATCTGTCTATCTATATCTATATCTCTCTCTCTATCTATCTATCTCTGATCTATCTATCTACTATATCTATCTATCTATCAACTATCTATCTAAATCAAATCAAAAAGAGCTTTATTGGCAGGATCAATTTACATTTTGACATTGCTATAAGGGGTATATTGGGTTTTAGTCCTTAAGTCGATTGGGGAAGGATAAAGGGATAATTGGGCAAGTAGTCCTTGGACATTGAGTTCATTTATGCTCCTCCCAGTCTGTGACATGCCGTTACATAGTGTGCACCAATATTTACTGTGGCTTCCTCCTCTCCTAGCAGGATATAAAGTTTTCTCTCTCTAGCTAAGCAGTTGAAGTCTGGGATAAAGTCCGACAGCATCTTGAAATGGGGGTCCTGTATTGCTTTGTATTTGGGGCAGTGAAGAAGGAAGTGGGTCACATCTTCTAATGTTCCCTGGTCACAGTGCTGGCACAGTCTGTTCTCTCTTGGTTTATATGTTTGTCTGTGTCGGCCAAATTCGATTTCTAGGCTTTGGGCACTCTGTAGAGACTTAGGACTTGTCTCTCTTTAGGGTTTTTGATATTCTCCAGGTAGGGGGCCAGTTTGTATCTATCCCACTTCCATCCGACCTGATTTTTTCCCCACAAACCAACTGTCAAGCCTGCACACAGCATACAGCATTCCAACTGTCAAAACTCTATCACCATCCCAGCTACAGTAAAACTACTCACAGAAGAATAGTTTTTGAGAGCAAGGAACTTGATTGACAGCTGAAATATAAGACGTTTTAGATTGGATATCTAAAGAAATAGGGGGCAGATCAACAAAAAAATTATACAGTGGTGGTTGGAAAGAATTATAGTTTCTAATTATGGTCAATTTAAAATAACCCATTTTTCAGTATAGATAACTTTTAAGTTTTAAAATAGAATCTGTAGGTGCATTTGTTCTTTGCTCGGTGTGAGGTATATGGCTACACTTAGTAAGCTAAGAGGTGAGTTAAAGGACAAATTAAGCCTCAGAACAACACTCTTTCAGAAGGAAGAGCACCTGACTATTAAGTTCTTTACACATGATTAGTTCTTAGATACTGCAAGAACTTGCTACAGTTGGTTAAGTTGGTCACACCCACTAGCAGTCTCTAGCCAATCATTTTACAGTATAGGCAAGGGAGCATGTGACTAAGGTCAGGGGTGTGGCCAGTCACTGTACATGTACTGAGAAATTGCATCCAGCTCTTCAAGGGGTTACATTTACTTTAATGCTATTTACTGTAGTCAATGTTACAGTTTATTGGTATTTTTAGAGGGGATATTTTTAGATTCTGGAGTGTAAAAATGTGAGTTAAATGGCACCCTGGGCAGGGCTGGGACCGTTTCTTCCCTGTGTATTGTACTGTATTGTACTGAAATACTATTTCTGTTTTTGATGGTGTTTCTTAAGCAATAGTGGCTAATCCTGCTTTAGAGCTAAATTGCGTAAGCAGAATATGTATACATTCATATACATGATTTGTCTTTTTATTATAGCAATGGCATATTTGCAGATACCAAAGAAAGAACTAAGAAGGCCAGAGCAATACATTTCCAGGAAAATCTAAGTACATTACCAGACAGGTATCTATGCAATCATCTAAATTTGTATATGTTGTGAATGTTAAACCTTGTACACAAGTCCGGCATAATGGGCGAGGCAAGACCCCCGAGAGGAAGATGCACCTGCGATGACAGCTGTTTTAGGTGATAGTCTCACGTGTGTATGCGTTTGCTCGGGCACTGTGCCTCGTCCATCACTTCAGATGTTTGTACGAGGCTTAAAATCTGTTAAGGCCATGACTTTTCACAATAATTAGGCTGGGGGATGGAAGAACCTCCTTCATTTGTTTAGCCAGTGTCAGACAGTCCCACAGGGTTAGAGGGGAATCCCCCGGTGGGCCCACAACCCATTCACCCAATAAAACTTCTAAAATTTAAATACAGACCATAGGGCTATCTACGATTATGGTAGTAGATTTATGGACACTATCGAACATTTACGGCTGCTATTGTACATATAAGGTAGCAGTCGTAAATGTAGGGCCGGTCGTTAAAGGCGCGGTATCGCGTAAAAGCGATGTCGCGGCTTCATAAATATTTCCCAAAGAGACAGTAGGGAATACATTTTAATAAACAATAGGAGTTAGTAGGAGTACGATAGATATGTAAATGGGTGATAATAAAGATATGAAATTTTAGATGGGCCCCTAAACTCATCCTGGTAAAGCCCAATACCCCAGCCTGACACTGTGTTTAGCTGAAATTGACATATTTCCATAGATTAAAAAAAAAGATAACATACACTCACATCTAAATACATGTGTATTAAAGGGCATGTCATGCAAAGGCAACGGAACAAGTTCTCTATTCTGTCATCCCAAAACACCCCCAAAGGAGACGGGCTACCTCGGAGACAAAAGGAAGGAATTGTCACTTTATCAAACAAGGAGGAATGGGTGCGAAACTTGTCTAAGAGGACTCTGACCCAGCTAGAAATCCAAATAGAAATAGTCCTGGCTAAGGGCTTGAACTTTGCCATCACTCCTAAAGCCATCCCGGTGGTGGATATTATAACAGTCACAGAAGCCTCAATCTACAATAATAAGGTACCAGAGTCAGGCAGAACAACTTCGCCATAAGGTATCTGCAGCCTTAGCTAGTGCTAAACTTAATTTATCTAACCTGACCACACAGGAAAGAAGAGCCTTAACATCCCTCAAGAAAGACCCCAATATCACCATTCTGCCTACGGTTAAGGGAAGATGTACAGTGGTACTCAACACCTCGAACTACCATTAAAACTTGTGTATATCCGGATTGGGCCTTTGTTGAAAGGAGTAGAAGGAAATAAAAGAACACGAATACCAACAGTGAAGGGGAAAAGCAAGACAGGAGAAAGGACATGGTCATCCCATATGTATCAGGGGTCTCCGAAAATTTAAGGAGAATTTTCAAAAAACACCGTATCCCTGTCTGCTTTAAACTGATCAACACACTGAGGCAGCAATTGGTACATCCGAAAGACCCAAGACTGAAACATAAGAAGAGCAACATCATATAAAAAGTGCAATGCAGTGAGGAGTGCTCTGATTTGTAAGTGGATAAAATGGTTGTAGTCGTATTAGTCCAGTAACATATACTAAGAGATGAGTACTGTATGATAAGGTGATACCTATTTATTATGGACTAACAGTTCATTTTTACAAACAAGTTTTCGAGAGATACACTTCTCTCTGCATGACCTGAGGAAGAGAGAAGTGTATCGCTCGAAAGCTTGTCTGTAAAAATGAACTGTTAGTCCATAATAAAAAGGCATCACCTTATCCTACAGTACTCATCTCTTAGTATTTGTATATGGGGGAGACCAAACAGCAGCTACAGCAACATATGGCACAGCACAGAAGAGACAATTCCTCGGGTCAGGACTCAGCTGTGTACCTGCATCTTAAGGAAAAAGGACATACATTTGAAGATTGTAATGTTAACATCTTGGCAAAGGAAATGGACTGCTTGTCATGGCTGTCAGTAAAAGGCGCGATAAGTATGTCATGCCCAATTACCTGACAGGAGGCAGGAGGCAGCACCCAGGCGCTAAGGGACCGGGTCAGGTAAGTCTCTTCAGGAGCTCTCTTGAAAACTAATAATTCAAAAGTTAGGTTGGAGGAGTGCTAAACCTATATCTAAAAATATATTGGAAAAAGTTCATGTTTCATTTATTGAATTAATTTACATAGTGTACATAATGCATCCGCTGTTAGTGAAGCATTGTGTTTGCAAGATTTTCATTGACTGATGATGTGTGTCTTATGAATAGTGGCCTTGTTTGGAAGAGGGAAGATTTGAAAATTGTGGTTACTACCTTTCTGTGAGTATATAGACAATATCTGTCGACATACACAGGATGTCCCAGTATGCTAATTAGGCTCCAGACGCACACTGTCAATATGACAGACAAGATTCTTTCTGTAATTATTCAAAGATTAGGCTACACACAGTCCTGAGCATTCTCCTTATATAGTTCTCCTTATATAATGTAGGGGGAACGTTTGAGACTGACACATTCCCTATACTTAGGGAGCCCCCTATAGCACAGGGGCCCGAGATGAATGATTGTCTTTGTCATGCATTAGAAGTTATGGGGAAGTGATCAATTTGTCAAGCAACAGTTGGAATCCTTTATTTCAGTTACTGAATTTACAGTATGAATTGTTTCTAAAGGCTCTTACTGCTTCGCTGTAGTCTTTTGTCTTTGGATACTGACATTTGCAAACATCTCAAAGTGAGTTTACATGTTTCCACGGATGGATTATTTAACCTTCCATTATTATGCTGGAAAAAGATATAATATAAAGTGCAATTTAATTGCAGCAAGTTACATCAATGCCTTTTTTAGAGATTATCAAGGATAAAAATAAATACCAGTAGTACAGTAAATTTTTGCTCAGTGAGCCTAGCTAAACGTCACTTTATAAAAGTCAGATAATCCTTGGAACAGTTGTTCTTGCTATTTACTGAAAATGACTGTGACATTAAAGTATTCTTGGTATGAAAGACTACAGTCTCAGGTCTATACTGGCTTTCATACATCAGTATTTTTGAAAATGTATGCAAAATCTATACTATATTAACTAAAAAGGTTGTACAAAGAACCAGTGGCGTAACTAGGATTCACTGCCCCCTAGCAAAACTATGATGGGACCCCTATCAATGCTTCATCTACAGCGGTTTTCTGGGAGGAGATTATATCTGTTATAGGAAAAATAAGAATATGGTTCCCCCCTGCAGGGTCTAGTTACGCCCTTGCAAAGTAGAGCTAGTTGCAGAAATAGTGTAAATAATACATAAACATGCAGCAGGCTGAGAGTCATAAATTTTCTCTGATTAAAAACTGATTGAAATTAACTGCATTAGTTGGGACTTACAATGAATTCACTTAATTTCATTTAGTTTGCAAACAGTGCTGCCCTAAAGACTGGCTAGTGAACTGGAAGGCTGACTAACAGTAAATTTTAAAATGGAGTGCTGGGGAATTGGAGGGCTGGCTATCAGTAGCTGGGGAACTGGAGGGTTGACTGACTGTAGCTGGGGAACTGAACAGCTGAAACTGGAGGGATGACTGACTGTAAATGGTGAGCTGGAGGGCTTACTAACAGTAGCTGGGGAACTGGAAGACTGACTAACAGTTTCTGGGGAACTGGAGGGCTGACTAACAGCAGTTGGGCAACAGGAGGGCTGACTAACAGTAGTTGGGGAAATGGAGGGCTGACCTAACAGTAGCTGGTGACCTGGAGGGCTGACTAACAGTAGCTGATGAACTGGAGGACTGAGTATCACTAAATGGTGAACTGGAAGGCTGACTAACAGTAGCTGGGGAACTGGAGGACTGACTAACGGTAGCTGGGGAATTAGAGGGCTGACTAACTGTAGTTGGGGAACTGGTGGGCTGACTAACAGTGGCTGGGGAACTTGAGCGCTCACTAACAGTGGCTGGTGAGCTTTAAGGCTGACTAACAGTAGTTGGGAAACTGGGGGGTTGGCCTAACAGTGGCTGGTGAACTATAGGGCTGCTCTGCCCTGGCTTGTGGGGGTGGAGGGCTGACATCTTTTAAGAAATGGGGGAACATTGCTAATATCTCATTCCCACATCCCAGGGGTGTTACTGCAGCCCCCCCCTGGAGGGCTGACTAACAGTAGCTGGGGAACTGGAGGGCTGAATAACAGTGGTTGGGCAACTAGAGGGCTGACTAAGTAGTTGGGGAAATGAAGGGCTGACCTAACAGTAGCTGGTGACCTGGAGAGCTGACTAACAGTAGATGATGAACTGGAGGGCTGACTAACAGTAAATGGTGAACTGGAAGGCTGACTAACAGTAGCTTGGGAATTAGAGGGCTGACTAACTGTAGTTGGGGAACTGGCGGGCTGACTAACAGTGGCTGGGGAACTGGAGTGCTGACTATCAGTGGCTAGGGAACTGGAGGGCTGACCAAAAGTAGTTGGGAAACTGGAGGGCTGACCTAACAGTGGCTGAGATCTCATTCCCACATCCCAGGGGTGTTACTGCAGCCCCCCCCTGTGAGATTGGAGGCCGGGCCCCTGACCCATCCCCCTCCTGGTGGGCCCTCCTACCATCCGGCCCCCTCGCGGGGGTGGCCGGGCAGTAGTTACGCAACTGCTCAGCTCTCACACTTACTAGCTCCCGGTCCTGGATAGTAGTCAGAAATTAATGCAGAAGCATGTGGGGCAGGTGGTAAGTGTGTCGGGAAGCTGGTAAGGACTCCTTTAGGAGCAGGGTCCTAAAGGAGGTTTCCACTGAGACTTAGGGAGAAGAGGGTAACTGGGCATGCAGTGTGGAAGTATGCAAGTGGAAAAGAAAGTAAGGGTTAAAGAGGGACAGCTTACAGAGCTAGGATTGTCCCAGGTAAATAAAAAGAAGGTAGCTATCTCTGAGGACCAAACTATACCGGTAGAAGTCACTGGTTTGTCCCACTCTAAGAGGGAACTGGTAGGTGATGAACAGAAGACCAAGGAAAGGGTTAAGAATGGCCAGTATCTGTCTGAGTTCAGATCCAGGGAATGGGGGACTTTAGACCCACAGGATACAGGCAGCAGTGAGGATAAAGGAGGATCTGTCCATCAGGGGAGTGTAGCAGAGGGAGTACAGATGCCTAAGGTTAGGAGTGGTTGTAAACAGTCCTCTGTACCTTACACTACACAAGGTGGTGAATACAGCACTGTGCCTGTCAGGACACAGAGTGGTCACACAGATTGTACTATGGGTGGTTTGCTCTCTATATCAAAGTGCGTCCAGACTGGGCATCAAGAGGTTAACCAGTCTACTTGGGTGAGTGAATGTGAACCCAAACCCAGTTCTCATAAAAAAATGTGGAGGTGGAATCACATTTTGGAGAAAAGTATTGTGTGTGAGTAAGTATATGCCGCAAGTTAAGCAAACCCAGGGGTGAGGACCTAGCGTTTCAGGTCCTCACCTTGGGTAGAAAGTACCGACTAAGGAAGAGGAGCGAAGGGAAAGTGAGTATAATTGTCCTTTAACTCGACCTAATAGTTGATCCAGTGGAAGGCTAAAAAAAAACACTGAAGTTTTAGAAACATATCCAGAACACTTTGAAAGCTATTTAATGAACTTGCTATTACTACATCTGCTGGAAGACAGTATTACTTTAAAGAAAACTTTCCTAACCTGAAGATAAAACCTTTTCTTGTAATCTTAAACTATATCTTCCGAAATGGTCTATTTGTGAACAATTTTCCAAAGTAAACAGTCAATCCCTAACTTGTCTAATCTATCTGCATAGTCAAGCCCCATTCCCCTTAGTTGCCCTTCTCTGAACTTCTTCCAAGATTACCCTTTATATATAAGAGTTCAAAACAGCACTGCATATTACAAATGCCTGTTATTGCTAAATCTGTTTTTCCAAAAGGGATTTATCGTGTAGGTGGCACAAGGATTGTTAAACCCCAAATGCATCACTTTACATTTATCATCATTGAATCTCATAATATCAGAAAATAGTCATTGTGAGTACAAAAAAAATCCCTTCTCAGCAATAGATGGGGGCTGCCATTTTGATGTAGATATTCCTGTAACAGAAAACTCCCTTTTAGGTTATTCTGTAGCAGTGTAGATAGAATGCCATCACTAAATACTGACAATCCCTGGTCACCTCCGTTGCTTACATTTAATGTATTCTTGATTGGAAATGTTCTCTGTGATGGGAAACAGACTTGCTAAATTACTAGCTCTTGTATGATTGCAGAATATATATTTATATGGGCCATGGTATGTGACATTTCAAAGCTTTCAGTGCAGTACACTCCAGCACACCTAAATGGCATGGCCTTTTATTTAATAGGTGCAATCCTCCCAGCCCTCCACCTTAAGGCCACAGCAATATGGCAAACGCAAAAAAGTTGGAGGAGCACACTATTTCGTTTCCAGTGTTTATTTCAGCAAAAACATACGTTTCGGGGGATACAAACTCCCCTTCCTCAGGTGACATTTCCCATGTCAACCATTTTGGGTTTTCATGTATATATGTAACAGATACCAAAAGCTGATGTGTAAAAGAATACAACATCAAAAACATCTAAACACTCTACACATAACTCTACTATGCAAATAAGCAAAAAATAAAAGTTAATGGTCACTATCCCTCTCCATTTCACCCTCTCTTCAATGTTCTTGATGATTGTGCCTCTCCGTACAATGTGCGAAACCTGATGTACAACCAGGTTAGTGTGGGTTTGGGCCATTCCCATTCTTTTTTGAAAATAGCATAGTGCAAAGTTAAGTTTTGTGCTATTATTCAGAGCAAAACTTAACATCTATTCCATTGGGTCATGAACTTAGCCCTGTGTACTTTTCTTCTCTCCTGCTATATACTAATTATTTGCATTTATTAATGCACCCAGCCTCGGAATGGACCTTTGGGGCCCACCAGGACGATTTTAGGGGCCCACCTATCATTTCATATCTCTATTATCACTCTTTTACACATCTATCTCAGGCCTCCTATTGTTTATTAAAATGCATTTCTTAATATCCCTTTGGCACCGTATTTAAATTTTAGCATTTTTTTCTGTTTTCTGGGGTGAATGGGCTGTGGGCCCACTGGAGGATTCCCCTGAAACCCTGTTGGCCAGTCCGACACTGAATGCATTGCACGATAAAAGTGAAGTAAGCAGCTCCACAAAAAAATATTGCATCTTCCTGTTTATCTCTCTACATAATGACTACATTTTTCTTACAGTTTTAAGGGACCCTGTAGTAATTTCGATGCCATCCCTGCAGAGAAATCCCCTGTTTTTAATGATAGAATGCTAAGATCTCCCAGACAAGCAAATAAACAAGATCATGAATATGTCACGCTAGAGGATGTAAAGTGTAAGTATAAATTATTTTAATGGGTGTATGGCTGGGTATTAAAGGGGAAGTTCAGTGGAAATACATACGCTTTTAAGAAAAAAGAGCAGCATTTTTTCATCCCAATGACCTTAACCTGCCCATTTAGCATTTTGTCTGTGTATAAATAAATACTTCCGAAAAACTAACTTCCTGTTTGTAGGACCCCTAATAGAGACCGTTTTGGTTTTGCCCTTGACCCCAGTGCCTGGGTTGATTCAGTTGCTCAGTAGAGATCTGAGCATGTTTGACCCATCACCAACAGCCAATCAGTAGAAATTAATGTTAGGAACATTCCAAGGAAGTGGTGTATCCTGGGATGAAGAAGGACCGTTAGAAGCTTAAATGGCAGCTCACTAATGTCAATAGCAGGGAATAGCAAGTCGTATAAATTCAACTGATTTTTCAAAATGGGAGAGAATATCTAGAATAATTAGGTATGTATAATACAAACTAATATTTTTAAAATATTGTTATTTTCCACTGAACATTCCCTTTAATGGCAGATATATTTTGCCCAAATCTTTTATTTTCTAAATCTAAAGAAATAAGCATGAGTGCACAAAATAAAAAAAAGAAAATTCAACATCAAATTCTACATCCCTATTTAAGAGATGCAAAATTCTTCTTGTGCTGTTAATTTGCAGAAACCAATCAGTTAGTATTTACATTTTTTTAGCTGTAGTAGACCAATAATCTAATTGGTTGCTGCAAATTAACAGCTCTAGCAAATTTTTCTAGCACTTAAAGCTGAGTACACACTGTAAAGATTTTTGAAAGATGACAGCTGCAAGATCCTGTCTGTTATTTTTCAAACATCAGGGAACACAAAGCATAGGGAGAATGTTTAGGACTGTGTGTTTCGACCGACCAAGGCTGACTCCCCTATAGGTAGACTAGCAGGGAGATGCATAATCCCGCACTAATGAGAAAATAAGCGCTAAAATCACGCTAACTTATGTACTTACGTGTTAGCAAAGGTTTTACATTGCCTGTACCATGTTGCAATTTTTTTCTTTGCGCAGCGCAAAGCGATGCAATAAATTTTGCGCTAGTTTTTTGCGTGACAATTAACGCCTCATCAATGGTGTCTTTAAAATATGTGCAAAAGGTCGCAACTTACCGCTAGCTTTTTCGCAATGTATTAACGGTCGCAAAGTGGTTAATACATTGTGTAAACGAATGCACGTAGGTTGCGATAGCGAAATATATTGCATTTCCCCCTAGGTCTTTCCTGAACGACCGCAAGGCCGACCCGGATGTTTGGCGGCCGCTGGTTTGTTCGGGAAAGAATCTACTCACACTGCCGATAAAGCCCCGATACCATCGGATTCTCATACGCTTAGGATCACGTTTTGCGTCAACGTGGGCAATGTATGTCAATGTAGGTGGCCACATTGCATGTGATGTGCTGCAATATGATACATTTTTGGAGCGCATACGATCCGATTGTGCAACATAGCACAGATCACAGCGCAAGCGAATCAAGGCTGAGGCCGCACTGCGCCTGACGGCAACGTGCAGGAAATGGTTTCTCGTGCGTTGCCGTAAGGTGTAGTGTGGCCTCAGCCTTGATAAGCTTGATTGTGTTGCCCAGATTTCTGCAGGCCAAAGATACATAAACATGCAGAGTGCATAAAAACTGGGTATGGGGCACATAAAGTTTATGCAAAGATGTCGTCACTAAGGGCTAGTCCCTGTAATATTTAGGAATCGAAATGCATGCAAATCGCACCAAAAATGGTAATGGCATGAGCTCCAATAAATGGATCACAGTGCAACTGACTCCAACGCATGTAGTGTGGCAAGACACTAGTGTGCGCTTTTTAATGGGCGATCGGATCGCGTGTTAATACGGAGTACTGTGGCTTGGCCCTAAGGCATGGATTCTCAAACGATATTTGACTTCAGCAAACTTTTTGTCTAGGCATTAGTCTTGCATTTTGACTTGTTCCTCCATTTTATTATATGTTTTATTATTTGGAGTAGATTATATATATATTATGACAGGCTAATATGTATATATTGTTTGTGAGACTGGGGATTCCACTGCGCAGTGGGGTGTTTTAGTGTTTTTTAGCATATTGTTTAATAAAGATTGTGTTTTAACTATTTGGTGTTAGGCTGAGGCCACACTACAACAAACGTGCGCAATTCTAGTGCAGTAGTGTGCGTTGGCACATGATTGCGATCCTCCAATCTGGCATTATCACAGCACACGTGATTGCTCAAAAAATGGTGATCACATGTGCTCCTGTAAGCAGATTGCAGCTCAATGCAGTGCAATGCACCTAGTAAGACAGAACAACTGGCCAACACTAGCGTGCGATTTTTAACACGGGCTGATGTGGCCTAGCCCTTACCGTGTTCACCACATGGTATATTCCCTATTTGGAAGTTTGGTTTGCCTTCACCACAGCTCTGTTTACCACAATACCTCAAGGGCTATGAGCTCCAAGTTTAGCTTGGTTTCTGTTTACCTACCCCTTTCCCCCTGTGTACTAATGGACTTGGGCTAATGCTCGTGGTTCTATATACCCGATATATATATTTGTATTTAGTGGCATATCCTCAAACAATGTTCCTCCAGATGTTTGAAAACTAAAATTCTACCTACAAACTACTACCTCTGTAGTTGAGGAATGCTTGGAGTTGTAGTTTTCAAACATCTGGGGGAACACTGTATGAGAATCCCTGCTCTAAGGGCTAGGATAACGAAACAGTTATGCTTGCAATCCATTGGTATAGTATGGTATTTGAGGATGAACAAAGACATATGTCCATCCAGTCCAACCTACTCAGCAATACCCACATTTCCTGCCTAACTTTTGATCCACCAGAATTGAGGGGAAAAAAAAAAATTCAACGTCCAATGAAAGACAGTTGCATAGTTTTACTGTTCTCACAGTGAAAAACCCTTGCCGAACTTAAAGACTAAACTTCTTTACTTCAAGTCTTAAGGGATGTCTGTGTGTCCTCTGACATGTTCTTTTGGTGAACAGTGCCCAGATAGTGAACAGATAGTATGTTGTATGGCACTTTAATGTATTTATACACAATCATCATATCCCCATGCAAGCACCTTTTCTCTAGTGTACTTTTCTGTAGTGTCCCAAAGTGAACTATTCCTTTAATGTATTGATTGAAGCCTGGGAGGTTAAGGAGCTATGTCTTACCTCCCATTCTTCAATAAATAGCTCAGGATCCAGGAACGAAGATTCAAGAAACGTACCTTTTGCATGATCCATCGCGGCAACGGTGACAGGTCCCAACTGCTTCCTGGCTCTGTACAGCATGCACGATAATCCGCGCTATAGTTAGACAGAACTAGGAAGTGGTCAGGGATTTTTACTGTGGCCGCAGTGGATTGCACAAAAGGTAAGTTTCTTGAATCTTAGTTCCCGGGTCCTCCCATTGAAGAATGGGAGGTAAGGCATAGCTCTGTAACCTCCTGGGGCTTCAATCAATACATTAAAGGAATAGCTAACTATAGTGAACTATTCATTTAATTGTAACTTATCCAATCTGTCTTCATAATTAAGCTCCTCCATTCCCTTTATTATTGTATTTGCTCTTCTCTGAACCTGCTCCATTTCCAAGATGTCCTTTTTGTACACAGGATTCCAAAATTGCACTGCATATTCCAAATGATGCCTTACCAATGCTTTGTAAAGAGTAACAATAACATTTTTCTCCCTTGAATCCATACCTCTCTTTATACAAGACAATATCTTGCTGTCTGGCACTGCCTGCTACCTTTAAGTTTATTATCCACCAAAACCCAAATACATCACCTTACATTTATCAACATTCAATCTTATCTGCCACTTAGCAGCCCAATGTAACAATCTATCTAGATCCACCTGAAACCATTGCATCTGAAGATTTTAATGGTCAACAAGTTTTGTATCGTCAGCAAACACAGAAACCTTGCTGACAATACCCACATCCAAATCACTAATAAACAGATTAAATAGAAGTGGCCCCAACACAGAACCCCGTGGCACCCCACTTTAGTCCATAAGGATGAAGCCCCATTAACAACTACTCTCTGCATCTTATCTATCAACCAACTTTCTATGCATGTACAAATGTGCCATCCCAGCCCAACAGACCTTAGCGTATACATAAGTCACCTATGGGGGCCTGTACCAAAAGCCTTAGCAAAATCCAAGTAAACTACATCTACTGTCTAAATTCCTACTCACTTCCTCATAAAAACCAAGCAAGTTAGCTTGACAAGATCTATTCCTCCAAAATCCATGTTGATTTTTTCTTATAAGGTCAGTCCTTGAAACATACTTTAGAATATGTGTAAAACTTTCCAGGATCTTCCCCACCACTGAAGTTAAACTAAAAGTGGCCATACATCAGTGCGATATTACTTACCCGACCAAGCGCTCACGCGATGTTCCTGCGATCCTGCCGGAACCACCTATCCCGATCCTTTATTCGACCGATATGAGATCGCAAAATGAATGGGATTTTGCGATCGCATGCCGGTCGAATATAAGATCGGGAGAGATGGTTCCGGCAGAATCATTGAACGTCGCGTGAGCGCTCGGTCGGGTAAGTAATATCGCACTGGTGTATTGCCACCTTTACAGGCCTGTAATTATAAGGCTGTGAACGACTACCCTTTTTGAATATTGAAATTACATCAATCACCATATCCTCAGTTAAAGGGAATGTCCACCCCTCTTTACAAAAACCGATGTATTGTGGAATACCCCCCAAAAGCAGGAGATCGTTTTATAGAAAAGCTTTAAATCGGTTCCCAGACAGAGCTATTATACTTACATGCTCCTCCTCGATCCACCGCCGCGGCTCTGCACTTCCAGGTAAGGCAGTCAGTGTCGGCTGCTCAAAAACAGAAAAAGAACACAGCAGCAGCAGTGGAGACAGAGTGAGGAGAGTGGAAGCGGTGGTGGATCGATGAGCATATAAGTATAATATCTCTGGTTGAAAGCAGATTTAAAGCATTTCTATAAAAACATCTCCAGGTTTTGGGGGGTATTCTACAGTATATAAATTTTTGTAGAGAGAGGTGGACAGTCCCTTTAACCAAATCGATAAACAAAATATTCAGTGTAGCATACTATAAAAACACGTGTGCTACATGTTTCGGACCCTAAGTCCTTTCTCAAGTGCTTGAGAAAGGACTTAGGGGCATATTTATAAAGGATTGTCTTTTTTGCCAAATAATTAGCGCAGCACATCGCAGCGAAAATAGCGCCATTTGGGGCTTCGTTTCGCCTTATGTATAAAAAAGCGAAAAAAACACACTTCGCGGCTGAAAAGGGCGAACGGGCGCGATAAAGAGCGAAAAGTATCGCAGCGAAAACTTAACGCATCTAAGAAGACTGCATTGCGAAAACCATTCAAAACCAGAAAAGCCCACTAGAAAATGATGTCAAGTTCAAAATGGCCACCTCACATTTACCAAGAAGTCAGCCATGTCTTATTTAGTCAATCTTCTTAGAATTTCTCAATTGGAATACAATTTTCTTTTGCACTGCACATTCGCCTTTCTAATGCGCGATCGCTTTTCCAAGGCATATTCCATTATAATGCGCGGTCGCCTTTCTAATGTGCGTTCGCTTTTCCAAGGCATATTCCATTATAATGCGCGGTCGCCTTTCTAATGTGCGTTCGCCTTTTTAATGTGCGTTCGCCTTTCTAATGTCGCTTTTCCAAGGCATATTTCATTCTAATGCGCGATCGCCCTTCTAATGCGCGTTCTCTTTATCAAGGCATATTACCCATTAGAATGCCTTTTCGCTCAAACAATGACTTTTCACCACCTTCAGGGTCGCGCTAATCTTTCGCTCTTTTTAACGCAAAAATCACCTTTCACTCTTTTATAAATCGCGTTATGCCTTTTCGCTCCCTTTTCGCTAAAATTACCATTGCGAAGTAAGGCGAAAAGGGTTAAGCGATAGCTCGCGGAAACGGTTTTGCCATTCGTTAACGCTACCTTTATAAATAGCGTTAACTGTCTTTTTGGCGAAAACCCATGCGTAAAGCGAATGCGAAAACATTTCGCTACTTTTCGCTCTTTTATAAATATGCCCCTTAGTGTCTGAAACATGTAGCATATCGGTACATGTTTCTTCACCAATAAATTTTATTTCACACATTTCTGTGTCGTCATATGCTACACTGAATATTTTGTTTACCGAGTTGCTCATCCAGAGTGGTGGAGACTGGAGGGGTGTAGCCTACTGCAACTGATAGCTTCTGTACTTGGATGTCCTTATCTGCTACAGTACTCGGTTAACCAAAGTGCACCTGCATCTTTTACACTTTTATTGCTACTATATTCTATGTTATCTGTACTTGGATGTTCTGTAGTGTATACAGAAGGGAAAAAATTGTTCATTCACTTTATCGCCATCCTCCGTAATTTCAGTTTCCTGAAATTAAAAGTCTTGTTAACCCAGTGCACTTTCCTTTTTTATAACATATACTAAATGGCACTATTTCATGGTCACTATTCCCTAACCCTAGAGTTACCTTTGTATCTATAATATTCTCCTTGATGTTAGATATTACCAGATCCAGGAACCCATCACCTATTTCTGTTGGTAGTTACTATACATCAATCAATGTCAGGGTAATTAATGCCCCCCATAATCATAACACTCCCCAAACTTACAGCCCTTGCTATCTGCTATGAAGTCACATCCTCCCTGCTAGCAATGGCAGCTTGTAGCAGACACCAACAATGCCATTACCCCACATTCTGTTACCAAATTCCACCCATATTGCCTCGTATTTAACATCCATATCTCTTCTTTTAAATTTGGCTTCAACTCTTCTTTAAATGGCATGTCAGCCTCTTTTTTAACATTTTTCTGTAGTGTAGGGCTCCCTCTCCCACCCTTAAACATTGCATTAGTTTGTCAAAAAACTAACCTGATCTGTACTTACACAGCCTTGTTCCACCGGCGTTCAGACACGGCCCTCTGCTTGCATGAAACTGCAAGCAGGGGGCCGGACCGGCAGCCGCGTCTGTGATTGGCTGAGAGGCAGCCAATCCCTGACGCGTCTTTCCGCAGAGCAAGGCTGTGTAAGTACAGATCTGGGGCATTTTTTGACAAACTAATATAGGGGTTGGGGTGGGACAGGGAGCCCTACACTACAGAAAATGGATTTTACATTAGGGGCACAGGGAACCTAACAGGGATCTGGAAGGAGGGAGGGAGGGGGGAGGAGGCTGCACTGAGCAAGCCTGAAACCTCTCAGAGGACACCTAAGAGGTGGAAATGTTTTCCTCCCTGCCAGACTCCTGGTGTTCACTTTCTAGGACTTTGGGCTGACATTACAGGAGAACCAGGAGATTTTTACACACTGCACAGTGGGGCCAGTAGTGGAGGCGATTGTAGTTTTGGGGGTGGACATGCCCATTAAGGGCTAGGCCCCACTAGGGTATTTTCTGAGCGTTTCCGTGTGCGCTGTGCGTTGTGCTAGCATGTGCGTTAGTGCATGCCAATGTAAAGTGTATAGTGTAGGCCCCACTATGCTGACTTGCCTTGCGCTGCGCTTTAGCCCATTTTTGCAGTGCATGCGTTCATCATTTTTGGTGCACATCACATGCGCTGCCAAAGGGCAACATCAAACGAGGACAAGAGGACAGTAGCACGCACGAATTGTGCGACATTGCATTTTTGCTGCGTTGTGCAATTCGTGCACACCTTACATAAATGCTTACTCC
Organism: Hymenochirus boettgeri; assembly: GCA_019447015.1. Classification (NCBI taxonomy): domain Eukaryota; kingdom Metazoa; phylum Chordata; class Amphibia; order Anura; family Pipidae; genus Hymenochirus; species Hymenochirus boettgeri. The sequence continues at coordinate 262,714,518 of CM033476.1, read as the reverse complement.
TCCCCCTTTTCTATTTTCTCTATCCTGTCTAAACAAGGAGTAACCTTCTAAATTTATAGCCCAGTCATGAGAATTGTTCAACAATATTTCTGCTATACCTATTGCATCATACTTTTCGGTCAACACCATAATCTCCAATTCTCCCATTTTGTCAGCCAAGCTTCTTACACTTGCAAACCCACATTTTAGATTATGATTTTGTAATTTATTTTTACACTTTAATACACATGCCTCCCTATCCCCTATGCTAGCCCCGTCGCCTTTCCACCCACCACTGGCCAATCTACACAGTGCTTACCCCCTGGGCTATCTATCCCAGTGAGATTAATATTACCCCCCCCCCACCTAGTTTAAAAACTCTTCCAACCCTCTAGCCATCTTCTCATCCATTAGCGTGTGTGAATTGCAGCACAGTGCTTGTCAATGTGATTGCTCACATTGCATGAGCTGCATGAGTTTTTTGTGGCTTGTCTGACACAGAGTGTATTTGTCAAACTGTGGCTGGAGTTAGACATTGATACATATAATCTACTATATTTTACTACTACAAGAACCACATAGAACATAAGAAATGGTCCATTGTCTATAATAACATGTTTGCATTCCAGGGGTGGCACTAGGAATGCTACAGGAACAAAAAAGACACTACATAGATATGTTTTCGACAACTGTAAGGTATAATTCTTAATTATATTCCTCTGTTATTACTTACAATAAAAAAAATAACCAAACTAGCTTTACTGCTGAGATGAAACACGTTTTAATGTTAAATGTTCAATATATGTATATATACTGTACATATGGTCTGCACGGCATCAGTCCCCATTTGTAAGGCCAAGCAAATGCCATAGGGAATTAAACATCATGCATACCTCACCTCTATTAAGGGGAACACATCTAGACATAATCAGGCTTATTCAATAAAAGGTGCAAACATTGTTCTGAGCTTTTAATTTGCCTTACCTTTTTACTAGTCTAATACAGATAAAAACATTTTATAACATCTGATTGGTTGCACCAGATTAAGAACATGGGCAAAATCTTGCACCTTTTTATTAAAGGGCATATCTACCTTAAAGGAATAGCTCACTCAGAAAGTGAACTTTTCATTTATTGCACCTATTGAAGAATGGGAGGTAAAGAGCTATACTTGTCAATTATCTGCCTGCAACCCCAACTGCTATTTTACCAGTTTAATTAATGCATTTGTAACTGGATATTTAATTATAAGTTCTATATCATTCTGGCAAATGTTTCTGCCTCCTCCCTCTTCTCAGTGAGCTTTTTATAAGCTTGATTATGTGCAGAGGAGGCAGCAGGGGAAACGGCAGTCAAACATTGGCTGTGATGTCTGTTGTCTCAGCCTTGATTGACTGCATGAAGTAAGGGGCCAGCTTACTCTGACAGAATGGGGACAATAATTATCCCTAAATATCTGGTTAATATTGCAGGTAATAAAGTGCAAAAAATTATATCATTTGGGGTTGGGGGCAGGTAACTGACAGCTGATCAGTTATTATGTTGTAAGGGTGGACATGTCTTTTAAATAAGCTACCATATCCTGCTCAGTCCACAGATTATATTGAGAGATAGTATCTATAACATTATAATAAATACAGATTACCCTTTTGTTATAATTACAATAGTGAAAGACTGAATTATTGAAGAACGAGAGGTAAGACATAGCTGCTTTACCCCTTGTTCACTTCAATTACAGTTAATTTTCCCATGTTACATTTTTCAAAACCAATTCTCACCCACTGCTTCTCACTTTTATGGAAAGTCCTTAAAAAGCTGTTATTTTGAGAAAAAAATAGAAAATGCATGCACACCTCAGCACTTGCTCTATTTACCTTTCACACTACCAGCTTGTTAACAACAGCAGAAACAGGGCTGGCCTTAGGATTAATAGCACCCTGTGCAAGATTTATTACTGGCAACTAGCACCCTCTCCAAAACACGCCCCATGGGCACACACAATACACTGCTGAATGCTGCTTGCCTTGGCCGGCTTCAAATCAATTTCAACACCACGCTTACTGTATTTTGATATCTGCAGTGCGTGCTTGTATATATCGTGCTTACATCATTACGTAACACGTAATGCACTAAATGCACAGACAAAACAGCACAGCATCCAGACATCTAGAGTAAGGCTTACATGTGTTGGGGCTTTGTCTTTATTTATTTTTTTACTTTTATTACTTTTAAAATGTTTTAACAAACAAGATAAATTAAACACCAAATCCTTAAAGGGTAACTGTGGTTACCCTCTATAGGGAGTCTACTCCCTCTATAGGGAGTCTACCGCAACCAAGGTAAATTAAAACATTTTCCCAAACAACCGATTGGCCGACCCAAACGTTCGGCGGCCGCGTGTTTGTTAAGGAAAGCCGCCACACACAGTGCCGATAAAGCCCCAATATCGTCGGACCCGGTGGTATTGGAGCTTCATCGTTACTGTGTGTACCTAGCTTAACCTCAGATTTTTTTCAGTTCCCTAATCTGTATTTCATAATATCTGCCAGGGAACTCCTCGATGACTATATTACAATGTAAATGTATTTTCTCTTATATGTTTCAAGCTACGGCCTGTTCATAAATGCAGACTATTGAATTATGATTTGATTTATGTAACATAAATAGTGAATTTAACTTGTTTTTTGCTGTAGATCTCAATATTTGGATGATTTCCTAATGGCCATACTTAATTACCTGTCCTGCTATTCAGAAAAACATACACTGGAAAGAAAACCAAAGACTTTGATGTTGTAAGTAGCCATCTAAAAATTTCATTACTTTCTGTGTCAACCAGATTGTTTCTTTGTTCTGGACCTAATTTTATTTCCCATTCCCAATTATCTTTTCAGACCCATTCTATGCTCTTAACTGCATCTTTAAAGGGGAACTAAAGTTTCTAGACATTGCCCCAATAGACAGACCACATTCACAAAGATAAAAAAATCTGTGTCTCACCTCTCCCTTTGCCGTGGCTGCTGGTGATTTATTAAATTAACCTGTAAGTATCAGGGGTCAACTCCCATAATCAGGGGCGTAACTGCAGATTCCCGGACCCCCATGCAAGATTGGAGGCTGGGCCCCTGACACACACCCTTTCACCCAGAGGTCCACGATCATCTGTTTTCAGCTGATCATACTCATGAAGTAAACATGTGCAATAAGCTGTTTAAAAGACTGGAACCGAACTTTGGATTTCATAAGTTGTTTCAAAATAAGCTATTTTGTATTGTTTCAGGCTGTCAGTAATGCATGCTATCTGGAAAATAATCTGCAGGGTAACAAGCAGCTTTCAAAGGGGCTTCTATATAGGTGTGGAGACATCTGTATAGAACTACTCTGTGCAGAGAGACAGTGAATACTCGGGTCAGGGGGCGTGGCCAATATGAGCACATGTCATTGCTCACAAGTCTCTTTGAAAACTGCACGGCATGGAGTTGTTCTGGCACCACCAGGGAAACCTTCTTAGTTGCAGTATTTATTTCTCACATGTACGTCAATGCAACTAACCAGAAAAAAATCTTATAATGTATGGTTCTGGGGAGAAAAGCTTTCGCATAAAAAAAAAAAATAGCTTTAGTTCTCCTTCAAGTCTTTTCTTGACCTCTTCTTATGCTTGTTATTTTCCAATTCCACCTGCTCATATTTAGTTTTCCTGGTCTGACTTCTACAATGTATCTGTAACCTATTTATATGCAATATCAATAAGGACATGTGATAATGTTCCAATTTCTTGCATTAATTTATCAATACATTACTATAAAAAGATAACTAAAATAACTAAGTTGCTTTATTTTTATTTTAAAAAGTCTAATAAATTTTTACACCTTAAGATACTTAGCTTGGTGACAACCTGGACTGCCTAATAGTCTCCTTGTTCAATATACAGATTAAATGGAAAGAGTACAATGCTAGTGCAGCCAGACTATACTAGGCATGTCTTAAAAATGAGAGTTCTAAAAGAGTGGTCAGTTCACACCATCTTGCTTTGCTCAGCTGATACATTTTTTGAGAATTAGGAGTTTTAGAATTGAGATTCTAAAAAATATTCAAGAATATAATAATATGGTTAAGGTAAATTTTTATACTGACATAATTTGAATGTTTTTTTATAGAAATTCTAGTATATTTGAAATACAAGAATTGGCTGAAGTGTTGAGAAGAACAGAAAATGCCTTGAGGCACTTTGCGCATATGTACTGCATCCTTGTACTTGGAGAAGAAATGGTAGAACAGCACCACATGGCCTGTGGAAAGTAATGCTCAATATTTATTACTGTGTGTTGTTAATAATACTTAGTTGAATGTAATAGAAAGCAGATCCATTCATCTTCTAGTAAGATGGACAACCAGGCCTTCACCATCCTTAAAGGCCTTTGGCTAATGAGTCATTTGTCAAATTTAAATGACATTTTACTGTAATGAAAATATGACACATTATATGAGGCATTTAAAGGCCAGTTAAGTAAACTATTTTCTGTACACGGCCCTCCATACTGCAAAGCTAATCATATGGTTTGCCATTGGAAAATAGACTAGTGGGAAAAATATTGCCTTGTTGAATTGTCTGACTTTAGTCTTTACACAGTGAGAGTGGGTAATCAAAACCCACAATTTGACATAATATTATTTTCAAATTCTTGCTACCAGCAGAAATACCACATCTTACTGTGTCTGATCACTTTTCCCAAAATGTAGTGAGCGTTTTACACTCATTTGGGTGACAGCAACATTTATGGCATTGCCCCCTTTATTTGTAAACAAGAAGATCACTGTGTAATATTAACTAATAAAAAGATAAAATGCATTTAACTGCTGTGGAGTTTTAGTGCAAGGGGTTAGACCAGATAAGAATTTATCCTAAGATGCAGGCCACAGAAGTTAATGGGGAACTGTTGTCTCCAAATGAAAGGCTAGGTTCTTACCTTTAAAATGAGCCACCTCTCTACGTGCTGCACAGCCCAAGATATGAAGAAATCACTGATCAGAAAGTGAGAGGGTGGAGGTTCTGAATCTGTGGTCACAAATACTATTTCCTCCTTCTAATCTGCGGTTGGCACATGCTCAGTGCAGGAGAAAGCAGAAGAAACCAGGAAGAGATTGAGTTACAGTGACTGAAGGAGAACTGAAGGGGAGGAGGAGGGGTGGGGGTGGGAGAACAGCACAGCCCACAGCAGAGAGTGTGTAAGTTGTGTAAATTTTGGTCCCACTCGCTGGCCCCCATAGCCCCTCCCTTCCCCTTGCAGCCCACTTGACCCCTTCTTATGAAGCCCCCCTTGGCCCCTACCACTCAGGCAGAATCTGAAAGTTTAGAATCGCTTATTCTGCCTCTAAATGAAAAGGCTGTTTTTACAGAGTTTCTGTATTGGGTGGGGTTATGGTTCGGAGTGCCAGGGGTGGAGGGGCCATGGGGCCCATGAGTGGGAGGGGCCACAAGGTCCATGAGTGGGAGGGGTTAAAGGGGGCCCACTTAAAGGAGGAGACACAGGAAAGAGGGACTGTCACATGGTTTCAGAGCAGGAAGTGCAGGGGATTTGGACATAGTATTCCAGGAGGGTAAATATTAAAGCCAAGTATGTTACAGGCAAAATGCGAGTCTTTTCATCCTTACCAGCGTGTTCAGAGGAGTTGAGTGCTGCCGATATTCCTATTGCATTTGGTGGATGGTGGATCATATCATCCGGGTGAAGAGGTTAACTGGGTGCTGGACGGGCATGGGATGGGATGTATGGGATGGCTTTGATGTTAACCCTGACAGACTTTTGGTGACCACATTATTCCACTTGCGTAAGCTGATGTATTGAAGACTAGCAGTGCTTAAGTTCACAGTAATAACATTACCAGGCATTCACTTTGGCACTCTATTGTGTGTACCATCTGTGACTACTGGTCTGAAATATTTTTGCGATATATTTGTAGATTGGGGACGCCCGATGTATATTTTAACTTTAGTGTGATTTTCTATAATAAATTTGTGTTTTTGCATGTTATTATGGTGTCCAGGTGTATTTTTAGGCTGTCAAGAGTTCTGTGAGATTGAGTAATTGCCTCTACTTTGTCTTCAAGTGTTTTAAGTGCTGTTTAGGGTCTGGGGTCTTCAACCTTGTATTTTTGTGTATATCTTGATTGTTACCCCTAGCACCACCTAATATAGGTTACACAGGCCTTCATATTCAATACAGGTGTACTCCTATTAATTGAAATTTAGCCTGAGGCCACACTGAAGTAGTCACCAGCGCAAAGAAAGTTGCTGCGCACTGCAATCGTGCAATGTTGCCCAATCGGAGTGCATGCAATTGCGCAAAGCTGCGGAACACATATGCTCCGATTAGCAGATCTTAGTGCAACGTGCAGCAACGCATACCAGCACACTAGTGTGGTCCCATCAATTGGATTGCGCTTAAAAGCGGACTAGTGTGGCCTAGCTCTTACTCATAACATAATAATGTTTAAATTTACACGCTCTCTTTCATCATAACAGAAATTGTATTCCGTTTTAAAACTCACAGCACAAACAGACACACACATTGAAAGAGCTTTGCGCAGTTATGGCATGTTTCCTTTCAAAATGCAGCCATTCAAGCCAAATATAACATTTATACTTTAACTTTCAACTTTGTAATTTATCTTTTCTGTAGCTTTCTTTTAAAGTTATATACTAAACTGAGATGCGTTCAAGCAGGATCAGTTCACATATTTAAGAGTTCTTTCACACTGTTCTGCAAGATAGAACAAGAGAATAAAAAAACAGGTGACTCTTACATAACTAGCTTCACTGCTTTTGCACAACTCTTATAAATATTAGATTTATTGCCTAGGTGAAATGTTATGGAATATAGGCATGTTTAGATATGTTTGGATATGGTATTGCATTCTTATTAAAGGAAAATCTTCCTTAAGAAACACTAACTAAAGCATTTTTATACTTGAGGCAGATCAAGATATTTTTGCACCTTCTTTCTCTTTATGCTTAAGCGCTAGTTCACTAACTGTGGCCTGATGTTAAAGGAACACTAAAGCCAGAAAAATAACTATTTGCCATTCAATTCTATTATTCACAGGGAGGTGAGAACGCTTATTCCCACCTCCCTGTGAATAATAGGACGCTCGGGGGACCTGGAACTTACCTTACAGCCTGTCCACTCGCAGCCGCTCCTTCACTGAACAGCTGTTTTCTCCCGATCGCGCGCCCTATCTTTTGTATTGGCGAGCATGCGCCTAAGATAGGGCGCGCGGTCGGGACAGAGCGGCTGTCAGTGAAGGAGCGGCTTGCAGTGGAGCAGCTGTAAGGTAAGTTCCAGGTCCCCCGAGCGTAATATTATTCACAGGGAGGTGAGAATAAGCGTTCTCACCTCCCTGTGAATAATAGAAACGAAAGGCAAATAGTTATTTTTCTGGCTTTAGGGGAGTTTAGTGTCCCTTTAACTTCAGACAGGCTAATTATTGGTAAAACCAACCGGTACTCTGATGGGGATTACAGCTGTACCACTGATATTGATAAAAATATAAATCAAAAAGTTGGTTGTGGGTGAAAATTTCAGCTGATACCTCAACCGATCACTTACAAAACCTAACCCCGAAAATATCATACATCAAACATGAAAGCATGCAATACCATAGAAAGCTATTGTATGTTTTAGCATAAATATTTGTTGGAATTAAACAATACCTACTGTTTTAAGTTCCTAGAGGTCTTGCAGAATAACAAAAACTAAATTTACAACTCATTTTATTTGGCAGGAGCAAAGCCTCTTCAACAAATAAGGATCGCAGATTTTATGAGGTAAACTTGCTGTTGTTCGGGGCGTAGCTACCAGGGGTGCAGGGGATGCAACCGCACCAGGGCCCTTGGCCAAGAAGGGGCCCCATTTTGTGCTAAGGTTCCAAAACTACCAGTGTGTGCCAACTGTTTTACCAGTGGTCTGTGTACAAATCATTTTTACCATTGTCTGTGTGCCAAACATTTAACCAGTGTCTGGCTGTGTGCAGTGCCAGTTTCCCAACCAGTTTGTCTGCATGCCAAGCATTTAACCAGGCTTTGTGCCAACTATTTTACCAGTGGTTGTATATAAAGCATTTTACCAATGATTATTTGGATTGTGGTGCTGATTTGTGTTTGTGGCAGTGTTGGGGGGCCCATGCCCAAATTTTGCTTCAGGTCCCATAAGTCTGTAGCTACGCCACTGCTGTTGTTTGAGATGATATTGATATTTGGTTAGCCCAGGTGGTTCTTAAAAATGAGCCAATACAAAAAAGTTGTTTAATAACATTTTTATAGAAAGTTTTCTATAAATTCTTAGTTTTACATTGGTCTGGCAAGCCCATAGCTCTGTTATATTAACTATTCTCTAACTCTTTTTATATTATTAGAGTTAAATACTAAAACCAGGGATGATTTTTCTAAGAACTAGAATATATCATCACTTAATCTAACAGAAAATATATTTCTGTGTGAAAGAAATACAAAGGTATTGAAGCTGTGAGTGATTACATAAAAAGAAATTAAAGGCTTTTGGTTCATTGAGAACTGTTCATCAAGTAAATCTACAAATGTTAAAAATGAAAAGAAACAACATATATCACTGTGAATGAGTGGGATTTTATGAAGTTCTGTAAATCATACCAGTCGCCAAGCTCTTAGCAGTGATATCCACGAAAATCAATTGGAAATGGACTCTATATAGCTATCTAACAGTGTACCAGCTATTGCAGGCAGCTAATTAGTTTATTATGTTATTTAGATTAAAAGCTGAATTTATGGCCTATGGATTTTTGAGGAATGTTTCCTGTTTTTTTTTACCTCAACAAACATTACTGACAGTTAACACGGTAGGAATAGATATTACATGAAACTGGTAATGTTAATTATTCAAAAATATATTACTGCTGACCCAACCCTAGTAACATGACCAGACTGCTTTGTGTTCCAGTGGATAAATAAACTAAAAAATATAAATGAACCTCTGAATCTATGACAAAAAGTAAAGACTTATGGTAGATAATTGTCATCTCAATTGCCAAAAAAAGACTTTATCTGACAACACTCTTACCTGTATAGTAGTGCCCCCCCAATGATGTTTAGTGATCCATCCTGGTGGATTGGTAGAAGATGTTGGGGTGCCATGGGGGAAGGGTCTCCTAGTCACTCCCATATTCCCACTTCCTAGAACAAAACAAGCTGCTTGGCTTCTGCCGCCTTTCTGTACAGGGGCATAACTGCAGGGGCCCGGGCCCCCCGTGAGATTGGAGGCCCTGACCCACCCCCCTCCCCAGCTCATCACGATCTGCTGTTTTTTTAACAGTTGATTGCATGTATAAAGTAAAGATAAGCACAATAAACTGTTTAAAAGACCAGAACCAAACTTAGGGTTCGGTTCCGGTCTTTTAAACAGCTGATTGCATGTATCTTTACTTTATACACACGATCAGCTGTATAAAAACAGCTGATCGTGGATGAGCTAGGAAAGGGATCGCAGCCCTTACCTCCTGGGACTGTGTGTACTCTCATCTTTTAAAATGACAGCCAGAATCTTACAGATTCTGTGATTTTCCAGGGATTGATATTGTGTGTACCCAAGTAGTGATAAATTTAAAAGGTAGCACCACTGATTATTATGCGCATTATAGTGATGTAGTTTGGCTTATTGTTGTCTCTCTTTTAATACTAGCTAAGCTAGGTACACGCAGTTTCATCCTGCCCAGTGCAATATTTTGGTTGGTTGGGTTGCACATGCCTTCAGTATATAACAAATAATTGTCATGATTTTGGTGTTATTATTGTAAAAAAGTAATGCAGCTACAAAATTTTAGATTTTGACATATTTTCTTTCATTCATTCTTATAGTGCCTATACACTTTTTGCACATATGTTGCTTGGGTTGTATTTAAACGCAAAGACTTGATTGTAATTCAAGGGGAAATTGGTAGACTTTTGCGTACCAACACATTTAATCCTGCTTTAAGGATAAAAGGTGACACAGATGAGCAAAGCTGGAATCTTTATTTAGACAAAAGGAAATCAAATAAGAAGACAACCTATTCAAAAAACAGGTATATTTCTAACTTATTGTTTTACAGCCTATCCCCATCATATCCATATTCCTAACACAAGTGTCCAAAGGCATGTTCTGTACAAAGGAAGAAAAGAAAAGCCTTTACAATTCTATGGTCATGCAAATTAGGATGGAAATTACAGGGTTGGTACGCATTTAGGAAATACAATGCATGCAGCCCCGGCAAGTGATTTAATGTGGCATTATCCCTTTTTTGCTGGTTTCAAAGTCAGAAAAGGGTAAAATGCAAAATGGAAGTTACCAAGAATAACAAGCAAAAAAATAAAAAATTCTCTCCATACACTTGTGGTTCTCTGTAAATGTGACGGATGGTTTCCTGTAGTATTTAGTTTATAGTCCTACAGGGTTATTCAATAAAAGTTCTTATCATTTAAAATGGTGCTAATTTTGCCCCAACCAATCAGATGTTAGCTTTCAAATGTTAAATAAGATCTGATTGGTTGGGGCAAAATTAGCACTATTTTAAACAATAAGAACTTTTATTGCATCTCCCTGTTAATTTAGTTTGATTTATATATAATTATCAATAGACGTAATGTTTGGGCTTTTCTTAAATGCACTACTGTGCACTGGAGAAGCATGTGGTACAGGCTCTTTTTACACTTCCCGACATAACTTTGGCTATGGCGCAACAATTTTTTACTCCCTGGTCAAAAATCAGGCCCATCCAACACATTAATTTCTATTTAATTACCTATTTAATTAGCACTAGTTTCACCCTCAGGCTTATCCTATTCCAGCCCCCCTGGCTGCTTCCTGTTGGCAGCTGGGAGCAGAAAGCTCAGGCAAGTTTGGAAAGGTCTCCAAAGTCTATAGGCTGAGGAGACGTATGGAGCCTCTCTCTAGTCCTACAGCCTACCGGCTAGAGACATAAGGGAGAGGCAAACGGACCCCGAACCAGTTGCACTTTTGTGCACTTGGTGTAGGTTTCACTAAATGCATGTACTACCCCGACCTTTCAATAAAAAAAAATGTAATGTTTGGGAAAATGTCTGAACTCTGTAGCAAGACCTGTAAATATTTAGAAATCCTAATGTCATTCATTGGCTTGCCCCACCCTTGGATAGCTTGCTGTTCCTCTTAGGCTAGTTACACACCATAAGCAGAAAATAATAGGAAATTTCGCACCTTCTGGACTAAAACGGGAATCTTTATTGAAACATCTAAAAGAAAGACACTCAGGCTACAACTGCCTTTCGGCACGCACCCTTCCTCATAGGCACTCATAGGCGCCCTTCCTCACACACCATACAATATTTCTGGCAGACCGACCAACATAACCGTGTATCGGTTGATCAGCCAAAAATATTGTATGGTGTGGGTGACAACGCCCCCGACTTATCTCAGTTGCATGTTCGTTCTGATCGTACAACCAGGCATGTTGGTAAATAATGTCCCTTTTGTCCTTGTGTACCCAGCCTAAGGAATATTTATTTTTAATGCTTTCCTGCAGCATTAAATATATTTGAAATAAATAAAAAGATTACCTAATACCTTTAAAGGGGAAATACATATACTTTTCAGAAAAAAGAGCAGTATTTTTTCATCCCAATGACCTTAATCTGCCCATTCAGCATTTTGTCTGTGTATAAATAAATGCAACCGAAATACTGACTTCCTGTTTGCAGGACCCCTATTAGAGACCGTTATGGTCTTGCCCTTGACCCAGCGCCTGGGTTGATTCAGTTGCTCAGTAGAGATCTGAGCATCTTTGACCCATCCAACAGCCAATCAGTAGAAATAACTGTTAGGAACATTCCAAGGATGTGGTGCATTCTGGGAAGAAGAAGGACCATTAGAACCTGAAATGGCAGCTCACTAATGTCAACAGCAGGGAACAGGAAAGGGTATGAAATCAACTGATTTTTCAAAATGCAAAGAATATGTAGAATAACTAAGGAGGCATTACACAAACTAACAATTTAAAAATACTGATAATTTCCACTGAACTGTCCCTTTAACTACTGTTTTCAGGACAGGGCAAATGATTCCATCTGCTTGGAACTTCTCTATTTTGATTTTGGTTCTGAAGTCTTGCACAGCTTTAACTCTCACTTACTTTCCATGGATGATCCCCGCCTTACCTCCCTCACTTCCATGTTTTAGATGTAACATTCCACATCATTCTTTGTTTTTTTGGAGCAGTAAGAAGAATAGCAAGCGACCTGCAATTATGAGCATAGTGACTCAGTGCTCTCCCACAATCAGCTCCTTAATACCTTCACCAAAAGAAAAGTCTGATTACCTCTTCCACAAACACGGTCTCCATCCAAGTGGCAATACAGGTTTCTCAGACATTATTAACCAGACGACTCCTGCATTTATTTCATCAAGGTTAGTGACTTGAATTAATGAAACAAGATTATTTAAAGTTGTGTGATACAGACATTAAAATTATTTCAACACAGACTTCTATATCCTTATTTTATTTAGAACAGGCAGTGGGTGACCCAGTAGGTGAGGTTCCTGAAACATTGATGCTGATATCTGCAAGTCTGTTTATCAAAAACTGGTAAATTGTTTGGCAATTCACTAAAGCAATTTGGTAATACTAGCACAATGCTTATGCATGCTCCTAGCCAATCATGTCTAGATTATTGTAACCTACTACTTCCCTTCTTTCTCACCTTCAGGCTATAGTAAACTCTGCTACACATATTGTTTTAATCTCTAATAAACTGTATCTCAAATCTCCCCTGTACCAGACAACAATCTGGCTCCCCATTAAGCAGCGAACTGTATACAAAATCCTTCTCCTAAAATTTAAATTCCTTTTCTCTGCTGCACCTCCTTATATTTCCCCTCTTGTGTCCCCATATGTTACTGCCCACAGGCTTCGCTCATCACAAAATCATCTCCTGTACAGACCCCGCTACTGCTTCCTCTCGCCTTAAACTTTTCTCTCTTGTGCCTCCCAACCTCTGGAATTCTATTTCCCCCGCCCTTTGTCAAGAAACCTCAATCAGCAGGTTTAAATCCCCCTATATTCTACCTAGTAACTAACACAGTATACCCATTCCTTTGTATCTATATGTTACCCTCCTATATACTAGATTGTAAGCTCTATGGGGCAGGGATCTCCTTTTCTCTTGTGGCAAGGATCAAGCACTTATATATTTAAATCATTTATATAATCTTTATGCACTGAACTATTGATGTATTTATATTTTATCCTCCTTGTATGACTTTTTGGTATCTTGATATTGTACAGCTCTGCATCCTCAAGTGGCTGTACGTTTAGCTTCCCAGAGCCAGCTAGATTTGATACTGTTTATTATACTCATATAACTCTGGACTAACAGCCTACAAGGAGTCAGTAGCTATACATTCTCCTGATTTGGCTTCCTCCAGAACATCTGCTCTCATCGGCTGGGTAGACAGCCAAGTGAGAGGGTGGCATGCAGACAAGACTGTAGCAGTATAACTCATAGTGGAATGTAGGATGTTTATTCAGAGGTAATTATAATGCATTTTTGTCTTCCTGGGTACAAGTTACTTAGGTGGCAGGAGAGGGTTTAACTTTGTACTTCACCATTAACGTTTACAACTTTTTAACTTAACTCAACACCCATATGAATTCACGTAGGCTGTACTTACCGTATATACTCGGTATAAGCCGAGTTTTTAGGTTTAAAAATCAACCAAAAAACCTTGCCTCGGCTTATACTCGAGTCAAAGAAACTTACCTTAAATACAGATGCAGCCGCGAGTCAGGAAGGAAAGCCGGCAGTTCCCAGTAGTTCTTCGCGGGTGCGCGATGATGTCATCGCGCACGCTGGCGGAATGACATCATCGCGCAGCCGCGAAGAACTACTGGGAACTGCCGGCTCTGCACAGAGTGGCGGCAGCCAGCGGAGAGATGAAGACTGAAGACTGGCCAGGTACGGTAAGTGAACTGGGGGGGCTCTAGGGTGGGGGACCGTATGCCATACAGTAACACCCATACCTTTCTACTATAGGTGTTTGGAAACTACAACTCCCAGCAACGAAAGCATGCTGGGAGTTGTAGTTTCCAAACATCTACAGTGGAAGGTATTAGGGTTACTGTGTGGGATTACTGTACATTTAAAGGCAACTATCTACCCTCGCTACCCTCGGCTTATCCCCGAGTCAATCATGGTTTTCAATTTTTGAGGCAAAAATGGGTACTCGGCTTTACTTGAGTCGGCTTATACTCGAGTATATATGGTATTCTGCACGCTACAAAGCATGTCAACAAAGTATGCTGTCTATTTGATACACAATATAATATAATAATTTGCAGCTGACTAGTCTGTAATTATTTACTTCTTCTTTTTGTACACAGGAGTTGAATATTAGGAGAACCTCTGAAAAACTTTCATCTTCACAGCCTTATACCTGTTGGGGCAGAAGAGGAGGAAGAAGTGGGAAAATCCTAAACAAAGGGGGATAAAAGCACACTGTCTTTCTATTCTCGCAACCAGCTTTCACATCAGTCTAATGTACGTCCCGGAACAGGCCGTCAAAGCACTGTCATTTCTAGGGCCACCACTGAAGCAGCCTACTCTGACACAGACTGAGGCTTCATTACAGTTTCCTTTGAAAAAATCGGTTTTATTTAAGCAGATGTGAAAGAAAACTGAATTTTTAGGATTAGTTGCATGATGGAGAAAGCTGATCTGTCCACTGCTTAGCCTACCATTGGCCTTTACTTGGAAACCTAAGCAGAGTGTAGCATACAAATAAGCAGCAGTTTTATTAAAAATAATATAAACACAACCGCTAAAAGATTCTCTACTAAGCTCTATCTCCTAGCACTATGCAGTGTCGCTATGCATAGCTATAAGCACTTTGCAAATATTAAAACAATTTAACAATTATATTCCAAATACATTTCAACAAATCTTTAGGATGGGTCTGCTAAACATTTAGTAAATCTCTTATGGCTAATGGCTGGTAATGTGGCTACTTAAATAAATTACAGCTGAAGATTAAAAACTCTGAACAATTAAATCTTAAAGGCACACAAATTATTTCATTTCTAATAGATAAACCTTAGTGAACACAAAACAGAAGTCCATGGCTTGTTATTATTCATAACACAATGACTGTGCATTGTGGGATTGGTAGGTAAGTTCTGTGAGTACAGGCAGTGTTTCTCAAATTTTCTATCTCTGTAAATTCATCTAGCAAATTTTGTGGAACAACTAGAAAGGGAAAGTTTAAGTATAAACTTTGAAAGACGGCATTTTGGAAGGGAATTTGTGTGTTTGTGCTGCAGATTTTAAAACTCAATAATGTCAATGAAGAGGACATTGTTGTTTTTTACTTACCCTTAAATATGTCACATGCATTAAAGGCAGGTCAGTTGGTGTGTGTGTATTCATATCAGGTTGGGGGATAAAATACTAACTTTTTTGATGATTGGTTACTTTAGTTACCCTTTGCGTATGGCTGCCATAGTAATGGATAAGTAGATCATTAGTGTGTGTACCTGTGTCGGGCTGAGAGTAAAAAAAAAATTTTTTTTTGATTATTGATCAAAATTAGCTTTTTTGACTTTAGTTACCCTTTAAAGTATGGCTTCCACAGTAATGGATAGTATAGATCAGTAGGTGTGTGTACCTGGGTCTGGTTGCGGGTATGTCTTTTTTGTGTTTACAACCATAAACTATTTTTTATTGAGGATAAATCTAAATTATTTTTTTTTACTTTAGTTACCCTTTGAATATGGCTGCCACTGTAATGATAAGTAGATCAGTAGTGTGTGTACCTGTGTCTGGTTGGGGGGTATGTCTTTTTGTGTTTACAACCATAAAACTATCTTTTTATTGAGAATAAATCGAAATTAGTTTTTTTTACTTTAGTTACCCTTTAATATGGCTGCCACCGTAATGGATAAGTAGATCAGTAGGTGGTGTACCTGGGTCTGGTTGAGGGGGTATGTCTTTTTTGTTTTACAACCATAAAACTATCTTTTATTAGAATAAATCGAAATTAGTTTTTTTTACTTTAGTTACCCTTTAAATATGGCTGCCACCGTAATGGATAAGTAGATCAGTAGGTGTGTTTACCTGGTCGGGTTGAGGGGGTATGTCTTTTTGTGTTTACAACCATAAAACTATCTTTTATTGAGAATAAATCTAAATTAGTTTTTTTTTTACTTTAGTTACCCTTTAATATGGCTGCCACAGTAATGGATAAGTGATTAGTAGGTGTGTGTACCTGGGTCTGGTTGAGGGGGTATGTCTTTTTGTGTTTATAACCATAATACTATCTTTTATTGAGGATAAATCTAAATTAGTTTTTTTGAATTTAGTTACCCTTTAAATATGGCTTCCATGGAATGGAAAGGTAGTCAGTAGGTGGGTGTACCTGGGTCTGTGTGGGGGTTGGGGTATCTCATTTGTATTTATGAAAATAAATTGTATTCATGAAAAAACTGTTTTGAAATATCCATATTTGAGGATTGTTACCATTATAGTCTATGGGAAAAAATGTCCGGAATTCACCAATAACGCCGTAACGCTCGCTTCTGCATTCCTTAGCTAGAAGATAGCACACTTCTCCTATATGCCCCGCACGTCTGTACTGAATTTCATGCCTCTAGCTCAAAAACTGAAGAAGAATAAAACTGAAGAAGAAAAAGAAGAAGAATAGAAAGGACAGTAATTTGGCTTCTTCAAGCCAAATTAATTAAAGGTATGATTGTTTACAAGCAGTGTTTTGTTTTTTCCTATCACAAGAATTATCCAAAGATTGAGGTTACAACTTTTCTTTACTGTTTACATATTACACTATAGTGTTCAACCAAAACAGATTTTTTTTGTATTTTTATACTGTGTGAAATAATCTTTTAGAAGGTTCTAACATCACAACTCAGTTTTAAAAGGAGAATGAAAGTTTAAAAGGTATGTCCACCTCCCAAACTAAAATAGTATTCAGCAGGAAATAGCTATAAACCTCAACCTCGTGATGTTTATAGCTTTCAAAGACCTCCCTAAATGTACTTCCCAGCCTTCATTCCCTCGCCGCGTTCTGTCTTGGCTGAGACGCGGGAGACCCCAATTAACCTTAAACCCCGTACTTCTTACCTTACTTACCTATATACTTATTCCACCCCTTATTTGCTCCCTCCCTCTTTCCCTTCCCTTTACGACACAGGAGACTTGACTTTTTGGAGCAAAAGGGTCACAGCTTTATTGTTTACAATACATGTTTCATATAAACCACCTTTTTAACCATTTTAACCATTGAATTAACATATAACAATATATTTAACAATTTTAACCAAATATGTATTTAACCACATAACTTTCTAATGGCTCACTGGAAGCTACCGTAAAACTTCTGCTCATCAGTCGTAAATCACCGACTCGATGAGCGCCAGCTGTCCTCTCCGTACCATCTCGGCCCATTGCCGAAAACCGAACTTGGAGGTGCCACCCCGTGGGCTAACTCCACCACCTGTCAACACCAGCCAGCTTCCAGTGACCCACCGCTCCAGCTGTGCCTTCTTCACGATCCTGCAACACAAAATAGCAAAAACCCAGGGGCGGGTGGGCGGGGAACTTCTTCTCTCTCCGTCTGCTTTCCTCTGCCCACGTCTGTCTCTTCTTCCTCCCCCTTTTTCT
Organism: Hymenochirus boettgeri; assembly: GCA_019447015.1. Taxonomy (NCBI): domain Eukaryota; kingdom Metazoa; phylum Chordata; class Amphibia; order Anura; family Pipidae; genus Hymenochirus; species Hymenochirus boettgeri. The sequence continues at coordinate 262,696,832 of CM033476.1, read as the reverse complement.
ACCTTCCTCTCTCTCACCTGCAACATTGTTGCAAACCTCCCTCCAATCCCTAGCAGCGATCTCCTTACCCAATCCCTACTTTGCCTTTTTTAAATCTGCCTGTCACCATCCTCTTCTCTTCCCTCTTTCTTTTCCCCCCCCCAGTCTATGTTTATTTTAACCCTTTCAAATCCAACTCTACCTGCGTTCCCCCTCCCTATCAGCCTGTGTACCTTTGCTTTTACTGCACTGGACTTCTTGGCTGAGACAGGCGGGAGGACCCCAAATTAACCTTATAACCCCGTACTTCTTACCTTACTTACCTATATACTTTATTCCACCCCTTATTTGCTCCCTCCCTCTTTCCTTCCCTTTACGACACGGAGACTTGACTTTTTGGAGCAAAAGGGTCACAGCTTTATTGTTTACAATACATGTTTCATATAAACCACCTTTTTTAACCATTTTAACCATTGAATTAACATATAACAATATATTTACAATTTTAACCAAATATGTATTTAACCACATAACTTTCTAATGGCTCACTGGAAGCTACGTTCGTTCTAGTCTCTCTACCGCTTTGTATGACCTGCAGTTCCTCCAATGCATGCGAGTCTTGATTTCCGACCATATCACCCAAAGCAGGAAACGCAGCCCACACTCGAAGGGTCACACTTATATCCTTCATGAGGGTTCTGCTGGGAACCGCGCAAAGGTCGTTACCCCCCAGATGAATTACTAAGATATCGGGAGGGACGTGAATCCTAATGCGTTCCATAAACTGGGGCAGAAAGTTACGCCACAGCATACCCCTGCATCCTAACAATGAACTGCTAGTTCCTCCCTGTCAAACCCCATTTGAAGACCTTTTTTCCGTACTACAGCCCGTCTGGCCGCATGGTGAATAAAGGAGTGTCCCATGATCCACACTGTGCCTGGGTGATCTAAAAAGAAGAAGTAAAAAACTGTGATGCTTTCGGAAAGTCACATCAGACTACATAAGTGCTTTATGTGGTCGTATGTAACTTTTAAATCTGTCTGACTGCCACTCCCTACCTGCTTGATCTCTCCGTCCTCAAGGCCCCTCTGGGCTGCCTCGGTGGCTGCTCCTATCACGAAGGAGTGGGATCCGTATTCCCTTGCTGGTAACCCCAACTCTCTAAGCTTTTTCTCAAAACCGCTATAAATTGTACCGAGATAACGCAGTCCTATCTGAATGTAAAAGAAGGGGCCTTTTCCTTGTGGCTAATCTCCAAGAATCAGTTCACACAGTGTACTGGGCATACTGTGCTTCCTATGGCCGCTAGCCTGATGGTCCTACCTTTTCCTCTTTGGTCGGTTTTTGATCTTCGCAACCATATAGATAACTGACGTTCTGATACTGCTATATCTGATTGTTGTATGCCCCTATTCCTTTCTTTGACGGTGGCAGTAGTTCGCTGATGCGCAAAGCCCCAAAGAATGCTAAAACAAATGCTGCCCTAAACAAATCGGCCTCTTAGGTTGAGAAGCAAATGTCTCCAGTTTCTTAACTAATGCCGCAGCGTGTAAACGTAATTGGTCTGCGTTGGTCATTCTGCCTGTAGCCCTTATTGTACCTTTTAAAGCCTGCCTGACCACTGGGTCCTTTGTCCCAATCTGTCGCACCTTGCACCTTGAAGTGAAAAGACAGGCCCGCCATCCTCGCTGATGCTACTGAAACCGATACATTATTTTCAAAACTATTATCGATCCCCAAAGCAGGCTTGTTCTCTCCTCTTCCTTGCCATGCATTCTATATCTGTCCCGTTTAAATTGCCACCAGTCTGACCAGACCTTGGCGTATTTTTTCCATGTGGATTGTGCTATGGACCTTTTTATCATTTCAGTAAGTCCCCTGCAGCAAGGGGGGGCATGAAAATTTCTCCTTCTGTGCTGTTGGGGCCAACTGGTGAAACCTGTGCCACTGGCAACGAGACAATGCGTCCCGCAATGTTATTTTTACCCCTGGAATGTGTTGGGGCCCTGATTAGTATGTTGCCCTGGAGGCACCCGCAGCACTAAGTGTCTCAACAGCCTGATTACTGGCGGAGATGTGGATGTTAAATTATTGAGAGCCTGTACTACGCTGTTATATCGCAGTGAAATAGTACCTTTCTATTTTTTAATTGTTCATATGCCATATCTCAACAGCGACGACTATTGGGAACAACTCCAAGTAAGACAAATTCCTTGTTAATCCTTTTTCCCTCCAAGTGGTGGGCCATTTTTCTGCACTCCATTTTCCCCTTAGTGTAGCCCCATAGCCGTGGTTGCCTGATGCATCCGTAAATAATTGCAGTTCAACGTTTGATATCTCTTCTAGTTGCCATAGGGTTTTTCCGTTGTAAGTTTCCAAAAGGCTCCCCAGACACCTAGGTCCCTTCTAACTTCCTTGTTAAGCCTAACAAAGTGGTGAGGGCAAGAATACCCTTTGTCGCCAGGGACAGTCTCCGTTGAGAATACTCTACCCATGGCATAACCCTGCACGCAAAGTTTAATTTTCCCAATAGAGACTGTACATGGCGCAGTGGTAGCCTCTTACAGTTTTTGCCTGGCCTATTAGTTGCTGCAACTCCTTGATTTTTTGTTGGGGCAGTCTAAATTCCATTGATAGGAATCTAACTCTATGCCTAAAAAACTCAGTACTGTCGTTGGACCCTCGGTTTTATCTACCGCTAGTGGTATTCCAAAACGATGTCTACTCGCTTCATCGTTTCTAGTAGAAAAGCACTGTTGTGTTCCGGCCTGGCCGATAAACAGGAAGTCGTCCAGATAGTGTATCACGAAATCGACTCCTGCTTCCAATCTGACCACCCATTCCACAATGTGCTGAAGCATTCAAATAAGGCACATGATATTGAACACCCCATCGGCAGACATTTATCCACGTAATACTTGTTGTTTCCATTTACAACCTAACAAATGGAAGCACTGTGTTGTATTGGTACCAATCGAAACGCTGATTCGATATCCGTTTTTGCCAACAGTGCCCCTTGTCCGGCCTTTCTAAGCAGTGTAACGCCCTATCGAATGAGGTGTAAGATACCTTGCATGTCTCTTTGTCGATATCGTCATTTACCGATCCCGCCCTTGGGGTAGGAACAGATGGTGAATGAGCCTAATTTTCCTGCCTCCTTTTTTGGTACTAGGCCTAGTGGGATACCCGAAGATTATGAATGGCGGTATGGTCCCATTGGATCCCTGTTCTGCTGCCTTCTTTTGCCTGAACTGTTCGTCATATTTTAGCCAGGCTATTCCTCCGAATGTCCTATACCGCCTCAAAGATACCGTCTAAGTAACAAAAAAGTGCTGGGCATTCTCTCGGAGATCTTTCACCTAATACGCTACCGAAAATGAGAAATGCTTGCACCAATTATGAAAGTCCGTGGTATAAGCCTTATCCTCCCTGGTTTCTTCATCTTCCTTCCTAAATTCCTCCTGCTTGGCTAGTCGTCTGTTTGTATTCTATCTACTGGGAGTAATGCAAATAAATCTACAACTCTCCTTCCAATATGCGTTCTCTCAGCTCGCTTTTAGGTGGGCACCCAATGGGCCCTCGAAGCAAAGGTAAGTTGAACCCTTGGAGAAATCTGACACCCTCACCTCCTTACCACTTTCTTTGTTGCAACTTCAATTATAGATGGTTCGACTTCTGGTGCAGCCTCCCCCCCATCCCTTGTTCGTGGTGTCGCAGCAACTCCTAACCTAATCCTGGGTTCCACCTGTTCTCTGGCCCCCCAACCATGCCTGTCTTGGATCTAATGTGTTTACCGTTACTTGCGTTACTCACCATTACTTGCCTGTGACGTGTCTTCCTCCCCATTGGTCCCTCTGCTGCTAACCTGACCTCCCATGCTTTCATTAATTCCCTCAAACCTCCAAAAATTCCCCAAACTTCTCATTTCCTGCTTCTGAATAACGTGGCCTGTGGGATAGAGTATGGACTGAGTGGTGTGTTTTGTCATGTGCGTGAAGGAGCCAAGACCCCCCTGGGTTAACTCACCAATTAGCTGGTCAGCTCTTGCTGTGCCTCTGCCGTGGGTACCCCGGACGCTGTCCCTGCAGAGGTATTGCGATGACGCTTCTGAGTGTCGGTCTCTCCTGGTCCTCTGAGCTGCTGTCCTCTGTCCCTCTGTTGCTGTCCTCCTGTGCCGTGTCCCATCCCAACCTCTTCTCCCCTTCTGTGTTTGAGGCCTGGCTCTTGTACATCCTCCTCTCTGCCTTTGTGTGATCCCTCCCTGTCCTGCACTGTCTGCCTCACTGGTGCAGAGAGGGGATCGTTGCTGTGCTGCTGCTGCTGCTGCTGCTTGTTGCTGGTCTGCTGGCTGCCCCTCTCCCCTGTGGAGCGGGCGTGTAATCCGGGCTGGGGCTGGGTCCGCTGTGTGCCTCTTCTGTTTTCCGCGCTGCTGCTCCTATGTGCCGGTGCTGTCCCTGTGCTGACTTCACGGCTCTGCGACGTCCCCTTCCTAGGTCTCGCATGTTTCCCGCCGGCGCCGTTGATGATGTCATCGATCCGCGACTTCCCTCTGGATCTCCGCTCGTTCCGATCTGGGCCTAACACTCGCGCTGCTCCTCCTCTTCGCGGGTACTGCTGTCTCCAGGACTCAGGCGTCTCGGTGGTCGGGTCCTCCTTCTGCTCCTGGTGTCTCCGGCGTCCGGTAGTGCGGTGATCCTTGCCAGTTCGGCCTTCAGCCAGTCCGTCCCTCTGGATGCCGCCTTCGTCCGGAGCTGGTGCAGAAGCTGGTCGATCTCCGCCATGGCTGTCACGGGAAGCCCTGAGTGAGTAGCTCGATAGCTCTGGGTGTGTAGCCCAATAGCTTTTTTGTGTTTAACAGCTCGCAGGGAACCCTGTAGGCCGCGATTCTTTACTTCTGGTTGTTCCTTTTCTTCTTTCTCTGCTGGAACTTCTTCTCTCTCCGTCTGCTTTCCTCTGCCCACGTCTGTCTCTTTCTTCCTCCCTTCTTCTTTTTCTACCTTCCTCTCTCTCACCTGCAACTTGTTGCAAACCTCCCCTCCAATCCCTAGCAGCGATCTCCTTACCCATCCCTACTTTGCCTTTTTTAAATCTGCCTGTCACCATCCTCTTCTCTTCCCTCTTTCTATTTCACCCCCCAGTTCTATGTTATTTTTAACCCTTCAATCCAACTCTACCTGCGTTCCCCTCCCTATCACCATGTGTCCCTTGCTTTACTGCACTGGACTTCTGTTTCCTGTGCCTTTTCTACCTGCAGTAACTGGTATATACAAGTTTGCCCACAGTGACTGGTACATACAAGTTTGTCCACATTGACTGGTACTCAGTTTGCCCACGTTGACGGTACATACAGTTTTCCCACAGTGACTGGTACATTACAAGTTTGCCCACATTGACTGGTACGTACAAGTTTTCCCACAGTGACTGGTACATACAAGTTTGCCCACATTGACTGGTAACACCAGTTTGCCCACATGACTGGTACTAACAGTTTGCATACAGTGGCTGGTACATAAGTTTGCTCACAGTGACTGTTACATATGTTTGCTCACAGTAACTGGTACTAAAAACTGCCCACAGTGACTGGTACATATGTTTGCCCACGTGATGGTACATAAAGTGACCCAAAATTACTTACAGGCAGGTATACACTGTAAATCCAGGCCCTGGAAGCAGGTATAGAACCAAAGCTCCAACTCTGCTGAAGTAAAGCAGCTGTAAGCACTCACACTCCTCTCCCAGAATTGCCGGTAAAGCAATATTGTATCTTTCACTCACTGATTAGCAAAATCATCACCTGAATGTTGCTTGAATGTTGCATTTTATCAGCAGCCCGGCATGTGAGTGTGTACAACTGTTTTACTTCAGCAGAATTTCAAGCTGAAGATCAGGACATGCAGACTGCAGTGGAAAGGCCTGAAGGGCCCCTAGGATGCTTCTGTACCCCCTGATGGCACCCTGCTCTGACTAAATCCAGTCATGATAAAAAAAAAAGAATAATGACAGACCAGAATAAATGATTCTATGATTCCTTCAATCATATAATACACTATATTTTAGCAGTCATTAAATATTAAATATTGCTTACAAGTTAAACAGTAATATTAACCAGAGTTAGATACTCCTCTACTCTTATTTTCTGGATACAAAATATCACATACAATAAAACACAATAAAGGGTTATTCAATAAAACTTCTTATGGTTAAAAATGGTGCTAATTTGCCGAAAGCAATCAGATATTAGCTTTCAAATGTTAAATATATATAGTTTTAGGGCAAAATTAGCCCCATTTTTAACAATAAAAACGTTTATTGAATCTCCCTGTAAGTACATATATATTAATGGAATAGGACTAATAATTAGTTTCATTCCATTTTTTATCTAACTCTACTATAATATATAATTTATGATTGGAGGAGTCCTAGAATCATTTATTTTCTGTTCTGTCATTAGCCCTGGTGACAAATTAAAGGGCATGTCCACCACCAAACTAAAATTTGCCCCAGTGCTGGCCCCACTGTGTAGTGTAAAAAGAATCCTTGCCTTCCTTTGCGCCTTATGGTTTTCCTGCAGTTCCTGATGACAGTCCAGAAAAGTGAACAGAGTAGGAACTGTCTGTGTGTAATCTAGTTCCTGGCAGGAAGTGGCATGCGCTGGGAGCTCTCCTGCCTAGTTCCCTTTGCTTCTCCGATCCATCAACGCTGCAGTGACGTTCTTCTAAAACCCAATTTTTCTATGATGTGGGGAACAAAGGTGAGTAAGCTTTTTCTGGGCCGATTTTAAACTTGTGTTTAGGGTTGGGTGTCCGGTACATTGTAGAAAAATTGGGATTTGGGGGTGGATTACCCTTTAAGGATTGACCAAAACTCCCTTTTTAAACTTAACTATGACCCCCCAGACTCCCGTGACCGAGAGAATTGAATCTCCTCACCAGTCATGCCCCTTTTGCTAACCATGCCTCTCTCCACCCCTAAATGATGTCACTTTGCCACGCCCCCATCACCCACCCTGTCCAGAAGCCTCAATTGGCAGGGTGAGATGTCTATTCCTGTTGAGAAAAGTTGCTGGTAGGAGGGGCTGGGTAGGAAGATGTTAAAGCCTATAAGACATCTGTCAGAAACAGGGTTGCTAGATGTCCCTATTTGGATGGATTGTCCCGACTACAGGGACAAAATCCTGAGTCCCGCAGACACGGCTTAAAGGAGAACTAAAGGCTCCAGACAACATTGTACCAATAGACAGAGCACGTTCACAAACATACCACCAGCTGTGTCTCACCTCTCCTTTTGTTGTGGCTGTTGGGTGATTTCTGTTGGAACTAGGGGGTCAGCTCCCATAATCTGCCTTAGCTGGGTAAACCTCCAGTTAAGTGTCGCCGTATAAGCACATGCTCTGTAGTGCTCCACAGATCAAAATAAGAAAGTTGCAGCATCTTTCCTAAAAGTGGACAGCCAATCACGTAACAGCCCAGAGATCCTCCCTTTCTCTGACACAGAACAGAGATTTCAGTTTTTTGTTTTCAAACACATTCATGCGTTCCTAGCAATGTTCTGGCAAAAAAACTTTATATTAGGATTAAAAAAAATGTAAGTTTAGTTCTCCTTTAAATCCAGTCCAACCTTTGATCTTGAAAACTGACTCCTCAAAACTTCAAACCCTTCAGCCTCTGATCCAACCCATTCTCCGTCTCCATCACCCTCTTGCTCTGCCCCATCACACAACCCCGTGCGAGCAAATGTCTAATGATTGGCAAAAATCTAAACTGCACATCACTACTTAGATTTAATGTTCGATTGCAACTTTTATTTTTTTTGAACATGGAATGTTGAACTAGTTTGTGGCAAGCTTTATTAACGTTAACGATTATTATTTGTGATCCACATTTTTTTAGAAAGAATGGCCTCTTTAAAGGAACACTAATCCCCAAAAAGAACTATTTGCCATTCGTTTCTATTATTCACAGGGAGGTGAGAACGCTTATTCTTACCTCCCTGTGTGAATAATATGGACGCTCGGGGGACCTGAAACTTACCTTACCGCTGCTTCCACTCGCATCCTCTCCTTCACTGACAGCCCGTCTGTCCCTGATCGGGAGAGAACAGTTGACAGGGAAGGAGCGGCCTGCGAGTGAGTGGCGGGTAAGGTAAGTTCCAGTTCTCCCGAGCGTAATATTAATTCACAGGGAGGTGGAGAATAAGCGCTTCTCACCTCCCTGTGAATAATAGAAATGAATGGCAAATAGTTCTTTTTGGGGATTTAGGGGAGTTTGCAGTCCTTTAAAATATGTTGATATTCATAGCTTTGTACTCATGAATTCATTACTGTATGCCTGCTGATCTTCTGGTGGATGCCTCATGAAAACTGAGCAATTTAGAAACCTGGACTGAGCCTGGCCATGCTCAAAGAGGCAGACAGGGATTAACATTCAGTCATTGGCTGTTTGTCAACTGTCAAAATCCATAACGACAGTTGCTACCTAGAAGAACCAGGAAGCAAAACGGGCAACAACATTGTGCAGGATTTCAGGTTAGACTTACGGGGTGATGTACCTGTATTGTAATTTTCATTTGACTTGCCCTTTAATGGCATTATTTGCCCAGGCTGCTGTTGGAAATTGGAATGTTGATGAGCATCGCTTTAGACACTACAATTCCCAGCATGCCTTGGGTGGCAGAAGCATCAAATCTCTGGTATATTTTCCCAGGTCCTAACACGCAGTGGTTAACATGGGTTACCCCCCCTTGGCTGTGACTGACAGGATTAAGTAGCCATAGAATTCCTCTGCTCCTCCCCTCCATGTCTTACTTTCTACTTTCCTCGTGCAACTGCAGGAATAGCCTCATACCTCTCACCCCCATATGGATCTCTGGAGTTTGGGTTTTCTGCCCTTCCCAAGCTTCACACATCCCCCTTTTGTCGGGTGCAGGGCAGACTGCACGCCACCGATATTCTTCATAGCGCGCGCGTCGCGCTATGATGACGTCGGGTTCGCACGACATGGAAATGGCGCGAATTCAATTTAAACACGCGGCAACACTTCTGTTGCTTTGATCAGGCCTCGCAACTCCTGTACGCAGCAGTCGGAGGCTACGGCTGGAAACTGTGTTTTCTGCTTTACTCTGTGAGTACAATCAGGCTACAGGTATTCTGTCAGGATTCATTATCCTATACCATGTATCTTCTCCAGCTTTAGTGATCAGCCCACACTTAGAGGGAACAATTGTGCGCTGATTGTATTAGCAGAAGAGACAATCCTCCAGCTTTGGAACTACTCTCTTCATCAAAGATCTGATCGATGCTTCCCTTAGTTGTTTTTCTCCACCATGATGGCAAAAGTTAAAAACTGATTCCAATGCCTCCATCATACTCACCATCATTTTGGATAGAACAAGTTCTGCTTAGGAACCAGGAGAAACAGTACACTCTGATGAAGAAGTCAGAGATCCATCTCCATGTGATTCTACCCGACAAGAGGTGCTAGTCCATCTCAATAAAGAAAAGTCTTTGAAGAGGAAGTCTTGAAGTTAATCTGAACCCGTACCAGTCACTAATTCCGATCTCATGTTTTTCTAGTAAAAAATTTGGATGCCACATCATTTCACGTTCATGAACCAAATTTTATATACTATCAAATCTGAATGGCAGAATCCCCAATATAAGATTCTGATATACTCAATCTTTCTTCAAGACTTACCCTTACATCAACAGAGACTTCACTTTGGGAGGAACCCCCAAAGTTGACGCAGCAATAACCAAGATGGTAAAAAGAACTATGCTGGCCACTGAGGGATTCAACAGTTCTGAAAGTCCTATGGACAGAAAAAGAAGATATTTCCTCAAGAGTTTATTCGCCTTGTCTGGTGCTTCTCTCAGACCATTGATGGCCATTACTAACTTAGCTAGAGCCAATAAAATCTGGTTAAATGAAGTAGAAGAAGCAATAAAGGAAGGCAATCCAAAGAAGACTACTGCCACATTAACTGACATCAAACATACCAATGAATTCACATCAGAAGCCTCTATGGATTCTATAAAACTTTCCGTAAAACCATGAGTTCCTCAGTTACGGCCAGAAGAGTTAAGGTGGCCTAACATTAGGCCGATTTTTATGTACAATTCGACATACAATCAGACATTTCCATCGATTGGGCCAAAAAATTGACACATTTTCCCATTCTTATCATGCAACATTAGATCGTAAATCGATCGTAATTACTCGGGAAAGTCGGTTTTTTTTAAGTCGATTGGTAAATGATTGTAGTGTTTTCTCTGAGTTCCGATTAAATGTTAATGTAATGTGACCTCACAATGGCGGACATTCGACATTAATCACAAAAACAAATTGAATGTCGAACAATATTATTGTACATCTAACATAAATTTAACATTGTATCTATCAAAGTATCGGTCGGTTTAAGATCGTAATTACGATCGTAATAGTGATGGCCCACCTTTATCTGGCTGAGACAGTGGAACAGCACATCCAATCTAAACAAATCTTGCTACAATACCCATTGAAGGGGGTCTCTTTTTGGATCTCAGCTTAAAGAACTTATCGAAGCTTAAGCCAAAACCAGCCTGCCGGCAGCCAGATCATTCGGAACCCCCATCTCTTCAACCTCATCTCAGCCTAATCTAAGAGATGCTAGACCGGGGAGACCATATTTCCAGAAAACATGGAAACCAGAGCCTAACCCTCAGATTTTTCGTGGCAAAAACTCCAGAGGCAAATCTAGACAGTTTGAAGGTGCGAGAGCCCAATCTTCGAAAATAGGAGGAAACTCACCTATTTTCAAGAAGGTTTGGGCGCAGACAATCTCAGATTCCCTGGTTTCTGAAATCACTACACAAGGGTACAAAATAGAATTTATAACCAACCATCCACCAAACAGGTTTTTCAAATCCAAACCTCTGAATCAAACAAGCAAGGCAGCACTACAATCAGTTCTTTCCTCTTACTTGCAAAGGGATATAATAGAGCGAGTTCCATCTTCTCAGTTCAAAGAGGAATATACTCCCATATCTCCTCCTAAGAAAGAAAATCAGGAGAAATGAGGGCCATCCTCAACCTCAAATATCTCAACAAATACCTGAATATATCCATTTCAAAATGGAGAGCCTAAAACCAGTATCCTTGCAATACAAACAAAACGACTGGATGTCAAACCTATTTATCCGTTTCCACAGGAATTCCTACGATTTTACATCTTAGAAAACCCACTTTCATACAAAGCCCTACCGTTTGGTCTAGCAACAGCTCCCAGAGTTTTTACAAAATCTTGGTTCCACTATGCTCACCCTCAGACTTCAAGGTTCAGATATTCATAGTACCTCAACGACATCCTCATAAAGTCATACACCCACTCGATTCTCCAAAATCATATCCAGACAACCTTCACTGTCCTCCATCTCACGGGTGGGTGATAAACACCAAAAAATCTCTACTAGTTCCAACGCAAGCAGTAGGGTTTCTGCGGCCATCCTGAAACTCATCAAACCTTCCATATCGCTACCACGTCAAAGGAAATAATAACTCAAATACAAACTTCATTCACCTTCCGAATCCTCAACTGCCTGGGTTATGTCCGCTATATTGGGGAAGCTTACATCACTCTTCCACTGTCAAATGGGCTATAGGGACTTAACAGATCTGCTTCAACAAACAATACATACCTCAGAAAGGTCCAAATCAATTGATATGTGTACCCCACCTAGTCCGATCAGTCCTAACCTGGTGGACAATACCAACAAATTTCAAGCCCATCACTCTAGTCCACTCCAGAATGGGTACACTCACGACGATGCAATCCTATGGGATGGGGTGCAACTCTGGACCTTCAATTTTCCCAGGGGAGTGGCAATGAAATTACATATCAGCACCTCAGAAATTTGAGGGAAACTTTCAGCAGTCCTTTATGCTCTTCTTTCTTTCCAGCATCTATTCCAGGGGAAAGCGGTTCGAATTCGCTCAGACAAACACCACAGCATAGCATACATCAGCACATGGGGGAACCACTGCCGTAGCACGGCAGTGGTCTATTTCCCCCCTTTTTCTCTGGTTTCAGAGTATTCGGACAGTCCACGATAAGACATGGAGGGGAGGAGGCAGAGGATTCCTATAGGCTACTTAAAGGACAACTATACTCACCTCGCACCTCGCCCTCTTCCTCCATAGCTGCATAGTACCCAGGGTGAGGACCTAAAATCTCTAATCCTCACCCTGGGTACTTTTCCCTAACTCTGCCCCTACTTACCAGCAAATCTGCTTCGCCAATCGCTCCATTCCTCCACTCTTCCTGCTTCATTGACAGATCGTGAGGCAGCCAATAGAAGAATCGCTCTGCAAGGAGGCGTGTCTTCCAATTGGCGCCTCGCGACTGTCACTGACAGTAGAAAGATGGAACATGTGGATCGGCGTAGCCAGATTTTCGGTAAGTAATGCAGGAGTTAGGGAAAGTACCCCAGGGTGAGGACTTACCGATTTTAGGTCCTCACCCTGGGTACTATGCTGCAGTGGATCGGGGAAAGGTGAGTATATTGTCCTTTAATCTTGTCAGTCCACCCCAGGGGGGTGTAACCCATGTTAACCACGGCCGTGCTACTGACCATGAAATAAAATTACATAAGTCTAAAATTTTTGTTATTTCATAAAAACAGCACATGAAGTACACATCAGGCGGACACGTGAAATGTAACACTACTGTTTGACATCTTATTCTTACTAGGTTATTTGTCCACTGCCAGTCTGCCACAAATCCCAGTATTACCCAAGCACATGCCTGCAGAGACAACGGAACCGTAAACGTTCGCAGCAAACGTTGCTCTGCTCGCCATCTAGGGGGTTGTTTGGGGAAATCAAACCCGTGGGATGTTTTCCGGTCTTTACCACCAGGGGGCAGCGCAATCCTTTGGACGTCCCGGCTTTTGAAATCCTCGCGGGATGTTGGCGAGGTCCTCTCTGTAGCGCCGCCGTGTGTAGGCCTGGCCGCTGTCGGAGCCGGGTTATAGGATATCACACATGAGGATTGGGGGTTGAGAGCGGTCTGTACTGGAGAGAAGAACCCGGGCGGCAGGATGAGCAGCCGGACGTGTAAAGAACTGCGGCTGCACGGAGATCGATGTGGGACGCGGCCCGGGGAGATGCAGTGTGTACGGGATGCGGGTCGGTGCTGGAGACAACATCATTGTGTCCGAAGTTCAGTTGTGGAGAGCGCAGGCGGAGGGTCATCGGCATCGTAACCCTGGCCAGGTACGGTAAGTGAACTGGGGGGGCTCTAGGGTGGGGGACCGTATGCCATACAGTAACACCCAATACCTTTCTACTATAGGTGTTTGGAAACTACAACTCCCAGCAACGAAAGCATGCTGGGAGTTGTAGTTTCCAAACATCTACAGTGGAAAGGTATTAGGGTTACTGTATGGGATTACTGTACATTTAAAGGGCAACTATCTACCCTCGGCTTATACTCGAGTCAATCATGGTTTTCAGATTTTTGAGGCAAAAATGGGTACCTCGGCTTATACTTGAGTCGGCTTATACTCGAGTATATATGGTATTCTGCACGCTACAAAGCATGTCAACAAAGTATGCTGTCTATTTGATACACAATATAATATAATAAATTTGCAGCTGACTAGTCTGTAATTATTTACTTCTTCTTTTGTACACAGGATTGGAATATTAGGAGAACCTCTGAAAAACTTTCATCTTCACAGCCTTATACCTGTTGGGGCAGAAGAGGAGGAAGAAGTGGAAAATCCTGAAACAAAGGGGGATAAAAGCACACTGTCTTTCTATTCTCGCAACCAGCTTTCACATCAGTCTAATGTACGTCCCGGAACAGGCCGTCAAAGCACTGTCATTTCTAGGGCCACCACTGAAGCAGCCTACTCTGACACAGACTGAGGCTTCATTACAGTTTCCTTTGAAATTAAATCGGTTTTATTTAAGCAGATGTGAAAAGAAAACTGAATTTTTAGGATTAGTTGCATGATGGAGAAAGCTGATCTGTCCACTGCTTAGCCTACCATTGGCCTTTACTTGGAAACCTAAGCAGAGTGTAGCATACAAATAAGCAGCAGTTTTATTAAAAATATATAAAAACACAACCTGCTAAAAGATTCTCTACTAAGCTCTATCTCCTAGCACTATGCAGTGTCGCTATGCAATAGCTATAAGCACTTTGCAAATATTAAAACAATTTAACAATTTATATTCCAAATACATTTCAACAAAATCTTTAGGATGGGTCTGCTAAACATTTAGTAAATCTCTTATGGCTAATGGCTGGTAATGTGGCTACTTAAATAAATTACAGCTGAAGATTAAAAACTCTGAACAATTAAATCTTAAAGGCACACAAATTATTTCATTTCTAATAGATAAACCTTAGTGAACACAAAACAGAAGTCCATGGCTTGTTATTATTCATAACACAATGACTGTGCATTGTGGGATTGGTAGGTAAGTTCTGTGAGTACAGGCAGTGTTTCTCAAATTTTCTATCTCTGTAAATTCATCTAGCAAATTTTTGTGAACAACTAGAAAGGGAAAGTTTAAGTATAAACTTTGAAAAGACGGCATTTTGGAAGGGAATTTGTGTGTTTGTGCTGCAGATTTTAAAACTCAATAATGTCAATGAAGAGGACATTGTTGTTTTTTACTTACCCTTTAAATATGTCACATGCATTAAAGGCAGGTCAGTTGGTGTGTGTGTATTCATATCAGGTTGGGGATAAAATACTAACTTTTTTGATGATTGGTTACTTTAGTTACCCTTTGCGTATGGCTGCCATAGTAATGGATAAGTAGATCAGTAGGTGTGTGTACCTGTGTCGGGCTGAGAGTAAAAAAAAAATTTTTTTTTTGATTATTGATCAAAATTAGCTTTTTTGACTTTAGTTACCCTTTAAAGTATGGCTTCCACAGTAATGGATAAGTAGATCAGTAGGTGTGTGTACCTGGGTCTGGTTGCGGGGTATGTCTTTTTTGTGTTTACAACCATAAACTATTTTTTATTGAGGATAAATCTAAATTAGTTTTTTTTACTTTAGTTACCCTTGAATATGGCTGCCACTGTAATGGATGTAGATCAGTAGGTGTGTGTACGTGTCTGGTTGAGGGGTATGTCTTTTTTGTGTTTACAACCATAAACTATCTTTTATTGAGAATAAATCGAAATTAGTTTTTTTACTTTAGTTACCCTTTAATATGGCTGCCACGTAATGGATAAGTAGATCAGTAGTGTGTGTACCTGGGTCTGGTTGAGGGGGTATGTCTTTTTGTGTTTTACAACCATAAAACTATCTTTTATTGAGAATAAATCGAAATTAGGTTTTTTACTTTAGTTACCCTTAAATATGGCTGCCACCGTAATGGATAAGTAGATCAGTAGGTGTGTTGTACCTGGGTCTGGTTGAGGGGGTATGTCTTTTTTGTGTTTACAACCATAAAACTATCTTTTATTGAGAATAAATCTAAATTAGTTTTTTTTTTACTTTAGTTACCCTTTAAGTATGGCTGCCACAGTAATGGATAAGTAGATTAGTAGGTGTGTGTACCTGGGTCTGGTTGAGGGGGTATGTCTTTTTTGTGTTTATAACCATAATACTATCTTTTATTGAGGATAAATCTAAATTAGTTTTTTTGAATTTAGTTACCCTTTAAATATGGCTTCCATGGGAATGGAAAGGTAGGTCAGTAGGTGGGTGTACCTGGGTCTGTGTGGGGGGTTGGGGGTATCATCATTTGTATTTATGAAAATAAATTGTATTCATGAAAAAACTGTTTTGAAATATCCATATTTGAGGATTGTTACCATTATAGTCTATGGGAAAAAATGTCCGGAAATTCACCAATAACGCCGTAACGCTTCTGCGGATTCCTTAGCTAGAAGATAGCACACTTCTCCTATATGCCCCGCACGTCTGTACTGAATTTCATGCCTCTAGCTCAAAAACTGAAGAAGAATAAAACTGAAGAAGAAAAAGAAGAAGAAATAGAAAGGACAGTAATTTGGCTTCTTCAAGCCAAATTAATTAAAAGGTATGATTGTTTACAAAGCAGTGTTTTGTTTTTTCCTATCACAAGAATTATCCAAAGATTGAGGTTACAACTTTTTCTTTAGCTGTTACATATTACACTATAGTGTTCAACCAAAACAGATTTTTTTTGTATTTTTATACTGTGTGAAATAATCTTTTAGAAGGTTCTAACATCACAACATCAGTTTTAAAAGGAGAATGAAAGTTTAAAAGGTATGTCCACCTCCCAAACTAAAATATAGTATTCAGCAGGAAATAGCTATAAACCTCAACCTCGTGATGTTTATAGCTTTCAAAGACCTCCCTAAATGTACTTCCCAGCCTTCATTCCCTCGCCGCGTTCTGTCTGTTTCCTGTGCCTTTTCTACCTGCAGTAACTGGTATATACAAGTTTGCCCACAGTGACTGGTACATACAAGTTTGTCCACATTGACTGGTACATACAAGTTTGCCCACGGTGACTGGTACATACAAGTTTTCCCACAGTGACAGGTACATACAAGTTTGCCCACATTGACTGGTACGTACAAGTTTTCCCACAGTGACTGGTACATACAAGTTTGCCCACATTGACTGGTAACATACAAGTTTGCCCACATTGACTGGTACATACAAGTTTGCCCCATGACTGGTTACATACAAGTTTGCATACAGTGGCTGGTACATAAGTTTGCTCACAGTGACTGTTACATATGTTTGCTCACAGTAACTGGTACATAAAAACTGCCCACAGTGACTGGTACATATGTTTGCCCACAGTGATGGTACATAAAGTGACCCAAAATTACTTACAGGCAGGATACACTGTAAATCCAGGCCCTGGAAGCAGGTATAGAACCAAAGCCTCCAACTCTGCTGAAGTAAAGCAGCTGTAAGCACTCACACTCCTCTCCCAGAATTGCCGGTAATAGCAATATTGTATCTTTCACTGATTAGCAAAATCATCACCTGAATGTTGCTTGAATGTTGCTATTTTATCAGCAGCCCTGCATGTGAGTGTGTACAACTGTTTTACTTCAGCAGAATTTCAAGCTGAAGATCAGGACATGCAGACTGCAGTGGAAAAGCCTGAAGGGCCCCTAGGATGCTTCTGTACCCCCTGATGGCAGCCCTGCTCTGACTAAATCCAAGTCATGATAAAAAAAAAAAGGAATAATGACAGACCAGAATAAATGATTCTATGATTCCTTCAATCATATAAATACATATATTTTAGCAGTCATTAAATATTAAATATTGCTTACAAGTTAAACAGTAATATTAACCAGAGTTAGATACTCCTCTCTTTTTTCTGGATACAAAAATCACATACAATAAACACAATAAAGGGTTATTCAATAAAACTTCTTATGGTTAAAAATGGTGCTAATTTTGCCAAAAGCAATCAGATATTAGCTTTCAAATGTTAAATAATATATGATTGGTTAGGGCAAAATTAGCCCCATTTTTAACAATAAAAACGTTTATTGAATCTCCCTGTAAGTACATATATATTAATGGATAGGACTAATAATTAGTTTCATTCATTTTTTATCTAACTACTAATAATATATAATTTATGATTGGAGGAGTCCTAGAATCATTTATTTTCTGTTCTGTCATTAGCCCTGGTGACAAATTAAAGGGCATGTCCACCACCAAACTAAAATTTGCCCCAGTGCTGGCCCCACTGTGTAGTGTAAAAAGAATCCTTGCCTTCCTTTGCGCCTTATGGTTTTCCTGCAGTTCCTGATGACAGTCCAGAAAAGTGAACAGAGTAGGAACTGTCTGTGTGTAATCTAGTTCCTGGCAGGAAGTGGCATGCGCTGGGGAGCTCTCCTGCCTAGTTCCCTTTGCTTCTCCGGATCCATCAACGCTGCAGTGACGTTCTTCTAAAACCCAATTTTTCTATGATGTGGGGAACAAAGGTGAGTAAGCTTTTTCTGGGCCGATTTTAAACTTGTGTTTAGGGTTGGGTGTCTGGTACATTGTGAAAATTGGATTTGGGGGTGGATATACCCTTTAAGATTGACCAAAACTCCCTTTTTAAACTTAACTATGCACCACCCCAGACTCCGTGACCGAGAGAATTGAATCTCCTACCAGTATGCCCTTTGCTAACCATGCCTCTCTCCACCCCTAAATGATGTCACTTGCCACGCCCCATCACCCACCCTGTCCAGAAGCCTCAATTGGCAGGGTGAGATGTCTATTCCTGTTGAGAAAAGTTGCTGGTAGGAGGGGCTGGGTAGGAAGATGTTAAAGCCTATAAGACATCTGTCAGAAACAGGGTTGCTAGATGTCCCTATTTGGATGGGATTGTCCCGACTACAGGGACAAAATCCTGAGTCCCGCAGACACGGCTTAAAGGAGAACTAAAGGCTCCAGACAACATGTACCAATAGACAGAGCACGTTCAAACATAACACCAGCTGTGTCTCACCTCTCCTTTGTTGTGGCTGTTGGGTGATTTCTGTTGGAACTAGGGGGTCAGCTCCCATAATCTGCCTTAGCTGGGTAAACCTCCAGTTAAGTGTCGCCGTATAAGCACATGCTCTGTAGTGCTCCACAGATCAAAATAAGAAAGTTGCAGCATCTTTCCTAAAAGTGGACAGCCAATCACGTAACAGCCCAGAGATCCTCCCTTTCTCTGACACAGAACAGAGATTTCAGTTTTTTGTTTTCAAACACATTCAATGCTCCTGTCCTAGCAATGTTCTGGGCAAAAAAACTTTTATATTAGGATTAAAAAAATGTAAGTTTAGTTCTCCTTTAAATCCAGTCCAACCTTTGCTCTTGGAAAACTGACTCCTCAAACTTCAAACTCCTTCAGCCTCTGATCCAACCCATTCTCCGTCTCCATCACGCCTCTTGCTCTGCCCCATCACACAACCCCGGTCAGAGCAAATGTCTAATGATTGGCAAAAATCTAAACTGCACATCACTACTTAGATTTAATGTTCGATTGCAACTTTTATTTTTTTTGAACATGGAATGTTGAACTAGTTTGTGGCAAGCTTATTAACGTTAACGATTATTATTTTGTATCCACATTTTTAGAAAGAATGGCCTCTTTAAAGGAACACTAAACCCCAAAAAGAACTATTTGCCATCGTTTCTTATACAGGGAGGTGGGAACGTCATTTCTTACCTCCCTGTGAATAATATGACGCGTCGGGGGACCTGAAACTTACCTTACCGTGCTCCACTCGCAGCCGCTCCTTCATGACAGCCGCCTGTCCCTGATGGGAGAGAACAGTTGATCAGGGAAGGAGCGGCTGCGAGTGGTCAGGCACAGGGGGGAGTTAACGTAGTTCTAAAGGTCTCAGAAGAGCCGAGCTGGTAAGATAATGTATGTCACAGGGAGGTGCAGAGAATAGAAGCATTGATCCGATCCTCCCTGTGAATAATAGAAATGAATGGCAAATAGTTCTTTTTGGGGATTTAGGGGAGTTTGCAGTCCCTTTAAAATATGTTGATATATCATACTTTGTACTATGAATTCATTACTGTATGCCTGCTATGCTTCTGGATGCCTCATGAAAACTGAGCAATTTAGAAACCTGTACTGAGCCTGGGCATGCTCAGAAGAGGCAGACAGGGGATTAACATTCAGTCATTGGCTGTGATGTCAACTGTCAAATCCATAACTGACAGTTGCTAACTAGAAGAACCAGGAAGCAGAAACGGGCAACAGGACATTGTGCAGGATTTCAGGTTAGACTTACGGGGTGATGTACCTGTATGTAAATTTTCATTTGACTTGCCCTTTAATGGCATTATTGTCCCAGGCTGCTGTTGGAAATTGGAATGTTGGATGAGCATCGCTTTAGACACTACAATTCCCAGCATGCCTTGGGTGCAGAAGCATCGAAATCTCTGGTATATTTTCCCAGGTCCTACACGGCAGTGGTTAACATGGGTTACGCCCCCCTTGGCTGTGACTGACAGGATTAAGTAGCCTATAAGAATTCCTCTGCTCCTCCCCTCCATGTCTTACTTTCTACTTTCCTCGTGCAACTGCAGGATCATCTTACCTCTCACCCCCATATGGATCTCTTGGAGTTTGGGTTTTCTGCCCTTCCCAAGCTTCAGCACATCCCACTTTTGTCGGGTGCAGGGCGGACTGGCACGCCACCGATATTCTATCATAGCGCGCGCGTCGCGCTATGATGACGTCGGGTTCGCACGACATGGAAATGGCGCGAAATTCAATTTAAACACGCGGCAACACTTCTGTTGCTTTGATCAGGCCTCGCAACTCCTGTACGCAGCAGTCGGAGGCTAGCGCTGGAAACTGTGTTTCTGCTTTACTCTGTGAGTACAATCAGGCTACAGGTATTCTGTCAGGATTCATTATCCTAATACCATGTATCTTTCTTCCAGCTTTATGTGATCAGCCCACACTTAGAGGGAACAAATTGTGCGCTGATTGTATTAAGCAGAGAGACAATCCTCCAGCTTTGGAACTACTCTCTTCAGTCAAAGATCTGATCGATGCTTCCCTTAGTTGTTTTTCTTCCACCATGATGGCAAAAGTTAAAAACATGATTTCCAATGCCTCCATTCATACTCATCCATTCATTTTGGATAGAACAAGTTCTGCTTAGGAACCAGGAGAAACAGTACACTCTGATGAAGAAGTCAGAGATCCATCTCCATGTGATTCTACCCGACACAAGAGGTGCTAGTCCACCTCATAAAGAAAAAGTCTTTGAAGAGGAAGTCTTTGAAGTTATCTGAACCCGTACCAGTCACTAATTCCGATCTCATGTTTTCTAGTAAAAATTTGGATGCCACATCATTTCACGTTCATGAACAAATTTTAGATACTATCAAATCTGAATGGCAGAATCCCAATATAAGATTCTGATATACTCAATCTTTCTTCAAGACTTACCCTATATCATCAACAGAGACTTCACTTTGGGAGGAAACCCCCAAAGTTGACGCAGCAATAACCAAGATGGTAAAAAGAACTATGCTGGCCACTGAGGATTCAACAGTTCTGAAAGGTCCTATGGACAGAAAAGAAGATATTTCTCTCAAGAGGTTATTCGCCTTGTCTGGTGCTTCTCTCAGACCATTGATGGCCATTACTAACTTAGCTAGAGCCAATAAAATCTGGTTAAATGAATTAGAAGAAGCAATAAAGGAAGGCAAATCCAAAGAAGATCTACTGCAACAATTAACTGACATCAAACATACCAATGAATTCACATCAGAAGCCTCTATGGATTCTATAAAACTTTCCGCTAAAACCATGAGTTCCTCAGTTACGGCCAGAAGAGTTAAGGTGGCCATACATTAGGCCGATTTTATGTACAATTCGACATACAATCAGACATTTCCATCGATTGGCCGAAAAATTGCACATTTTCCCATTCTTATCATGCAACATTAGATCGTAAAATCGATCGTAATTACGATCGGGAAAGTCGGTTTTTTAAGTCGATTGGTAAAATGATTGTAGTGTTTTCTGAAGTTCCGATTAAATGTTAATGTAATGTGACCTCACAATGGACGACATTCGACATTAATCACAAAACAAATTGAATGTCGAACAATATTTATTGTACATCTACATACAATTAACATTGTACATCTATCAAAGTATCGGTCGGTTTAAGATCGTAATTACGATCGTAATAGTGTATGGCCACCTTTATCTGGCTGAGACAGTGGAAAGCAGACATCCAATCTAAACAAAATCTTGCTACAATACCATTTGAAGGGGGTCTTCTTTTTGGATCTCAGCTTAAAGAACTTATCGAAGCAATTTAGCCAAAAACAGCCTGCCGGCAGCCAGATCATTCAGGAACCCCATCTCTTCAACCTCATCTCAGCCTAATCTAAGAGATGCTAGACCGGGGAGACCATATTTCCAGAAAACATGGAAACCAGAGCCTAACCCTCAGATTTTTCGTGGCAAAAACTCCAGAGGCAAATCTAGACAGTTATGAAGGTGCGAGAGCCCAATCTTCGAAAATAGGAGGAAGACTCACCTATTTCAAGAAGGTTTGGGCGCAGACAATCTCAGATTCCTGGTTTCTGAAATCACTACACAAAGGGTACAAAATAGAATTTATAACCAACCATCCACCAAACAGGTTTTTCAAATCCAAACCTCTGAAATCAAAACAAGCAAGGCAAGCACTACAATCAGTTCTTTCCTCTTTACTTGCAAAGGATATAATAGAGCGAGTTCCATCTTCTCAGTTCAAAGAGGGAATATACTCCCATATCTTCCTCAGAAGAAAGAAATCAGGAGAAATGAGGGCCATCCTCAACCTCAAATATCTCAACAAATACCTGAATGTCATACATTTCAAAATGGAGAGCCTAAAACCAGTATCCTTGCAAATACAACAAAACGACTGGATGTCAAACCTATTTATCCGTTACACAGGAAATTCCTACGATTTTACATCTTAGAAAACCACTTTCAATACAAAGCCCTACCGTTTGGTCTAGCAACAGCTCCCAGAGTTTTTACAAAAATCTTGGTTCCACTGATTGCTCACCTCAGACTTCAAGGTATTCAGATATTCATGTACCTCAACGACATCCTCATAAAGTCATACAACCACTCGATTCTCCAAAATCATATCCAGACAACTCTTCACTGTCTCCAGTCTCACGGGTGGGTGATAAACACCAAAAAAATCTCTACTAGTTCCAACGCAAGCAGTAGAGTTTCTCGGGCCATCCTGAACTCATCAAACCTTTCCATATCGCTACCACAGTCAAAGGAAATAATAACTCAAATACAAAACTTCATTCACCTTCCGATCTCAACTGCCTGGGTATGTCAGCATATATTGGGGAAGCTTACATCAACTCTTCCCACTGTCAAATGGGCTATAAGGGACTTACAGATCTGCTTCAACAAACAATACATACCTCAGAAAGGTCCAAATCAATTGATATGTGTACCCCACCTAGTCCGATCAGTCCTAACCTGGTGGACAATACCAACAAATTTCAAGCCCATCACTCTAGCCACTCCAGAATGGGTCACGATCACGACAGATGCAAGTCCTATGGGATGGGGTGCAACTCTGGACCTTCAATTTTCCCAGGGGTAGTGGCAAATGAAATTACAGTCAGCACCTCAGAATTTGAGGGAACTTTCAGCAGTCCTGTATGCTCTTCTTTCTTTCCAGCATCTATTCCAGGGGAAAGCTGTTCGAATTCGCTCAGACAACACCACAGTCATAGCATACATCAGCAACAGTGGGGGAACCACTGCCGTAGCACGGCAGTGGTCTATTTCCCACCCTTTTTCTCTGTGTTTCAGAAGTCATTCGGACAGTCCACGATAAGACATGGAGGGGAGGAGCAGAGGAATTCCTATAGGCTACTTAAAGGACAACTATACTCACCTCACCCTCGCTCCTCTTCCTCCATAGCTGCATAGTACCCAGGGTGAGGACCTAAAATCGCTAAGTCCTCACCCTGGGTACTTTCCCTAACTCCTGCACTACTTACCGCAAATCTGCTTCGCCAATCGCTCCATTCCTCCACTCTTCCTGCTTCAGTGACAGATCGTGAGGCAGCCAATAGGAAGATACGCTCTGCAAGGAGGCGTGTCTTCCAATTGGCTGCCTCGCGACTGTCACTGACAGTAGAAGAGAGGTGGAACAGTGTGGATCGGCGTAGCAGATTTTCGGTAAGTAATGCAGGAGTTAGGGAAAGTACCCAGGGTGAGGACTTACCGATTTTAGGTCCTCACCCTGGGTACTATGCTGCAGTGGATCGGGGAAAAGGTGAGTATAATTGTCCTTTAATCTTGTCAGTCACAGCCAAGGGGGGGTGTAACCCATGTTAACCACTGCCGTGCTACTGACCAGGAAAATAAAATTACAGTAAGTGCTAAAATTTTTTGTTATTTCATAAAAACAGCACATGAAGTACACATCAGGCGACACTGTGAAATGTAACACTACTGTATTGACATCTTATTCTTACTAGGTATTTGTCACTGCCAGTCTGCCACAAATCCAGTATTACCCAAGCACATGCCTGCAGAGACAACGGAACCGTAAACGTTCGCAGCAAACGTTGCTCTGAATCGCCATCTAGGGGGTTGTTTGGAAACATCAACCCGTGGGATGTTTTCCGGTCTTTACCACCAGGGGGCAGCGCAATCCTTTGGACGGTCCCGGCTTTTGAAATCTCGCGGGATGTGGCGAGGTCCTCTCTGTAGCGCCGCCGTGTGTAGGCCTGGCCGCTGTCGGAGCCGGGTATAGGATTATCACACATGAGGATTGGGGGTTGAGAGCGGTCTGTACTGGAGAGAAGAACCCGGGCGGCAGGATGAGCAGCCGGACGTGTAAGAACTGCGGCTGCACGGAGATCGATGTGGACGCGGCCCGGGGAGATGCAGTGTGTACGGGATGCGGGTCGGTGCTGGAAGACAACATCATTGTGTCCGAAGTTCAGTTTGTGGAGAGCGCAGGCGGAGGGTCATCGGCAGTCGGACAGTTTGTCTCCTCGGAATGTAAGTGGCAATAAATGGAGAGCGATGGTAAGGGGTCAGAGGGGTAAGGAGAGGGTCCATGGAAGGTGTCCGGGCACTGGGGAGGCAGTAGGGGTGGTAATGTGTCCCAGTAGGTGATGGTGCTGGGGGAGACTGTACAGTGAGTGTGATAGGAAAGTTATTGTACAGGTGTCTAGGCTGTGGGGAGGCAGGAGGTGTGTGTAGTGTTGTGCTGTACAGTGATAACACTATCTGTGTTCCCTGTGTATTTCCCTGCTCTTGTGCTGGTGACACTTTGTATATAGTAAGTGATCAGGGGGTGTGGCCCATAGGACTGCAAATGGTTTGGATTCCCAATGTGATGAACATGTTTTAAGGATAACGATCTTTTAAAATACAGTTGAATTGAAAAGTTCTTAGTACAGTACTTTTTTATTTTAACTGTATATTTTTTTTGTGAGGAGCATCAGCCCAAAGAAAACTGATTCTGCCAGTCTTTCTCCTGGCTTCAACACTATCTAATTTAATAAAACCCTCCCCTTCGTCCGTGCCCGCCCAGGTTGGCACTATTACGCATGTGCCCGATTCTCCCTGCAGGCTTGCGATCTTTAGCAGACATTGCAAGCCTGCAGCAGGGAGAAACGGGTGCATGCGCTGTGGCACCAAGCAGTCACCACTTCATAAAAGCTGAGGTTCTAAAGAGAGGTAAAGATCCTGTAGTGAGAAATTACAGGTTAGTTAGTGGGTGAGGTGTTGGGACATATTTACAGGTCAGTGAGTTCTGTGGTGTACATAATTACAGATCCTTGGGGTGCTGTGCTGTACATATTACAGATCAGTGGGTGCGTGCGTCCTATTACGGTCTGGGTGCTGTGCTGGACATAATTACAGATCAGTGGGTGCTGTGCTGGACATAATTACAGGTCAATGGGTGCTGTGCTGGACATAATTACAGGTCAATGGGTGCTGTGCTGGACATAATTACAGGTCAATGGGTGCTGTGCTGGACATAATTGCAGGTCAATGGGTGCTGTGCTGGACATAATTACAGGTCAATGGGTGCTGTGCTGGACATAATTACAGGTCAGTGGGTGCTGTGACAGGCATATTTACAGGTCAGTGGGTGCTGTGACAGGCATATTTACAGGTCAGTGGGTGCTGTGACAGGCATATTTACAGGTCAGTGGGCACAGTGTTGGACATATTTACAGGTCAGTGGGTGCTGTGCTCGACCTAGTTACAGGTCAGTGGTGCTTTCTACCTAGTTACAGTCAGTGGGTGCTGTGCTCGACCTAGTTACAGGTCAGTGGGTGCTGTGCTGGACCTAGTTACAGGTCAGTGGGTGCTGTGCTGGACCTAGTTACAGGTCAGTGGGTGCTGTGCTGGACCTAGTTACAGGTCAGTGGGTGCTGTGCTGGACCTAGTTACAGGTCAGTGGGTGCTGTGCTGGACCTAGTTACAGGTCAGTGGGTGCTGTGCTGGACCTAGTTACAGGTCAGTGGGTGCTGTGCTGGACCTAGTTACAGTCATGGGTGCTGTGGCCGAACTTAGTTACAGGTCAGGTGCTTGCCGAACCTGTACGTCAGTGGTGCTGTGCTGACCTAGTTACAGGTCAGTGGGTGCTGTGCTGGACCTAGTTACAGGTCATGGTGCTGTGGCTACCTAGTTACAGTTCAGTGGTTGCTGTGCTGACCTAGTTACAGGTCATGGGTGCTGTGCTGGACCTAGTTCCAGGCAGTGGTGCTGTCTGGACCTAGTTACAGTCGTGGTGCTGTCTGGACCTAGTTACAGGTCAGTGGGTGCTGTGCCGAACCGCGGACCTAGTTACAGGTCAGTGGGTCGTGCCGAATGCCGGACCAGTTACAGGTCATGGGTCTGTGCCGACCTAGTTACAGGTCAGTGGGTGCTGTGCCGACCTGTTACAGGTCAGTGGGTGCTGTGCCGAACCTAGTTACAGGTCAGTGGTGTCTGTGCCGAACCTAGTTTACAGGTCAGTGGTGCTGTGCCGACCTAGTACAGTCAGTGGTGCTGTGCCGACCTAGTTACAGGTCAGTGGGGTGCTGTGCGACCTAGTTACAGGTCAGTGGGTGCTGTGCCGAACCTAGTTACAGGTCAGTGGGTGCTGTGCCGAACCTAGTTACAGGTCAGTGGGTGCTGTGCCGAACCTAGTTCGGTCAGTGGGTGGCTGTGCCGAACCTGTTACAGGCTGGGTGCTGTGCCGAACCTAGTTACAGGTCAGTGGGTGCTGTGCTGGACCTAATTACAGGTCAGTGGGCGCTGTGATGGGCATATTTACAGGTCAGTGGGTGCTGTGCCGAACCTAGTTACAGGTCAGTGGGTGCTGTGCCGAACCTAGTTACAGGTCAGTGGGTGCTGTGCTGGACCTAATTACAGGTCAGTGGGCGCTGTGATGGACATATTTACATGTCAGTGGGTGCTGTGATGGACTATTACATGTCGCGGGTGCTGTGATGGACATATTTACATGTCAGCGGGTGCTGTGATGGACGTATTTACAGGTCAGTGGGTGCTGTGCTGGACGTATTTACAGGTCAGCGGGTGCTGTGCTGGATATATTTACTAGTCAGTGGGTGCTGTGCTGGATATATTTACTGGTCAGTGGGTGCTGTGCTGGATATATTTACTGGTCAGTGGGTGCTGTGCTGGATATATTTACAGGTCAGTGTGTGCTGTGCTAGACATAATTACAAGTCAGTGGGTGATTTGGTGGACATAGTTACAGGTCAGTGGGTGCTGTGTTAGACATAATTACAGGTCTGTGTTGGACATTTATAAGTTAGGGAGTTCTGTGTTGGACATAGTTACAGGTCAGTGGGTGCTGCACTGGAAATTGTTACTGGTCAGTGGGCGATGTGGGTGATGTGATGGACATAGTTATAGGTCAGTGGGTGCTGTGTTGGAAATATTTACAGGTCAGTGTGTTGGACATATTTACAGGTCAGTGTGTTGGACATATTTACTGGTCAGTGGGTGCTGTGCTGGACCTAATTACAGGTCAGTGGGCGCTGTGACGGGCATATTTACAGGTCAGTGAGCGCAGTGTTGGACGTATTTACAGGTCAGTGGACGATGTACTTGATATATTTACAGGTCAGTGGGTTGGACAAATTTACAGGTCAGTGGGTGCTGTGATGGACATATTTACATGTCAGTGGGTGCTGTGATGGACATATTTACATGTCAGTGGGTGCTGTGATGGACATATTTACATGTCAGTGGGTGCTGTGATGGATGTATTTACAGGTCAGTGGGTGCTGTGATGGACGTATTTACAGGTCAGTGGGTGCTGTGCTGGATATATTTACTGGCCAGTGGGTGCTGTGCTGGATATATTTACTGGTCAGTGCGTGCTGTGCTAGACATAATTACAAGTCAGTGGTTGCTGTGCTGACCTGTTACAGGTCAGTGGGTGCTGTGCTGGACCTAGTTACAGGTCAGTGGGTGCTGTGCTGGACCTAGTTACAGGTCAGTGGGTGCTGTCTGGACCTAGTTACAGGTCAGTGGGTGCTGTGCCGAACCTGCCGGACCTAGTTACAGGTCAGTGGGTGCTGTGCCGAACCTGCCGGACCGAGTTACAGGTCAGTGGGTGCTGTGCCGAACCTAGTTACAGGTCAGTGGGTGCTGTGCCGACCTGTTACAGGTCAGTGGGTGCTGTGCCGAACCTAGTTACAGGTCAGTGGTTTGCTGTGCCGAACCTAGTTACGGGTCAGTGTGTGCTGTGCCGACCCTAGTACAGTCAGTGGTGCTGTGCCGAACCTAGTTACAGGTCAGTGGGTGCTGTGCCGAACCTAGTTACAGGTCAGTGGGTGCTGTGCCGAACCTAGTTTGACAAGTCAGTGGGTGCTGTGCCGAACCTAGTTACAGGTCAGTGGGTGCTGTGCCGAACCTAGTTCACGGCAGTGGGTGCTGTGCCGAACCTAGTTACAGGTCAGTGTGGGTGCTGTGCCGAACCTCGTTACGGGGTCAGTGGGGTGCTGTGCTGGACCTAATTACAGGTCAGTGGGCGCTGTGTGGGCATATTTACAGGTTCTGGTGCGTGCCGAACCTAGTTACAGGTCATGGGTGCTGTGCCGAACCTAGTTATACGGTCAGTGGTGCTGTGCTGGACCTAATTACAGGTCAGTGGGCGCTGTGATGGACATATTTACATGTCAGTGGGTGCTGTGATGGACTATTACATGTCGGGTGCTGTGATGGACATATTTAATGTCAGGGGTGCTGTGATGGACTTATTAAGGTCAGTGGGTGCTGTGCGACGTATTTACAGGTCAGCGGGTGCTGTCTGGATATATTTACTAGTCAGGTGTGCGTGCTGGATATATTTACTGCAGTGGGTGCTGTGCTGGATATATTTACTGGTCAGTGGGTGCTGTGCTGGATATATTTACAGGTCAGTGTGTGCTGTGCTAGACATAATTACAAGTCAGTGGGTGATTTGGTGGACATAGTTACAGGTCAGTGGGTGCTGTGTTAGACATAATTACAGGTCTGTGTTGGACATTTATAAGTTAGGGAGTTCTGTGTTGGACATAGTTACAGGTCAGTGGGTGCTGCACTGGAAATTGTTACTGGTCAGTGGGCTGTGGGATGTGATGGACATAGTTATAGGTCAGTGGGTGCTGTGTTGGAAATATTTACAGGTCAGTGGTGTTGGACATATTTACAGGTCAGTGTGTTGGACATATTTACTGGTCAGTGGGTGCTGTGCTGGACCTAATTACAGGTCAGTGGGCGCTGTGACGGGCATATTACAGGTCAGTGAGCGCAGTGTTGGACGTTTTACAGGTCAGTGGACGATGTATCTTTATATAAAAATTTACAGGTCAGTGGGGTTGACAAATTTCGGTCATGGGTGCTGTGATGGACATATTTACATGTCAGTGGGTGCTGTGATGACATATTTACATGTCAGTGGGTGCTGTTGGACTATTTCATGTCAGTGGGTGCTGTGATGGATGTATTTACAGTCAGTGGGTGCTGTGATGATATTTACAGGTCAGTGGGTGCTGTGCTGGATATATTTACTGGCCAGTGGGTGCTGTGCTGGATATATTTACTGGTCAGTGCGTGCTGTGCTAGACATAATTACAAGTCAGTGGGTGATTTGGTGGAAATAGAAAACAGCAAAAAAGCGAGGGTCGCACTCCAAAGTAAATTAACTTGAATTTATTTTAAACCACACATATACACAACGTTTCGGGGGGAAACATGCCCCCTTCCTCAGGTGAGGAAGGGGGCATGTTTCCCCCCGAAACGTTGTGATATATGTGTGGTTTAAAATAAATTCAAGTTAATTTACTTTGGAGTGCGACCCTCGCTTTTTTGCTGTTTTCAATTGATATATGTCCATTAAGGGTTGGACTATCTGGAGGAGTGGGCACCCACGGGTGGACGAGTGCAGAGGATCACCTTTACTTTATTGGATTTGGTGGAAATAGTTACAGGTCAGTGGGTGCTGTGTTAGACATAATTACAGGTCTGGATGCTGTGCTGGACATATTTACATGTCAGTGGGTGCTGTGTTGGGCATAACAGGTCAGTGGATGCTGTGTTGGACATTTATAAGTTAGTGGGTTCTGTGTTGGACATAGTTACAGGTCAGTGGGTGCTGCGCTGGAAATTGTTACTGGTCAGTGGGCGATGTGCTTGATATGTTTACAGGTCAGTGGGTGATGTGATGGACATAGTTACAGGTCAGTGGGTGCTGTGTTGGACATATTTACAGGTCAGTGTGATGGACATATTTACAGGTCAGTGAGATGGACATATTTACAGGTCAGTGAGATGGACATATTTACAGGTCAGTGTGATGGACATATTTACAGGTCAGTGTGATGGACATATTTACAGGTCAGTGTGATGGACATATTTACAGGTCAGTGTGATGGACATATTTACAGGTCAGTGGGTGCTGTGCTGGACCTAGTTACAGGTCAGTAAGTGATGTGATGGATCTAGTTACAGGTCAGTGGGTGCTGTGTTGGACATATTTACAGTTTAGTGGGTTGGACATATTTACAGTTCAGTGGGTGCTGGGCTGGACACAGTTACTGGTCATTGGGCGCTGTGCTGGACACAGTTACTGGTCATTGGGCGCTGTGCTGGACACAGTTAATCTCCTGGACCGGATAAAATACATCCTCGGGTACTTAAGGAGCTAAGTTCAGTTTTATCTAGGCCATTGTTTCTTATTTTTGCTGATTCCCTCATGTCCGGTGGTGTGCCTCTGGATTGGAGAAAGGCTGATGTTATTCCAATATTCAAAAAGGGTAGTCGTTCACAGCCGGGTAATTACAGGCCTGTAAGTTTAACTTCAGTGGTGGGGAAGATCCTGGAAAGTTTAATAAGGGAACATGTTCTAGAGTATGTTTCAAGGACTGACATTATAAGTAGTAACCAGCATGGATTTAGGAGGAATAGATCTTGTCAAACTAACTTGCTTGGCTTTTATGAGGAAGTAAGTAGAAATTTAGACTCTGGTATAGCAGTAGATGTAGTTTACTTGGATTTTGCAAAGGCTTTTGATACAGTCCCCCATAGGCGACTAATGAATAAGCTAAGGTCTGTTGGTCTGGGGAATCACATTTGTACATGGATAGAAAATTGGTTAAGGAATAGGATGCAGAGAGTAGTTGTTAATGGGGCTTCATCATTATGGACTAAAGTGCTAAGTGGGGTGCCACAGGGTTCTGTGTTGGGGCCGCTTCTATTTAATCTATTTATTAATGATTTGGAAGTGGGTATTGTCAGCAAGGTTTCTGTGTTTGCTGACGACACAAAACTTTGTCGACCATTAAAAACTTCAGAGGATGTGCAATCGTTGCAAGGGGATCTAGATAGATTATCACATTGGGCTGCTAAGTGGCAGATGAAATTCAATGTTGATAAATGTAAGGTGATGCATTTTGGACTTAAAAATACTTGTGCTACTTATACTATAAATGGCTCTGTGTTAAGTGAATCCCTGTTGGAAAGGGATCTTGGAGTTTTGGTGGATAACAAACTTAAAGGTAGCAAGCGGTGCCAGGCGGCAACAGCCAGAGCCAGCATGGTATTGTCTTGTATAAAGCGAGGTATGGATTCAAGGGAGGAAAATGTAATTCTCCCTCTTTACAAAGCATTGGTAAGGCCTCATTTGGAATATGCAGTGCAATTTTGGAATCCTGTGTACAAAAAGGACATCTTTGAAATGGAAAGGGTTCAGAGAAAGGCAACTAAATTAATAAGGGGATTGGGGGAGCTTGAATATGAAGAGAGACTGGAAAAGTTACAATTATGTACGCTGGAGAAAAGGCGCTTGCGTGGGGATATGATTACTGTGTATAAATACATTAACGGGCCATACAATAAACTATCTGGGGCATTGTTCACCAATAGAACATGTCAAAGGACACGAGGACATCCCTTAAGACTTGAAGAAAAAAGGTTTAGGCTTCAAGCTCGGAAAGGGTTTTTCACTGTGAGAACGGTAAAGCTATGGAACTGTCTTCCAGTGGACGTTGTTATGGCAGGTTCATTGGTCATTTTCAAAAAAAAGCTGGATGAGTTTCTGCAAACAAGGAATGTTACAAGTTACTGGTATTGATACATAAAGTAGAGTTGATCCAGGTAAATTTCCGATTGCCACTTGGAGTCAGGAAGGAATTTTTTCCCCCTTCATAAATTTGGTGGGTTTTTTTTGCCTTCCTCTGGATCAACAGTTAGGCAGGAAATGAGGATATTGCTAGATGGGTTGGACTGGATGGACGTATGTCTTTATTCAACCTCAAATACTATACTATACTATACTGTGTAGTGTAATAAAATCCTTACCTTACGTCCCTGCTCCAAATGGCTGCCCTGCTATGCTCCTCCAAAGTCCAGAAAACTGGCCACCATGAGCCTGGCAGGGTCCATATAGGACTCTGCCTCCTGTCTCTCCTCCGGGAGAATTTTGCCATGCGCACTGAAGCCCTCCCTCTCCCACCCCTTTTGCTCTTCCTCCCCCTAGTGTAAATCCCTTTTGGGCTACTGTAGCTCTACCTTCCCCAGCCCCAACCGCTATAATAGTTTTTACAGAAACTCCCCCAATCATTATTTACCTTACCTCTCTTCCGCCGGTGTTCTCCACTGCCGGCATCCGCACCCGTGATTGGCTGCCTCTCAGCAAATCATGGATGCGGCTGCCGGTCCGGCTCCCTGCTTGCAGTTTCATGCAAGCAGTGTGCTGGGACAATACGCCAGAGGAAAGAGGTAAGGTAAGTAATGTTTGGGGGAGTTTCTGTAAAAACTATTATAGCGGTTGGGGCTGGGTGACCTATTATAACCCAAAAGTTATTAAATGGGGTGGACATGCCCTTTAAACCCAGTGCTCCAACACTGAATAAGCAGAGAATCCAGCTACATTTGGAAGCTTTATCTCTTGCTAGGATAAGAATAATAAAAAAATGGAATATGGAAGTCTCTGATAAGACTTTTACCCAGCAGTTTATTTTCCAGCAACTCCCACAGAGTGGTAAATAAATTGCAGGGTAACAAGCAGCTTTCAAAGTCTTATCAGGGCTTCCATATTGGTGTGGAGACATCTGTTTAGAAAACACTTTGTGCATAGAGACAGTGAATACTGGGGTCAGGGGGCGTGGTTCTTTGATGACTTCATGGGCTGTAGGTTGTACTGGCAACAACATGGAAGCCTTCTTCAGAATCTATTTCTCCCATGTACTAAATGCAACATACCAGAGAAGAATCTTACAATGTATAGGTGTTCTGGGGAGAAAAAAGTTTACATTAGTTTTTAAAAAAATTAAGATTACTTCTCCTTTAACATACAGATTGGAATCTAGAGGTTACAAAAGACTTAATGAAGCCATACAGAAAGTTAATAGAAATCAACAAAGGTAAACCAAACAGAAGACAAAAAATAACAATAGAGACAGTATAAAGTTTGTCACAAAGTTCAGCCCACAATACAAATAAATAACACACATAATTAAGAAATATATTACAGTTCTTTATGAAGGTTTAGAATTAAGAGATATTACATGCTACATGGGAGAAAAGGCCAATTGCAAAAAGTAACCACAAAGAGATATGGGAGTCCATGAATGTAAAACATTTCACCAATCTAGGATATAATAGTAAGAGAGCGCAATATAATAAATAAAAATATTGATATAGTTTAAGATATGGACACACCTTTTATTCTAATAGAGGAAAATTTCAGATAATGGATAGATAAGGGATTCCCACAACATGATTATGATCTATTATAACAATTATCAGTGGGTGCATCTCTACAGCCGGAATGGTAACTATTGTAAGTTTGACATAGAAAATTGATATCTGATCTTGGAAGTTTTTAATGGTTGCTTACAATAAATCATTTACAATGTCTCGCCAGTAGAGGGCCTGAGATCATGTAACCTACGTAAGGGGAACAGGAAACTAATGGAGTTATGCCTATGACTAAGAGCGTGGAACATGCTCGAAACGCGTCAGGCGTGGGGACCGTTTTAACGTTTGTTTAATAAAGCCGCTATTAAAATTAATTAAATTGCTGTGTAACCTGATGTTTGGAGATGTACATATAGCATGCAGTCTCATGCTATATGAATAGCATTGCCCACAAAACCTAAGAAACAAGAAGTAATTTCTTACTCCATTAATTTCTTACATTTTCCCCAGATATGCAAAATACTCCTTTATGCATGTGTCCAGAACCGCTGGCTAATAACATGCAATATAGCTTAATATATAGAGCCAATCAACTGACCTGCAAACACGACGTGTTTCGATCTTGTTAGATCTTGTCAGTGCAAGATACAGATTCATGGTTCTATGGTGTAGGACTTGGGCGTACAGTAGACAAAGCAGCTAGAAAGCTTAGGGAGAGAGGGGCCAAAAGGAGCAAAAAGCCCTTCAATGAGCATAAAAATGGAGAAGCACCTTCTTAGAAGCCATCTTGCAGTCTCATACTATATGAATAGCATTGCCCACAAAAGGGTGTGCAGGTTAGATAAAATATAGGAGCATGTCATCGGCCTAGAGTCCAACGACTTCCGTTATTGTTCCCAGCCGAAGTCCGTGTATGTGGGTATTGGAGCGTAATTTGATTGCTAAGGGTTCCACTGCTAGGGTGTACAGGAGTGGGAACAGTGGACATCCCTGTTGGGCCCCCCTTGAAAGAGGCAATGGGTCTAAGGTCCAACCATTGGCCACCACCCTGGCTCGTGGTTTAGAGTATAATATCTGTAACCAGTGTATAAAGTTGGGGCCAAAATGGTGGACTCGCCACAGGAACACCCACTCTACCGGTGTCAAAAGGTTTTGCCACATCAAGACTGGCCACACATCTTGTACCTATGTTTTCATGTTGTGTCCGAAGGTTGAGGAATAAACATCTTGTGTTCAGGGAAGTGTTTTTACTGGGGATAAATCCCGTCTGGTCAGAATGTATGAGGTGGTTTATTACCTGGTTGAGTCTGAGGGAGAAGATTTTGGCAAGAATTTTAATGTCAACCTGGAGGAGAGAGATTGGTCTGTATGACTCGGGTTGTGTAGGATTCTTCCCTTGTTTGGGGATTAGGATTACAAGGGCTTTGGACATAGAGGTGGGGAGTGTTGCCATTTCAAATATTGTGTTATATCATTCTAAAGTCTTGGTGTTAGAGATTTAGAGTAATGGAGATAAAATTCCACTGGTAGCCCGTCTCTGTCAGGGGTCTTGTTCCTGGCGAGGAGGAAAGTAGCCTGCATTGCGGTTTTTTTTTGTTTGTTTTTTTTACACAGTGCTTGCTTCAGTTTAGTGTGAGAATGCACTCAATGAAACTAAAAATGTGCAATTTTAGTTTTTTTTTTTGCCATTTAATCCAAAAAAGGCACAACAAAACACAAAACGCTGCCACAAACGCATTGCTAACATTGTTAAATTGAGATGCAGTTTTATTAAATTTTTTTCCTGTGCGTTTTGTGTTATGTAGTGTGAACGTAGCCAAAGAAAAGCCAAGAGCTTAAATATATATTTGGGAACAGACCATTCTTAAATTGTATGTTTGGTGTACTGGTGTAATACAGTGGTTCACAACGAAGAACAAGAGTAGCACTACAAAGGTTCCACTTATGTTAAAAAGATTGTTAATCCGTTAAATTGGTTGCGCTCTTGCATGTATATAAAAAGAAATAATATAAACACGTTGTTTTAAAAGTATAAAATTCCTATAATACATACATTAAATAGAATAAAACTTACTACTTAAGTAAAAGTGAAGGTCCAACCAGTTGCATGGTATAAAACAAACTTTATTCAACTTCAGTGGGTCACTTAATCACAAATACAAAGTACAAACA
Organism: Hymenochirus boettgeri; assembly: GCA_019447015.1. NCBI lineage: Eukaryota > Metazoa > Chordata > Amphibia > Anura > Pipidae > Hymenochirus > Hymenochirus boettgeri. Next base: position 262,661,003 of record CM033476.1, on the reverse strand, counting down.
AATTTAAGAGATAAAAATGGTGTAGTATATCTTTAAGGATCCCCTTGAACAGTTTACATCTATAAAGACCTGTTCGGAGCGGAGTTCTCCAAGCTTCAAACTCCTTTAAGTCAACGCGTTTCACTGCTTACTTTGCAGCTTTCTCAAGACTGTGTAATCCACTCCATAGCTTCTCTCTCTAAATCGCACCTTTTCCCGGACTTCCACCCCTTTACTCCCCCCTTTATCAAATATAATAGGATTGTATCAAAAACAGGGCTCATTAACTAGGTTGCATAGCTGGTTGCTATGGACATCTATAGATGGCTATATGGTTAAGCCATACAACGGGCAGTGTAACAAGTATTGCTGGCTCATCTGTAGTTTTTAACTAGCCCTATTTCACAGCTACAGAAACCAGACGAGATGAATAAAAAATAAAATCAATAAATAGCAAAATAGACATGATGTAAAGTATGGCAATACTAAAAGACAATATCAATGGATAATCATAAAAATAGGCGAGAAGAAGATGTAAGATGGTATGATAAAATATCTAATGATAATGGCAAGATATAAATGATAAAACGGATAAAAATGTAATAACGATAAAAGGGAAAACATCAATGATAAAGATAAGAATGATACTGTATATACTCATGTATAAGCAGAGGTTTTCAGGCTTTAAAGGGCATGTCCACCCCCAAAACTATAATTTAAAGGGCATGTCCACCCCCAAAACTAAAATTTAACCCCTTACTGGCCACATCAAGTAGTTTAAAACAATCCTTACCTTACATTCCTGCTCAAAATAGTTCCCCTGCTGTGCCCCTCCAAAGTCCAGGAAACTGCTGTGTAGGAGCAGTGTGTGACTCATGCTGTGCCTGAGACTTCCTCAACCTCATCAAGGTTGGGCATGCTCAGTGCAGCCCTCCCTGCCTCTCAGCCAATCACGGACGCGGCTGCCGGTCCCGCCCCCTGCTTTCAATTCCATGCAAGCAGAGGGCCTGAACACTGCAGCGGAGGAGAGAGGGCAGGTAAGTAAGAATCGGGGGACTTTCTAACAATTATAGTAATGCGGTTGGGGCTGGGGGAGCATGCCCTACCACATATCAAAAGTTCAATTTCGGGGTGGACATGCCCTTTAACCCACTACTGGCCCCAACTCTGTAGTGTAATAAAATCCTTACCTTACATCCCTTCTCCAAATGGTTCTCCTGTAATGTCCCTCCAAAGTTGCAAAAACTGGCCGCCAGGAGCACTGCAGGGAGGTAAAATGTTTCCTCCTCTGAGGCTTCCTCTTAGAGGTTTTTGGCTTGCTCAGAGCAGCCTTCATCCCCCTCCTTCTCCCTCCCCCTAATGTAAAATCCCCTTGGAGTATTGTAGGGCTTACTCCCCCAGCCCCAACCGCATTACTCTTATGTCCAGAAACTCCCCCGATCTTTACTTACCTTCCCTCTTCCCCCCGGCGTTCTGAACTGCCAGCAGCCACGTCTGTGATTGTCTGCCTCTCAGCCAATCACGGATGCGGCTGCCGGTCTGGCCCCCTGCTTGCAGTTTCATGCAAGCAGAGGGCCGGGACATTACGGCGGAGGGAAGGTAAGTAATGATTGGGGAAGTTTCTGGACATAAGAATAATGCGGTTGGGGCTCGGGGAGGAAGCCTTACAATATATACAAAGTTAAAAAATGGGATGGACCTGCCCTTTAAAAATAGCCTGAAAACCCGACCTCGGCTTATACTCGGGTCACTGTAAGCTATTGTAATTTTTTTCTCCCAATCCGGCTGCTGCTGCTTGCTCTGTATGTAATTTACCGGTAATTTAAATTCAGGGAACCCGGCTGGCACTGTGCACTGATGTCCATACTCGGAGGCTGTCTTACTTACTGCCCGGCGCTGAGTTGTGGCGTCACTAAATCACTGTAAGTACTTTCCTGGGGATGCTGTCCATAAAAAAAGCCTCATTCCTTGGCACTGCAGGTGTTTGGCCTAGCTACTAAAGCATGCTGGGAGTTGTAGTTTCCATCTGATGTGCCAAGGAATGAGGCTTTTTTATGGACAGCAGAGTTCCCATACAGTAATAGCCATACTGGATTTGGCTTTAGTGTATGGGACTACTACTATCCATTTGAAGGGCAACTAAATACTGTATTAGAAGTCAGTAGTGGTCATAATTTCAACCCTCGGCTTATACTCGAGTCAATTATGGTTTTTTACTTTTTGAGGTAAAAATAGGTACCTCGGCTTATACTCGGGTTGACTTATACTTGAGTATATACGGTATATAAAACATTCCTAAGTTGATGCAGTTGCTGTTTGGTCTCCCCACTTACAAATCAGAGCACTCTTCACTGCACTGCAGAGCGTATATGATGTTGCTTTTCTTGTGTTTCGGTATTGGGTCTTTCGGATGTACCAATTGCTGCCTCAGTGTGTTGTTTGGTTTGAAAATTGGTTGAAAATTCTTCTTTATTTCTCGGAGACCCCTGCTACATATGGGATGACCATGTTGTTTCTCCTGTCTTGCTTTTCCCCTTCATTGTTGGTATATGTGTTCTTTTCTTTCCGTCTACTTCTTTTAACCTGGGCCTTTGTCAAAAGAAGTAGAAGGAAAGAAAAGAACACGTATATTCCGTATCCCCTGGAATTTTACTTTTTAAATATCAAAAACCTGCTCTAGCCACCTTCTGCTATCTCCCTAAAATATGAATGTAGCAGGGCAGGAATCTCATTCCTAATGTGTCAAGGCTTGTTGCACTTAAAGCATATATATATATAAATTATGTATAAATTGATATATTAACTGATGTATGAAATTGTATTGAATTTAATTTTTATCAATCTATATAATGGCTTGCACTTATCCCCTTGTTTGTATACTCTGTATTTTTTAATGTACAGAGCTGCGTACCCAAGTGGGGCTTTATAAATAAAATTATACATACATACATACCGTATATACTCAAATAAAAGTAGAGATTTTCAGGCTTTAAAATTAGTCTGAAAACCTAACCTTGGCCTAATATAGATCCAAATTCTGCAATTGCAGATAGTAACCAGTAGGTGGCGCTGTGTTAAAAAATTCTTCATCTGCATAGAAAGTTACAGGAGCTGATCTGCCTTTACACTCCTTCCTGCTTACTGTAGTCTGGCTGCTGGACTCACTTAGCACTGTCACTGCTTATCTGGATGCTGTAAGTCTGATGGGTCTTCTCAGTTTGGGGCAAAATGGCTGCTAGTGACAGCTTGAAACTACAACTCTCAGGTGACACTTTTAACTATTGGGGTCAGAGGGCCCTTTACTATATGGGGGTCAGGAGAATTGTAATTTTAATTAAAAGCTTATTGAACCCTGCCACTCCACATGTTTAGAAACTACAACTCCCAGCAACCAAATCATGCTTGGTTTACAAACATCTGGAGTGCCAAGGAATTGGGGCGTTACTGGTACTGGATTTGGCTATTACTGTATGGGATTAATGAATGGGAATTCTGCTGTCTTTTAAAGGGCAACTTAAGCCACAAAACAATACTGAATCAGAAGGCAATAGTGGTCATAATTTCTACCCTTGGCTTATACTCGAATCAATCAGTTTTTACTAATTTTTCAGGTAAAAATAGGTGCCTCAACTTATACTCAGATCGACTTGTACTCAAAAACCACCAGGGAGATTCATTATTGCGGGGATTGCTTCACTAACAAGTAATTTAACAAAATACATAGACTCTTTCCCAGTGTTGGTACTGGTGTACTATAGATGTAAGTTCCCTTTATACCTGTATACATCACGAACAAAGAATTAAAGCCATTGTGGATGTATTAAAAGAAGACCCACCTATCCCTGGAGCACAAAAGGATTTTTTAACCTTAACTATTAAATTTATATTAACCCGCAACTTTATCTTTCAAAATAATTTTATATTACACACACAAGGCACAGCGATGGGGACCAGATTTGCCCCTAGCAATGCTAACTTGTTCACTGCCCAATGGGAAGAAATTGGCAATATTGACATAAGACAATATTGTTTTATGGCAACATTTATTGGTCCTGATCTGTCGGGACCTCTGACGTATTATGTATGCTATGGTCATCGCATGTGTGCGTAGAGTACTGTCTGTCTGCACCTGCCAGAGGATGTGGTAGAGGAGTGAGAGACCGGGTAAGCTGCAGCTTTAACTAATCATCCCCCCCCCCTTTTTTTTTTCCCTCTGTCCCATCTGAGCCTGCATGTGCTGATGTAAAGTTCCTGACATCTTGGATCTTCATTGTATTCTTCTTAGCTCCGCTCGCCGAGATGTGTGCATGGAGACGTGCGCGTGTGAAGTCATCACTCTGTGGCGTGCTTGTAGTAGCACGGCGCAGCGCTTGTGCCGTGGTGTCGCACGTGGCAGGGCTGTGCGCACGGACACAGTGTAGAAGGAGATCCAGGAAGTCTTGGGGGGAGTAGCTAAGAAGGCTACACCTTCGCACAGGTAGGCTCAGAAGGGACCTACAAAATAAAAAAAAGGGGGGGAGATGATTAGTTAAAGCTGCAGCTTCCAATTACACTTAGCTTGTTTTTAAAGTGTACTTATCCTTTAACTTCATTCCTGGCTCCTGAACATTTTCTTGAAGAACAGGAGGTGAGACGCAGCTCCTTTACCTCCCGTTCTTCAATAAAAGTGAATAGTAAAAAGTGGTTTTAACATCTGGAGATACACTTTAAGTAATATTAAAAGGAATAAAGGTTTTCTTCGAAATCTTAAAAGGTTTCTTTGATTGTGGGAGGTGTAAGGGTTGCAAAGAAAGTGAGCAAAAAGAAAATAAAATAATTTAAAAGCAAAATAACCAAAGAAGAATTAAAAATTAGAGACTAGGACGTACTGGGGAGAAACTCAAGGAACAGATCAGTGAACCCATAAGGAATACCATATATCCTGGCTGGACAAATCATGCAATTATTTAGGAGCCAGCTCCAAAAAGTTAGGGGCCAGCAACTTTATTCAACCCAATGTCCCATGAATGACATGTGACTCGCCCCTTCCCATCTAGCTCCACCCAGTCACATTTAGCCCCACCCATTACACAAATACTACTAACTTAAAGGAATTTTACACTGAAAAAATGACTTTGCCTCATTTCAATCTATAAATGAATACTTTTTTTTTTGCTCAAGTTCAGTACGCCAGCTAGACTATCTACTATCTGTCTGTGTGAGCAAGCATGCTCAGTAATCCCTGTGAGGTAGAGGGAATTTCCAACCATGCAGTTCACGTACCAGCTGTCACCATTCCAGCTACAGCAAAACTATAACATAACAGATGAGTTTGATACCAAGGAACTTGATAGCTGAAATGTTAAGCCCCCCATACACGCTATCATTATTTTGAGCGATCCGATAAATTAGATTGGATCATTCAAAATATTCATCCCATGTAGGAAGTTTTTTGATTGACCACTTGACAATGTTGAGCAGTTTATTAGAAAAACAAGGAGAAATCTGTGGAAAGATCGGACCCTTAAGGTGGGGAACAAGCGGTTCTTTCCACAGACAGAAAGATAGATATAGAGAGAAGGATAGATGGACAGACAGAAAGGTAGATATAGAGAGAAGGATAGATGGACAGACCGAAAGATAGATATCGAGAGAAGGATAGCTGGACAGACAGAAAGATAGATATAGAGAGAAGGATAAATGGACAGAATTTGAGATATTTGGGGGATTTTGAGATCCCTTCCCTGTAAGAACTTAAAGGAGAACTAAACCCAATTTTTTATACTCCAGAATCTGAAAACAACCCCCCTAAAAACATCAATAAACTATAAAATGCCACTTTAGTAAACTCTGTTAAAGTAAATCAAAGCCTGTTAAGAACTGGATGAAGTATCTGTGTGTATGTGCAGTGCCAGACCACACCTCCTGACCTCAGTCATATGCTTCCTTCTTTATCTGTCCTGTAAAAGGATTGGCTAAATATTATTAATGGGTGTGACCAACTGTAACAAGTTTGTGCCATAGCTAAAGACTGAGCATGTGCAGAACATAATGGTCGTTGACCAAACTGTGTGATACTAGAATGCTGAGAAGTGAAGTACAAACCATATGTTATTTAGGTAAATTTCCCAGCTCCTGTATCAAAATGAGAGGTAAGACACAGATTACTGGTTTTATATCAAGGTGTTCTGCCTTCTGGTTCAGTGTTGTTCTGTGGCTTTAGTTGCCCTTTAACTTTCCCAGTGCCAGCAGGCTTTCCCATTCCCAGTAACTTCCCCAGTGCCAGCAGGCTTTCCCATTCCCAGTAACTTCCCCAGTGCCAACAGGCTTTCCCAGTGCCAGCAGACTTTCCCATTCCCAGTAACTTTCCCAGTGCCAGCAGACTTTCCCATTCCCAGTAACCGACTTCCATTCCCATTAACTTCCAGTGCCAGCAACTTTCCCATTCCCAGTAACTTCCCAGTGGCCACTTTCCCATTCCCAGTAACTTCCCCAGTGCCAGCAGACTTTCCCATCCCAGTAACTTCCCCAGTGCCAGCACCTTTCCCATCCCAGTAACTTCCCCAGTGCCAGCAGGCTTTCCCATTCCCAGTAACTCCCAGGCCAGCAGCTTTCCATTCCCAGTAACTTCCCAGTGCCAAGAGGCTTTCCCATTCCCATTAACTTCCCCAGTTACCAACAGGCTTTCCAGTGCCAGCAGACTTTCCATTCCCAGTACTTTCCAGTGCCACAGACTTTCCCATTCCCCAGTAACAGCAGACTTTCCCATTCCCAGTAACTTTCCCATGCCAGCAGACTTTCCCATTCCCAGTAACTTCCCCAGTGCCAGCAGACTTTCCCATTCCCAGTAACTTCCCCAGTGCCAACAGGCTTTCCCATTCCCAGTAACTTCCCCAGTACCAACAGGCTTTCCCAGTGCCAGCAGACTTTCCCATTCCCAGTACTTCCCCAGTGCCAGCCAGACTTTCCCATTGCCATAACTTCCCCAGTGGCCAGCCTTTCCCATCCCAGTAACTTCCCCAGTGCCAGCAGGCTTTCCCATTCCCAGTAACTGCCCAGAGTGCCAGCAGCTTTCCATTCCAGTAACTTCCCAGTGCCAGAAGGCTTTCCCATTCCCAGTTAACTTCCCCAGTCCAACAGGCTTTCCCAGTGCCAGCAGACTTTCCATTCCAGTACTTTCCCAGTGCCAGCAGACTTTCCCATTCCCAGTAACAGCAGACTTTCCCATTCCCAGTAACTTTCCCAGTGCCAGCAGACTTTCCCATTCCCAGTAACTTCCCCAGTGCCAGCAGACTTTCCCATTCCCAGTAACTTCCCCAGTGCCAGCAACTTTCCCATTCCCTTAACTTCCCCAGTGCCAGCACTTCCCATTCCCAGTAACTTCCCCAGTGCCAGCAGACTTTCCCATTCCCAGTAACTTCCCCATGCCAGGCTTTCCCATTCCCCAGTAACTTCCCCAGTGCCAGCAGACTTTCCCATCCCAGTAACTTCCCAGTGCCAGCAGACTTTCCCATTCCCAGTAACTTCCCCAGTGCCAGCAGGCTTTCCCATTCACAGTAACTTCCCCAGTGCCAGCAGACTTTCCCATTATACCAGTCACTTTCCCAGTGCCAGCATAATAGTGTCAGGATAGGGATTTCTGAACTGCCTGTCACAGAGGCTGCGTTAACAATCAGGTAACAGCTTGTATTTCCCTGTATTAGAACTGCTCTCCTTAGTTGAGCTCCTTTCCCCCCCCTTCACCTTCTTCCGTTTGAAACATTGTTGCAGAATAGGTAGTGGTGAACTCTGCTCAGCCTATTCGGCAACAATGTTGCAAACGTTCTAGTACAGAACATAGTGAAAAGGAGGGGGAATAGAAGCTCAGCTAAAACCATACACCCAGTCGCCAGTAAACAATTTTCAGTCGCCCTGGCGACCAGGATTTGTCCAGCCCTGCCATATATACTCGGATATAAGTCGATCCGAGTGTAAGCCAAGGTACCTATTTTTACCTGAAAAATGAGTAACAACTGATTGACTTAAATCTAAGCTGGGGGTAGAAATTATGATCACTACTGCCTTCTGATTCAGTATTGTTTTGAGGATTTAGTTGCCCTTTAAATGAACAGCAGAATTCCCATACAGTAGTCCCATATAGTAAAAGCCAATCCCTTTAACAATATGCAATCTTTTTAATAATAGATACCATCTTCCTGATTCTTTATTGTTTTGAGGCATTAGTTGCCCTTTAAATGGACAGTAATTCCATTCAGTAACCCCCAATGAAAACGTCAACCCCAAGCATGTTTTAGTAGCTGGAAGATGTAGTTTCTAAACATCTGCAGTGGCACCCTCATACCCTGTGTGTAAGGCAAGGTGTGAACATGCTTATTGAATGTTGTTTATACACAGACCATTTTCTGTCCTGTATCTGCTGGACTTATTTAAAGGAGAAGTAAATGGCTTTATTCAACCTCCAATCTGTTGTACCAAATATGGGGCCCTAAAACATGACCCGGGGGATTTACCCTAGAGCTGAAAATACTAAAAATGAGTGCTGATATTGAATCCATTGCGGCTGCTGTGCAGGTGTCTATTGCTGTACCCCCACAGCTGCGGCAAGCAAGGGGTGTGATTAGCATAACTTTCCTTAAAGGGCATGTCCACCCCCAAAACTGTAAAAGTCCCCCAATACTAGGCCACACCATGTAGTGTAGTTTGAAATCGTACCTCACATCCAACTCCATCTGGTTCGAATGACGTCCCCACCCCCAAAGTTCAAAAAAAAAAAACTGCCAGGCCCACACAAGGAGGCTAGCGGTCTTATAATAGGACCAATGCCGGCTACCTGGCCCGAAGCGATTCCTGCATCGTCGCTGCAGCTTCGTCACTACACGCATATCAATACAGTGAGGACTATAGCACAAATCCCCAGCATTAAACCCCCTTATATTTGTTCCCTGTCACAGCCCCAAGCATGTTTGTTTTTGCACGTGAAGAAAAGGGAATAGAACTACAGAGTCTGACACAACTCCGAATGTAGAATCTGCACTTCGTCTAGAGATGAGCTGCGTACTTACGCTTCTGAACACTCCACGCGTTGTGGATTTTCTTTCCTCCTTTTAGATGTAGGAAACCGCCGGAGTGGCAGTGGCGAAGTAGCGGTGCGTACAGACAGGCGAGCACTGCTCTCGTCGCAGATCAAGAAGTCCGATCCTCGTGTGTTAGGGCCAGACTCCGTCATTGGTTGCGATGTGTTGTGTGGAATGAACGAAATCATGTCACGGGCTGTTTTTGTTTTTTTTTTTTTTGGGTTGTCTATGTGGTATGTTGAGTTTTTGGGGAAGACTCCAGACACACACTACTTACTTCTACAGTTGCGATCAGTAAAATGGTAACACAGAACATTTTAGTGGAGACTAGGGCTTTCTGAACAAAAGAAATATGCGGTTGGGGCTGGGGGACATGGGGGAGCGAATATTAAAAATTTATTTTAGGGGTGGACATAGCCTTTAAATGTGGCTGTATATCTTCGCCTCTAGGATTACAGAAGATAGGGAGAAATCTTTAGAGAAATTGTGAGGTCCTACCCCCTTTACTTGGCAGATGGATAACTTATAAGAAGTAATAGGGAGAGTGCAGAAGACATGCTCAGCAAGAAGTGTGCTTCCCTTAGGGGACACAGACCGTAGCTTGCTGGTAAAAGAAAGCAGTTGCACTTTTTTTAGTGATATTTCTCCCTATCTGCTGTTCCAGAGGTAAGGAAATGGCATTTTAGATCCTTGCCCTGGGTGCTGCAAAAGGGAGAAGAGTGAATTAACAATTTAAGATCCACTTAAAAAAGTTATTTGGGCTGTCTCAAAGAGCTTGATTTCTTTTGGTAAACATATTAAGTGTCCAGTATACTTGGCTACTTGTCTTCCATAACTTAGCTTTAGTGATGAAGTTTCACATCATACATCAAAAGGTCATTAACAAGCTTACTTTTCCTAGAAGAACATGGTCCATGCACATTGTTAAGATTGCATTTATGCATTGCACCTGAACCAACATGGGCAATGCACAAGATGTGCAATAATGCAGGAAATGTCACTTATGGGGAAAAACTGAACGACCAAGCCAGGAATAAATGAACAAGGCAATTTATTAACAAATGCAAGGAGTATAAACAATAACAAAGCAGATGTAGACATTAACCTCATTCACTAAACATGCAAACATACAAAAAGGTAACGAAAGACAATCTCCCTGCAGGAAGTGTATTTAAGGGCATACACCTGCAGTCTGGAGTACATAACATTAGCCTACTCTGCATAAGATATAAATGCAGAGTAACCCAGTGTATATACAAGATGGTGCACACAGACCCAAAACCCAGGAAGATATAATAAACAAATAAATAGCAGTTTAGAAGCAGCAGGCAAACGTAGAAGCGGTAAGGAAGAACAAACCGGAAGATCAAAATAATACAAGATGAACGCTAGGCAGAAAATAGAACCAAGGAACACAGGTCAAAACGCAGGAGGGCACCAAGAAACGGGACACAGGACTAGAGACACGGACTGCTAACTCCGGCTAGAAGGGCTAGGACACAGGGAACGTAAGAACAATGAACTAGCACCGAAGCACTGTTCATGCTGGCCTTAAATGCAGACATAGGAAGGTCAGGTGACATCTCCTCCCAGCAGTTGTCTGTAACGCCCACAGTTCTTGAGGCAGAGAGCCCTCTGCTGGTGGGCAGTTAGAAATTCCAGACCTGAGATCTCTGAGGAGAACCACGACATCTGCTGGTGGAGAGAAGGACGTAGATGCAGGCAAATCATAAAGTCAGTAGCAGATGTTGATCGTGACACACATCATACATTTAACATTACTAAAGCAATATGTTTCGAGAGAAAAAATGTACTTGTATAATTTTAAGAATAAGTACCGTATATACTCAAGTATAAGTCGAGGTTTTTAGGGTTTAAAAAAAGCTTAAAAATCCTACCTCGACTTATACGCAAGTCACTAACTTGAAATCCTTCAGCCGATCGCTTCCTCTCTCTTCCGCATCCCACGGTGCTGTGTCTACTCGGCGCCGGTCTTAGTGACATCAGGCGCCTGGACTGTGGATGCAGAATAGAGAGGAAGCGTGAGGCTGCAGGATTTCAGGTTAGTGATTTTAGATAGATGCAACCAGATTACCTTAAAGCAGGACCTCTCCTCCACTGGGGGGGCTCTGGGTGCGATGGGGGATAGGTGCAGTGCTTGCCACAGAAAATGTTTGGAAACTACAACTCCCAGCAACTAAAGCATGCTGAGAGTTGTAGATTCAAAACATCTGGAGTGGCAAGGAATTGGGGGTTAGTGTATTAAATTCCTCTCCATTTAAAGGGCAACTAATGACTTAAAACAATACAGAATAAGGAGAATGGTATCTATTGGTTCCTTCTGATTCTGAATTGTTTTGAGGCTTTAGTTGCCCTTTAAATGGACAGCAGAATTCCCATACAGTAGTCCTATATACTGTAATAATAGTCATACTGGATTTGGCTATTACTGTGTGGTAATTCTGCTGTCCATTTTAAGGGCAACTAAAGCCTCAAAACAATACAGAAACAGGAAGCAGTTGTGGTCCTATTTTCTACCCTTGGTTTATACTAGTCAATCATGTTTTACTCCTTTTCCAGGTAAAAATAGCTACTTCAACTTATACTCGGGTCGACACAAGTTTATACGGTATTCAGCAGCCATTTCTGGACAAAGTTTAAAGCCAGGGGGGGGGGGGTGTTTGGGTCCTCTCAGCATTAGTAATACCCAGTTTGTTTGCACTGACTGCAAATGTGATACATTGATGTCTTCTGCCACAGCACATTTTAGAAGATAATAGACAACATGGATTTTTTTTTTTTAGAAGAGTTTGTAGTAATACATGACCTTCAACAGCTAGTGGGCAGACTACCACACACCTGATTTTTGCTCTTGCGAAGTGTAGACGCTCTGGCTCTGTAGGACGCCAGTAATGTCTGCCGAAAGTCCTACTAGATTACCATCTATCCATCCTCTGGTGGCTGCTTTCGTGGCAGCAGTGCCCCTAATGGAATGGGGGTGAAATACAGAGGTGTCGATACCTGAACCGTCCATTGCTGAAAATATCCATCCATTAACCGTTTAGAGCAGGCAGGTCTGAAGTGGTTTCTGGATGTAATGAACAGCTGAGAAATGTCTCCTCTCTGAGGACTTGACGATTCTATATATTGTTTTAAATGTGAGACTATACACAAGGAGGGTTCCTCTATGTTTTCGGGGAGATCAATTTTGACCAATTCTTGGGAAATATGAGTGGTCTTAGTTCTCCCTTCTAGAATTATGTGAACCCCACTGGGGGTGAGAGACATCCAGGGTTCTTGCATGTGGATTAATTTTAATTCCGCTGCTTTAGCAGCGAAGGCTAGAGTCATAAGACATGCTAATTTTATACCTAGGGAGCGAAGCGGAAGAGTCCTTAGTTCCCATTTAGCTAGTGGACATGTATCTTGGGACAGATGGTCTAGAAAGTGAAACTCCTTTTATTAATCTTAAATATATATCATTGGTAGTAAGGTCTGCGATTATCAGTTTTAAGGCCGAATCGTAAGATTTAATAGTAGCAGAAGCTGAAGTGAAACTTGTGGGAGAGGCATTCTAAGGTGCCCCATAATGCCCTGGGCTACTCCAAATTAATGCTCCTTCCCAGAAAACCATGATAAAAAGTCTGCTATAAGGTTCTCATATTTCATAATAGTTTTGTGATGTAAGGACAAGTCAATTAGGCTGTTTGATGATGTAGAAAGCTGTTGAAAGCAGAAAAGGTTACCGTATATACTCGAGTATAAGTCGATCCGAGTATAAGCCGAGGTACCTATTTTTATCTGAAAAATTTGTAAAAACTGATTGACTCGAGTATAAGTCGAGGGTAGAAATGATCACTACTACTGCCTTCTGATTCTGTGTTGTTTTTAGGCTTTAGTTGCCCTTTAAATGGACAGCAGGATTCCCATACATGAATCCCATACAGTAATAGCCAAATCCAGTACCAGTAACCTCCAATTCCTTGGTACTCCAGATATTTGCAAACTACAACTCCCAGCATGCTTTGTTGCTGGGAGTTTGTTTCTAAACATGTGGAGTGGCAAGGTTCAGTAAACTTTTAATTAAACATACCATCATTTACAATTCTCCTGACCCCCATATAGTAAAGGGCCCTCTGACCCCCATATAGTAAAGGGACCTCTGACCCCCATATAGTAAAGGGCCCTCTGACCCCATATAGTAAAGGACCCTCTGACCCCATATAGTAAAGGGCCCTCTGACCCCATATAGTAAAGGGCCCTCTGACCCCATATAGTAAAGGACTCTTTGACCCCATATAGTTAAAAATGTCACCTGAGAGTTGTAGTTTCAAGCTGTCATTTGCACTGTACTAGCAGCTGTTTTTTGCCCCAAACTGAAGAAACCCATCAGATTTACAGCATAAGATGAGCAGTGACAGTGCTGAGTGAGTCCAGCAGCCAGACTACAGGAAGCAGGAAGTGTAAAGGCAGATCAGCTCCTGTTACTTTCTATGCAGGTTAACACAGCGCCACCTACTGGTTACTATCTGCAATTGCAGAATTTGGATCTAAATTTCGACTTGACCCGAGTATAAGTCGAGGTTAGGTTTTCAGGCTAATTTTTTTTCAAAGCCTGAAAAATTTGACTTATACTCGAGTATATACGGTACTCAAGCTTCGATCCACATTAACTGTGGCAGTCTGGATAAAAGGTCTGGAGAACCCTGGAAACAGTGTGCAGTCATGCCCAGTGGCAACTTCCGTCCCACTATTAGTGGCTGGGTCTTGGGGAACCACAGTTTTGATGGCCAAGCTGGGTATATGAGGATTAAGTCCCTCATTATGTCGTTCTCAATTTTGTATAGGACTTGTAGCATTAGTATTGGTGGGGGTAAGGCATAGAGGCGAGGTAGATCTATCCACTGAAATGACAGGGCATCCACTCTCCATGAGTTTTTGGACCATTGTCTCGACACAAATGTTTGAGTCTGTGCTGATGTGGCTGATGCAAATAGATTTATCTGTCTCTCGCCGAACGACTGATTTATGTTGTATAGATTGGCTTTCAGACAGAGAACTGGGAGTGTTAACCGGTGTCTTGAAAGGGCGTCGGCTAATTCATTTGACTGCCCTAGGACATACTGGGCTATTAAGTTGATGTGTAGAGAGAGAATTTTCTCCCAAATCTCTAGGGCTTCTAGGCATAGTAGCCTCGATTTTGTTCCTCCCTTTTTGTTGATGTATGAGTCTGCTGTCTTGTCTAGCTGTACTACAACCTTCTTGCCTGGCAATCTCTTTGAAAGAAGATTGTCTAAAGTCAGTTTTACTGCTCTGAGTTCTAGTATATTTATGTGCAGACCTGTCTCCTGATGAGACCAGCGACCCCTGATTGCTACTGATGGGGTGAATGCACCCCAGCCTATCAAGGACGCTTCCGTTGTGATGAAGTCTGGGTGTCCTTACCTGAATGTGCGAGGACAGAGGTGGGGAATGAGCAGTATCTGTTGTATCTCCACTCTGACCCGGAGCGGTGGGGTTACTAAGTGCGACCAAGCTATTCCCATCTGCAGACAGTCTCAAAAACATCTGGGTGTGCCTGCAGAGCGTGGGGGCTTGTACAGAGCCCTGTGCTAGCTTCCCGATGAACCTCACTATAATGTGAAGGAGTTCCTGAACGAAGGATTTGACCGCACTCCATTTCTGCTCTGGGACCTGAATGGTGAATGTTGCATGTCTATGTGAAACCCTAAAAACAGGAGTGACTTTGTGTGTATAAGCACTGACTTCTGTGTGTTTAGGAGTATTTACATTGGCTGACGGAGGATATGGTACGGCAACAATTAGACAAAGTTAAAGAATAACTATTGCCTCAATGCATTTTTTTTAAAAAGACAGCTTTAAAAAGAATAAAGGTATGCAGCCCTCCCTATACATTTTTTTCCTGATTTCGAGCCTCTCTCTGTCTTCAATTTGCCATGCTGTGAAGGGGGCGTAACAATTCTGTCTGCATATAACTGTCACTCAGAGCTAGCATGCGAGAAAACACTCCTGCACCCACCCTTGATCAGCTTGATTATGTAGGCTGTATTCTAGCAACAGGACAGTTCAAGTTTGTTTGACTGGTAGAGAAGGAGGAGAGAGTTTGTAACAGACATTCCTACCGGCCAATGACAAGTGATATGTTCATGATGGACCTGGGCCGTCTAGGAGGCGGGCTGTTAGCATTCATCTTTGCTGTGTGATATCTAAGGGAGGGCAGCACAGTTGTAAATGAGAGTAAGTGATTTCATCTGCTGGAAGTGTGGACATGTAATGGGGGAGATGTTGTTTTTTTTGGGTATTGTTGTCCTTTAATATCAATAAAGCCCCAGGACCAGATGGATTGCATCCTCGGATTTTAAAAGAGCTTAGTTCAGTTCTCTAGTTCTCTAAACTATGCAGAGCTTTGGAAACTTCAAATGATGTGCAAGTGCTGCAAGCAGACCTAGATAAATTATCAAAATGGGCAGCAGAATGGCAGATGAGATTCAATGTTGATAAATGTAAGGTGATGCATTTGGGATTTAAAGGGCATGTCCACCCCAAAATTTTACTTTTAATATGTGGTAGGGCATGCTCCCCCAGCCCCAACTGCATTAATATAATTGTTAGAAAGTCCCCCGATTCTAACTTACCTGCCCTCTCTCCCCTGCTGCAGTGTTCAGGCCCTCTGCTTGCATGGAATTGAAAGCAGGGGGCGGGACTGGCAGCTGCGTCCGTGATTGGCTGAGAGGCAGGGAGGGCTGCACTGAGCATGCCTCAACCTTGATGAGGTTGAGGAAGTCTCAGGCACAGCATGAGTCACACACTGCTCCTACACAGCAGTTTCCTGGACTTTGGAGGGGCACAGCAGGGGAACTATTTTGAGCAGGAATGTAAGGTAAGGATTGTTTTAAACTACTTGATGTGGCCAGTAAGGGGTTAAATTTTAGTTTTGGGGGTGGACATGCCCTTTAATAATCACTGTGCCACCTACACCATAAATAACACCATGTTAAGTGAATCTGTAATGAAAAAAGATTAAGGGCTAGTCCACACTGCTGTGATTTTTCTGTGTTTGCGTTTTTTTCAAATCATTGGAATCTCGGCAACGCACCAAAAACACGTGTTTTCAGGCGCGATGCGCTTGCGATTTGTGCTCCGCATTTTAAATGGCAATCGCATGCGTTTTCCAATACATAATGAAAAAACTCATGCGCAAACGCAACAAAATCGCACATGAAATCGCATACGATTCCGTGTGCGATTGCGTTGCAGTGTGGCCGTGCTTCGGGGTTCTGGTACATAACAGACTTAGCTGTAGCAAACAATGCCAGGTAGCAACGGCTAGAGCTAGCAAGATATTGTCTGTAAATAGGGAGAATTAATATTTTCTCTCTTAATCTATTCCCCTTCTTTATACAAGGCACTGGTAATTTGGAATATGCGGTGCAGTTTTGGAATCCCATATACAAAAGTGACATCTTGGAAATGGAAGCAGTTCAGAGAAGGGCAACTAAATTAATAAGGGGAATGGAGGGGCTTAAATATGCAGGCAGGTTAGACAAGTTAGGGCTGTTTACATTGGAGAAGTGACTCTTGCGTGGGAATATGATAATCTTATACAAATATATAATCAGAGGACTCGTGGACATCCTTTAAGATTGGAAGAAAAGAAGTTTCATCTTCAGGTTAGGAAAGGTTTCTTTACAGTGAGAACGGTGGAACTGTCTTCCAGCAGATGTGGTAATGGAAAGTTCAGTGAATAGATCTGGTTGATCCAGGGATACTTTCTGATTGCCGTTTGGAGTCTGGAAGGAATCCACCCCCCCCCCCCCCCCTTTTTAGCTGTTTTTTTTTTTTTTTTTTTTTTTTTTGCCTTCCTCTGGATCAACTGTTAGGTAGGGTTAAAAAAAGGGAATAGGTTGGACTTGATGGACGTCTTTATTCAACCTCAATTACTATGTTACTATGTTATGGATAAACCCAGGTTGGAGAGGGTGGACAGTATTAAGTCTTTCTGTCGAAGGATGAGCGACTCTTCTGGGGCAAATACCACAAGGCCGTCTAAATAAATCAGACAGGAAATACCTTTCTGTCTGAAATGTTGGATGACTGGCTTTAACAGGAATAAGGAGTGTTGGACAGGCCAAACACCAGGACATTCCTATGATATATCTGGCCCTTCCAGCTAATTGAAGAAGACGTATATTGTGTGAAAGGCATCTTTTAAGTCAACCTTTATCATGAAATAGTCTCTGTGTAGGAGGAATTGATGGTCTGATAGATTATCTAACCTGAAGCATTTTGGTTTTATGAAGCGTTTGAGTGCTTTTATGTTTAAGATTGGCCGTATGGAGCCGTCCTATTTCTGTGCTGAAAAAACATGGCTTATCCAACCCTTTCTTAAAGGGGAACTGTGGTCTCCAAACAAGTTGTGTTTACATGAAAGGCCAGTTAACTACCTTAAAAGCCATCAACCACCTCTCTACCTGCTCCACAGCCCAAGATAAAAAGAAATTACTGACCAGAAAGTTAATGGGTGGAAGGCTGACATGTGACATTCCTAAGGTTGCTCCTCCACCTCGCCGCCGGCGAGCACAGCCTTGGACTCCCTCAGTGTGTGAGAGAGACAGGAAGTCCCTCCCCCTCCCTGCTGTGTGAAGGAGCTGCAGAGAAGGTAAGGGAATCTACAGCCCTTTTCTCTCAGTATGTGAAAACAGCCTTTTCAGGCAGAGTTCTCTACAGTTTTCTGTAGGGGTGTGTGTGTCTGAGTGGCCCACAGCACCCGCGAGTGGACGGGGCCACGGCACCTGGGAGTGGGCGGAGCTAAGACACCCGCGGGTGGGCGGGCCACATGGGGCTGTAAGGGAAGGGGCCATGGGGGGCCTGCAAATGGAGGTGCCATAGGGTCCATGAGTGGGAGGGGCCAGGGGGGCTTGCAAGGGGAAGAGGAGACAGGGCAGACTGACTGTCATCCACTGACATGGTTTTCAGAGCAGGAAGCAAGAAGTGCAGGAGACCTGGTGATGCTGCTGCCATATTACACACAAATGTAAATATCTTCAAAATGATGCAAAATAAACAATGACAATAAATTTCAAAAATTATCAAGAGAGCAATTCCTATCAATTTACCTAAAGTCATTTTTGGACCACAGTTCCCCTTTAATGGGCGAGATGAGAGGCTTCTGTCTAGACTCTCGTGTATGCGAGCTCTGGGAGACCTGAACTGGTAAGGGAGCTTTGTGAGGGAAAGGTACAGGCCTCTCTTTATGGTTCTGAGGACCATAGCCTGGGAGGTAATATGTTCAGACCATAAAGGAGCGGTCTGAACATATTACCTCCCAGGCTAGGTAAAATCTTGCTGACAGAATTTTTGTGCAAATAGAAGGGGGTACCTACCTGCAAACGTTTTTCGAGAGAATGCTGCTCTTGGCACAGTGGTGTGCTGATCGTGGCCTTTTCCTCTGGGATTTGCTCGTCTGGAGATGCCCTAATTGAAATCAAGGCACATCCCTTTTGGCTCTAAAGGGCTTCCTGTTAGCGAAGGAAGGTTTGGGTTTTCTGAAATCAGAACTTTTTTGCTTTATATCTGACTTTGACCTCCTGAATGAATTCAGCACCAAATAGGGAGATAGACTCTAAGTTGGGGAACTTGTGGGATTTGGGGGCAAGCTCTGCCATACCTGCAGAGGTTAGCTTGCGGGCTCTTCTTATATTGGAGACATAATTAAAGGTCTGACCTACAGTGAGCGCTACCCTGTTGGTTCCTTTCAATAATACTGTTTTTGAAGATAGTAGGGAACGGATGGATTGGTCAACACCAAGTTACCTTCCTATTCTGCTTTGGACAGCTTGAACAGTAAAGCCTGCTGCGTCAGTGATTTTATACTGAATGTTGCACAGTGTCTGGTCAACTAAGGAATGTGACTGAGATGTGTCACTAGAAAGTGATATTAAAGCGGAACTGTGGTCCAAAAATGACTTTAGGTAAATTGATAGGAATTGCTGCCCTGAGAATTTTTTGCAATTTATTTTCATTGTTTATTTTACATAGTTTTGAAGATATTTACATATTTGTGTGTGATATGGCAGCAGCATCACCAGGTCCCCTGCACTTCCTGCTTCCTGCTCTGAAACCTGTCAGTGAATCTGCCATGTGTCTCCTCCCCTTTGCAGCCCCCTGGTCCCTCCCACTCATGGATCCCATGGTCCCTCCAGTTGCAGGCCCCCTTGGCCCATTCCCTTACAGCCCCATGTGGCCCCGCCTGCACGCTGGTGCCGTGGCCCCACCCGCTCGTGGGTACCATGGTCCTGCCCACTCACAGGTGCTGTGGGCCTACTCTGACACCCCCCTACCCCCGCCCATTAACTTTCTGGTCAGTCATTTCTTTATATCTTGGGCTGTGGAGCACGTAGAGAGGTGGTTGATGGCTCATTTTTAAGGTAGGAAACTGGTCCTTCATTTAAACTCAACTTGTTTGGAGACAACAGTTCCCCTTTAATGCAGGGTCTAGTTCTGGAGATATTCGAGCCTGCATGTTGGGAACACCTAAATAATTTCTGAGAACAAGCTTGTCTTCCTTGATTCCTTTCTGAGGAAGCTGAGGATCTGGACACGGTTTTAATCCACTATTGTGGATGTACTAGGTGCATCAAATGACGATTTCTGTGAGACAAACGCCTTTCTCCCTCTATTGTGTATGCTCAATCGAGCTTCAGTCAAACCTCTGGTGTATGCAATTTCTGAAAAATGCCACCATGTTTCATATTGTATGTACATTTTTCCCTTTTTGGGGGCCTGAACAGGGCTAATATTCACCTTATAGGCACTAGAAGTGTCTGAGGGAAGTGTTTGGGAGGAAGATTTCTTTTTCATTTTCCTCCATCTGAGGAGGATGTGAAGGCATCCCTTACCACCCTTTTGTGAGGCAATTTGTGAGGGGAGAAGTGTCTAGCTGGCAAAAAAAGCTCACTGCCATTTGCTGCGACACTTACGTGAATGACCTCCTGAGATTGCGCATGTGCTACGGTGGCAAGTGTGCACTTCCGTGAAAAGTTCAAGCGGTGTTTTGGGAGGCAGCCGCCAAGCCCACTAGCTGTTGCTTGGTGGCTACCTCCCATGGGAAAAAGATTGGAGGCAGGGAAACCAAGTTAGTCCAAGCTTACCCATATATGCAGCAAAATTATACCTAAGTGGTTAAATAGATACTAATAGGAATAAACCCATATGTGGATTACAGAATGCACTTTTAGCTTACATTAAAATTGCCTGAATTGACTATTATATTTAGGTAGTTTATCAGTTAATGGAGAAACTTTAAGCTAAAAATCTAATTTTCATAAACTGTCATCCTGTCAAGTATTGGAGGTGGAAATTGAATAAAGACATACATCTATTCCAACATTTTTAGCCTAGTCATTGTGCCTGAACAACAGTTACATAGTATTAGAGGTTGTTTAAAGACATATATGCTAATATAGTCCAATATTTGTAGCCTACTCATGAAAAAAAAATGAAGTCTGGTTCAGACTCAGAACTGACGGTTCCAAAGTTCCCACGGAACTCTTGGATTTTGTGGATTGCTGAACTTTTTTTAGATTTTAAATATTGAATATTCCAGAATTACCAAATTTTGAAATTGAATATTCAGAAATAATTGAATATACAGGCCACTTTCAAGTAACCGCAAAAACATGAACCCTCATTCTCAATAAGTCAACCCTTGGTACCCTAAAATAGGTGAAATAGCAGATACTAATCTGCTACCTGGGAGGTAGGAATTACCAATCCAGTATCCCTGTCTCTAGCGCTTTTTTTAAACTGTTTTTTTAAAAAAACTTTATACACACTATAGCTCCCCTTTAAATTTAACTGTAACTTTCAAATTTTTTAACTCCTATTGACTTTTATGGGTCCATCTCGGATTTTCAAATTCTTTTGTTGAACAGACCTATGGAGGACTGACTTAACACTGGTTGCTGAATTTGGGGGCTGACTAAGGCCGAGGCCACTCTTAAGTATGCACGTTCCACACACACATGCACAATCACACACGCTTCGTGTGCGTCGGTGAGAGCTTGCGTTGGGTCCCTGTCATTTTCAGGTGTTGGGCACATGAAAATTGCACCAAAAATGATGATCCCATGCTCTCTGATCAACGGCCCCAGCCCATTTAGTGTGTCCATTCCAATTGGGTCACACGTTTAGTGTGCACTTTTTAACACGTGATCCAAAAGTGATTGGGTCACGTGTTAAAACAGCCTAGCTGTTAGGTCAACCCTCCAATTTACCAGCCAGTGTTAACTTTACCTTAAACAGAGACAAATGTAAGTGCCCACAACACAGACTGGTAAATATATGGGCCAACAATGCAGACTGGTAAATATAAGCTGCCAACACCGCACTCTGGTGAATATATATTAGTTGCCACATTGCAGACTGGTGAATAAATAAGTCGCCCACACCACAGGCTGGTGAATACATATAATTTCCCCTGAATTTACTCTTTTTGTAGACCATGAAAAAGCCGACAGGATGCAAGACACTGAAAAACATGTTTAACATTTCTCTCCTGCAGTGCAGAACAAATTCCAGAATCTCAATAGGCATCACGTTAAATTTCTAGCTGTATAATAACTTTTTAAAGGACCACTTAACCCCTCAATCAGCTATTTTACCCCTAAATCTATAATTGTATGGGAGGTTTTCCTTCCTTCAATTTGTTGCCATTCAAATGTTTAGAAATATTACTGCCAGCAGCACCTCTTGCACTCTACCTACCTTACTTCAAAGAAAAATATTGTTACAGGGCAGAAAGTCAGGGTTTTCTTCTATGGATCTGGCTAGCTGTTAAAGCCCTGTAAAAATGACATTGCATATATTGTTACCTGACAAAGTGCATTTAATTCTCACTGCAGATCTGGAGAGATGTAAGGATGTGGGCTTACTATCACGTCTATTACATGTTTACATACCAGTTACCTTTTGCTTTCTTTCCTTTTACGTTTCATTGTGACACGTCACTAGCTTTTTTTTTTTTTTTGCACAAATAAAGGTCAGGAAATTGTCAACCTGTTTTCAATATAAGGTAATGCTGTAGGCAGTTCGTGATTTGTACAGTAGGTGGCAGTGTTTCATTATGTTTGTTTTTCTGTATTGTGATGGGCTTTATTCAATGTGTTTATTTAATACAACATAATACTTTTTTTGTTTTTTGATGTTGACAAACTCCTTATATTAATAATCTTTTAAATAAATAAAAAAATAACTTGGCAAATATGTTTTAGGGTATGCGTATTTAATTATTGTTTGTTTAAGCCTTTGATCCTCCCAATAGCAGCAAAATTATTTAGTTGTGTCTTGCATGTCATGACTTTAGTCAAGGCCATTTACCTTGTTATTGCCTTGATTAATAAACTGGTATTTATGGCATATTATTTTGTGTTCAGTGTAAATTCTAGCTTGGGGAAAAGGAAATTGAACCAGGTAGTTATTAGTTCTTAGACAATTTAGTTCTAATTGTCTAGTCAAGGAGGATTTTAAACCGGGATGTCCAACCTGCAGCCATCCAGATTTTTGAAGACTGCAACTTTCAGCACCAGGGAACGTTTTAGATTTCAAAACACCTGGAAGGCTGCAGGTTTGACACTCCTGATATACAACGGAGACACTGCACATATAAAGGATGTTTTGCTAAACATTGGTTTGATTTTGGCAGGTTCTGGTAAAACACCATCCCTGGGAGGAGGATTTCACACCAGCGTGGGGAAGGAATCTCGAGCGCAAACACTGCAGAATGGTATGGCTTAACTCGCTTTATTATGGGCTAATATATGATAAAGGAGCATGTGGCTCTGAAACATGTTGCTTTATACACATTAAATTTGTTGCAGTTCATACTTGCTGCTTGTGGCTCGTCTACAATCTGTTTCTATAAGTTATTATGGGCTAACCTTTGTTTTTATGGAAATTGTTTTTTTACAGACTTATTTTATTATCTACTTGTCTTCTGTGTTGCCTTGATAAGATAAATGTGCTCTGACATTCCCAGACATGTTTAATTTATACATACTGTTAAAACTATTAAAACACTATGTAGTATTTTTGTACTGCGGTACAGATTGCCATGTACAGCAGCCTTGAGGAATAAAACTTATGCTGAAGCCTTTGCTCAGCCTGCAGTATCTTTCTGAGATTTCATTTATTTAATTGTGGTGACATGTGATCTGTATATGGCTCAGCAATTGCACATGCATGTCTGTCTGGATTACCATCCAGGCCCCTGTTTTTCCCTTTAGGAGCACAGTAAATATAGGCCTATATAACTAAAGCGGAGCTCATGATAATCACTGAAATTTAAAATAGGTCTCTCGTGTGACAGATAAAAAAAAATGTTATTGCATGCATGAGAAATGTTACAATGTTAAAAAAAATTCTTGAAGGACAATTCTACTTGCCCCCCCCCCCCTCGCTCCATTCCTCCCTCATATTAGAATTACCCAAGGTGAGGACCAAAAACGCTAAGTCCTCACCCCTGGGCACGTTACCTAACAGCTGAACTTACTTTACACTTTGTTTCCCTCTGCATTCTGGTTCTCTGATTTCTTTCCATTGCCTACATCGCTGACTGTCACTGATGGTGTCAGAGGGGAGGAACAGTACGGAGTGCCAAGGCAAACTTTGAGTAGGTATATCAGCTGTTAGGTGAGGTACCCAAGGTCCTCACAACATTACGGGAATGAGAAAATATTCCTGTCATTACCATAAATAGTATTTTTTGTGTGTAAATAAGAAACAAATGAAATACAGATTCTTTTTGATTTGTTGCTGTGGTACACATTTAATGATAGTGATCCTATCAATGCTTTTAGTTTAGGCTGTTTAATCATTCTACTGATGTCTGTTGGCTCTGCATAATGTTTTCTCCAACAGATAGATTGTGAATAGTTCCTCTTGTATTCTGCTAATTGGGTGTGACATGCCAGGAAAAAGAACAGTGCGTGGCTTTGAACATTTCTGTTAAGCTACTTCTTGAAACTATGTAGCTTTGTCAAATATCAAGTCTAAAAAGTCTGCCCAAAGTCCTTCTGCTGCATAAATAGAACCCAGTTATTTTTATGAACAAATATCACTATGATATTTTTATATTAAAAAACTTTCTACAGAGTGTGTCTTCCCATTGCCCAGTCCGGGGACAGTCACAGACTGAAAGAGAGGACAGGGCCTTATCAGCGCTATAATAAACAACACTTTCCAATTTTGTTTTCATTTTTGATTTGTTTTAAATATAGCTGCACAAACGTATTTTTTTATTCTATACCGGATAACTAGTATTCAATGCTATATTCAGAGGGTTACATTTATCGAATTTTGATTTTTAAAAAACATTATATTGTGTGATGGTGGCTGCCCTGAAATCCTTTTTTCACTTTTTTTTTGTTTGTTCATTTGATATTGGTTACAAAAAGAAAAGTACAGTTAATTGTCCTGTAAACATGTTACACAGTACTTTAATTTTATTTATTTGTTTTTCTCGCCCTGCCCAGAGATGCTAATTTTTTTTAAGTATCATATATACTCCAAAGTAACATATTAATTGAGGTTGAATAAGGACGTCAAGTCCAACCTCTTCACCCTCTTTTTTTAAAAACCTACCTAACAGTTGATCCAGTATAAACAGAGAAATTTTACCCTCGGTTTATACTCAAGTCTGAGCTGGGAGTTCAAGTCTGTACCTTGATGTCTTAACTTACACAATAATTTCTTTATGATTGTTGGGGAACCCGAATATCCAGAGAAAACAAAGATAATGTAGATATAGCAGAGTGTGTATTTGTGCCAATTGCTGAGCCGTTTTTTTTTTTAAAGGTTTGTTAGTTAAGTGAATGGTTTACTGTATTAAAATTATCTTAAGTTGTTTAAAAGTTTTTTGTCTATGTAGAGCAGAGAGATATTGGTGGTTGAAGGTTCTCTCATTAGTGCAGAGCCAAGTTTGGCCTAAATTTCTGGGCATCTTCTACTAGGCCAATTTAAATATTCACCCCCGACTGCAGTTTCTGCCTCCATCAATGAGGGAAGCAGTGAGAATGGTGGCAGAGGCCCCTCATGAGGTGTCGCCCACCCTCCCACTGGAAGAAACTGTGCAGTGCAAAATTATTATGGAAAGTCTCCTGAAAAGAACTGGAAAAAAATATGAATAGGGAAAAGGAGAATAAATATTAGATACTGTAACAGAAGCAGTGATATTTAGGGTCTCTATGTATAATACATATAGGTCAGTTTGTGTGGACCACTATTTCTATTTCCTTGCCTTTCTACTCCTAACCCTAACTGTAGATATTCTTCATATGTTATTGGGAATCAGTTGTGATGTTTTCTTGCGCACATTGTTAGCAGGAAGATGCTGTTTAGCACATTCATTTACTGATTTAGAAAGTAGTAAATCATATAGTATAGCTCGGTTTTTGAAGTGGCATTAAGACATTTATTTGACAGGCAGACCAACTCCCTTAGAGGTCTTCTGCCAGAGGTGGCAAATAGCTTGTGTCACATTTTCTTAGAACATTTTAACCTTTGACATGTGCACACAGGGTGAGACTTATTGAAAGGCTTTAAGCTTACGTATTTTATGTACACTTTACTCTATTGGTCTGCCCACTGCAACTTATAGCTCCTGTAATACTTGTTTACTTTTTGATTATGCTTGCTAAAAAATTGCATTGAGCTTTATAAATTACAAACTAAAGTTTACTCCCTTTTCACATGTGTCCTAATGTGTTTGCCTTTTATGTGCACTTTCTGCAATGCTAAGCATGAGGCTTATCAATAGGCAGCATTGTTGCATAAGTGAACAGGTTTTAGGCTTGAGGCAGTTAAAATAATAGGTTTTGGTTTGTGAAACAAACAAATGTATGTTTTTAATACATACTGTATACACTTTGTAGACATTCGATAAATTTACTGGGTCTAGGTTTGGTTAAAGTGATTCATGGCACAGTTATTACATTTTAAATAGACCATTAAATGAAAACTAAAGGCTAAATATGCGAAACAAATAAAGAAACAAAACAGCACGTTGAATTTGTCTTTTTCCTATTAATGTTATAAGAGCTCCTTGGAAATGTCAGGGTATAATGGTGCTGTACCTGGCTTAGCTCTTTTTGAAGCCTGAGATATTTCCCTTATTCACCATGCCTTTTGAAATTGGTCAAAATTTCCTGAAATAGTAAATTAAAAAAAGCTTATAAAAGTAAACCAGCACAGCTGCCTTGTAGATGCGTTTAATGACCTAAATCTTACTCGCTGGCATCAGTTTGTTAAATTCAATTGTTTAAGCAGCGTGTTCATATTTTATCTTTCAGGAAAGCGTCAGATTCATAATTTGGGAGTTCAGCTTCAGCTGAACAAACATTGTCTGGACACTGCCTTCAACTTCTTTAAAATGGCTGTCAGCAAGCACCTTACTCGTGGCAGGAAGATGAGCCATGTCATAGCTGCCTGTCTCTACTTGGTGTGTAGAACAGAAGGAACACCTCGTATCCTTTTTCTAACAAACTGGCACACTAAGTAAAAATGCCAAGTTTTTTTCAGTTAGATAAAGTACAGGGATTTTTGTGTGCACTAAAAATATATTTTGTTTGTGCTGTGGAACCCTATAATTTTCCTCTGCAAAAATATCTGTTGATTACGGTCTGTCATTTATAGTTTCCCCTTTTTCCACCCCTCTCTCCCTTTTCTATAGCATTTAGTAGTAATCTGTAAGTTCTTTCGCTGTTAGAGGTATGTGGGTGGTAGCTATTTTAGTCTACGTTTACTGACAATCTCAGATGTGAAAATATCACAAATTCGAACAATCTGAATTATCCTGTAGGCATAGGCTGAGAAATCTTATACCTAGCTGCCGCGTGGCACTGAATGCCATCAGCTGCATTTAGAGTGAGGGTTCAGTGTGACTTTTACTGCCCAACATATTTTGCTCATGTAATTCCTTTGACTACAGCTGTCTTATAGTTTATTTTATTTATCTAAATGTCATTGCAGAGCTCAGAAATGATTGTTGGGTGCTTTGTTTCAGGGTTGTTTGGTCCTTGAAGTGCTAAACACACAAAGATATCATCAAAGCCCTGTTAGAATTTAGACAATGCAGAAAATGTGTTTTATAGATTTGTTGTATATGATTCTGCATCTGATCTACGTGCTGTGAATAGCAGATTTCAGAGGTCTGGATTTACCCACACAGACACATATTGGTGGTAAATGGCATTGTATCTACCACAAGTCCCACTGATTACAGGTCCTCTGTTGCCCTATAGCCATAAAAGAAGAGTTTAAAGTTTTAAATGACATGTTTTTGTTCTCTAGAACTGATTTATTTTTGGAACTGTGCAGCTGCAATATTCATTGTATGTTTTATATTGTTAAGAATTCAGTTTGAAAGAAAATATGTACCTATCGACAGACGACATTGTCCCAGTAGAAGGAGCACATTAACAAAGATACAACTATCTGTGTCTCATCTCCTCCTTAACTGTGGCTGCTGAGGTTTTTTTGGAGGGAATTGCAACATTCGGTTCAATAACCTGCGACATAGAGCCAATAAATAAAATGTTAGTGCATGAAGAAACATATTTTCCTAGGAACACGATGAAAACCTAAAATGCAGTAAAATCAACTGACTTTTTAGTATTTTCATAAAAAGCCTAGGTATTTGATCATGTAACCTTAAAGGCTGTGTGTTTCTAACTATTTAGCATGTGTCTTCTAAGCTACCAGAGATCATACAAAGAGAAAGATGCATTAAAGGACAACTATACTGTAAAAAATTACTTTTTAGAAATTAAAAGTACCTTGGACCGGGAGTTAAAATTGATTATTCCCACCTCCCAATATTGTTTGTTGAGGAGCTATAGCACATACAGTTTTCATCTGCCAGGTTATGGCCCTGGGCATTCCTGTATTAAAGATAGTCACATGCTTCCTTGCTTTATCTGTACTGTAAAAGGTTTGGCTAGAGATTTTTAATGGGTGTGTCCAACTGTAACAAGTTTCTGCCATAGCTAAGGACTGAGCATGTGCAGAACATAATGGTAGTTGACCAAACTGTGTGATATTAAAATGCTGTGAAGTATTAAAATGAGAGGTAAGACACAGGTTACTGGTTTTATATCAAGGTGTGCTGCCTTCTGGTTCAGTGTTGTTCTGTGGCTTTAGTTGTCCTTTAATGGTAGGCAGTCTGCAATGCATGCTGGCTGGAAAATAAATTGCGAGGTAGGCATTGGTGTGGAGACTGTATAGAAAAAAATGTGCATAGAGACAGTGTATAGTGGGGTCAGGGGGCATGACCAATAGGTGCACATGCATAAAGGGCCCTCGGAAGACTACAAGGGCTGCGAGTTATACTGGCAATAAAATGGAAGTCTTCATTACAGAATATACTTTTCACGTGTACCTAAATGCCACCTACTAGAGCTGCATTTACACAATATATAGGTGATTAGGAAAAAATCTTTCACATTGGAATTTCAAAAAATGAAATTTTTAATACAGAAATAACATATCTGTTGTATTCAATTAGATCAACTGGACTTGAAATGTAGTTCTTGAAGACGTTTCGCTACTACATTTCAAGTCCAGTTGATCTAATTGAATACAACAGATATACCATGACCTGGATGAATGAGAACCTTCACAAGCACAGAAATAACATGTTTTTGTCCATACACAATTTGTGAATGGCTAGCTTATTACAATATCACTAAACAGTTATATTTTTGTATATGGGATTTTGATATTATATTAAAACAATGTTCTCTTTACTTCCCCTTTAAAAATAAGAAGGATGGCAGTGGGGTAAAACGGTTTAAAATTGATGAGGAAAATGCTGCTTCAGAAACCAGTGATTTAACCTCTGAGGCATGCAAGTTCTGTCTGTCACTTGTATCTCTATGTGACTTTGGACAATCCCTGTATCCCACTGTATTATTTACTAAGGGGGTTATTCAATAAAAGTTCTTATGGTTTAAAATGGTGCTAATTTTGCCCCAACCAATCAGATATTAGCTTTCAAATGTTACATAAGTTCTGATTGGTTGGGGCAAAATTAGCACCATTTTAAACCATAAGAACTTTTATTGAATCTCCCTGTAAATCTTTAAGCTTTGTGTTTGAGAACTAAAAACAAAAATCCCTGTGCAGTTTTGCCTACTGATAATCTTCTGTAAGGCAGGAAGCAGAAACCAGAAGGAAAGCTTAGATTGTGCTGCCTCGGGAAGTGGGGGAGCAAGTTTGGATAAATAAAAGGTGCTCTGCTATTTTCTGCCATTCTGTATTTGCCTGTACAAATCAGCAGATAATGGAATTGACTATTGCAGATCCATGTCATCTAACATGCCTGGGCTTTTAAAGGGCATGTCCACCCCAAAACTAAAATTTAACCCACTACTGGCCCCACTGTGTAATGTTAAAAAAATCCTTAACATACATCTCTGCTCCTTATGGTTCTCCTGCAGTCCAAAGTCCAGGAAACTGAAGAGTAAGAGCTGTCTTCCTGCCAAAAAGGTTTCTGACTGTAATCTGTCCTCTTGGAGAGATTGTGACATGCGCAGGGGAGCCCCCCCCCACCCCTCTGGAGTCCTCTTTCCTCCATGGTGCACCCTACCGCTAAACACATATCACATATTGTTGGTGACCCTAGCTTTCCCCATGCTTTTATAACTGCTTTTTGTCTCTCGTGCACACTATGTTCGCTAGCCTGAAATGATCATGAGTGCTGATCCCCTAATCCTCTACCAAGGCACAATATAAGAAAATCAAAAGCGCACACCACTCTTTGTGCTTTGCAGATTTATTTCATAGATCACACACACATCCACAATGTTTCGGGGAGCGCTTTTTCCCCATATCCACACCTGAAGAAGGGGACAAGGCGGTCCCCGAAACGTCATGTGTGTGATCTGTGAAAAAAATCTGCAAAGCACTAATAGCGGTGTGTGCTTCTGATTTTTTTATGTTGTGCTATGCGTTCACAACTGTATACACAGCCCTAGCCCGATCCCCTATGCATGGTAAAGGGATCGCTCTGTGCGCGCATACATGGGGTTGATTGTATCAACTCCCTCAACTAAAGTTAAGGGAGCCGATACTAACCAACGGAAGTTTTCAGTTGTGAACGACTAACGGTTGTTTTTACACTTTACACCATGCTGATATTTGACAAATCCAGTTGGATCTTATGTATGTCTGCCTTTAATTCCACAAGAGCCCCTTTACCTTCCAATCCTCCAGGTTCCTGCTACCGTTCTGTCCCCAACTTATACAGGCAGTTCCAGGAATAGAAGACTCCCAAGGATTCACATGAATAAAGCAAATTTTTAGACATCCTTGTGAGGATGTTTTATTCCTTTTATTTATTCCTTTTATTTATTCCTTTTATTCCTGGAACTGCCTGTATCTTGTTGTTTAGCTATATGTCCGCCTTTAATGTATGGGACTTCTCATCCAAATGTAAGGAAGAAATGTTGTCAGAGGCGCTGTCTTGCCCCAGAGCAATCACACTGTGGCTATAATAGTGGCTCCTAGTGCATTGTGATCCGGTGTTACTTTTTGTGGGAGTTTATCGCCAACAAATAAAAAAAAGTTTCAGCATAGAAACAGAATGTTTAATCTGATTTACCTTTGTTTAACAAAAAGAAAGCTTTCACTATCCATCAAAACAAATATCCATCAATATGTATTCATTACTTGCTCTTTAGGCCAAGACCAGAAAAAGGCATTTACACATTGCACTGAATTTCAAATGCCAAAGAGATGACTGTGTGGCATAATGTTGTAAACACAGGAAAAGGGATTTGTGGCCAATTAGGTCCCTCAATATTTGAAAATCCCAACATATACTGTCCTCATCTGCAAACCATTCTGCAAGGCTGTAAGTATACTTACCAGCCCTCCTTTCCTTGGCTTCCTTCTGCTGCTGTTCCATGCCTTTTCCTGTCTCAGCCAATCACTAACACCGCAGCCGGTCCTGCCTATTCTGCTGCTTCTGTGCACAGAAAAGGCATGGAACAACATTAACAGAAAGCCGAGGGAACGAGGACTGGTAAGTATACTTACAAGCCTCACAGAAACAGTTTAAATCTTGGGAGATCCAGGTTTTGGGGGGTGTTCTATTAAATCTGAAATTTTTGTTTGGGGGTGGACAAAGCCTTTAAATGAACTGTAACTAGAGTTTAGACCAATCGTTCATTATTGCATACTACTATATCACTGCATATCTTTCGCTTTAATTACTTTTAACATGACTTTCTACCTTGTGACTGATCTTAGTCATTTAAATGTCTGCATAACAAGGAAAGATTTAATTAGTAGCTTGTGAAGCTTTGACAGAGCACTCTCCATGAATACAGCAGATGTTGCCATTCCTTTCTCTGATCCATTTCTATAGTCTCTAGGAAGGCGTTATGTGTCTTGATTGATCCATCTTTTAATAAATATTCAGCTGACTTTGAATGCATTACTATATGAAAGCACATGCAAGTATTCTATTAATATAAAGGTGTGAATAACACATGTAAATAGTATATATTATACAAAATAATGTATCATTTGCAAGGTTGAGAGAAAACCATGGACAACAAATCTGATTTTGACAAATGATATAAGGCTACATTAATATTTAATTTGTGATTATATTGCTCTTTTTCTCAAGATTTTGAATTTAAATGCATCTCTTGCTAGCAGGCAGTTTAGGCTAAAACTGGATGGTATCTCTTAATTTGGGTACCATATTAGAATCTCTACCCCTGTTAAATCTGCATTTTAAGGGTGTTGTTGCTTGAATCTCTATCTTTCTATATAGGAATCCTCATACACTTGCATATATTCCCCCACTTTGTTCCTAATTATCAGTTCTGCCATTGTGAAATCGCCGCATTGTGACTTGTCTTCTGCGCTATATTAATATAATATTAATATGTGTCTTTGCTTGTACTGTTACAACGACAGATGTTCTGGACCCGTAATGCTCCTAAGCACTATGCTTATGGTTTTCTCTGAGCTCAAATCTCATGCACAACCAATGTTAGACATTGCATGTACCGTATATACTCGAGTATAAACCGAGGTACCTATTTTTACTTGAAAAAACAAGTAAAAGTGATTGACTCTAGTAAAAACCAAGGGTAGAAATTATGATCACTACTGCCTTCTGATTCTGTATTGTTTTGAGGCTTTAGTTGCCATTTAAAGGGAATTCCCATACAGTAATAGCCAAATCCACTATGGCTATTACTATATGAGACTACAGTATGAGAATTCTGCTGTCCATTTAAAGGGCAACTAAAGCCTCAAAACAATACAGAATCAGAAGGCATCAATAGATGCCATTCTCCTTCTAAATCTGTGTTGTTTTGAGTCTTTAGTTGCCCTTTAAATGGATAGCAGATTTCCTATACAGTAATAGCCATACTGTATATAACTATTACTGTATGAGAAATCTGCTGTCCATTTAAAACACAACTAAAGCCTCATTCCTTGGCACTCCAGATGTGTGGAAACTTCAACTCCCAGCATACTTTAGTAGCTGGGAGTTGTAGTTTCCAAACATGCACCCTAACCTTCCCACCTATCTTCTCTACAAGGTAACTTACTTTAGAAATCCGGCAGCCACAAGCTCGCTCCCGTGCTGCCTGCACTTTTGCGCCGGCTGACTAGACCGTACAGAGACTGAGCGGCTGCCAGATTTCTAAAATAAGTTACTGACTTGAGTATTAATGGAGGCTTGGTTTTTTACAGCCTGAAAACCCCGGTTTATACTCGAGCAAGACTGGACCACACATAATATATAATAACAAGTGAGCCACGGAAACACAAATTTGAAATGTTTTGTAACCTTGTAAAAATCCAGACAAATCCATAAATGTGCTCTTACTAGTTCCTTGCTCAGCATTAAACCTTTAGCTTGGGGTCATGTTTGTTTCCTCTCTCTCACAGCAGTGTGCACTCTAGAGAACACACGCATTGTTCCCAGCAGTTCACAAAGGTCTCCACCCAGATCCTATTTTCCTGTTGACACAGATCTGTGAACTACATTGTGTTTTATGTTTTCATTTTATGACTGAGCAAGCCAGGTGTTTAAATTTTCTTGTTTTGTTTTTATTTTAAGTAATGTTTTTGTTTAGTTTTTTAAATCTGAGCTATTTTGTATTTGCACCTAGTTTGAGCTGCAAGATGACAGAACTGGTAAAGTTTAAAGGAAAACTAAACTTTGTATCTAGTAATTTGCATTAAGTACATGTAATTAATAGATGTAGTAGTGTTCCACATATTATACCTGTTGGTTTTGGGGTAAAATATCTGCTTTTAGCAAGACAGCATACATGAGATTGCATTTTTTTTTTTTTTTTTTTTTTTTTACTGAAACCTTTAGGTTCTAACCTTCATGCTAGCTAAGAAAAACTGTGAAGATTACTTTTCTTTTGTATATGAAAAGCAAAGGATCTCTGTGCTGTTATATATTGGCTTTCATCTTCTAGGAAGCAAGGCTGCATTTTCCTTGTTTTGATCTGCTGAGCACTACAGAGTATGTAAATTGTACTACATAGGTACTAAGGTGGATTAGAGGAGCTGATCCCTAGTACCCACGGGTAGTTTCATAAATCACCCAGCCGCTAACACAAAGGCAGAGGTGAAACAGCTTGTTGTATATTTGTGCTCTGTCTATTGAGACAATATTGTCTAGATTGCATATTTTATGGTATAAACACTGAAATGCTGGGGACAAATCATTTTTCTTATTAGGACTGTTGTGGGGGGCCAGACCAATAGGATTAACTCGATTTTGATGGACATTAATTTGATTTCATTCTAAAAGGCAAGTTACCACTTTTTATAAAGAGATTAAAATAATATCCTGTTTTTTTTTAAAAATTAATAGCTGCTGTAGATACTCAATTGTTAATAAAAAAAGAGGACCTGTAGGTGTTTAATAGTTTTAAATCAATTCATTAATTTTAATTAATCAATTGATCAGTTCATTATAAGAACAAAACTAATGTAAATCAATCAACCAGCCTGAGCCAAATGTTTAATATTATTTTTCTTCTTAGGTTGATTTATTTTGCCCTTGGTCTAGGAGCAGCTGGCCAGTCTAGGACAGCCAATGGGACGGATGTGGCCCATGTCTGCGCTAAAATCTTTCAGTATTGAAATCCCTGTTGTGACCATCTCCCCCACTAGCTCAGTCATGGTTAGTGTGGTTCACTGGATTTCTTTAGTCTGCTAATTTGTATTTTAGATCTGTGTGGGTCCATTAAATCAAAATCCCCCACCATACATACAACCTTGACTCCAATAATTCTAGCCTGTTTGCAGTATATATTGTTTGGTTCCTACCTTATCTACTCTTTACCATATATACTTATTGTAAGTTTAATGTGCAACTGGAGGGATTCATAGAGATAAGGGAGCAGACTACATCTGTGTGATTTTTTTGTTGGAAAAGGTACTTTTCTAATTTATTTTAACACCTGTGCAGCAGTCTGTATACTCATCTGCATCTGGCCTGGACTGCAAGGTTGCAATGCTGTGTAAAGTCCATAGATGCCACACAAACATGACATGGAAGCAACAGCTCAGCAAACTTTTGACTCCATAACTTGCACTGGCACCAACAACCTGCCTCTACACCAAGCATGTTACCTGTCCCATTAGTATCTGCTGGATGCAGGACCTTATCAGGGAGATGTAGTATTTCCCTCTCTCTTGTATTGCAGTTTCCCGCAATGCAGGATTGATAGGATTTACTGCATCGCGGGAACTCAGAAGCTAAGAAGGTAATCTTTTAGAAACAATGGCCTCTTTAAAATATGCTTCTGGGTGCCTCATGGAAACTGAGCAATTTAGTGACCTGGTACTGAGCCTGAGCATGCTCAGAAGAGGCAGCTAGGAGATAAACATTCAGTCATTGGCTGTGATGTCAACTGTGAAATCCATAACTGACAGTTGCTAACTGGAGGAACCAGGAAGCAGGAACATGGGAAACGGAACATTGTGCAGGATTACAGGTTAAACTTGTATATTTCAGATTTTAACTATTACAGTTCAGGGATTTGGGGGGTGCTTAACCTGTATATAAGTTTTAATTTTAAGGGCCCTTTTAAAGACAAGCAGCTGACACATGTAAACAGTGCATTTGTTTTCTAGAATACTGCCTCTTTTAAGGTATATTGGGTTTTTAAGGACTGAAGTGACTTGAATTCGCTGCCTTATTTTTAATTTTTGCTTATGACATGCACACACAACTTATCCTCATTCAGCTTGTTTCAGCAACTTGTTGGCTCTTGGTATAATTTGCAGGTTAACATAAAAGTTTATGCCTTCTGTGATGTGATGAACATTTTTATTAATTTACATTAAAGCTGCGTTATACCGTATATATTTTTGGATCCCCCTAACTCTGGGTTCCATTGGGTGTGGATCTTTATATTCTGTGGATGTGTATGTTGTGGTATAATAATGAGTAAGAAAAGAGAAGGAGGTTTTTATCACAGCATCCAATTGTGCTGGTCAGGCAGGTAAATGACATACTGTCATCTGTTTGGTGGGAAAAATAAACGTGTTTTTGCATGTAAATGGCATTATTTATCTTTTATTTCTTT
Organism: Hymenochirus boettgeri; assembly: GCA_019447015.1. Taxonomy (NCBI): domain Eukaryota; kingdom Metazoa; phylum Chordata; class Amphibia; order Anura; family Pipidae; genus Hymenochirus; species Hymenochirus boettgeri. The sequence goes on along the minus strand of CM033476.1, from coordinate 262,625,314 downwards.
TTCTGTAACACACCCCACACAAATCTTTATATATGCTGCTTTGTCAGCTTCTTGGTTCAGTGAATAGGTAGGGGGGGGAAGGTTTTTATGTTACACAAAGGAGTTCTTTTATAATAAATCGCAAATTTGCTGTTTGTAATTAAGTGCATATCAATTTATTATGAATGAAAGCTGTGTTTTTCTCCATTTTAAACAAAACATGTATGTGAAAAAACAGGATACCTTTGCGTTTTTCTCAGTCTTTTTAGTAATTAAACAGACTGATATAAATGCACAGGAAGGCCTTTTGCCCTTTCTACCTACCTGTGAGTTTATGGATCAATAGCTACAATAACATCCTTTTTTGTAGACTTTAGGCAGTTCTCTAGACATTACAGAAAAATACTAAATATTATTCCTGCTTGACTTAATTCAAGCGGGTTATTTTTCAGCCAGTGGGTCAAATAAACCGAATGAATAAGATTGTGTGTAATACCAGGTAAACTAGTGATTTATGTTTGTCCTCCACACATAAGCTTTTCACCAAGCACAAACCCCCCCCCGTGTTTCAAGACCATCATATTTTACAAAGCTCATTTGAAAACTTATTTTAAAGAAGCAATGTTCAAGGAATAGCCTGCTTGATTAAACTTGTAATATGAAGGCTAGCCTGTAGGTAGTTGATAGAGTGACTGCCACAAACTACTATAATCCTAATTCAATTGCAACATTTTGGCTGGTGCTTACAATTCCTGCATGAGTCATAGAGCAAATTAAAAGTACACATTGTAACTCCAACATGGGAAATAATCAGGCTATATTAATTCTTCATCCCTAGGACCAAGTTGTGTCTATCCCAGGGCTTCCGGATATCTCCATCTGTCCTACATTTCTTGGGGATAGTTTTTAGCATTAAATAGATAATGTGCTTATTTGTGCTATTTGGTTTTAGATATAGGAAATTTACTATTTTAAGTAGTGTTAATCAATTCTGTGTTTAATTTGTCAGGGTTTGATTTAATAAGCTAATTTCAGCAATAAATAAATTAACTGTGGAAAATCATAAACTGATTTAACAGTTAATAGTAATGAACTGATTCATACTTAAATGGCCTTATCACACAGGAAGTGGCAGCATTGTGCAATAACACTACATAAACTAAACAGCCTACAAAATGCTGACAGAGGGATTTTTGCAGCCTGTTCAATAACTTCATTGCTGCTGGAAGTTCAGTGCACCTTGGTAAAGGTGTGTCCCTTAATATTATTTTAACCAATTACTATTGGCTGTAGTTTATATATTTTTCAATATATAAGAAGTCTCATGAGAGCAGAGAGTAAAGGCAGTCATACACAATATAGGCAAGCTGTGGGGGGCCAGAAAATTTCTAATTCCTAACCAAACATATTCCTGTGTGGTAAGTCATCCTCCCAGTCAGTCTTCAACACTCCTTTTTTTCTCTGCTGATTTAAACCTATTACAGACATGCGATTCCCGCACCCAACACACAAACTACATTATGGAAGATAATTACATGTGTGTTTTTATCCGTCGGGATGGACCATCTATAATGCCCTACCAAACGGCCATACGTGCAAATATCTGCCAAAATGGCTGTTGGTTGAACGCTTGTTTGTAGCGGTTCGTAAAATTGCACGCCTTTACGAATTTTAGACATGCTCTGTGTGCAATGCTCTAATGCAATAAGCTATTTGGAATTTCCCTTTGGCAGTCAAAGATATTACAGGACTTGTATCTTGCGGTAGGGAACAATTTTGCATGTTTGACACAGGATTTTGCATGTTTGACACAGGTATATTTGATAAACAAAAAGAAAAACAGTTGTTGAAAAATATTGGGCGCACTCCAGATTAAATAAATTCAAAAATAATTTATTAATAGAAATGGAATACCATTATGATGTATAAAGTGCACATGAAATAAGTTAAAAACAAACCCCAAACACATATACCCATATATGTACAAATTTTGTTATACTGGTATATCATAGTGAGGGAGATCAACTTTTGTCACCCAAATGACAAAGATAGGTTTGGCATATATCAACACAGGACTGTAGCTGTGAAAACAGTGCAGATTTTAATGTGGAAACGGGTGTGCTACATGTTTCGGATCAAACGTGCTTTCTCAAGCACCCAGAGGGGGAAGTTTAGGTCATCACCCTGGGTACAATGTATGCGTGGAGCAGGGTATATAGCTAGTATAGTTGTGCCACAATGTGGTAAAGTTTTCAGTAATGCAGACAGTTTGTATTCTGCACATTAATACTTACAAATAATGTATGCTACCAACTAACATATATCAGCACAACAAGCCCTAATGACTTTTGATAACTAGCTCTGCTTTATGGTATTCATTTCTATAAGTTTATTTTATAAATTGTCCAAAATATCTATCCTTCTGCATTGTTGTATCTAGGTGCTTTGTTAAGCTAGATTCAGACACGCAACTGTGTTTAGACTGATTTGTCGTGCATTGTGGCTGCTATTGCAGCTTTAGAGCTGCAGATGGCTAGAGGGCTGGAGAAGATTTTAAACTAGGTATGGGGGTAAGGTATTTTGGACTGTACTGGGGCCTATAGAGAGGAAAGCAGTCGGGCTAATAAGATACCGGAGGGAGAAGCATTGGGGATAGGGAGGCATGTACATCAAAGTGTGGAAATATATGATAATCTAAAAACTGGGGAACTAGAACGAATAGCTTTAAAAGGAAAGTGTGATTGGTAAAGCAAAAACATTGCTAAATGATTCACATGACTGGGTGGAAAATTGGAAAGCATACTCCTTGTTTAGGCATGATAGAGTAAATAAGAAAGGAGGGGGTATGTATAAATGTTAAACAAGATTTGATGCCAAATCTAAAAGATGAAATAGCTAGGGGTATAAATGATATGGCTGAAACAATATGGGTGGAGTTGTGTACAGGAAGCAAGAAGGTTGGTAAATTAATTGTAGGTGTCTGTTATACGCCACCAAATGCCATTGAGAAAGTGGCGATGGAGTAAGGGAATTGCCAGCACCTCAAAAGTTATCCAGTTGTTGTTCCTACTATGCTTTGTTGGATCTGGTAATATCTAATAACTCTGAGCTCATTATGAATCTTAGGTAATAGGGATCATGATAATATTGGGCAACTAAATATGGAGGGGAATAGATGGCTTGGCTATGCAGGCAGATTAGATAAGTTAGGGCTGTTTACATTGAAGAAGCAGCAATTGTGTGGGAATGTGATCACTTTATATAAATCTATTAATGGGGCCATATAATAAACTCTCTGGTGTATTGTTCACCAGTAGGTCATGTCGGAGGACTCGTGGACATCCTTTAAGATTAGAAGAAAAGGAGTTAATAAGTAGGCTATAAAGGTTAGACTAGATGAACATATGTCTTTATTCAACATTAATTACCATGTTACTATGTTAATCTTTTTTTTTTTTTATATCCTTTTTAACATCTTATATTCTGTACTGAACTGTGTATCCAAAATTTTTTTTTTTTTTTTTTTTTTATTTGGTTTTGTAGTAACGCTTTGGTGCCCACACACATAATTTGCAGGTGTTGGGCCTTGTCTGGTTATTCTGTGTATTTTTTTAGCACTAGTGTGGTTTATCCGCATGTCAGATACTGAGTCTAATGGACCACTTACTTTTTTGTTGCATGAGAAATAATTTTAAATGGCTACCTTTTTGGTATTACCTTTTAGTCGGTGAATTTAAAGGGCTGATTTTAGATTAGGGCAAAAAGAGCCATTGGTCTTGAACTTATCTTCTACAGGACTCATCTTGTTAGCAAGCACCTAATATAACTAATCTGTACAGTAATTTTAGGTGTTCTTTACTAAGTAACCCTGAGCAGTAGTTTTCCAATTGCTACTGACTGAAAACTCCCATCTTCCCACAGGACAGCTAAATGTATACAGATTGAAACATTCAGTATTATCTGTAGCTGGTTTTGGAAATGCAATGCATGTTTGGCCCTGTTCATAGAATTGGAAGTGATATAATGAGGTAATTAGGGGATGGGAAGTGATCAAGGCTTATGTTATTAGGCATTCAATGTACGACCTTCCTTAAGGAAACTTTATGAAGAAAGATAGCAACACTCTGCTTAAATGAAGATAATAGGACAATGCTTCATGATAAGGAAGGTTAAGCTTTTCAAATCCATCTGGCTGGATTTTATTGACCATATTTTTAAAAAAACTACATTACAGCTGTAAAGAGCAAGGAAGAATTCCTAATTTCCAATGCATTTATTTGAAACACTATCAGAGAGATACCGTATATACCGAGTATAAACCGACCCGAGTTATAACCGAGGTACCCAATTTAGCAAAATCCTAATAAGTTGTTGACCGAGTATAAACCGAGGGTAGAAACTTGGCATTCAAGATGTTTGGAAACTACAACTCCCAGCTAATAAAGCATGCTGGGAGTTGTAGTTTCCAAACATCTGAATGCCAAGTGAGGGTGGCATTCAAGATGTTTGGAAACTACAACTCCCAGCATGCTTTATTAGCTGGGAGTTGTAGTTTCCAAACATCTTGAATGCCACCCTCACTTGGCATTCAGATGTTTGAAACTACAACTCCAGCATGCTTTATTAGCTGGGAGTTGTAGTTCCCAAACATCTTGAATGCCCCCCTCACCAGTAGTTTTTACCTGTGGGCTCTTCTCCCCTCTCTCCATCGAGGGCTCTGCTACATCGAAGGGCTCTGCTACATCCAAGGGCTTGCTACATCCAAGGGCTCTGCTACATCCAGGGCTTCCGGCAGGTGCGGTATCCTGAGCATTCCGGCAGCCGCGCGCTCATTCCAGTACTGGGCGCGGCTGACGTCACTGCTTGGCGCCGGGCAGTGACGTCAGGCCGGCGCGCCAGTACACAGAAAGATCGTGCGGCTGTCGGAATGCTCAGGTAAGCTACTGACTCGAGTATAAACCGAGTCCAAGTTTTCAGGCTGATTTTTCAGCCTGAAAAACCGGTTTATACTCGAGTATATACGGTAGTTATTATTATTAAAAAAACGTGCTAATTTTGCCCCAACCAATCAGATCCTATTTAACATTTGAAAGCTAACACCAGAATGGTTGGGACAAAATTATAGGGAGAATGCTCAGGACTGTGTGTATGCAGATCCTGTCTGTCATCTTTGAAAAATCTTTTAAAGGATAAGTGCACTGTAAAATAAAGTTATGTTCATTTGGAAGCTGCAGCTTTAAAAATACCTTTGCCATATTTTTTTTTTACCTATGCCCCTCCAGAGCCTAGCTTTGTACCTTTGAAGTTGCTGACGTCTTGTTACTAGTTCGCTGAATGTTAAGCTCCGCCCCTCTGAGATTTCCTCTGCTTTCTCCTGCTTGAGAAAGTCCCAACACAAAGTAACACAATATATTTCCAGGTTATTTCTTTAAATATTATACATTCATATTACTTCAAAGATTATTTTTGTAACAAATGTGTTATAGTAACACATTTGTCTGCAAACCTGTACTGCTGATCTGGCTGTCGACCCTACTGTTTTTGTCTTGTAAAATTAGCTTGTGTTACTTTATCTGTATCTTGTTTGTTACATATAGTGCTAGCTATTCTTAAACACAAATAATATCTTTATTGGCAATAGGATGACCCTATGGCCGCTATCAGTTTACAAAGCTTAATCATGCTAATGTTCAGTTAGTCAATTGTTTCCTGCTTCTTCACATTTTTTTTTCTCTCTCTCCCTGCCTGCAAATCGTCATTTGGAACACTGTTGTCCTGTAAATGGAAAGTACATGTCCCTGCAGTGCTTGCTTTAATTCTCACTGCAGGCAGGGGATAGCAGAAAGAAAAAAGTGCAGACCGTGTTATTTTTCAGGCCACTGGGGGATTTAGGTCTGTTTCTATTGTTTTTTGGTCAAAAGAAAAATAAAGAACTATGACATTTACTAAGCCCTGGAATAAAGATCAGAATACTGGAACACAAGATAACTGCAAACAGTTTTGGCGAAAATTGGGCTAGGATTTGTTTATTATTTAGAGATTTGAGCTGATGAATAGATTTTTCACCCTTTGTTAATTTATTCACTCTCTCCCTGTAGACTACATTTACTACGACCCTCTCTTCCCTCATAACCATTTATCTTTTATTTTGTTCCAGTTTTCTGAATCTTGTTTTGAAAAAGCACTTAATTGTCTAAACTGTAATTATATTCAGCATGCTGTCCTGCTGTCCATTAAAGAATAATGCTGCAGATTAAAATGTTATTTGCTGTTTGTGCATCATATTTGTCTGAAAGATATTGAGCTAAATCCTATTAAGTGGACAACCGCTGGCATGGTTTATGTTCCAGGTTCACTAAAGGCTTTCTGTGCTTGTTCTACATCCCATTACGAGTTGCTTCCTATGGAGCTTTGGGGATGATCTCATTATTGCTCTGAGTCATTCTGCTTTTATGGTAGTGAAATATGGGAGTGATTTTATTTAATTGTTGAATGGGTATGTCTGTGTACTCTTTGCCTGTGCTGTCAATTGCTGGGAGACACAGCTGCAGCACTGCCTGGTGTTCTCTGTGAATGAGGGACTGGGTGTCATTTAGTGATGAAATTGCAATCCAATTTTAAATTAAAACGTTCTTGAGAGAAAAATTACTTATTGCTTTGTAACAGTGTGGCTACCAACCCATAGGTTTATATTTTAGCAGGGCTATATGGGGTTGAAATCCCATATTCTGCAGATCTGCAGTTGGACAGTTGCTAATAATCTTGTAGGGTTAAGTACACAATAAGATGTTTAATGCGAGGAAGACCTTGCAGCTATCAGAGATTGATTAAACATTTTAAGGGCAAGGATGTTATATGTTTAATGCACCAATGTTAAGGAAATGGTTTGTACTGTTTGAGCTTGAAATTTTTCCTGGTTTACTGTTTTTGCTAAACTTATTCTTCTTGACCTCGCAATTTCTGCTTCTGTACCTCAGGTCCTGCACTAAAAGACCTTGTGATATCTCATCTTCTAGACCTGATGACAACAGAGACCATGTCATTACACTGCATCTCTTTTATGCTTTTCTCTAGGAAAAATTGTAGGATACTGAAACATCTCACCTACTTTTTAAAGAAAGAGGAATAAGCCTTGTAATTTTGTGTTTGGTGTTGCAATTAAGAAAAAAAATACCTCAAAGCATTCTTGCTATTTTAGCAACACCATTATTCATAATTTTGTATTCTGGTCTGTATAGTTTTTATCAGTTGTAATGATTCACAATCACAGACTGTCCTGGCTGAACGATCGCTAGTAGCAAGCGCTCGTCGGGACAAAACCTCGCCTGTTGTATACCCAGCCTTAGTTTTGGGAATTTTGCAAATCTTCATATACAAGCAATGTACCAAGGTTTAAAGCTGGAATACAGCAAAATTTGTTTTTTTTAATGCAGCCATGTTTATTCAGAATGTAAGATTAGATGAAATATCCAATCAGATGGAAGTTTGATGCAAATTCTAATGCTTTCAAGGAAAAGGGGAGTATTTTTTTATTTTACTAACCTTAAAAGGGCATGTCCACCCCCAGACCACATACCTATATTTACCTTACCCACCTCTCTCCCCCGATCGCGGTCTCAGAAACCCATAATCCTCATATTTAAAAGGAATACAAAACAACAGTATACAAATTGTTGCAAACTATAGAGCAGCAATCCAGCCTTTAGTCTCTGTGTCTTATTTGTTAGCAAAACTGTAGCTGTCTCCTCACCAAGAACACTTGATAACACTTTGAAAGCTGCTTGCTCCCCTGACATTTAATTACCTGCCAGCATGAATGCATACACATGCGGTGAGATGCAATTTAATTTCTTATATTTAAAAATTTTGTTAATTTTGCCCTGACCAATTAGATGTTATTTACCATTTTAAAGCTAATGTGATTGGTTGGGGCAAAATTAGTGCCATTCCTTGGGCAATACAAATTATTTAGCTAATTTTGCAGATTTTTTTTTCCTGCAAAGATTTTTTTTCTTTTTTGTATGCAAATGAATATATCATTGTTAGGGACAGGATATTTTAAATGTTTAAACAAAAACTGCACAGTCATCTGTTCTGTGTCAAGGAGAGGAAGGATCTCTGTGCTGTTGATATGATTGATCAGCTTTTAGGATCAATCATAGCAAAGGGAGAGATGAGACATATAGCTTGTTGTATATTTGTGAATGTGCTCTATTGGGACAATGTTGTCTGAAGACTTTAGTTCCCCTTTAAAACTCACATTTGCAGGGAAGGTGAGAGAGCTAGTATGTGATGGTTCCATTTTCCCTGTCTGGCATTGGTAGGGTTGAAAGGAGTTTGTCGGCAAATCAGCTAAATTATAAACTTAACAGAATGGAAAATGTTGTCTTTAGTTCTCCTTTAACATACTACTTGCCATTACTATTCCATACATTTTTTTAAAAATTTTCTTTTTGCCTTTTTCTAAATGAACTAGTACCATGGATACCTTTCTATAAGGTGACTAAAGACAGGACTGTTTTGTCAATCAACTTAAGATTGGCCTGACCTGACCTGACATCTGACTTCGGGTTGAATAATTTTGTTAAATCTCTTACACAAATGTTTGCATCTTCCCATGTCATTAAATCAGACTTTTATATGCACCTTCCAGTAATCCAGTCCTTTAGATAACTGTGGAAAGACAGCGTTTCTGCATTTATTTGCTCATCTGCTGTTCTATGTGCTGCCAAATCAGCTACAGATCTAGGTCATTTGACAATCCGCTCAAACAGCTGGATTTTAACATGCCTAGCTAACGTAGGCCTTTTTTGTAGTCTTTGAGATAATCTGCCATTGCAGCCTCACTACACAGAGCAGTCAGTACTAGTCACATTAGTCAGTACTAGTCACATTGAACAAGCCTTTCAACTTCCCAATGCCAAAAATCCTTATTTAGGAAGGAACTATATAGATCCTGATTCCATGAAAAGAATAAGCTGGAGACAAACTTAGACACATAAATTTGGGAATGTCAACAGCTTGTATGAGTATAACCTAATTTTTTCACCTTAGCACTGTGATTTCTACATTGTTTTACACAGAGATGAACAGATTGCAAAGCACTTTTGTTATGAGCATATTTATTTGTTTATCTTACAACAGAACATTATAGACAGCAGAAAGTGTACAAAATGCAATGCTTCTGAAAATATCCCAAAAAGGCCCTCGAGCTCAGCAGACTATCTAAGGAAAGATAATTTGTGGCTAATTCTGTTTTCACAAAGTTCACTAAACCTGGTGATGTCATTCTTATATTATAATCACTGAATAGTAATGGGAAAGTATTCCCGGTTTGGAAGGCCATAGGAAAACCATAAGTGATCTCAAGATGAGGAAAAACTTTAACATTTAGAATACTCCGAAAGTTAAAAATGGCATAACTTTTATTAAGATCATATTTTTAACTGCTGATGTTTGAAATCTTAACTGCTAGTAAAATGCCCTTCTTGGCGGATCTGTGAGCAAATGTCAAAATGATGTATTTTATCTAAGCAGCAGTGTTTGATGAAATCTAAATACATAGTTTCTTTGTTTAAGTAGACATGATTTTTTATTCATCATAATAAATCTTAAGAAGTCTGTATGTGGCCCTGTGCCCATTCCTTTGACCTTAGAAAAACAAATGCTAATTTGCATTCTGTCCTAACACAGATTCCATTGGTTTTGAAAGCTGATTTGGAAAAAAATTTATTTTATTTTTTATTTGGATCTCTGTTATTTATGTTATGTTCTTTTTCAATATTCATTAGGTGCAAAAGCTTTTTCCGTAGGTACATAGTAAGTCTGTCTGTCGTTTAACTTTTAATAAACATTTCCTTGTAGAAAAGAAATTTGTCTTAAGTACATTTTCTTGCTGAAAAATTTAGGAGTAATTCAAAAGAGAAATTAACTAAAGAAGGTGACATTAGTCTTAAAATTGTTATCCTTTTTAGCTGTAAATTTGCAGAAGTTTAACGACCAATTCAGGAACATTTTAAAATGGAGAAAGAAATAAATGCATTTTGCAGCCCAACAGCAAAGTCAAGGACTTGGAAAGACAGAAACTAGAATATATATAGGACACCACAGCTTATATTTATATATAATACTAGCAAAAGTTGGTTCACAGTGGAAATTGTGTGTGTATGTTTTGCTATGTGTGGATATAGAATCTGTATACAGGGATATTTTAAGCTGTTACTCAGACCAGCACCCAGGGAAACCAAATAGGATAATCCTGCAGGTCTGAGAATAGACCTGGACAATCCTGCCCCACTGGATGACCTGAGACCCTAATCAGGATCCAGATAAACATGCTATGTTCATACTTATTAGTAATCAGTATGCCAAGTTCCACATTTATAGCTGCTTATGTTAAGATACTGATTAGCTTTATAGGTTAAAGTGAGGTAGGGTTAAAGGTGCTAAACGCTATACGTTTTAAAGGTGCTAAACGCTCCCCACAGAGTATATAATGACATAGAGCCTTCTAATAATAGAAGGTACCTCACAGGCGTATGTTATTATACTAGCATTGCCCTAATAATAATAATAATAATAATAATAATAATAATAATAATAAACACATCTCACTGACCTTTCACATGTTTGAAAACTACAGCTCCCAGCGTTCTCTGTTAGCAGTAAGCTTCTGCTTTATGTCCATTGGCTAATGAATGTATATAGATACAATACAGCCTAATGATATAGAACATGGGTGTTGAACTTTTCACATATTTAAAAACTACAACTCCCAGCATTCTCTGGTTGCACAGAATGCTGGGAAATTTTTTTTTATACTTCCTAGAATAAAAACATTTTTCATGCTTTAGCGATTCCTACCCAAGGGTTTGAATATGCAAGTGATCCATCTGCCCTTCCCTTCCATCCATATCCACATCCATAGCTATTACACTATTGGCCTAAGAGGATTATTTAGGCCACTTCAGGTAGAGGAGTCACGAACCAGACAATCTTGCCACAATGTGCAGTTCCAACTAAACAGCACCATTGGGTGACCTGTGACTCTAAACAAATCCAGATTAACATGCTTTGTTCATACTTATTTGTAATTACCACATCAAGTTCCAGATTTACAGTTGCTATGGGGTTAAGACTTCGGAGAACAGGATACTGATTAGCTTCATAGCTTAAGGTAAGATGGGTTTAAAATAAATGAAAACTCCCCACAGAGTATATAAACATAGAAGAAACATAGAACGTAGAAGTAGAAACAGATTATAATAGAAAGTACCTCACAGCCTCCTGTTATTATAATAGCATTGCCCAAATAATCTAACATAAAAACAATTTTTTCGCATTCCCGGGTTACCTAGAGAAATGGGCGAAATGCAAATATTATTCTTTAAATCCTCTTTCATACATACAGATCTAATTGAAAAACTTACTTCAGAGCACTATTTAATAATTGCTTTTTTATTTCAGTATTAAATCCTTGGTATACTTGCTTGGCTTTACCATTAAGCAAAAGGCTTATGACTTGCAAGCGAGCACCTTCATCCAAACCATTAATAGTGGCTGTCAATTCAAATTGTTCTAGCCAATCAGTCTATATAAAAATTTTATGTGGGGAGCTTTTAGCTCCTTTAACCCCACCTTAAGCTATAAAACTAATCAGTGTCCTGTGCTTCCAAGTCCCAACCCCATAGCAACTGTAAATCTGGAACTTGCTGTGGTAATTACTAGTATGAACATAGCATGTTAATCTGATCACTGTCACCCAATGGTGCTGTTTAGTTGGAACTGCACATTGTGGCAAGATTGTCTGGTTCGTGACTCCTCTACCTGAAGTGGCCTAAATAATCCTCTTAGGCCAATAGTGTAATAGCTATGGATGTGGATATGGATGGAAGGGAAGGGCAGATGGATCACTTGCATATTCAAACCCTGGGTAGGAATCGCTAAAGCATGAAAAAGGTTTTTATCTAGGAAGTATAAAAAAAATTTCCCAGCATTCTGTGCAACCAGAGAATGCTGGGAGTTGTAGTTTTTAAATATGTGAAAAGTTCAACACCCATGTTCTATATCATTAGGCTGTATTGTATCTATATACATTCATTAGCCAATGGAATAAAGCAGAAGCTTACTGCTAACAGAGAACGCTGGGAGCTGTAGTTTTCAAACTGTGAAAGGTCAGTGAGATGTGTTTATTATTATTATTATTATTATTATTATTATTATTATTATTAGGGCAATGCTAGTATAATAACATACGCCTGTGAGGTACCTTCTATTATTAGAAGGCTCTATGTCTTATATACTTTGGGGAGCGTTTAGCACCTTTAAAACGTATAGCGTTTAGCACCTTTAACCCTACCTCACTTTAACCTATAAAGCTAATCAGTATCTTAACATAAGCAGCTATAAATGTGGAACTTGGCATACTGATTACTAATAAGTATGAACATAGCATGTTTATCTGGATCCTGATTAGGGTCTCAGGTCATCCAGTGGGGCAGGATTGTCCAGGTCTATTCTCAGACCTGCAGGATTATCCTATTTGGTTTCCCTGGGTGCGGTCTGAGTAACAGCTTAAAATATCCCTGTATACGATTCTATATCCCACATAGCAAAACATACACACACAATTTCCACTGTGAACCAACTTTTGCTAGTATTATATATAAATATAAGCTGTGGTGTCCTATATATATTCTAGTTTCTGTCTTTCCAAGTCCTTGACTTTGCTGTTGGGCTGCAAAATGCATTTATTCTTTCTCCATTTTAAAATGTTCCTGAATTGGTCGTTAAACTTCTGCAAATTTACAGCTAAAAGGATAACAATTTTAAGACTAATGTCACCTTCTTTAGTTAATTTCTCTTTGAATTACTCCTAAATTTTTCAGCAGAAAATGTACTTAAGACAAATTTCTTTTCTACAAGGAAATGTTTATTAAAGTTAAACGACAGACAGACTTACTATGTACCTACGAAAAAGCTTTTGCACCTAATGAATATTGAAAAAGAACATACAAAATAACAGAGATCCAAAAAAAAAAATAAATAAATTTTTTTCCAAATCAGCTTTCAAAACCAATGGAATCTGTGTTAGGACAGAATGCAAATTAGCATTTGTTTTTCTAAGGTCAAAGGAATGGGCACAGGGCCACATACAGACTTCTTAAGATTTATTATGTGAATAAAAAATCATGTCTACTTAAACAAAGAAACTATGTATTTAGATTTCATCAAACACTGCTGCTTAGATAAAATACATCATTTTGACATTTGCTCACAGATCCGCCAAGAAGGGCATTTTACTAGCAGTTAGATTTCAAACATCAGCAGTTAAAAATATGATCTAATAAAAGTTATGCCATTTTTAACTTTCGGAGTATTCTAAATGTTAAAGTTTTTCTCATCTTGAGATCACTTATGGTTTTCCTATGGCCTTCCAAACCGGGAATACTTCCCTTACTATTCAGTGATTATAAATATAGATGACATCACCAGTTTAGTGAACTTTGTGAAAACAGAATTAGCCACAAATTATCTTTCCTTAGATAGTCTGCTGAGCTCGAGGGCCTTTTTGGGATATTTTCAGAAGCATTGCATTTTGTACACTTTCTGCTGTCTATAATGTTCTGTTGTAGATAAACAAATAAATATGCTCATAACAAGTGCTTTGCAATCTGTTCATCTCTGTGTAAAACAATGTAGAAATCACAGTGCTAAGGTGAAAAAATTAGGTTATACTCATACAAGCTGTTGACATTCCCAAATTTATGTGTCTAAGTTTGTCTCCAGCTTATTCTTTTCATGGAATCAGGACTATATAGTTCCTTCCTAAATAAGGATTTTTGGCATTGGAAGTTGAAAGGCTTGTTCAATGTGACTAGTACTGACTAATGTGACAGTATACTGACTGCTCTGTGTAGTGAGGGCTGCAATGGCAGATTACCTCAAAGACTACAAAAAAGGCCTACGTTAGCTAGGCATGTTAAATCCAGCTGTTTGAGCGGATTGTCAAATGACCTAGATCTGTAGCTGATTTGGCAGCACATAGAACAGCAATATGACAAATAAATGCAGAAACGCTGTCTTTCCACAGTTATCTAAAGGACTGGATTTGGAAGGTGCTATAAAGTCTGATTTATGACATGGGAAGATGCAAACATTTGTGTAAGAGATTTAACAATTATTCACCCGAAGTCAGATGTCAGGTCAGGTCAGGCCATCTTAAGTTGATTGACAAAACAGTCCTGTCTTTAGTCACCTTATAGAAAGGTATCCATGGTACAGTTCATTTAGAAAAAGGCAAAAAGAAATTTTTAAAAAAATGTATGGAATAGTAATGGCAAGTAGTATGTTAAAGAGAACTAAAGACAACATTTTCCATTCTGTTAAGTTTATAATTTAGCTGATTTGCCGACAAACTCCTTTCAACCCTACCAATGCCAGACAGGGAAAATGGAACCTCACATACTAGCTCTCTCACCTTCCCTCAAATGTGAGTTTAAAGGGGAACTAAAGTCTTCAGACAACATTGTCCCAATAGAGCACATTCACAAATATACAACAACTATATGTCTCATCTCTCCCTTTGCATGATTGATCCTAAAAGCTGATCAATCATATCAACAGCACAGATCCTTCCCTCCTTGACACAAACAGATGACTGTGCAGTTTTTGTTTAAACATTTAAAATATCCTGTCCCTAACAATGAATATTCATTTGCATACAAAAAAGAAAAAAAATCTTTGCAGGAAAAAAAAATCTGCAAAATAGCTAAATAATTTGTATTGCCCAAGGAATGGCACTAATTTTGCCCCAACCAATCACATTAGCTTTAAAATGGTAATAACATCTAATTGGTCAGGGCAAAATTAACAAAATTTTTAAATATAAGAAATTAATTGCATCTCACCGCATGTGTATGCATTCATGCTGGCAGGTAATTAAATGTCAGGGGAGCAAGCAGCTTTCAAAGTGTTATCAAGTGTTCTTGGTGAGGAGACAGCTACAGTTTTGCTAACAAATAAGACACAGAGACTAAAGGCTGGATTGCTGCTCTATAGTTTGCAACAATTTGTATACGTTTGTTTTGTATTCCTTTTAATATGAGGATTATGGGTTTCTGAGACCGCGATCGGGGGAGAGAGGTGGGTAAGGTAAATATAGGTATGTGGTCTGGGGGTGGACATGCCCTTTTAAGGTTAGTAAAAAAAAAATACTCCCCTTTTCCTTGAAAGCATTAAATTTGCATCAAACTTCCATCTGATTGGATTTTCATCTAATCTTACATTCTGAATAAACATGGCTGCATTAAAAAAAACAAATTTTGCTGTATTCCAGCTTTAAACCTTGGTACATTGCTTGTATATGAAGATTTGCAAAATTCCCAAAACTAAGGCTGGGTATACAACAGCGAGGTTTTGTCCCGACGCGCTTGCTACTAGCGATCGTTCAGCCAGGACAGTCTGTGATTTGGAATCATTACAACTGATAAAACTATACAGACCAGAATACAAAATTATGAATAATGGTGTTGCTAAAATAGCAAAGACTTTGAGGTATTTTTTTCTTAATTGCACACCAAACACAAAATTACAAGGCTTATTCCTCTTTCTTTAAAAAGTAGGTGAGATGTTCAGTATCCTACAATTTTTCCTAGAGAAAAGCATAAAAGAGATGCAGTGTAAGACATGGTCTCTGTTGTCATCAGGTCTAGAAGATGAGATATCACAAGGTCTTTTATGCAGGACCTGAGGTACAGAAGCAGAAATTGCGAGGTCAAGAAGAATAAGTTTAGCAAAAACAGTATAAACCAGGAAAAATTTCAAGCTCAAACAGTACAAACCTTTCCTTAACATTGGTGCATTAAACATATACATCCTTGCCCTTAAAATGTTTAATCAATCTCTGATAGCTGCAAGGTCTTCCTCGCATTAACATCTTATTGTGTACTTAACCCTACAAGATTATTAGCAACTGTCCAACTGCAGATCTGCAGAATATGGGATTTCAACCCCATATAGCCCTGCTAAATATAAACCTATGGGTTGGTAGCCACACTGTTACAAAGCAATAAGTAATTTTTCTCTCAAGAACGTTTTTAATTTAAAATTGGATTGCAATTTCATCACTAAAATGACACCCAGTCCCTCATTCACAGAGAACACCAGGCAGTGCTGCAGCTGTGTCTCCCAGCAATTGACAGCACAGGCAAAGAGTACACAGACATACCCATTCAACAATTAAATAAAATCACTCCCATATTCACTACCATAAAAGCAGAATACTCAGAGCAATAATGAGATCATCCCCAAAGCTCCATAGGAAGCAACTCGTAATGGGATGTAGAACAAGCACAGAAAGCCTTTAGTGAACCTGGAACATAACCATGCCAGCGGTTGTCCACTTAATAGGATTTAGCTCAATATCTTTCAGACAAATATGATGCACAAACAGCAAATAACATTTTAATCTGCAGCATTATCTTTAATGGACAGCGGACAGCATGCTGAATATAATTACAGTTTAGACAATTAAGTGCTTTTTCAAAACAAATTCAGAAAACTGGAACAAAATAAAAGATAAATGGTTATGAGGGAAGAGAGGGTCGTAGTAAATGTAGTCTACAGGGAGAGAGTGAATAAATTAAACAAGGGTGAAAAATCTATTCATCAGCTCAAATCTCTAAATAATAAACAAATCCTAGCCCAATTTTCGCCAAAACTGTTTGCAGTTATCTTGTGTTCCAGTATTCTGATCTTTATTCCAGGGCTTAGTAAATGTCATAGTTCTTTATTTTTCTTTTGACCAAAAACAATAGAAACAGACCTAAATCCCCCAGTGGCCTGAAAAATAACACGGTCGCACTTTTTTCTTTCTGCTATCCCCTGCCTGCAGTGAGAATTAAAGCAGCACTGCAGGGACATGTACTTTCCATTTACAGGACAACAGTGTTCCAAATGACGATTTGCAGGCAGGGAGAGAAGAAAAAAAAATGTGAAGAAGCGGAAACAATTGACTAACTGAACATTAGCATGATTAACTTTGTAAACTGATAGCGGCCATAGGGTCATCCTATTGCCAATAAAGATATTATTTGTGTTTAAGAATAGCTAGCACTATATGTAACAAACAAGATACAGATAAGTAACACAAGCTAATTTTACAAGACAAAAACAGTAGGGGCGACAGCCAGATCAGCAGTACAGGTTTGCAGACAAATGTGTTACTATAAACCATTTGTTACAAAAATAATCTTGAAGTAATATGAATGTATAATATTTAAAGAAATACACTGGAAATATATGTGTTACTTTGTGTTGGGACTTTCTCAAGCAGGAGAAAGCAGAGGAAATCTCAGAGGGGCGGAGCTTAACATTCAGCGAACTAGTAACAAGACGTCAGCAACTTCAAGGACAAAGCTAGGCTCTGGAGGGGCATAGGTAAAAAAAATATGGCAAAGGTATTTTTAAAGCTGCAGCTTCCAAATGAACATAACTTTATTTTACAGTGCACTTATCCTTTAAAAGATTTTTCAAAGATGACAGACAGGATCTGCATACACACGTCTGAGCATTCTCCCTATAATTTTGTCCCAACCATTCTGGTGTTAGCTTTCAAATGTTAAATAGGATCTGATTGGTTGGGGCAAAATTAGCACGTTTTTTAATAATAATAACTACCGTATATACTCTGAGTATAAACCGGTTTTTCAGGCTGAAAAATCAGCCTGAAAACTTGGACTCGGTTTATACTCGAGTCAGTAGCTTACCTGAGCATTCCGACAGCCGCACGATCTTTCTGTGTACTGGCGCGCCGGCCTGACGTCACTGCCCGGCGCCAAGCAGTGACGTCAGCCGCGCCCAGTACTGGAATGAGCGCGCGGCTGCCGGAATGCTCAGGATACCGCACCTGCCGGAAGCCCTGGATGTAGCAGAGCCCTTGGATGTAGCAAGCCCTTGGATGTAGCAGAGCCCTTCGATGTAGCAGAGCCCTCGATGGAGAGAGGGGAGAAGAGCCCACAGGTAAAAACTACTGGTGAGGGGGGCATTCAAGATGTTTGGGAACTACAACTCCCAGCTAATAAAGCATGCTGGAGTTGTAGTTTCAAACATCTGAATGCCAAGTGAGGGTGGCATTCAAGATGTTTGGAAACTACAACTCCCAGCTAATAAAGCATGCTGGGAGTTGTAGTTTCCAAACATCTTGAATGCCACCCTCACTTGGCATTCAGATGTTTGGAAACTACAACTCCCAGCATGCTTTATTAGCTGGGAGTTGTAGTTTCCAAACATCTTGAATGCCAAGTTTCTACCCTCGGTTTATACTCGGTCAACAACTTATTAGGATTTTGCTAAATTGGGTACCTCGGTTATAACTCGGTCGGTTTATACTCGGTATATACGGTATCTCTCTGATAGTGTTTCAAATAAATGCATTGGAAATTAGAATTCTTCCTTGCTCTTTACAGCTGTAATGTAGTTTTTTTAAAAATATGGTCAATAAAATCCAGCCAGATGGATTTGAAAAGCTTAACCTTCCTTATCATGAAGCATTGTCCTGTTATCTTCATTTAAGCAGAGTGTTGCTATCTTTCTTCATAAAGTTTCCTTAAGGAAGGTCGTACATTGAATGCCTAATAACATAAGCCTTGATCACTTCCCATCCCCTAATTACCTCATTAATCACTTCCAATTCTATGAACAGGGCCAAACATGCTTGCATTTCCAAAACCAGCTACAGATAATACTGAATGTTTCAATCTGTATACATTTAGCTGTCCTGTGGGAAGATGGGAGTTTTCAGTCAGTAGCAATTGGAAAACTACTGCTCAGGGTTACTATAAAACACCTAAAATTACTGTACAGATTAGTTATATTAGGTGCTTGCTAACAAGATGAGTCCTGTAGAAGATAAGTTCAAGACCAATGGCTCTTTTTGCCCTAATCTAAAATCAGCCCTTTAATTCACCGACTAAAAGGTAATACCAAAAAGGTAGCCATTTAAAATTATTTCTCATGCAACAAAAAAGTAAGTGGTCCATTAGACTCAGTATCTGACATGCGGATAAACCACACTAGTGCTAAAAAAATACACAGAATAACCAGACAAGGCCCAACACCTGCAAATTATGTGTGTGGGCACCAAAGCGTTACTACAAAACCAAATAAAAAAAAAAAAAAAAAAAGATTGTGGATACAAGTTCAGTACGATTATATCAGGTTCAAAAGGATATTAAAAAAAAAAAAAAGATTAACATAGTACATGGTATTAATGTTGAATAAGACATATGTTCATCTAGTCTAACCTTTATAGCCTACTTATTAACTCCTTTCTTCAATCTTAAAGGATGTCCACGAGTCCTCCGACATGACCTACTGGTGAACAATACACCCAGAGAGTTATTATATGGCCCCATTAATAGATTTATATAATGATCACATTCCCACACAATTGCTGCTTCTTCAATGTAAACCCCTAACTTATCTAATCTGCCTGCATAGCCAAGCCATCTATTCCCCTCCATATTTAGTTGCCCAATATTATCATGATCCCTATTACCTAAGGTTCATAATGAGCTCAGAGTTATTAGATATTACCAGATCCAACAAAGCATAGTAGGAACAACAACTGGATAACTTTTGAGGTGCTGGCAATTCCCTTACTCCATCGCCACTTTCTCAATGGCATTTGGTGGCGTATAACAGACACCTACAATTAATTTACCAACCTTCTTGCTTCCTGTACACAACTCCACCCATAGTTTCAGCCATATCATTTATACCCCTAGCTATTTCATCTTTTAGATTTGGCATCAAATCTTGTTTAACATTTATACTACCCCCTCCTTTCTATTTATCTATCATGCCTAACAAGGAGTATGCTTTCCAATTTTCCACCCAGTCTGTGAATCATTTAGCAATGTTTTTGCTTTACCAATCACACTTTCCTTTTAAAGCTATTCGTTCTAGTTCCCCTTTTTAGATTATCATATATTTCCACACTTTGATGTACATGCCTCCCTATCCCCAATGCTTCTCCCTCCGGTATCTTATTAGCCCGCTGCTTTCCTCTCTATAGGCCCCAGTACAGTCCAAAATACCTTACCCCCATACTAGTTTAAAATCTTCTCCAGCCCTCTAGCCATCTGCAGCTCTAAAGCTGCAATAGCAGCCACAATGCACGACAAATCAGTCTAAACACAGTTGCGTGTCTGAATCTACTTAACAAAGCACCTAGATACAACAATGCAGAAGGATAGATATTTTGGACAATTTATAAAATAAACTTATAGAATGAATACCATAAAGCAGAGCTAGTTATCAAAAGTCATAGGGCTTGTTGTGCTGATATATGTTAGTTGGTAGCATACATTATTTGTAAGTATTAATGTGCAGAATACAACTGTCTGCATTACTGAAAACTTTACCATATTGTGGCACAACTATACTAGCTTATACCCTGCTCCACGCATACATTGTACCCAGGGTGATGACCAAACTTCCCCCTCTGGGTGTCGAGAAAGCACGTTTGATCCGAAACATGTAGCACACCCGTTTCCACATTAAAATCTGCACTTTTTTTTCACAGCTACAGTCCTGTGTTGATATATGCCAAACCTATCTTTGTCATTTGGGTGACAAAAGTTGATTCTCCTCACTATGATATACCAGTATACAAAATTTGTACATATATGGGTATATGTGCTTGGGGTTTGTTTTAAACTTATTTCATGTGCACTTTATACATCATAATGGTATTCCATTTCTATTAATAATTATTTTTGAATTTATTTAATCTGGAGTGCGCCCAATATTTTTCAACAACTGTTTTTCTTTTGTTTATCAAATATACCTGTGTCAAACATGCAAAATCCTGTGTCAAACATGCAAAATTGTTCCCTACCGCAAGATACAAGTCCTGTAATATCTTTGACTGCCAAAGGGAAATTCCAAATAGCTTATGCATTAGAGCATTGCACACAGAGCATGTCTAAAATTCGTAAAGGCGTGCAATTTTACGAACCGCTACAAACAAGCGTTCAACCAACAGCCATTTTGGCAGATATTGCACGTATGGCCGTTTGGTAGGGCATTATAGATGGTCCATCCCGACGGATAAAACACACTGTAATTATCTCCATAATGTAGTTTGTGTGTTGGGTGCGGGAACGCATGTCTGTAATAGGTTTAAATCAGCAAGAAAAAAAGGAGTGTTGAAGACTGACTGGAGGATGACTTACCACACAGGAATATGTTTGGTTAGGAATAAAATTTTCTGGCCCCCCACAGCTTGCCTATATTGTGTATGACTGCCTTTACTCTCTGCTCTCAATGAGACTTCTTATATATGAAAAATATATAAACTACAGCCAATAGTAATTGGTTAAAATAATATTAAGGGACACACCTTTACCAAGGTGCACTGAACTTCCAGCAGCAATGAAGTTATTGAACAGGCTGCAAAAATCCCTCTGTCAGCATTTTGTAGGCTGTTTTTAGTTATTGAGTGTTATTGCACAATGCTGCCACTTCCTGGTTGTGTAAGGCCATTTAAGTATGAATCAGTTCATTACTATTAACTGTTAAATCAGTTTTAGATTTTCCACAGTTAATTTATTTTTGCTGAAATTAGCTTATTAAATCAAACCCTGACAAATTAAACACAGAATTGATAACACTACTTAAAATAGTAAATTTCCTATATCTAAAACCAAATAGCACAAATAAGCACATTATCTATTTAATGCTAAAAACTATCCCCAAGAAATGTAGGACAGATGGAGATATCCGGAAGCCCTGGGTAGACACAACTTGGTCCTAGGGATGAAGAATTAATATAGCCTGATTATTTCCCAGTTTGGAGTTACAATGTGTACTTTTAATTTGCTCTATGACTCATGCAGGAATTGTAAGCACCAGCCAAAATTTTGCAATTGAATTAGGATTATAGTAGTTTGTGGCAGTCACTCTATCAACTACCTACAGGCTAGCCTTCATATTACAAGTTTAATCAAGCAGGCTATTCCTTGAACATTGCTTCTTTAAAATAAGTTTTCAAATGAGCTTTGTAAAATATGATGGTCTTGAAACACGGGGGGGGTTTGTGCTTGGTGAAAAGCTTATGTGTGGAGGACAAACATAAATCACTAGTTTACCTGGTATTACACACAACTTATTCATTCGGTTTATTTGACCCACTGGCTGAAAATAACCCGCTTGAATTAAGTCAAGCAGGAATAATATTTAGTATTTTTCTGTAATGTCTAGAGAACTGCCTAAAGTCTACAAAAAAGGATGTTTTGTAGCTATTGATCCATAAACTCACAGGTAGGTAGAAAGGGCAAAAGGCCTTCCTGTGCATTTATATCAGTCTGTTTAATTACAAAAGACTGAGAAAAACGCAAAGGTATCCTGTTTTTTCACATAACTGTTTTGTTTAAAATGGAGAAAACACAGCTTTCATTCATATAAATTGATATGCACTTAATTACAAACAGCAAATTTGCATTTATTATAAAAGAACTCCTTTGTGTAACATAAAAACCTTCCCCCCCTACCTATTCACTGAACCAAGAAGCTGACAAGCAGCATATATAAAGATTTGTGTGGGGTGTGTTACAGAAAAAAAATAAAAGAAATAATGCCATTTACATGCAAAAACACGTTTATTTTTCCCCCACCAGGATGACAGTATGTCATTTACCTGCCTGACCAGCACAATTGGATGCTGTGATAAAAACCTCCTTCTCTTTTCTTACTCATTATTATACCACAACATACACATCCCAAATATAAAGATCCACACCCAATGGAACCCAGAGTTAGGGGGATCCAAAAATATATACGGTATAACGCAGCTTTAATGTAAATTAATAAAAATGTTCATCACATCACAGAAGGCATAAACTTTTATGTTAACCTGCAAATTATCCAAGAGCCAACAAGTTGCTGAAACAGCTGAATGAGGATAAGTTGTGTGTGCATGTCATAAGCAAAAATTAAAAATAAGCAGCGAATTCAAGTCACTTCAGTCCTTAAAAACCCAATATACCTTAAAAGAGCAGTATTCTAGAAACAAATGCACTGTTTACATGTGTCATGCTTGTCTTTAAAAGGGCCCTTAAAATTAAAACTTATTACAGGTTAAGCACCCCCCAAATCCCTGAACTGTAATAGTTAAAATCTGAAATATACAAGTTTAACCTGTAATCCTGCACAATGTTCCGTTCCCATGTTCCTGCTTCCTGGTTCCTCCAGTTAGCAACTGTCAGTTAGGATTTCACAGTTGACATCACAGCCAATGACTGAATGTTTATCTCCTAGCTGCCCTTCTGAGCATGCTCAGGCTCAGTACCAGGTCACTAAATTGCTCAGTTTCCATGAGGCACCCAGAAGCATATTTTAAAGAGGCAATTGTTTCTAAAAGATTACCTTCTTAGCTTCTGAGTTCCCCGATGCAGTAATCCTATCAATCCTGCATTGCGGG
Source organism: Hymenochirus boettgeri (assembly GCA_019447015.1). Classification (NCBI taxonomy): domain Eukaryota; kingdom Metazoa; phylum Chordata; class Amphibia; order Anura; family Pipidae; genus Hymenochirus; species Hymenochirus boettgeri. The sequence continues at coordinate 262,601,850 of CM033476.1, read as the reverse complement.
AAACTGCAATACAAGAGAGAGGGAAATACTACATCTCCCTGATAGGTCCTGCATCCAGCAGATACTAATGGGACAGGTAACATGCTTGGTGTAGAGGCAGGTTGTTGGTGCCAGTGCAAGTTATGGAGTGGTATTTGATTTACATCCTCCTGTCCATGTATCTACAGATCAAATGCCCCAATTACAATCAGTAGTTCTACCAGGCCTAATTGCCAAACCTATTTTAAACAGGGTGCATGTGATGGGGGAACTATATATATATATATATGCTTATAACAGAAGGTACCTCACACAGCCTCATGTTATTAAAATAGCATTGCCCTAATAATCTAACATTTACACATATTTCTCATTCCCATGTTACCTAGAGAAATGGGTGGGTACATGCAAAGTATTATCCATTATATCCTCTTTCATACAGATCTAGTTGAAAAACTTGCTTCAGAGAACTTTTTAATAACTGATAACTGGTTTTTATTTCAGTATTAAATCCTTGGTATACCTGCCTGGCTTTACCACTAAGCAAAAAGCTAGGTACTTGCAAGAGAGGACCTTCATCCCAACCATTAATAATGTCTGCCAATTTCAATTGTTCTAGCCAATCTCCCTAGTTCCCCCATCACATGCACCCTGTTTAAAAATAGGTTTGGCAATTAGGCCTGGTAGAACTACTGATTGTAATTGGGGCATTTGATCTGTAGATACATGGACAGGAGGATGTAAATCAATACACAGGAGGATTTAAATAATCAGTAATAGCAGCCTCCATAGCTTAATACAAAAAACAAATATACAGAGAAAACAAGGAGAATCAATGGTATTACCAGCACCTCTGCCACCAATTTGTTCCAGATCAGTTTTATGGAATTATTATGGATAGCATGGCACACAAAGCAGACAGTGCACTTTCTTTAAACAAGATGAACCAGTTTTAATTACATTTAACAGTAAGTATTGCAATGATTTAATAACAAAACATAAACAGTTTCCCCACATAACATATGCAGTAATGGAGTACCTTATATACTCGAATACAAACTAGAGTTTTTCAGGCTGTAAAATCAGGCTGAAAACTCGGCCTCGGTTTATACTCGAGTCAGTCACTAACCGTAGCAATAATAGTATAGTATTTGAGGTTGAATAAGGACATGTCCATCCAGTCCAATCCATCTAGCAATATCCTCATTTCCTGCCTAACTGTTGATCCAGAGGAAGGCAAAAAAAACCCACCAAATTTATGAAGGGGGAAAAAATTCCTTCCTGACTCCAAGTGGCAATCGGAAATTTCCCTGAATCAACTCTACTTTATGAATAAATACCATTAACTTGCAACATTCCTTGTTTGCAGAAACTCATCCAGCCTTTTTTTGAAACTGAACAATGAACCTGCCATAACAACGTCCACTGGAAGATAGTTCCATAGCTTTACCGTTCTCACGGTGAAAAACCCTTTCCGAACTTGAAGACTAAACCTTTTTTTATTCAAGTCTTAAGGGATGTACTGGCGTAACAGCTGACATCACTGCCCGGCGCCGAGAAGTGACGTCGGCCGGCGTGCCAGTACAGGGAGTGAGCAAGCAGCTGCCGGATTGCTAAAGTTAGTTACAGACTGCAGTTATACCGGTAGGATAGAGAGGCACACAGCAATGGAGAGCCCACAGATGCATGAACACAGAAGAAAGCCCAAGAAAGCAGAAGGTACCCACTTAATTGGGTAGGAGGGTGAGGGTGTAGATGTTTGGAAACTACAACTCTCACCTACTAAAGCATGCTGGGAGTTGTAGTATCCAAAACATCTGGAGTGCCAAGGAATGAGAATTTATTTGGCTTTTAAATGAACAGCGGAATTCTCATACATACTGGATACATATCCAGTATGGCTATTACTGTATGTGGAATCTGCTGTCCATTTAAAGGGAAACTAAAGCCACAAAACAATACAGAATCAGAAGGAGAATGGCATCTATTGTTGCTTTCTGATTCTGTATTGTTTTGAGGCTTTAGTTGCCCTTTAAATGGACAACAGAATTCCCATACAGTAATATGCCATACTGGATTTGTCTTACAGTATGGGAATTCTGCCCTCTATTTAAAGGGCAACTAAAACCTCAGAACAATACAGAATCAGCAGGCAGTAGTGGTCATAATTTCTACCCTCGGTTTATACTCGTCAATCACTTTTATTAGTTTTTCAGGTAAAACTATTGATCTCGGTGCATACTCGGGTCAGTTTATACTCGAGGATATACAGTATATTTTGTTGCAACACTTTGAATATTGACCATGCCTGTATGTTGTGTGTCCTTGTACACTTATATGTTGCCTCAGAGTTTGTATCAATAAGGTAAATTGTCTGTCCAATAACCTGTATTCCCAGCAGGTGGTAAAACCATTTTATACACAGGATCTTGTTTTGCATTCAATAAGGACATCACACTGTATAAGGGATCACACCAAACAGATCATTTCCATCAGGAGAATACACCACACACTTCTATCTACTTTCGCTTTCTCTCCTAGCCATAGAGAGCAAGGATTTCTTGTCTTTTGTTACTCACTGCAGCTCCTGTATACAAGGAGCCTTGGTGTATATGTCCATTACAATTAACATTACGTCTTGTGTAGCATACTGAAAACTTTTTTTGGTTTTATGACTGCCACATGTTTTAAAACAGCACATTATTGGAGGTTGTACTGACACTACCATTTTCCAGTATTCACATGGAGACCCCTTAGTAGTCACAGGGGTTTGGTTTAACCTCCCATTTTGACCATTTCATATTAAAATAGGAATCTCAGCTCTGTAAGTAAGTTTATATATTTTGTACAAGTTGTATATTTTGTCTTTTTCCAAATAAGTCAGTGCTATACTAATACACCTTTCCTATATGTAATATCCTATACCCCTACCTCATTGGTAGCTCCAATACTCAAAACTCAATACAATCTCCTATGAAGATATAAATATATTTATATAATATAAAGGATAACCACAGATTATATTTATACATAATATAACCACAGATTATATTTATACATAATATACATAAAAGGCTCAAATTGGGAGCGTAAGTGGAATATTTTCATTAGCTATGTCACAGTGTTTATTATAAGAAAATACATTGTACCATCCCAACCGCCGGTTTACTCTTTGCGGTCACACCCTCTCTGCAGCTTCTGGCTAGCAGAGCGCTGGAGGAGCGAAGGTCTGTATTGTAAGTAACTTTCTTGGGCTTTTTATTTAGAAAAGTAAATTGGCGGTTGGGTGGAGATACCCTTTAAAACACTCCTCTTTAACCCTACCTTACAGTTGATCTAGAGAAAGACCCCCCCCCCAAAAAAAAGCTAAAATGGGGACGACGACTTTCCCAGCTCCAAATGACAATTGGAAAGTAGCCCTGGATCAACCAGAACTACAGTTTTTGTACCAATAATTTTCAATATTTTTTAGAGACTTATCTAGCCCACTTTTAAATATTTTTAATGAACTTGCCATTACCTCATCTGCTTGGAGACGGTTCCACAGTTTCACCATTCTCACTGTAAAGAAACCTTTCTTAACCTGGAGATTAAACTTCTTTTCTTCTAGTCTTAATGGTTGTCCACGAGTCCTCTGATGTGACCTATTAGGGAACAATGCACCAGAGAGTTTATTGTTCCACATACAGCTCCCATACCCTTTCTGGCTGTTTCAAACCCATAATATTTTTAAAAAACAAAACAAAACTATCAGTGAGTTACGGAGGATTAATCTTGGATGACCTGAGGTTTGGAAAAGAAAGTAAATCCCGCTCAGTTTATTTATCTTTAAATTGACAGCTTTGCAATTGTTCTGAAGACATAACCGTTTTTAAAGCTGTACACAGCCTTAAGATGAAACCAATAAATACATAAACCTTATTTAGTATAAAAAAATAATGTGCCCCTTCACATAATATATGGATATAATGTCACCTCGGAGTTCCCTGTCCAAAATTAGCAAAATGCTTTCTTTAATGAGCTACACTGAAATATGTCCCTTAACAATGTGCATACCTCAAAGACAATTGTTAGGCATCAAACTCATTTCTTAATAGAATTATTTATCACTGGGCTAAGGACACAGAACAAGCATTCATCATGCAAGCTTAACTGGTTGGTAGACAAGACACCATTTACTCCCTAGAATATAATTATTTTTATTAACGCTTACATAGTTAAGGGCATGCAAGCAACCGTTTGCAACTACCAAAGGTATCCTTTGGGCTTTTGAGGTTTTGTAATCTGCACAAATGAATAAATTAGAAAATAACAGGATTTTATATTTATAACTATCCTATCCAATGCCTCTTTGCACATTTAGTTGTTTTTTGTTTTGTTTTTTTGGACTTCCACACTGTTTCTTTGCCTTGAAACTGTGCAGGTGCAGATAAGATTAAAGAAGGATAAAACAAAATGTATACAATTTTGCAGAAGAAACCACAGTGTGGAGATAGCTGTGCTTTTATGCTGAATGTTTATATGTTAGCAGAAGCTCAGAATTAATTAGCTCATTTTACCCAGTGACGCTGGCTGAGCAGCCCTCTTCTCTGACTGGCTGCACAACTAAGCGGGGATGGTTGCAGGGGGATAAAGGCATAAAGGCTCATTTACCGTATATATTCGAGTATAAGTCGACCGAGTATAAGCCGAGGTACCTATTTTTACCTCAAAAGTATGAAAACATACTGAATGACTCGAGTATAAGCCGAGGGTTGAAATTATGACCAATACTGACTTCTAATACTGTATTTAGTTGCCTTTTAAATGGACAGCAGTAGTCCCATACAGTAAAAGACAAATCCAATATGGCTATTGTTGTATGGGAACAAAACATTCCCCCCAGAGACCCCCCAAGTTCAGTGAGGTAAGTAAGAGAGGTAAGTATTCACTATTTAATTAGATCATAATAAGTACTGTAAATTCTTTCCCTCCAATCCGGCTGCCGATCGCTCTGTATGATAAGGTAACACATTAGAATCAAGTGTTCCTGCTGGCACTCTGCACTCATCTGCAGGCTGATGCCCATATTCAGCACCTGTCTCACTTACTGCCCGACGCCGAGTATTGACATCACTACTCGGCGCTGGGCAGTAAGTGAGACAGGTGCCAAGTATAAGCCGAGGTCGGGTTTTCAGGCTAATGTTAAAGTCTGAAAACCTCGGCTTATACTCGAGTATATACGGAATCAAATTTGCCCATGCTTTTAATTTGCAGCAACCAATCAGATAATTCCTTTTTACTAGTCTACTACAGTTTGATAACATCTGATTGGTTGCTGCAGATTAATAACACAGGCAAAATATTGCACCTTTTATTTAATAAGCCCCATTGTCTTTAGTATGCAATAAACAATATATTTTGCTTATCACCTGTTTTTGTAGCATATGCATTGAGGGAAGAAGAATTATGCACAACAGCATAGTTTTGGACATAGGGCCTCCCCTAATACAGTTTATGATAACATCATCGGCTTATATATGGGCACAATGAATGATCATATATCTCCACATCTGGCAAATTCATAAACAGATTACGATGGAACCTATGGGCACCTTAAAGGGACAGTTCAGTGGAAATTATCAATATTTGTTAAATAGTTAGTTTGTGTAATGCTTTCTTAGTTATTCTACATATTCTCTCCCATTTTGAAAAATCAGTTGATTTCATATTCTTTGCTGTTCCCTGCTGTTGTCCTTAGTGAGCTGACATTTCAGTTTCTAACGGTCCTTCTTTCCAGAATGCACCGCATCCTTGGAATGTTCCTTACAGTAATTTCTACGGATTGGCTGTTGGATGGGTCAAACATGCTCCGATCTCTACTGAGCAACTGAATCAACCCAGGCTCTGGGTCAAGGCCAAGACCATAATGGTCTGTTATAGGGGTCCTTTAAACAGGAAGTCATCATTTCAGTTGCATTTAATTTAAATGCTGAATTGGCAGATTAAAGTCATTGGGATAAAAATATACTGCTCTTGTTTCTGAAAAGCATATGTATTTGCACTGAACTTTCCCTTTTAAGTGAGCATGCACCAGAAGACCGATGATAACAAATATAAGGAAGCAAGACAGATATTCCAAATGCTATAGATTGGACACATTTTGAATCTGGTGAAATCTGCCATCTTGGCTTGTTCTCAAATTAAACTGTTGCTTGGATTATCTACATCTATTGCATGTTACTGATATTATAATCCTTTGTTAACTGAACATTTTAAACAAGGAAAATATAGCCTGCTGACTTTATTTACACTGCTGTATTTTACTGTATAATGTAAACCAAACGTGACACTTGCATAATTACATAGCTAGACAAAAATGAGAGTTGCTATACAGAACATCTCTGATAGAGGTATTAGGACAATAGGGTTTGTAGCAGTGTTCTGTTTGTCTGTTTAACAAAAGCTTGCTAAGGCATCCAATAAGATTGCTGTCCCTCATGCAGAAACAAAGTCTGTAGAGACAATAAGCAGTTATTCCCACCTTATCTTTTAATGGAAAATAAATGTAATGTTTTAATGTGTTTAGTGTAAATATACCTTGCTGTGCTGTGGAAAACAAAGGTGTGTACCTCTGATTACTTTCCCATAGGAATACAATGGGCATGGGAATCACTAGTCAAACAAATATTGGGCAATTACCAATAGACTCTCTTCAGATGATGACTATGCATAAAAAACATCAGCTCAATTTCTTTAAAGCAACAAGTGGTAGAAAAATACCATGAACTATGTTTTACAGATTATAAAAATATCACTTTTCCCATTGAAAATTATTATTATTTATTACGTTTACCTAGTATCCTGCCAGGCTTTAGCTGCATGCCTCTAGATTTGTAACTATACTACTTTTTAAATGGAAAATGTTGCTAGCTGTATAGCCAGCCACATGGTGTGCATGGAATGCTGAGAGCCAGGGAGAAGGAAGTTTCCCAGCAATGTAACCAACAAAAAAATTCTCTCTGCAGCCAGTACTGCATACTAGGGGCAGCTGGAATCTTTCTCTTGAAACCTGTCATATTCGCAGGCCATTGATCTGTACACTCCCATTGTAATAAGATTCTGTTGTATAAAGCGCATACTCCTAGTGTGTTAGCTAGTAGAGATTCCATATCTCCTCCTGTCTTATTAGATTAGCCTGCTAAAAATGGTGAAAATAAATAACTGAGTGGGTGATTGTGGTGCATTGAAGTTTCCTTTTGTTATTTAGTCAGTCTGACCATTTACAGCATAAAAATACTTATGTACAGTAATAATGTATGAAATAAGGCAAGACATCTCATTTTGGCTTCATTCAAGAATATGCTAAAAAAAAAGTTGCACATTTTTAAAATGTTAGTTTAAGGTTAATTTATTGGGTTTGCCATCCTTTAAGACAATAAATTTACAATCGTTAGCTAAACGATGGTAATATCAGATATATGAATAGGCCACTTTATGGGAAAAGGAGTTTTATAATATGAATTCAGTCCATGACATTTTAGCGTTGTACCCACACCTTGATCAGATAAAACCGATACAGCACTGAAACATCATGGATTAAATTTATTTAATAACCCCCCACCCACAGACTTTTGGAAAAGGTTGTACTGGTCATTAGCCAGTGTCCATCTTTATGCACCCAGCATATTTATATTATATGATTTTTCTGCCATTTGGTGTGCCTATAGTCTCTTGGTCCTTAACTTTCTGTCAGATATGCTACTTGATCTCAGTGACCTTTTACAGGTTAGTATGTTCTCTTAAAAAACACTTTTTGTGTTAATCATACTATCTAGTCCAGCGTGTATCCAATATGGATATTATTGTGTTTTAGCCATTTGAAAAACATTCTAGATTAAAGGACACCGCATTTTAATTTTTTGCACAGGATTACAGATAAGCCTAACAAACTTTGTACAATGCAGAGATTTGTTATTTGTATCTGAAATCCTAATACATTAGATGCTTCCTTAAACACCGTCTGTAATGTGATTTATTTGTGTGCTATTAGTTTTAGCCCATATTCAGTGCCATGGTTCTTTTTTTCCTACTTGTTCTCAAAGGGAGTTATTAGTTTGTTGTTGTATCTGTGCAGGTGTAGACTCCCTAACACAAGACTCATGACACATTTCCACTGAGAGTCATTTCCTGTTTCTTATCTTTCCATTATCATTTATTTGTCCTGGTACAACACCACTCCTCTTGTTGTAACAAATTTACACATATCTATTTTCTTCTTTTATTCACTGACTAAACTGCCTTGGAGAGCAGTTAATGCAACATCAACACGTGCTCAAAGCCATGTACTCTTGCAGCAGTAAACCTATTCAAAAGACATTTGTTATCTAACTGATTCTCTTTGTTATCTTGTAATTAATATTTATATTTAGTGTCCATGTCAGGGACTTTGCATGCATTTTTCTTTAACCATTTGATGTAAGGCAATCTACAAAACCTTAAGGGTAACTATGGTCTCGTATTCTTCCAAACTAGTAAGGATTGTATAAAAAGCCTTCAAAATAAAAAATGGTGTGCCTGGGGGAGGACAGACTGGAGTGGCGGTAAGCCGGAATTGGTGCCTAGCCGGAGAAACAAGAGTCTTAGATAAAGAGCTGCGGGATCATTTGGTCTATCTTCTGACATATGGGTGAAGAGTGTGGTCCGTCCACGGGAGAGATAAGTATACCTCTAACCTGTGTGACCTGGCTTCTCACTAGAAGTCCCGTATTACTAGTTGTGCTCTGTAGGTGGATGTCTAAGCTACTGTATAGGATCGGGAGAGACCGTGGCTGGTTTTAATAACTGTGCTATTGGCTTACTTAGCCTTTGGACTAGGATCCTCCTCATGGTGTATTTTTATCCGGGGATGCCTGGATTGGGGTGTTTGTAGTGGGTGGTTTGGGAGGGAGGGTTTTGGGATATTTTATGTGTCCGTATTATGTTAGAATATATTGAACCAGGTATATTCCTGTTTTTATTGAGTGTACAAAAAACAATATTTTTACTCTTTGGAACCATTACGTGGATGTGCTTGTTTTAAGGGTTGGTCTTTTTAAGGGGAAGCCTGTTTCCCTGTTGGTTTTTTCGTACCTTCAAAATAAAACCTAAATCGCATCTCTAGATTATTATTATTATTATTATTATGGATTTATATAGCGCCAACATCTTCCATGGTGCTTTACAATTACATAGTCATACATTACATACAGGGTAATACATGTTATACAAAGTCATACATATTACATACACAGGTAATACAAAATATGAGTGTATGCTTGCCTGAAGAGGTGGGTTTTAAGATTACATTTGAAGGTTTTAAGGGATGGTGAATAACGGACTGACAGAGGAAGGGGAGTTCCAGAGCAGAGGGGTAGCACGAGCAAAGTCCTGAATACAGGCATGGGAAGAGGTGACAAGGGTGGATGAGAGGAGGAGATCGTTTGCGGAGCTGAGGTTGCGTCTGGTACGATATCAGTGGATCAGCTCTGAGATATATGAAGGGGCTGTGTTGAATAGTGCTTTATAGGATAGGCTAATCAGCTTGAACCGGATCCTATGCGTGATGGGCAGCCAGTGGAGTGACTGACAGAGAGGAGAGGCATTAGAGAAGCGAGAAGAGAGGCTTCTCTTGTCATCATTTAGGGATTTGTCCTGCCGCATCAGGAAATGTAATGTCATGGAACTGAGTGGGGTCTCCTGGTTACTTCTACTCCCCTCTTGCTCAGCAGTAGCCTGTTTTCAGGAGGTAAGAAAATAAAAATCATTGTTTGACTGATCGTAATGAGGTAATACCACAGCACTAAATTTTATTACAATTAATTACCATTGGACTTTATTTAAGATAAAATAAATGTGTGGCCAGGATTAGAATCACATGGACAATCTGTGCTTATCCAGATGTTACAAAGCAAAAACTCAACTTCTCCTGACAACCTTAACATTTTCTTTTGATACTAGAAGCTATAGTTAAGCTATATCGTAGGGGCTGTTAGTTTCCTTCCCTGATTTGATTTGCTGAGCATTTTACTCTCTACCTTAGTAAGTGGGGAAAATCATTCCTTGAATGCCCAAGATCTTTTGCTGGTTACTTGGGTTGTTATCCTGTGTGGAGCAATGATGGTATACTTACTGTGTGTTTAGAAGAATCTGAAAAGTATAACATTTGGTCTCCGCACTCCCCTTTAACAAAGAGTTAATAGTGCTGGGTGCTACTATGAAGCCATAGCCACTGGCCACTCAATCATATATGGTAGAAAAAAGGTATATAGCGCACTCCAGTCTTCAACAGTGTTCAGTGTATTTATTCACACATGTAACGTTTCGGTACCCGTGTGGTACCTTCTTCAGACAACATAATAATAAAAAAGTGCTCAGTGCATATATATATATAGCATATAACAACAGGAAGAATCTGCACATTTCTAATATTATATGTACATTTCAAGTATATGGATTAATGAACAATTACAACAAAGCAAACTAGAAAAACTGTATTGAAGGTTTATGGGTGGGTGCAGATTTTGCAAATTTAAAAAAAAACACCCAGATATTCACCTTTTTATAAATGGCTAAGTAGTCAATTTCTCAGGAGAAGCCTTTAATAAATTGAATGTTTCAACACAACATCAGTCAAACTAGAAGAGACTACAGTATGCATGAATAGATAGAGGATTATTTTAATAAAAAGTAAAGTAGAGTAACAGTGATCCAGAGATTTTCTCTCTGTTCACTTGATAATTGACCTTGGTAATTAGTGCCCCACTCAGAATGAGAACACCCTTGTTCCCAGGAGAATGCTCTGTGCTATATTTTGTAAGCACTAAATAGGACTATGCAGCTGCTTTGTCAGGGCTATAAATGTCCTGGATTATTTTCGTCATCCGCCAGTATGTTTCGTGGAGGAGGATTAAGGGTTGCCATTCAATGTACAGCATATTAAGATTTCTTATGTTTGGAAAAATCCGGATCACCTCCAAACATAGCTTGAGGTTTACAGTCAATCTAATATCCATAGACCTAGCGGTCTATAGAAAAGTTTGATTTCCATGATGTTTGATATGAAAATGAAATATAAGGATAAGTTCACATGGGCAGATGTTTTGGCTATGCTGACCGGTTGCTGCGATTGACCATTCGTATGGGCGTAAATAGCAAAACATATTTTGACGTGGTCCATAGAAGACCACATGATCACTCGTTATTTACCAACATGTCCTTTCGACCAACATGTCAGGTAGTTGCGGTCTGCACCTATGGGCCGGAAATACCTGCTTGTGTGTGCCCAGCTACAGCCTGCAGAGTGTATCTGCTTGTCATGTTAAACCAAACTTTGCCCTAGCAAAATAAGCCCAGCAGGACAGTGGGGCTACCTTGCATAGAAAGCCCATTGCATGGATATTATCAAGCAGCTGGTCCATCTTTTCTCACTCTGCTCAGCTGTCCTTGTAAACGACATCCCTCAGAGTGCTATTTATTGCATTGTGAAGTGTTTCTGACAAGTGAAAATGAACCAGTGGAATGGCAAATGTTTCATGAATTTTTACTTGCAAAATAATTAGCTTCCAGTTGAACTCTATTAGGCATTTCTGACAGTACGTTCTGCCCAGCTCCACTGCCTTTACCCCTGAGACCTACACTCATTACTTTGCTGCCATGACTGTTTGCAAGCACATTGTGTGTTCTGTTTATTCATGAAATCACTTTCTCCCTCTTGAAAGATCCTTATTATAAAGTCTGCCACTTTTATTCCCAAGACTTTAACATACAGTAGCACGCCACACTAAGGCAAAGCCTTTTTTACTACTATTGTAGAATGTCTAAACTAAATGAGAGGCAAAAGCCCAATTGCTACATCCCACTACATACCCACTACATACTATCAGGGCGCTGCACAGAGAGCAATGATGGCGTTTATATCACGCTAACAGGTATAACATGCATCTGGCTGTATAACTATAGATAACTATATGTTTACATTTCATACTCTTTATCATTCATATCTATTTTTGCCATTGTATTGATTTTGTTTTTAAATAAACCTTGTTTGTTAGTATTATCTGATTCTGTTACTTCTTGTACATAAAGCAAACAATAAAAAAACTGACACAATATAAACAACTCATCAGAAAGTTTATTAAGGTTGAATAGATACAATATAACAATACCTGTAATTGATGCCGATATAATATTAATCGCACATTTACGATATGTTATATATTTTGAAATACATTGTTACCAACTGCAAATAAATTGTCAATAAAATAAACTTAATAAAAAAAAAACAAAACTCAATTAAACTGCTACCATATGACAAGGTTAATTCTGGTATCCGGTAAAGGTACAGTGTAAAGCTCAATACTGAAATGGGCTTATAACCATTTTTCTCTTTGTCTTGCAGGTTAACGTGTATGTCCTGGGGAAAACTTTTCTTCTTTTGGCAAGAGAGCTCTGCATCAATGCTCCTGCTATAGGTATTTACATTATGCGATACTGTTACAAATACGGTACTTGTTCACATATTTTGCAGTGTATTGTTATTATGTTTACCAAAGTCTGGGTACACACTGAGGGACTATTTGTGCCGACCGAGCACTTGCTACGAGCGAGCGCTCGACTGGGACAGATGTCCGTCTGACGCGGCAAATTCGTCCGTGGCCGAAAATGGGATCGATCGAGCGTTCCCATAGGGAACCGCATGATCAATCATAATTTTTCGACACGTCTGATCATTCATTCATCCAATCCGGACGAACGAACGACTTGAGGTCGGTCACAGCTGGTGTGTACCCAGCCTTACATGTATTAGGTCCCAAGCACTGATTTATTAAAGCACTGCTAGTGATGGGTTTTCATTGGTGAATTCTAAACTGTAACAGGAGTTTGCAAACCCTCCCAAAGGAAATAAGGTAAAATATGCAGAAACATTGGGAGGAGACAGTTTTGTTCTGCATCACTTTCTATTTTATTAAGAATTGTAAGCCCTATACACAGTACCTGGGGCCTGGGCAGTGCGGCGGAGGATAGAGGGAAGATAAGTAACTATCAGGGCACTTTCTGGATATAAGATTATAGCGGTTGGGGCTGGGGGAACTATCCCTACAATATACTAACAGGGTTTTACACTAGGGGGAGGGAGAAATAAATGGGTGAGAGGGAGGGGGGAGGGATCTTCTGCGCATGGCAAAATTCCCCCGGAGGAGAGACAGAAGGCAGACCCTATATGGACTCTGCTATCCTCCTGGTTGCCACTTTTTTGGACTTGGGGGGGATTGCTGGAGAGCTATTTGGAGCCGGGATGTAAGGTAAGGATTTTATTACACTACACATTGGGGCCAGTAATGGGGGAAATTATAGTTTTGGGGGTGGACATGCCCTTTAAAATGATTAAAGGTTAAAGGAGAACTAAAGTCTCAAAATGAAACTTTTACATAAGGCAGCACATTATTATTAAAAATCTATTTTCTTATGAAAAAAATTCAACAAATATAGTGCTTTAATTAGGTTTTTAATTTTTTTGTAAAAGCATTATAATTGAGACTTTAGGTCTCGAATTCTTCGAAATTAGTAAGGATTATATATAAAGCCTTCCAACACACCTTCAAAATAAAACCTAAATCACATCTCTAGATAAAATTTGTGAGAAGTTATTGCTGGAGAAGTTCAGCAATCTTACTTCCTGCTTGAACACTGTTTTCAGCCATGTAACCAGCTTGTAGTCATGTGACCAGTCTGTCTGCATTAATAGGCTCCCCTTCTCAACTGTCAACTTTCCCCCCAGCATTAAGTCTTTAGTAAGCATGCTTCTCCCCAGGGGTGGAGGGGCAGGCAGAGGTAAGGTGATGTCACTCAACCTACAGGAAGCAGGAAGTTTGAACATTCACCCCAAATTAATTTCTCACAGGCTGAAGGCAGAGATGTGATTGTTGGCTCATTATAAAGGAAATACTGCAGGCTTTAATTTAATCCTAACTTGTTTGGAGACCACAGTTTCCCTTTAATTAGTGACAAAGCTATGTAATCCAGTATTAGGTGGAGGACACACTACAATGCACACTATTGCAGGCATCCCACCCCTCCCGGGAGTCGGGTGGGATGCCCTCCCGCACACCTGCGAGACCACCCCAAACTCCCGCAACCCAAACTTACCTGGCAGCTCCGCCTCCAGAACGCCTTCTTTTCTTCGGCACGCCTCTTCTGTGACATAATTTACGGCACGCTCCCCCTAACCACGCCTCTTCTGTGACGTAAATTACATCACATGTCAGATTCGGTAGGGTGGGATTTCTGCTATTGAACCAGAAACACGTGATTGTGCACATTGTTGTGTGCTTGTGCTGTGATTTCGAAAAAGGGTGATCGTATGCACTATGATTGCAGCGCAACAGATGACAGTGCACTTAGTGTGGCCAGACCAATTAGTCTATTGTGCGCTTTTTAACACGCGATCGGATTGTGCATTAAAGGTGGTAGTGTGGCCTAGGCTTTACTCTTAATACCTACATTGTTAAATTAAAGAAACACTACTTATATAGTAACTGACTGCTCCCTGGCTCCTCCTTCTCCCATCTCTGACATATGTTAGGCTAGGTTCACACAGGTCGATATTTTGGTCAGAATGACTGAGCGGCATGATAATTCAGTTGGTCGAAATAAAAGTGAAAAATGTCTCCTTAGCCACAATTTTTCGGTTATTTTTGAAGAAGAAAAACAAGATGGAAAATGACGGTCATTGAAAAAATAGATCTATCGTGTTAAATTTTGTAGTTTGGTTTTTCAATAGGCTATAGGATCGCTCATGTTGAATTATTGGCAATACCACTTTTATTCAGAACTGTCACACTACTAATTGCATTTTTTATCAGTAGTCTGCTGGTCAGTACTATCTGGTCAAAATTGAGTATAATGTTTAATTCCACCTCTTTCCCTACTTGATGTACCTAAAATGAGAATGCTAGGACCTCACCCCCTGGCAAGTAAACAAGATAGCGAGAACAAATACCTGAACTTTACAGCTCACCAGCATCTTCTCTCTAATTTTTGTTTGTATTACTGAATTGGTATCCTGTTATAGTTCCACAACACCAAGTACATTTTGTACTTGTGTATGCTCTACCTTGCGGTGGCTACGTGGGTATTTTTTATGATACCAACGCATCATAAAACTCATACTTACCTTTTTAATAGCAGCTAGCACAACTTTAAAGTGCACGTCCACCCCCAAAACTAAAATTTAAACCACTTATGGCCCCAATAAGTAGTTTAAAAAAATCCTTACCTTACATCTTTGCTCCTAATGGTTCTCCTGCAGTGCTTGTCCAGGAAACTGAAGAGTAGGAGTGGTCTTCCTGTGGGAAAGGTTTCTGCCCTCTCAAACCCCCCCACTGCTACATGCAAGCTGCCCACAGTAGGGACTGCTACATGCAAGCTGCCCACAGTAGGGACTGCTACATGCAAGCTGCACACAGTAGGGACTGCTACATGCAAGCTGCACACAGTAGGGACTGCTACATGCAGCTGCCACAAGTAGGGACTGCTACATCAACTGCACACAGTAGGGACTGCTACATGCAAGCTGCACACAGTAGGGACTGCTACATGCAAGCTGCACACAGTAGGGACTGCTACATGCAGCTGCACACAGTAGGGACTGCTACACGCAAGCTGCACACAGTAGGACTGCTACACTCGCAAGCTGCACACAGTAGGGACTGCTAACAGCGCAAGCCCCTGCGACACATAGGGACTGCTACACGCAAGCTGCACACAGTAGGGACTGCTACACGCAAGCTGCACGCAGTAGGGACTGCTACACGCAAGCTGCACGCAGTAGGGACTGCTACACGCAAGCTGCACGCAGTAGGGACTGCTACACGCAAGCTGCACGCAGTAGGGACTGCTACACGCAAGCTGCACGCAGTAGGGACTGCTACATGCAAGCAGCCCACAGTAGGGACTGCTACATGCAAGCAGCCCACAGTGGTGACTGACACATGCAAGGTGCTACATGCAAGTTTACTAGTGTGGTGACTGTTAATATAAGATTTATCTTTTGTGATAACACAAAAATAAGGAGATGTGATGTCAGGCAGACACAGGCAGGTTTTCACATGGCTACGCACATGCTGATGCTGGCCCTGCCCCCACCAAGTAGTCTTCCTTTTGCTTATGGAGAGGGGAACGGCGAGTTTCTTTTTGTCTATTGGTGCCTTTCAAATAGCAGTTTCTGATACAGAGACACAGACTTCCTGCTACAAATAGAACTTTTATTTGACTGTCTAAAGGTGCGCATCCACGGTCCAATATTTTCCGATCGGATTTCCGATCATTCAAAACTATCGTAAATCCGATTGGAAGAACCTTGCACCTTCAATCTTCCATAGATTTCAGGTCTGGTTCTGGTAGATGGGGTCGATGGGAAATTTTCCATCTTGCCCAATCAGTTTTTTCCCGATAGACCGATCGATATTGCCGATCGGTCTATTGAAAACTAGGAAAAATGTCTTCGATAATCGGATCAATTCGATCGGAATATCGATGCAATGTATGCCTACCATAAGTCTGCCATATGTTTTACACACACCACATAATTGGGTGCAATACTGAAACCTAACAGACATTAACGTTTATAGGTATCTTGGGTTTTGTTTGTCTGCACGCTTTGTCCCTTAGTGGGATAGATAAAATAATAAAAATATAGTATTAAATAGTGTCCAATATTAGTTTAAAATTGTGATTCATAAATAGTAAAAACCATAAACTAAAAGATTAAAACTCAATAATAAAAGCACTTACACCACAGTCTGGGATTTTGCCATCCAGAAAAACTCACAACCACTTCCTGGTATAAATGAGTGCTCAATGCTTTTTACTTTTTCATTCAGCTTCCTTAGGAATATTATAATTATGGAGTAGTATTATAAATTATGATTATATTACTCCTGAGGAAGCTGAATGAAATAGCGAAACGGGTACTGCCCAATTTGAATAATGATTTTTTTAACCTCTGAAATAGTTTTATTTTATTTGCACTGAATAAAGACACCTACACTCATTTATACCAGGAAGTGGTTGTGAGTTTTTCTGGATGGCCAAATCCCAAACTGTGGCGTAAGTGCTTTTATTATTGAGTTTTAATCTTTTAATGAATGGTTTTTACTATTGACGAATTTTAAACTGATGTTGGACACTTCTTAATACTATATTTTTATTATTTTATCTATCACATTCCTATAATCTTGGAACCAGTGGATCCAGTGGCCTTGCAGCACTAAATCCTAACTACTTAAAACTTTTAAGAGCAGAAACAAGAATGTTGTTAGACATTAAAGTATATGTACACCTTAAAAAAAACATTGGTTTAGTGGCAAGGTTTGGCTTTAAAACTTAAGTTGGCTAAAACATTTTTCTTCTATCCCCCCCAGAGCTTACCTTTATTGCTTCAAACTTGCTGGCTTCCTCCTCCTGGAAAATGGCATCTGCAGCTAAGCCCTGGCGAGATCGCCTGCTAGTTTCCTTGACCTCCAAATGTATGTTTCTGTTTGCACGACATGACGTCAATGTGGGTGGTCGCGGCACGATGATGTCACGTGCGCGCATTGACATCATGTTGAGTGCGCATGGTGCAACCAGAACAAAAATTTGGAGGCCAAGGAAGCTGGAGGGAGCAGGAAATCTCATTGTGGTGTGGCTAAATCTTCCATTTTGACAATTCCATATTAAAATAGGGTACCAACTATTGTAGGTACTTTTATAACTTTATATATATTGTCTAGTACCTAATAGTATAGTATAGTATTTGAGGTTGAATAAAGACATATGTCCATCCAGTCCAACCCTTTCTAGCAATATCCACATTTCCTGCCTAACTGTTGATCCAGAGGAAGGCAAAAAAAACCCCACCAAATTTATGAAGGGGGAAAAAATTCCTTCCTGACTCCAAGTGGCAATCGGAAATTTCCGTGGATCAACTCTACTTTATGTATTAATACCAGTAACTTGCAATATTCCTTGTTTGCAGAAACTCATCCAGCTTTTTTTTTTTAAAGTGACCAATGAACCTGCCATAACAACGTCCACTGGAAGACAGTTCCATAGCTTTACCGTTCTTGACAGTGAAAAACCCTTTCCTAGCTTGAAAGCCTAACCTTTTTCTTCAAGTCTTAAGCTAGGTACACACCTACCGATTTTTCCTCCTGACAGACCGTTTGATACTTTCGACCGGTCGGCCAGGAGGAAGGACTGTCAGTCGTGGCAAAAGCAGCCGCGTCCGATAGTTACCGCGACCGATCGTGCGGTCCATAGAGGACCGCACGATCGGACGAGGTTTTCCACCATGTCCGATCGTCCGATTCGGACGAATGGTCGATCGGACATGGGCACATTCGGATGCGATAATTTCGGTCCGATCGACCGATACACTGAACTATCGGTCGATCGGACCGAAATATCTCATAGTGTGTACCCAGCTTTAAGGGATGTCCTCGTGTCCTTTGACATGTTCTATTGGTGAACAATGCCCCAGATAGTTTATTGTGTGGCCCGTTAATGTATTTATACACAGTAATCACATCCCCACGCAAGCGCCTTTTCCCCAGCGTACATAATTGTAACTTTTCCAGTCTCTCTTCATATTCAAGCTCCCCAATCCCCTTATTAATTTAGTTTGCCCTTCTCTGAGCCCTTTCCATTTCAAAGATGTCCTTTTTGTACACAGGATTCCAAAATTGCACTGTATATTCCAAATGAGGCCTTACAATGCTTTGTACAGAGGGAGAATTACATTTTCCTCCCTTGAATCCATACCTCTCTTTATACAAGACATACCATGCTGGCTTTGGCTGTTGCCGCTGGCACTGCTTGCTACCTTTAAGTTTGTTATCCACCAAAACTCCAAATCCCTTTCCAACAGGGATTCACTTAACACAGAGCATTTATAGTATAAGCAGCACAAGGATTTTTAAGTCCAAAAAGCATTACCTTACATTTATCAACATAGTAACATAGTAACATAGTAATTAAGGTTGAATAAAGACATTCGTCCATCAAGTCCAACCTATTCCCTTTTTTTTTTTTTTTTTTAACCCTACCTAACAGTTGATCCAGGGAAGGCAAAAAACCCAGCAAAAAGGGGAAAAAAATTCCTTCCTGACTCCAAACGGCAATCGGAAAGTATCCCTGGATCAACCAGATCTATATGCATTAGTACCAGTAATTCTCAATATTTTTTAGTTTTAGAAAATTATCCAGGCCCTTTTTTAAAGTTATTCAATGAACTGCCATTACCACTCTGCTGGAAGACAGTTCCACAGTTTCACCGTTCTCACTGTAAAGAAACCTCTCCTAACTGAAGATGAAACTTCTTTTCTTCCACACCTTAAGGATGTCCACGAGTCCTCTGATATGACCTATTAGTGAACAATGCACCAGAGAGTTCACTGTATGGGCCATAATATATTTGTATAAGGTTATCATGTCCCCACGCAACCGCCGCTTCTCCAATGTAAACAGCCCTAACTTGTCTAATCTGCCTGCATATTCAAGCCCCTCCATTCCCTTAATTTTTAGTTGCCCTCTCTGGACTGCTTCCATTCCAAGATGTCTTTTGTATATGGGATTCCAAAACTGCACCGCATATTCCAAATGAGGCCTTACCAGTGCCTTGTAAAGAGGGAGAATAATATTTTTCTCTCTTGAACTATTCCCCTTTATACAAGACAATATTTGCTAGCTCTAGCTGTTGCTACCTGGCATTGTTTGCTACAGCTAGTCTGTTATCTACCAGAACCCCAAATTTTTCATTTCAGATGCACCTAACACAGAGTTATTATGGTGTAGGTGGCACAGGGATTATTAAATCCCAAATGCATCACCTTACATTTATCAACATTGAATCTCATCTGCCATTCTGCTGCCCATTTTGATAATCTATCTAGGTCTGCTTGCAGCACTTGACATATTGGAAGTTTCCAAGCTCTGCATAATTTAGTGTCATCAGCAAACACAGAGACCTTGCTCTCAATGCCCCCTTCTAAGTCATTTATAAACAGATTAAACAGAAGCGCCCCAGTACAGAACCCTGAGGAACTCCGTTAGAACTTTAGCCCACATAGATGTAGCTCCATTAACCACACTCTCTGTTTGCGGTCCAATAACCAGTTCTCTATCCATGAACAAATGTTTTCTTCAAGGCCAACAGTCCTCAGTTTATACATTAGTCGCCTATGTGGCACAGTATCAAGGCTTTGCAAAATCCAAATATACCAACCAAAGCTGTGCCTGATCCAACTTCCACTCACTTCTTCATAAAAGCAATTTAATTTGTCTGGCATGATCTATTTCTCATAAATCCATGCTGACTACTACTAATAAGATGATCTCTGGAGGACAAAGTCAAGGATATGATCCCTTAACAAAGTTTCCATCACCTTCCCTACCACTGATGTTAGGCTTACAGGTCTATAGTACCAGGCTGTGAACGACTACCTTTTTTGAATATTGGTGATTACATTGGCTTTTTTCCAATCCAGGGCACATCCCCAGACAAAAGCGAATCTGAAAGATGAGACACAGTGGTCTTGCTAGAACTGAACTAAGCTCTTTAAAATCCAGGATGCAAATCCATCTGGTCCTGGCGCTTATTGATATAACTTTGTCTAATTGATTCCGTACCATATCCTCTGTTATCCAATGTGAAAACTCTTCATTTCCTCCTGTACATTGTTACAATCCCACTTAAGGATTCTAACAGTAAAAAAACCGATGAAAAAAACGGTTTAGCAGATTAGCCTTTTCGGCATCCTCTACAACCACCTCAGCTCCATTATTTAATGGTCCCCATTCTCAGTCCTCATTTTTTACCATTTTATACTACTTAAAAAACATCTTGGGGTTGGACTTGCTTTGTTCGGCAATCGTATTTCATTTTCTATTTAGCTAGTTTAATTGCTTTTTGCATCTTTATACAACTTTTGAAGTCCCTGTAAGCCTGTTCTGTGCCTTGCTTTCAAAATTTTAAAAGCCCTTTTCTTTTTTTCCATTTCCCTTTTACCTGAGCATTAAGCCATGCAGGAGTGGACCTAATTTTTTTAACACTTGTTTCCTAAAGGTACCGATTTGGAGATGTTATAGTTTAATATCCCTTTAAAGTGGTCCACATCTGCTCAGTATCTTTACCTAGAAACAGTTCCCCCCAGTCTATGAGCAGGAGCGATTCCTTAAAAGCATAAAATTAGCTTTCCTAAAGTTAAAAGTTTTTGTTAAGCCAGTGCATTTAGTTTTCTGCAACCTATATAAATGACACTATATCATGGTCACTATTCCCTAAGCTTCCCATTACCTTCATCTCCAAAATGAGCTCTGGGTTATTAGATATCACCAGATCCAACAACGCATTCTTCTAGTAGGAACTTCTACCATCTGTGAAAGAAAATGCTCATATAGGAAATTTAAGAACTTTATACCTTTTGAGGTGCTGGCAGTTCCATACTCCAATCTATTTCAGGGTAGTTAAATCCCCCATAACCAGAACATGCCCCATACAGCAAGCCTTCGCCAACTGCATATGGAGATTCATTTCCACCTCCTCCCGGCATTTGGCGGCTTATACACACTCCAACAATTAATTTACCTACCTTCTTGCTTCCTGTACACAGTTCCACCAAATGTTTCTGCCGCATCATTTGCTCCCCATCTATTCCATCTTTTAAATTTGGCTTCAATTCCGTTTAACATACATACATACTCCTCTCCTTTATTAACTCGGTCATGTCTAAATAAGGAGTACCTTCAATATTTACTGTCAGTCGTTGTGAATCATTAAGCCATGATTCTGCTATACCAATTACATCATACCTTCCTTTAGAGCTATTTTTCAAGTTTGCCGGTTTTTCCAGCCAGACTCCTTGCATTTGTAAACATACATTTTAGATTATCAATTGATTTTACTTCCATACATGGTCGTACATGCCTCCTTATCCTCTATGCTCCCCCCTCCTCCTTCTCCTCCCTCCGTTGTGTTACTAGCCCCCAGATCCCTAACTCTCTCTATCTACCCCTGTGTAGTAAACGTTCCCTCCCCCCCATACTAGTTTAAAATCTCCTCCAACCCCCTAGCCATCTTCTCCCCCCAAAACAGTTGCACCATCACCATTGAGGTGCCAATCCGTCACTACTAAAGAGCCGTAGCCAACAGAAAAGTCAGCCCAGTTCTCTAAAAACCCAAACCCCATCTCCTTCACCACTCTCTTAGCCACGCATTTATACTCCTGAGCTCCGTTGCCTCCTAGCGTAGCACGTGTGCTGCGGTAGTATTTCTGAAATCACTACCCTGGAGGTCTTGCTTTTAACTTGGCCCCTAATTCTCGGAAATCATTTTTAAGGACCTCACCTCCACCTCTAACTTTGTCATTGGACCAATGTGAACCAAGACCGCGGGTCACTCCCAGCCCCACCCAATAATCTGTCTACACGATCCACCACATGTCGAAACCCTAGCACCAGCAGACAAACACACTGTTCGGCATGCAGGGTCCTGGCGACAGATTACCCTATCTACCCTTCTAATAATAGAATCCCCTACCACTACCACCTGTCTATCCTTCCTAGCCCCCCAGTCTCCCTCCCTTGTATTGGAGTAGGCCGTCCCCTGGGTGCTCAAGGGAAAGGCCCGCTCCATACATGCTGCTTCCGAGCCATCGTCCTCCACATCTTCACCTAAAATGGCAAATCTGTTTGGATCGACCAGCGGAAGAGCCCCCCTATCCTTCGTCCCCTACTTCCCCTGGTGACCCTTACAAATCTATCTTCCTTCTCCACCTTATCTGCCCCATCTCCACCCACCAGTTTACTGGCCCCTGCCAGTACCTGCATTTTCCCCCAGGTTTGCCAAGTCCTGCAATGCTGCAAGTTTACCCCTTAGACTCCTGTACCTCAGATTCCAAATGGGCAACCCACTCACATCTGACACATACATAGGTCCCCTGGGGCGGCTGCTCCAAGATCCCATACATGCGGCAGATGACATTGCGCGGCCCCAACAAAACTGTCCATACTAAACAGCAATACACAGCAGAGAAACAGCAGAGAAATAGTGTTCTTAAAACGCTTCTTGTTTTAAACGCTTTAGTTTTTTACGCTGTCAATTCTCTTAAAAACAGAAAAAATCTCTTTAAAACAGGAAATCGCTCAGAGCTAATCGCTCATGGGACAGGCCTTAAATGAGGTTCAAAACCAACCAGAGCCAACAGGCCTCAGCCAATTTAAACCAATTAGTTACACCCCATCCAATCAGAGAGAGAGAGAAAAAAAAAAAAAAACCTTTCCTTGTCTCCTACCAGCCCCCGCTCCACAGGTAACAGTGTTTTTTAAACACAAGTATTTGTTTTAGTAATCCAGTGCTTTGAGTTTACTCAAACAATTCCTACCACCTTATTCAAGCAGTAAGTAGTAAAAAAAATAAAAATACACTAGTGATTAATTACTTACACAGGCACCCTCCTAGAAATAAATAGTGTTAGGTTAGTACATTTACTAGGCTGCAACCACAGTTAATAAACGCTTTAGTTTTTTAACGCTGTCAATTCTCTTAAAAACAGAAAAATCTCTTTAAAACAGGAAATCGCTCAGAGCTAATCGCTCATGGGACAGGCCTTAAATGAGGTTCAAAACCAACATTGAATTTCATCGCCACTTAGCAGCCCAATGTGACAATTATCTAGATTCCCTGCAACGATTGCACATCCTCTGAGTTCTTAATGTTTGACAAAGTTTTGTGTCATCAGCAAACACAGAAACCTTGCTGACAATACCCACTTCCAAATCATTAATAAATAGATTAAATTGAAGCGGCCCCAACAGAGAACCCTGTGGCACCCCACTTAGCACTTTAGTCCATAATGATGAAGCCCCATTAACAACTACTTCTGAATCCTATTCATTAACCAATTTTCTATCCATGTACAATGTGCCTCCCCAGACCATCAGACCTTAGCTATACACTAGTCGCCTATGGGGGACTGTATCAAAAGCCTTTGCAAAATCCAAGTAAACTACATCTACTGCTATGCCAGAGTCTAAATTTCTACTTACTTCCTCAAGTAAGTAGAAATGCCAAGCAAGTTAGTTTGAAAAAATTTATTCCTCCTAAATCCATGCTACTACTACTTATGTCAGTCCTTGAAACATACTCTAGAACATGTTACCTTATTAAACTTTCCAGTATCTTCCCCACCACTGAAGTTAAACTTACAGGCCTGTAATTCACGGCTGTGAACGACTACCTTTTGAATATTGGAATAATATCAGCCTTTTTCCAATCCAGAGGCACACCTCCGGACATGAGGGAATCTGCAAAAATAAGAAACAATGGCCTAGATAAAACTGAACTTGGCTCCCTAAGTACCTGAGGATGTATTTTATCCGGTCCAGGAGATTTATTAATATTAACCTTATTTCTGTACCATATCCTCAGTTAACCAAAGTGCACTTGAATCTTTTATACCATTATTGCTACTATACTCTGATATCTGTACTTGGAACTTCTATAGTGTATACAGAGGGAAAAAAATATTCAAGACATTTGCTTTATCGCCATCCTCCGTAACTAACTTATGTATGTATTTATTTCTTGTATGCGCTACATATTCCGCTGCGCTTTACAAATTTACTCAATTCACATCTGGCCTGCCCCGAGAGCTTACGTATATACTCGAGTAAAACCGTCCCGAGTATAAACCGAGGTACCTAGTTTTAGGTAAAAAAAGGAAACCACATTGACCCGAGTATAAACAGAGCGGGGGTAGTATTTGCCACTAAAGATGTTTGGAAACTACAACTCCCAGCATGTTATTGCTGGGAGTTGTAGTTTTCAAACATCTTAAGTTGCAAATACTTACAAATAAGAGTAAAACCTTCTTATTGTGCATACTGTATGCAAAAAATATAGGAGGATTTACCCCTATTGCAAGATTTGCCACTTAAGATGTTTGAAAACTACAACTCCCAGCAATAAAGCATGTGGGTTGTAGTTTTCAAACATCTTAAGTGGCAATACTTGCAAATAGGGGTAAATCTACTTTATTTGTGCAACAGTATGCACAAAATAAGAAGGTTTACTCCTATTTGTAAGTATTTGCCAATTCCCTGTGCAAGTAAAAGTTTCTCCTACCTTGTCGCCGGCCGTGCGATCCGCATCCTCGCTCCACAGCCTCTGTGCACCCGGATGATGTCACTACCCGGGCCTCTCACTTTGCGGCGCCGGGTAGTGACATCCTCCGGATGCCAGAGGCTGTGGAGCGAGGATGGGATTGCGCGGCCGGCGGACAAGGTAGGAGGTGATGAGGCTGACTCGAGTATAAACCGAGGTAAAATTTTCAGGCTTTTTTAAAGCCTGAAAACCTTGGTTTATACTTGAGTATATACGGTACAATCTAATCACTTTATGTACACATGCAACCTATCAGTATGTCTTTATGATTGTGGGGGAAACCGGAGTGCTGAGAAAAAACCCACGCAAGCACAGGGGGAACATACAAACTCCTTGCAGATGTGTGCAAGGGTGGAATCGAACTCAGGACCTCAGCGCTGCAAGGCATCAGTGCTAACCACTGAGCCACCGTGCTGCCCATCCCCATTAATTAATGGTGCCACATTCTCAGTCCTCATCTTCTTACTATTAATATACTAAAACATTAACATTATTAATTTTAGCTAGTTTGCTTTCTTACACTCCTTGTTACAGTTTTTATAATCCCAAAAGGCCCTTTCTTTCTTTCTTTCTTTCCATTTGCCTCTTTACATTAGAATTCAGCCACATCAGCGCGGATTTATTTTTTTTTATATTTATTGACCAAGGGTATAAATTTAGATGTGAAGTGGCTTAAAATCCCCTTAAACAGTCTTCTGTTCAGTACCTTTCCTGATAATACCTTATCCCAGTTGACATTCTGAAGAGCTACTTTTAACCTGGGAAAATTTGCCTTTCCGAAATTAAGTCTTTGTTAACCCAGCGCACTTTTCCTTTTGATAACATAGTCCAAACGTCACTATTTCATGGTCACTAGTCCCTTTTCTAGTAGGAACTTCAACCACCTGTGAGAGAAAATTATCCTGCAGAAAATTCAGGAACTCATCATCTTTTTCTGTGATGGCAGTTTCACTACACCAATCAATGTCAGGGTAATTAAAGTCCCCCATAATGAGCACACTCCTTAAACCTGCAGTCCTTGCCAACTGCATACGAAGCCGACTCCCTTCCTCTCTGCTAGCATTTGGCAGCTTATGGCAGACACTAACAGTGACATTACCCCCTTTCCTGTTGCCTAATTCCACCCATATTGCCTCCACTTTAACATCCATATCACCGGTTATCTCATCTTTTAAATTTGGCTTCGATCCTTTTTTAACATAAACACATACTCCTCCCTATTTCCTTTTTTTCTCTGTCCTGCCTAAACAAGGCGTATCCTTCTAAATTTACAGCCCAGTCGTGAGAACTGTTCAACCACATTTCTGCTATACCTATTACATCATACTTTTCATTCAACTCCATAATTTCCAATTCATCCATTTTGTCAGCCAGGCTTCTCGCATTTGCAAACATACATTTTAGATTACAATTCTGTAATTTATTCATACACTTTAATACACATGCCTCCCTATCCCCTATGCTAGCCCCACCCCCTTTCCACCCACCACTGGCCTATCTACACCCTGCTTTCCTCCTGGGATATCTATCCCAGTGAGACTGCTAATACCCTCCCCCCAAACCTAGTTTATAATCTCTTCCAACCCTCTAGCCATCTTCTCCCCTAAAACAGCTGCACCGCCATCAGGGAGGTGCAACCCATCCCTACTAAAGATCCTGTAGCCGACAGCAAAGTCTGTCTAGATCTCTATAAACCCAAACTATTCTTCCTTACAGCACCCTCTTATCCATACATTAATGCTCCGAGGCTCCCACTGTCTCCCTGGCGTAGCAGATGGGTACGGTAGTATTTCTTAAGAAACACTACCCTGGAGGTCCTTGCTTTTAACTTGGCCCCTAGCTTTTGGAAATCATGTTTAAGGACCTCACCTCCTCCTCTAACTTTGTCATTGGCACCAATGTGAACCAAGACCGCCGGGTCACACCCGGCCCCACCCAATAATCTGTCTACACGATCCACCACATGCCGAACCCTAGCACCAGGCAGGCAACACACAGTTGGGCATGTAGGATCTTGGTGACAGATTACCCCATCAACCTTCCTTATAATGCAGTCCCCTACCACTACCACCTGCCTAGCATTCCTGATCCTAAGTTCCTCCTCCCTTGTATCAGAGATGGCAGTCCCCTGGGTGCTCAAGGGACTAGCCCGCTCCATACATGCTAATTCCGAGCTGTCCTCCTCCTCTTCATTACCTAAGGCGGCAAATATGTTGGTACATTTATTTATGGTCATTTAGATGGTAATAGTAAGAAACTATACACATACATATACACCTTTCCTATATGTAATATTATATACCCCCACCTCATTGGTAGCTCCTAAAAACTCAATGCATTCTCCTATGAACTTATAAATATTCTGAAGGGACACTAAACTGAAAAAAATGTCTCCTCTCTAAGTATCCACCCAATTCCAAAAACTGAGGCACAGATAGAGTGTGGAGCATGTGCAGTGAAGATGATCTGTGCCTCACTACAGCCAATAGCATTCACCCAGTGATTTTGTATTATAGTGAAAGTAAAACTGCTTTGCTATGGGAAGGTAAGCAGCACTGGGAGCTGTAATAACTGCTTGAATCAAGTAAGATTTTCTTTTAGCTGTAGAAGTTTGAAGGTGTGTGTGTGTGAGGGGAACTTTATAATTGATTTCTTTAGGTACAGTGCTACATTGGGACTTAACTAACACAGACAGCAGCTAACTGCAGGATTGGGTTTATTTGCACAGAAAGAGTACAGAGCAGCAGATAATGCTTATTCCCTTTCCTGATCTTAATGCTAAATCAATTAGCCATAAAGTGACAGAGAAATAAGCTTTACTTTTATAGAATGGATATTGTCTACATGTAGTGTGCCAGGGGGAGGGGCTGGGTGATTGACAGTTCTTTACTGACTAACTGTGCCCTTCCCCGTCCTCTTTAAAAAGTAAAACTCCCAGAGCTAAAAAACAAGGGATAGGAAGATTAGAGAAGAAAAAATAAAACCGATTTAAGGTTGGTGGTAATTAATCACAATTACTGTGTGATTAGTTAAAAAAGGATTTGCCCCAGTTTACATATCCTTTAAACAATAGGAGGGATATAGTAAGAGGGCCCCCCAATCCTCAGACTGCAGTACATACCTTTATCCCTAATGTTCCTGAACCAAAAAATCTAGCCCAAAATCCTACTGGCCCTTCTAGGTAGCTGCTCTCAGTTACGACTAGTGACTTACCATATAAACCGACCCGAGTATAAACCGAGGTACCCAATTTCAGCTAAAAATCCTAATAAAAGTTGTTGACCCGAGTATAAACCGAGGGTAGAAATGCCACCCTCACTTGGCATTCAAGATGTTTGGAAACTGCAACTCCCAGCTAATAAAGCATGCTGGGAGTTGTAGTTTCCAAACATCTTGAATGCCAAGTGAGGGTTGGCATTCAAGATGTTTGGAAACTACAACTCCCAGCATGCTTTATTAGCTGGGAGTTGCAGTTCCAAACATCTTGAATGCCAAGTGAGGGTGGCATTCAAGATGTTTGGAAACTGCAACCCAGCTAATAAGCATGCTGGGAGTTGTAGTTGCCAAACATCTTGAATGCCCCCCTCCCACCCAGTTCAGTTTGTACCTGTGGGCTCTCTTCTCCCTGTGGGCTCTCTTCTCAATGTGGGCTCTCTTTCTCCTGTATCGGCATTCTGGGGCATTCGGCAGCCGCGCGCGCATTCCTGTACTGGCGCGCCGGCTGACATCACTGCCCGGCGCCGGGCAGTGACGTCAGACCGGCACGCCAGTACAGAAAAAGATCGCGCGGCTGCCGGAATGCCCAGGTAAGCTCCTGACTCGAGTATAAACCGAGTCCGAGTTTTCAGGCTGATTTTTCAGCCTGAAAAACTCGGTTTATACTCGAGTATATACGGTATTACTGTTTTTCTGAGCTGGATCAGTGTGAACAGTTTAAAGAGGGTACAACAGAGATAGGGCTGGATGTCTCTGTGCAGGAACGTTGGGGGCAAAGGAAAGTATTGTAGTCTTAAGGTTTGGGTGGTCCTTCTGCTATATATGAGTTTTACTTTTGGGGTGGACTTGAGCTTTAAATGGGAGTGGGGTTAATTTAACCCTATATTTAATCTTTAAGTTTAACACTGGTGTGGTGTCTAGATGATTATGATTATCTTAAGCACATACAGCAGCACTTTTCACTTTGCTATACATCATCTTAAGTTGGGTGGTATTTTATTATCTTATTTTATTAAGTGATAAGGACATTATGCTAAAACACATTTTGATTCCTAAATATATACTTTTGAAATAAAATCTTTTAGAGAAGCAGTCCCTGTGCTTGCTTTTACCCACTCCTCCATCTCAACAGGGAAATAAAGAAAAGTTTGTAAGACTCTTCTGTTTCCTAAATAAGGTGCATTGAGCACACCTGAGCCACAGTGGCTTGTTGAGTATGATTTAGTAGTGACTGGAGAGCTTGACTTCACAGGCCCAAGTCATCTGACTTAATTGTTGAATCACATGCAATCAGATTCTGGGCTATTACAGGAAGAGCAGCACAAACGTACAGAATCATTAACGTACACTTAAAGTGGGTTGAAAATAGTAAAATGTCCCTTTTATTTAGATCACACATTCCTCCTGCAGATTGCAGTGCCATAATCCTCAATAAATTATGTTTTAGAGGCATCATCTTTTGCATGTAGTAGCATTGTAGCTCAGTGGTTAGCACTAATACACATTAATCTTCATCTGCATGTGTTTCCTCTGGGTTCTCTTGTGCTTAGATTGTAAGCTCTTCAGGACAGGGTCCTAATATGAATAAATATATAAAACAATTGTATAAAATGCTATATATGAAAAGTAACTTGGCAACTCCTAAACTTGTTCAACAAGAACTCTCTCAAGTGTTTAACATGTAATGTAAATTTTCAGGAGACAGAATAACTATTTTATTTTGTTGTAATTATATTGTTATAATAAATAATTGTATATTAATGTAATTATATTTAAATCTAGACCTGTTAAAGGTGACATTCTCAGACTCCCTGTAAATCTGCCTTTCTGTTCCATCTTAACAGTGGCACAGCCTTTGCCCCTTACTAGTTAGAATATTAAAACTGAATGTTTCTGCCTTCTCAAATGGGTTTATGAGCTTGTAGAATTGCAGAGGTGACTGCTTGGGTTGCTGCCAAAAGTCATTGGCCGTGACATCACTGTCACGGTGACTAATGGCTGCTATCTGGAAGGACTGGGAAAGAAGAAGGATTAGCAGAGTTGGTGGCTTTATGTGTAGAATTCTGTGTTGGATGGGACATTGCCCTTTAACTGCCAGTGATCAGATATGGATTAGGATAGGAATGCAACACACATTAAAAAAATCTTTGACTAAAACTAAATGAGAAGATCCCCTTGACTATAATTATATGTAAGATAGAAACTGCTATTTCTTCCTTCCCTTAAGCTTTAATGTAGGAGTGGTCACCCATGAAGGTTTGAGGTCATATTTGTACTAGTATAATATTGTCTGGATCTATTGGCCAGCTGTGCCTGTCTCATTTTTTTGTACATGGGCACCAAGTAACTGAAGCAACTTTTCAATGTGAATACATTTAAGAATATTAGTTGGGTTTGGACATTATAAAGTAATGATTAAGCATCGATACTGTCAGATCCAACGGTATCAGTGCTTTATCATTAGTGTGTGTATCGCATTTCTGAACGTTCGCGAGGCTGTTGAACATTCACCCCGCTGGCCTCGCAATGCCCGAAAATGTACCCCAGTCACGGTCTTCTCCCTGTATTAAAGTGTATGGGAGTTGGCCATGGCTGAGGGAATAGTGCTTTCCCGAGTGTTCTCCCTAACGCTCGGTACTGTGTGTAAGAGAATCTTTGAAAAATGACAGACAGGATCTTGCAGATTCTGTCTGTCATCTTTCAGAGATCTGACTGGTTTGAAGGCCTTTCTGCACCCATGCTTTTTCAACAGTAAAATATTAACAAATGGGAAGTTCAGTCCTTTCTGCAGTGTATCCCTATATTTACACTTCAGAGAAATTGTTGCCCCTCTCTGACTGCATCAGTGCTTTACTGATTTATAGATTAGTAGCTTTAGAGGATCTTCAGTCTCTTAGGGTTACATCTTATAATGTGCGTTGCGTTCACCGTTTTGTGTGCATTTTGGACAATGCAGTTTGTTCACGTTCTGGTCGGTTTGTAGGTTATCGGGCATTCGATTTTCTATGTGTTTTTTTCTCATGCCGGACCGAATAGATTTAGAACACACATTACACAGTGGGAACCGATTCTCGCGATTTC
This sequence comes from Hymenochirus boettgeri, assembly GCA_019447015.1. Taxonomy (NCBI): domain Eukaryota; kingdom Metazoa; phylum Chordata; class Amphibia; order Anura; family Pipidae; genus Hymenochirus; species Hymenochirus boettgeri. Next base: position 262,570,352 of record CM033476.1, on the reverse strand, counting down.
CATTTTTTAAAATTACATTTGCAAAATGCTCAGAAAATGGAATGCACACATAAGCAGGCAGAGTGATCAGTTTTTTTCTTTCATGCCAAACTAAAATTTGATTGAAAAAAATAAAATGGTCAAAATTTGCCACCTTGCAACATTGATCTTTAGATTTCAGCTTAAAATCTGCTGGACTGAAAATTATCCACCTGAAACTAAAATTTTTTTTTTTTTTTTTACCAAAAGCAACTGTTCAATGTCAATCTTGTATGACATGCTATAACCCCCTTATTTGGGGCAAAAGGCCCACTTATAGTTCATATCTTATCAATTGATTCTTTGAAATGTATAGCACAAATTAGAAACTGTGTTAAGGATCCTTGAAACAAAGTGATCTATCTCTTCACCTTGGCAGATTTTTCTTTAAGGTTATTATTATATTGGGTGTTTTCTTAAAGCCTATTATATAGGGTGGTGGTAATTTTCCAAAACACTTTTACTTATTATAAAGATGAAGGCAGTTGAATGACAATGATTGTTCCAATACAGAATCTTTTAATTTCTGAAACTGTGGTCACACCCAATAATGTTTGTAACCATAATTTAACTATAAATAGTTACTGCTTATGTAAATATTTGTGTATCCTTCGCTACTTTTTATGTTTGTGGGCTCAGGGCTGGATATTTACATTCTAAACCTTCTTTCAAAATAAGCCAAGCTTTTTTTTTTCTACCAGCATCACAAAAAGAGATGGAAAAAAACATGTATAAGTTAGTTTGCCACACTGAAAGTTATAGAATAGATAGTACTGTTTTTAGGGCCTTGCATGCTCTAGGTTTTACTAGTTGGTAATGTAGCAATTTGAGCTTTCCTGTCTTAACTTTTATTACAAATGCTGTTTTATACATTCCCTATATTCACATTTCTAAAACTGCATCAAGTCAGATCATGATGGTGCACTTCTATCTATCATTTTAATCCAGCAACAACTGTAATCTAAGACATTTTCCAAAACAACAGTAAAACAAACATACACTATCAGTGAATTTGGAGCATATGTAGCTGCTAAAGGCTAAAACTTAGTTTGATTTGTGTTTTTTTTCCTGGGAATACTTTTAAACTAATTCAATGTAGTTTAATAATGAATTATGACTTATAATTGTATATATAGTACACATGACAAGCTACACCAGAATAAGGTATACGTAAAAATGTTTTTATGTCTCTTATTCATAAGCCACATTTCCAAGTAAGTTATCTATATACAAAATAAATGCACATTATGTGCAGATTTCTTTTAAACCTTTTCCTGCATGATGCAGTTTTAATAATTAATTTCAAATAGCTTATAAATAAATAAAATAAGAATAATCTCTACAAGCATTCCTTCAGTTGGCAATATACAGACCATTTTGCTACATATCATGACAAACAAATCTCCCATCACCAATTTCAGTGCTTTGCAGGCCAAACCAGCAGGAAAGCAGGTTAAACCGTTGTGATGCATGCCCCTTTCCAAATGCATGTTTATGGAGAAGGGGGTGTCAGTGTGCTTTGCAATAGTGGTCTTCAAATAAAATGCATCATGCATAAAAAATTAGTTCAGGAATCTGCCCTCCTTGTACTCCAGTCCCATTTGTACTGTCTGAAGAGCATTGAAACTGAAATGTAACCTTTCCACACTGTACTTCGGTCATTCCCTCCTGCCCAAAATAACTGAGTTCATTCCCATCAAGGATGGCGCTTACAGTGTAAAATGTGTCTTGTTCAACCTGCACAGGGTGTTCAAACCACACAGAAAAAGTGTTACTTGAGCCATCAGAAACAAATTTTGTCAGGTTTTGGGCCAGAACTACCCCTTGTCTCTTCAGTTCTATTTTGACACTGTATTCTGCTTTACCACAGCTTGAGCCATATAACCCCAGTCCTGCTATAAATATCCTTTTATCCACAGCAAACTGGATGCTGTCACATCGTCCTCTGTATCTCCACTGATTACTGCGATAGGCAGAGGACTGAAACCTGTGACACCGTTGAGGTGCAAGTCCTTTCCGTTTTATTAGTGGGAATTCTAGCTGAGGTTTATTAGCAGCTGTATACCAGAGGAATATACTCCTGGTTTCCTCCAAAGTTAAAATGTCAGATTGGGCAGCTCCATTGGCAAATTCCTCTAAAGTCATGGTAGGAATCCGCACCAAGTATAAGGCCTTTCCCAGTACATTCCTTTTATTCACAGGTGTGACTGACAAGCCTTGTCTCTTGCATTCAGCCTCAGCCCAGTTTATAACTGCCTCAAAAACAACATCTTCTTTTGTGTTAAGTGTCTCTCGTGTAACAATGATCTCCAAGGTTGGCAGATCTATTTCACAGAAGCCCTCAGACTTCAGTGCAAGTTCAGCTTGAGCATCTATGACCTCCCAACAACGCAAAGTAAGGTCTGGCTCTTCAAACAATCGACTTTGCGAAAGTAGAACACAAGCGTTCTTTGCTTCTAAACTAGTCTCCAAAAAATTAACACAGGCTTTGGCCAAGGCTGGTACAATATACTTCTTGGCAGCGTACAATGTTGCAAGCACGGTGTCTGCTTCCAAGTCTATTTCATCACTGTACAAGTATCTAGAAAACAATATAAAAATATTATGTAAAAATAGATTATATGGCTATAGAAAATCTATTAGATAGATAAAATGTATGCAGAGGTTTTTCTAGATCAAAATCCTTTTAATGAACATCTTGTGTAAAACATTTTATAGGTTTAATAGACAGTAACAGTATTTGTTTTGTGCATACAATATGAAAAACTGTTGCTTGAATGAGACCTTTACCCTAAAAATAATGTTAAAGAACATAAAAATCTTATTGAAACAAGCCAGACATGTATTCATGGTCTGATTTATGAAATAATGTATGAGCAGCTCATTTATAAATAAGCTGTCATGCCCTGTCTTTAAATCTTAGAGTATAGCATGCCCAAAACCCAGATTGTATTTATAAATTGGCTGTACATTACATTTCTTTACAGTCTTTAAAAAGCCAAAGGCCTGGGGGAAAGTGAGAGCCTGTTGTATGGATCCAGTGCACAACTATGAGAAATGCAAAAGTTTGCTAATGGTAATTGAAGTAAAAAAGGTTAGAAGTAAAGACCTTCCAGACTGGGGTTACCTTGACGTGGTTGGAAGGCTTTTAATTCATGTGATCACAGTAATGTATACTAAAACCCCTTTGTTTATAAAGTATGCCAGTGTGCAGATAATGATATTATATGGGACCTAGGAATGTGCATTGATTATCTTTTCTGTTTGTATAAATGTTTGATCAGATCAGTAGCACTTACGCTAAATGTAGTTGTAAATTAGCCTAATTGGAGTGCTTCCACAATCTTTGTATTGTATGTGTCTAGTAAGAATGCCTCTACAATTAAAAACCTGGTTGTTTAACCACAGAGAAGGGGACAAGGCTTCCCATATTTGTTTATATTTTTTCCCTCCAATCTCCTTAAAGTAAGCAATTTTAATCAACTCTGTGCTTTACTTGGTGGGAAAATGTTATTTACCTTTTTTTGTTAGGTACAATTATGGTTGCCAGATTAGTGACACTGGAATTGTACACTGTGAAAGAATTACTTGGCCTCATTTCAATCTAAGTGAATACATGTTAGCAGCACTTACTCTGATGTTTGTGTTGCTGCATGAATTCAATCTAGTACTTGTTTTTCTGAAGCTCAGTTCCCTAGGCAAACTATCCAACTCTGTGAGGGCAAGCATACTCCGTAATCCCTATGAAGCAGCATTGGGAGAGCTTATTTCCCATGCTGTTCATGTACCAACTGTCACCATTCCAGCTACAGCAAAACTATATGTAACAGAAGAGTTTGATACTTAGGTAACACATGCGTTTCTATATTGGAAAATGAGAAATCGCATTCGCAAACGTGCACAATGCACCAGAATCACACGTGCAATGCACACGATTGCGCACATGCTTTTGGTGCGTTGGTACAATTCAGAGCCATGAAAACAAACACATGCCTGTCTAAGTAATAATTACCAAAGCTTACTGGTCTTTTACAATCCGAACATAAAAGCACATTTTTGAGTGGTTGCTATAGGGTCATAACACAAGCATATATACAAGTATGTGAAGCTGTATATCTTCATGTTATGTTTAAATGGGTGTCTGGGAGTTTAACCCACATTTTGAAGAGCATTTGTTGTTTTTAAGCACTATTTATCAGCCACCAAAAAAATGTGTAATGCTTTAAGAACATACAGCATTTTCAGCTGCCGATTACTGGAAAAGTTTTATTGATATCTGTACTGCAGGTGTAATAAAACAAAGCTTTTGTGGGTTTTTTTGATAACAATCCCTTTTCTTGTAAGTATATTAAAATATCTAAGAGCCATTAATGTTGGATATCAAATGCATATTTTATAAGCCTTTATGTGCTCCACTTTTTCTCAAATTCTTTAATGACTACTTACTTTAAAAGGATTAGAAAAGCTGCAGGCTCCACATCTGGAATATGGATTTCAGATTTCACTTCAGCTAGATCTCCATAGAACATAGCGTAAAACACAGAGCTACCCACAGCCAAAATATACTGCAAGAGACATTAGGCAAAGGTTAAAATAACTGAAATAAACTATAGGTTTTAATAATTTCCTGAACTGTTATTTTTTACCTTGTGAGCAGGGACTTTCTTTGAGGCCCCAGCAGGGCCCACAATGAAATGAACATCAGCCATAAGCTCGTTGTTAAACATCAGCGCATTCCTAAAAAATAAAAATCAACTGCAAAGTTTATTTTAAGCATCTACATAGTGCTCTATATGATTACATCAACTTAAATTAAAAAAAATGTAATGCAATTTTTGTAGCTCTGGTAATTAATAGTGCATATTTAATTTGCCTACAGTATTCAGAAAACAGCAAGAGAACAGTTTTCCTCCCATAATTTGTATAAAACACAGGCAAACCACTTCCTTAATCCAACTAAAAAAATTAACAAATTCAGATTCTCAAAACATTCAAATTTGGAAATATTCTACAATTTTTTTGCAGTAACGCCCTGACTATAGATTTGCAAAGTGTAAAGATCTCCCTCTAGGATTATCATTTAATCTTGTAGTATTACTCAAGTAATCTCTGGGATTGCACATGGTTTCTAGATATTTTCAGTGATTTAGTTTTAGATTAATGGCTATCAAATCAAGAGCAGTAGTGCTTTCTCCTAATAATCTGTGTATTTCAAAGAGGAGATGTACATAACCTGTTATAGTAAAGAAATGTTGAGGAACCATTTTCACAAATGTCTCAATGTGTTTTCCTGCTAGATATATTTTTAACCATGCTCTTGGTTAACCACCAAAATACCCATTTATTTGAAAAGTGTTACTAATGAATTTATGTTATTTTCAACCTAAAAATGAAGTTATGTAGAACACCAATGGAATATTTATATTTCACATACACCTATGGAGTAATAGTCGGCTTTGGCACATACAAAGAATCTTATTTACACACAAACCCTTTTAATAGAATTTAGGCTGAAGAACTCCCATATAATAGACTTTGGTAAAGTTCAGGAGCACTCCAGGATTTTTCAAAACAATTTATTAATATACACATAATGGCAACGTTTCGGCTCTGTGGTGGAGCCTTTATCAAGCCACGCACAGAGCCGAAACGTTGCCATTATGCTATATTTAATAAATGTTTTGAAAAAAAAGTCTGTTATCAATCACAGAAGGCACCCGGTTCACCATTGGAGATATATATATATATATATATACAACACACACACACACACAAAATACCAGCTGGCATGGTGTCATGGTGTGGCTGGCAATATTAAAAGAATGGCTTGAATCTTTGGCAGGCAAGGGACATTAAAACAAATCCTGTTTTCTTTAATGGTTTTAAATGGTTATGCTTTTCCTGAATATTTTTATTATTATTTTGTGGTTCTAGGTTGTTAACCATAGCAATAATGGCAAGGCTGTAGCACCCTACAGCTAGAACTGCAAGCAAACTGGCCATCTTATAAAAAGGGAGGGAAAGAAAGTAACATGACAGACTGTGCTATATGGCAAGGGATCTGCAGTAAGGTCTTCATTTTATTAATGTCACTGCTGCAAATTTTGTATTGGATAAGAGGTGCAAATGTTTGCCTGTGCTTTTAAGGTGGCGCATTCAATCGGACACTATACTTTTACTTACTGCAGTTAAATAACATTGGATTGGATGCTGCAAATAACGGACAAACATTTGTACCTTTTAATGCATTAGGCCCTAGTTTGACTTACATATGGCATAGCAGGTGCAGATTCAGGATTTTGAGAGTATATTCTTAAAGGGCATGTCCACCCCCAAAAAACTATAATCCCCCCACTACTGGCCCCATTGTGTAGTGTAGTTTAATTCCTTACCTCACATCCCAGCTCCATATGGTTTTCCTGTAGTATCCCCCCCCCCAAAGTCCCAAAAACTGCCCACCAGGAGGATTGCAGAGTCCATATAGGACTCTGCCTCTTACCTGGCCTCCGGGAGAAGTTTGGCATGTGTACTGCAGCCCTTCTCCCCCTCCCTCCCAGGATTCCCTCCCCCTAGTGTAAAACCCTTTAGATATGATTCCCCCTGTCCCCCCAGCTCCAACCGCTCTATTTTTATTCTTAGAAAGTGCCCCAAACTTTACATACCTTCCCTCTTTCCCCAGCCACAATGAACTCCTGGCAGCCGCGTCCGTGATTGGCTGCCGCTCAGCCAATCAGACGCGACTGCCGGTCCCGCCCCTCTGCTTGCATTTTCTCGCAAGCAGAGGGCCGGCAGCGCGGCGGAGGAAAGAGGGGAGGTAAGTAAAGTTTGGGGAACTTTCTAAAAATAAAAACAGAGTGGTTGGGGATGGGGGGACAGGTGGAATCATATCAAAAAATGTTTTTAAGGGTGGATATACCCTTTAAATAGCATTAAAAATATATTAAAACAGCAAATTACAATTAGTGTATATATTATCAGACCCTGCTCCAAAGATTTTATAGTCTCAGCACTTATCACACACACACACCTTATCTATGACTGTAGAAAAACAGGAGTGCCCAGAGGAAACCCATGGAAAACAAACAGTACTATTAAAAACTATATCTTGGTGGTTTGTAACCTTGCAGACATTCATCTAATTTAGAATAAAATCCTAATGACCATTACATTGGAACAGATTACTGCTAAAATATACTCACAGTAGTTTAAATCTGCAAATAAACACAATTCTATTTTAAACACTTCATAGCTTCCCAGGTTTGAATTTTCAAACCATCTGGTTGCTTATTTGACTTATCATAGTCACTAAGCAGTGGTATCAATTACAAAAAAAATAAACATCAAAACAGCAAGTCAAAGGCTGTTTTATCACAATCTGATTTTTAGATTACATGAAATCCAGCAAGAAAGGCCCTATTTAGCATTTCAGGTTAGAGAGTGAAAGAGTAAAAAAGGCCAAAAAAAAAAACTACAAACAAAAGACAGTTTTCTTTTAGCAGTTTGATTAATCTATAATATTGCAGTGCTTTGTAGCTTGATAAAAATGACTGATGTCAACCAGTGCAGGTCAGTGGTTTAGTACCAGCTAGATGCTTGTGAGGTGCGGCATTGTACTTCATTCCTATGATCACCTTATGAACCAACCCTGTATAGATTGTACAGATAAAACTAAATCCTCAGACTAACTTCCCGTCACTATCTAAATTAGCTGTGCACTCACCACCACCTGTATTGTGTATATTCCACTTATGATGCAAACTGCTGAAAAGCATGCTGGCACACGATGGTGATGGTATGTAGTGGTAATTCCGTGGCATGGCAATTTAATACTAATGGTTTGACACATTCATTATCCATAGTAAGTGTGAGGCTAAGCAAACGCCTACTGTCAGTTCTATTCAGGTGACCCACATTTACTTTTGGTTTTGTGCCTTAGGGAATTGCCACAGGCGCTTGATGCCCTGCACCAATGTGTTTATAGCGCCGGGTACCATGTTTGCAGTAGTACTGGGGCTGGGGCGCAGGGGGCGCTGTGGGCTCACCTCTCCCGCAGGGTCGGGTGGGAGGACTGCCAATTGCTGCTCTCGATGTTGTTGTTGTTGAGGTTGTGGAGTTGCGGCGGTGGCGGGGCGGTTTGCTGGAGCTGGAGGGCGTTCTTCTTTGCGTTAGCGGCAGCGTTACTGTTGGCGATATTTGTATTGGCGCTGGCAGGGTAAAGCTCTGCAGCCATCTTCTTCCTAAGGGCCAGCGGTGCTACCTCATAACATGCCTGCACCTTACCGCCCGCCCTTGCACTCTTCCTAGACTTGTTCTTTAAGGTCTCTGGAAGCAGAAGAAAGAAAGTCAAACACTTCATGACCCTGCCATTAAGGCAGCCCGGGTCTAGTGGCATGGGCAGGTGGGCAAACTAGCGGCACGTCCTCCTGGAACTTCCCAACTAGCGATGTATAACCAGTCCATCCAAGGGGCCCCAGCTCCCCAACAGAGCTTCTTACCCACAGCTGTAGGGAGAGGTTAATGCCATGCAGCGTTCGGTTAATCACATTGTACCAAGCGGAGCCTCTCCTGGCTGCACCAGCTGCTGCTTTGTGTGTGCGGTCCATACACCGTGTGTACACAGCGTCCGGGGAGCGCGCCTACTACGTGTACAGGGGCAGGGCTACAGCTCTAATAGGGAGCAGCAGGAGAGCGCGTCACAGCCTCCTCACCCAATCAGAGCAGCGCAGCCTTTGCACCAGCTATTCCCCCGTATCGGGTAACGAGAAGTGAACTGGGTGGGCGGTACAATAATACACCGGGCTTTCTGGGAACTCGCACTTGTTCTATAGGCTCAGTCCCAAGTGGGCTCAGGCAGTGCCGCTGGGACCCACCAGCCGTGTGTGGGTGGAAAGCCCCGTGGACTGTCCATCTGTTCTGGAGGGACAGTCCAACATGAAGGGTTAGCCCGGGGAGACACATACAAGCAGGGGGTGTCATTGAGTGATCTGGCGCCTGTAAATGGAAGTTTCCACTGTGTAATCGGTAAAAGTCATGACCAAACTGAACTTAACACGACTGCGTTGTCCTACGGTTAGAAAGAGGAACAGCACCGAATGCTTTACTCGCCCTTCTCCCATTCTGGGAAATTGGTTAGTGTGTTCCAGAAGCCAGACGGTAGAGGGCGCGCCATCCAGGTTTCAATGGAATCAAACTTCGTTCTGTATCTGTTGTAACTCAAAATTTATCTCATTCAGTAAGTCGCAGTTTACAAACATTGATGGGTAATGGAGAAGGCATTACTACTACAACCACCATATAGGGAGCTTAGTTTCCATTCTTAAGATGATGAGTTCATTAGTTATTCTCATTTAGGGCTAGGCCACATTAACGCATTTTGCACACGCCAATTCCTGTGATTTCTGATACACACACGTTTGCGTTTCCGTTTACCATTGTTTGCACAATCGCATAAGTTTCTATAATAAAAAATAGGGAAATCGCATGTGCAAACACGCACCAGAATCATTCGTGATTGCGTGCACGCTTTGGAGCGTTGTAGTGTGGCCTAGCTTTAGGGCTATGGTCTTATGATCGTGATTGCGATACGTTAGCACGTTAAAATTGCAGAGAGGTGCATTTCAGTGTGTGTGGCCACATAGTATTCTCTGCGATCAGCGATCGGGTGCTTGAGATCTCCATTTTTTATTTTTGCAAATCACATGCTCTGATTTCGGAATATTGAGAAAATAGCAGTGCAAAGGCATGGTAACATTCTTTTAATGAGCGTTACCGTCCGGTACAGTGTGGCCTCAGCCTTAAACATACAACTTTTCATAATTTAGTTCATATTTTCATTTGATTCCCTTTGAATTATCCTTTTCTTTAGAAGCAATAGGAAAAAAACATGACATTATTCCACCCAAAACCTATGATAAGTATAAAAAAAACTTCTAAATGTCAATGTGACCTATCTCCTGATTAAAGTAATAGACAGCCTATATATTTGTGCACACAGAGAAGCAGCCAGAATATAGTCCCATATCAGGCTAAAGCTTAACTTTGTAGCTCTGTTGTAAACACACTTTGCTTCTTGTTTAGGCTACAAAATCTTTCAACTGCAAAATGCCCCAACAAACTAAAACGGTTTCAATGAGGATTTTCTTTATCTATGACTGGGTTGGTTTCTTGTGAGACTAAACTCGACTTTTTATGTAAGATCTCCGTGTGTTGTAGACCTTTATTGCTCCGAGCTCAGCCAATGGAAAGTTCTTGTCTTTTCATAGGCCAGCCCCCATGCATATCTAAGTTGTGTGTTCTCCCCAGAAATTTTTTCCAGCTGGGTGGCTCATGAAAGTAGCCGGGTGGGGCGGGGTGGGGAAAATTAAATGTGCACTATTTTTACTAATCATTTATTAAATACATTGAAACCAATACAGCCTGCTTCATATTGTAATGGAAATACTGACCAGCCTTTACATAGGTCAGGTATGTCATCACAGTAGATGTTTGAAAACTTCAACTCCCAGCCTTCCTTGGTTGCAGAATTCTAGGAGTTGAAGTTTTAAATGAAGGCACTCCGGTTCGGCATTACTGGTATAGGTGTTTGGTTTTAATGGAATGCCCCCAAGACCTTCAAAGTCCCAGAAATTAAAGTATTGGTCCGACTTTCCATTAATTAATCGCACAAACCAGCCTGTACAGCAACAGGGGGCATAATAAACACCCCCCCCCCCAACAACAAGGACAGTTACTGCTCCATTCCATCCGTAGCCTGGACTGATACAGCACTGATCACAGGGTTAGGATTCACACACACCGGAACGACCGAGTCACACTTGGGTCTTTCCATGCATCCAGTAACACAATATGGTAATGCAAGCATACATGACCTGCACACAAACCATGCAGCAGGTTTTCCATGACACCCTTTTGCAGCCTTGGGGAGCTTGTGAGAATTAGTTAACGCATGCAGTTTTGGTTTGCCTTGGTGCCAGGCACAAACCTTTGAAGCCTACATCTAAATTCTTAAGTAAATCACAACAGTGTTCTCTCCAGAATTTTTTTTCCAGATGGGTGGCATGAAAAAGTAGCCAGGTGGGGCACCCGGGCGAGAACATCTTTAGGTAAGTATACTGGCTGAACTAATGTCGTTCATGTGTTCTTCCTGGGTACATCAATGGGGGAGAGGGCAGAAGGGAGGGTTGAATTTGCACTTTAACAGGGAGATGCATTAATGTTTGCAATCTCATTAGTTATTTCGCAAACCCTGTTTGAGTAGTATTAAAGGGCATGCCCACCCCAAAAAACTAAACTTTAACCCACTATTGTCCCCACCGTGTAGTGTTAAATAATCCTTACATCCTTGCTCCATATGGTTCTCCTGCAGTGCTTGTTCAAAGTTAGGAAATCTGAAGAGTAGGAGCTGTCTGTGAGTCATCCGCATGCCCGCTATTTCCTTGTTGAGGTTTCGGCATTCACAGGGAATCCCTCCCTCCACCCCCCTGGATCCATCTTTGGAGCCTGATGCCCTACCTCTAAAAGCTTTTTCTGTAGTGGTGGGCACCCTAGTCCACCCCCAACCACCATGTCCGGTTAGTTAAAAAAGAAGCAGAACTATACTTACATTACTTACATTACACTCAGCATTGCCAGCAGACGCGTCTGTGATTAGCTGTCTCTCAGCCAATCACAGATGCGGCTGCCGGTCCGGCCCCCTGCTTGCAACTTCTGGCAAGCATAGCGCCTGGAACAGAGTGATGTAGGAACGAAGCCCTGTATGTAGAGTTCTGCTTCTTTTTTTAAAAACAAACCTAGCGGTTGGGGGTGGGTTAGGGTGCCCTACAATATATAAAACTTTTTGTATAAAGGGTGAAGATACCCTTTAACAATTGTTTTGCAAATTGGTTTGTTCATTGCTGGAACAAGTGCAGGTATGTTGCAATAAAGAAATGTATCAATTTCCCCCTAAATGTTTCCTTAGTGTATGGCCAGCATTAGACGTGCTTTAAATAAAGTTGTATCTTTTGATTCTTATTCACCTAAAATCCATAATGATATTTAGGCTACACCAGACATGTCTGTACCCTTTTGCATAGCAGAAGCTCTGTTTTCTTAGGTATTTTTGATGCAAAGCTGTGCAACTACGGTACTTTTTTGGTGTTTCAGCATTGATGCTTGTGAAGGTTCTCATTCATCCAGGTCATGGTATATCTGTTGTATTCAATTAGATCAACTGGACTTCAAGTTTAGTTCTTGAAGACATTTCGCTAGTCATCCGACTGGCTTTCTCAATTCAGAATGACTTGTACAAGAATCTTTGCCAATTATGGAATTAAGGAACATGACTAGTTCAAGAGAGGTGTTAAGGAGGCCATTTATGTGAAAATAAAGAAACCAAGCCTATATAGAGGTGGAGGGGTTCAACACCAACTGTCTGCCATGTACAATGCTGTTTTGACACCTTACTCTGGGCATTATTATAACACCTCTTAGCCACTATCCAATCATGCCCTTAACACTTGGCTGTGATATGCTAATTGGGATTTTCCAGGGTACATAATTGGCAAAGATTCTTGTACAAGTCATTCTGAATTTAGAAAGCCAGTCGGATGACTAGCGAAACATCTTCAAGAACTAAACTTCAAGTCCAGTTGATCTAATTGAATACAACAGATATTTCAGCATTGATATTAATTAATTGATTGTGAAAGTCAATTTTCTTTACACCTTCAGTGTAAAAAAGGTTTTGTGAAACATAAAACTTTGTAACCAGAGTTTTATATCTTCAGTCATGATTGGTAGGTTGTGTTAAATAGTGATTTGGTGGTGTGATTATTGAAATGAGGTTGTTGGGGTGAAAAAAAAAATATAAATTCTCCAAAGTTGCAGCAGCACTCCAAATGACCAAAGGCAGTACGAATCTCCAGGGGAGATTCCCTTTATCAAGTTTGCAAGCAGGTCTTGCAAATTTGATAAAGGGAAACTATGTCCCAAAATGTTATGATTTGCTGGCATGTAATAAACCTCTTTTATTTGGTATATACTTGCGTATAAACCAAGGTTTTCAGGATTTAAAAATAGCCTGAAAACCGAACCTCGGTTTATTCTTGGGTCAACCATTTACCTTCACAGTAATCCATCAGCCGCTCGCTCCACATCCTCTGCTCTGCCGGCTGACGTCACTTCCTCGGCGCCTCTCACTTCCCGGCGCTAGTAGTGACCTTATATTAAGAAAGGTAGGAGAAGAAGTTAACACCTGGGGGGCTCGGTTGGTGGGGAGGGATGGACAGTAATGCAGTGGATTCCTTGCCACTGCTGATGTTTGGAAACTACAACTCCCAGCAACTACAGCATGCTAGGAGTTGTAGTTTCCAAATATCTGGAATGCCAAGGAATTAGGGTTACTATATGGGATTACTGTCCATTTAAAGGGCAACTAATGCCTCAGAACAATACAGAATCGGGAGGATGGTATTGTTAAAAAGATTTCCTTCTGATTCTGTATTGTTTTAAGGCTTTAGTTGCCCTTTTAAATGGACAGAAGAATTCCCATACAGTATTCCCTTACAGTAATAGCTATACTGGATTTGGCCATTACTATATGGGACTACTGTATAGGAATTCTGCTGTCCATTTAAAGGGCAGCTAAAGCCTCAAAGCAATACAGAACCAGAAGGCAGTAGTGGTCATATTTTCTACCCTAGGCTATTCAATCAATTTTATTCCTATTTCAGGTAAAAATAGGTACCTTGGTTTATACTCGGGTCGGTTTATAATAGAGTATATACGGTCTCTCTCTCTCTCTCTCTCTCTTTTACAATGCCTAAAATTTATTGTATATGACAAGGCAGGAAGTGTAAGAAAGTTCCTGTATTACACCCAATTATGTGCTGTTTGTAAAACATGCAACAGTCTTAGCCAATTACAAATTGTTCAGACTCACATTTACTCCCCCCTCCCTTCTCCATAGAAAGTAATAAGACAATCCTGTTTGTTTGCTAGACAGGAAGTGATGTCTATATATGATTAAATGGCTTTGCATGTCTCTGAAACTATCCAGCATTCTTAGAGAAATGGCAGTTTTTTACTTTATTCCACTTTTTTTATATTACTATCAAGAGGCTGTGAAGTACCTTCTGTTATAAGGAGGTTCTATTTCATTTTGTACTCTGTGGGGAGCTTTTAGCTCTTTTAACAACACCTCTCCCTAATCTATAAAGCCAATCAGTATCCTGAGCTGTCCTAAACCCATAGTGATTGTAAATGTGGAACCTGCTGTGGTAAATACTAATATGTATGAACCTAGCATGTTAATCTAGACCCTGTGTAGGGTCTCAGGTTGTCCAATGATGCTGTTTAGTTTGAACTGCACATTGTGGCAGGATTGCCTGGGTTTTTCCCTCAGACCTGCAGGTTTATTACACAAAGGGTGTCTTTTAGATTCTAGCTGGCAGGCGGGAAAGGTAAGGGAGGCTATATATGTGTTTCTTCATGTAATGTGGTTGGATTACCTGGGTCCTTTTTAGGACCTTCAGACTTATCCCATTTGATCCTCCCCCTGGATGCTTGCTGGGAGTGGAAAGGGAGAGCACGTTTGGAATGGTTCCTGATGCCTACTGGCTGAAGGGATCTAAGTAGCTTCTATCTAGCCCTATAGCTTAACAGCTATAGGCATAAGGGAGAGGCAGATGGATCCCAAACCACTTACATGTTTGTACACTTTGTGTTGGTATCAAAGAATGAACCCAAGCTTTCAATAAAAATAATAAATAAAAATGGTGCTGAATAGGTTGAATTGCACATTGTGGGAGGATTGCCTGGGTCTATTCTTGGTTTCCCTGAAAGTTCCCCTGGAAGCTGATAACTGTTTTAATAACAGTTTAAAATATCACTGTATAAAGATTTTATAGACACTGTATCTACACATAGCAAAACATACACACATAATTTCCACTGTGCACCAACAGGCACATTTTTGCTGGTGTACACACACACATATATATGTACTAGCAGATGTGTGCCCGTTGGTGCACAATGGCATTTGTGTGTGTTTTGCTATGAGTGGATATAGAATCTTTACACAGGTATATTTTAAACTGTTACTCAGGCAGTCACCAGCTTCCAGAGGAACCAAATAGGATAATCCTGCAGGTCTGAGAATAGACCCAGGCAATCCTGCCACACTGTGTGGTTGAAACTAAACACGTTAGGTTAATACTTATTAGTATTCACCACAACAAGTGGTGAAGGTACCTCATATATACTAACAGAAGGTACCTCACAGCATCATGTTATTATAATACCATTGCCCTAATAATCTAACATATAAACAAACCTTTCTCATCCCCAGTTTACCTAAAGATTAATCCTTTATATACTCTTTTATACAGATCTAGTTGAACAAAAATTGCTTCAGAGCAATTTTATTAACTGATAACTGCTTTTTATTTCAGTATTACAGTAAATCATTGGTATACCTGCCTGGCTTTACCACTAAGCAAAAGGCTAAGGACTTGCAACCATTAATAGTGGCCAATTCAAATTGTTCTAGCCAATCAGTCCATTCCCTAGTTACCCTATCAAATGGATCAGGGTTAAAAATAAGTTTGGCAATTGGGCCAGGTAGAGCTACTGAGTCTAATTGGGGAATTTCATCTGTAGGTACAAGGATAGGAGGATTTAAATCAATACGTTCAGTAGCAGCCTCCATAGCTTAATACATAGAACAAAAGAAAACAGAGAATAAATGGGATTACCAGCACCGCTGCCACCAATTTGTACCAGACCACTGCTTTATGGAAGGATTATGGGTAGCATGGCACACAGTGGGTTATTCTGGTGGACTGGCACAAAGCAGACAGGTTGCCACATAACGTGCAGTAATCAGGGGTGTCCCTGTCTATGGTGCACCACTTTGAGTATTGACCAGGCCTGTAAATTGTGTGTCCTTGTAAGTTGGTGTACACTTATCTGTTGCCTCAGAGTTTGTATCCAATGTAAATTGTCTGTCCCATATTCTGTCCTCCCAACAGGTGGTAACAGGATCTTATACACAGGATCTTGTGTTGCAGTCAATATCTCTCGAAAGCACACACCACAATCTACTTTCACTTTCTGTCCTCTTAGCCATAGAGAGCAGGGGTGCCTTGTCTTTTATTACTCACTGATACCAAATGCAGGCTGGAGGTGGTATATAAGGAGCCTTGGTGTATATGTCCATTACAATACACTGCACATCCTTTCACATGGAACAGACACAGGGTTGTGGTTTAACCTCCCATTTTGACCATTCCATGTTCAAATAGGGATCTCAGCTCCGTAAGTAAGTTTATTTGTATATTTTGTGTTGTACCTAATATAAGTCAGTGCTATACTTAATACACATTTATTGATGGTCATTTAAATGGAGATATAAATATATTTAGGCTAAATTACAACTACATTTTGCATAAGTGCTATTGATCAGGCAAAACATTAATACAAACATAGAAAAGATAATCAATGCACATTCCTAGGCCCCATACAATATATTATCTGCACACTGGCATATATTATAAACAAAGGGGTTTTAGTATAAATTATTGTGATCACATGAATGAAAAGCCTTCCAACCACGTCAAGGTAACCGCAGCCTGGAAGGTCCTAACGTCTTACCTTTTTTACTTCAATTGCGATTAGCAAACCTTTTGCATATCTCATACTTGCACACTGGATCAATGTAGCAGGCTTTCTCACTTCCCCTCCCCCAGACCTTTGGCTTTTTAAAATGAGGGAAGAGGCCGTCCATCCAGTGCTTTATATTAACGGCATATGACCTTCCATTAAAGGGGCGTGTTGGGGGTACTATTACCACATGGAAGCATGACCATGCTTCCTAATGAATACATATAAGGATTGTGGAAGCAAACCTTAGGCTAAATTACAACTAAATTTTGCGGAAGTGCCACTGATCAGGTCAAACATTTATACAAACAGAAATGATAATCAATGCACATTCTTTGGTCCATACAATATCCTAATATCTGCACACTGGCATACATTATAAACAAAGGGGTTTATAATGTATGTCAGTGTGCAGAAAATATGATATTGTATGGGGCCTAGGAATGTGCATTAATTATCTTTTCTGTGTGTGTGTGTGTGTATATATATATATATAATATATATATATTTTTATTATTATTTATTTATTTATTTAATATAATATTCTTAAATCTACTCTTAGGCACAATCTGAATTTTGAATGAGTTGTGCCATAATTCTGGAGTTGTGCAATAATCACATGTTGCTAAATATCTTTTTTGAACTACTGGGGCTTCATTTCTTTCCAAGGATTCCTAATATTGACCAGGCTCAGTGTTCTATAAATAATGATCCAAGTTTCTATCTTCCTGCTCTCCCACAGTGCAGTTTCAGTTCAGTAGCTTTAATAAACCCATCTTAGTATTCTATGGCATCAATTTTCATTTATGTCTAAATAGGTAAATTAACTCCTAATATATGGAAGGAACTGATAAGAACCAAGATTAGCTAGATGAATTGGTGATCAGATGTATGGTGCTGTTACATTGACTATCCTTGTCTGTCATTGTCATAGGATATAGATAAATAAATTAGATTGATATGAATAAAACTGTAAATACACATTTCATTGTTTTCACAAATACATTTTATATTGACTTGCTGACTGTGCAGAATGTTATTATAAGGGTACATATCAAATCTCAACCTACACATATTTTTGTTTATCTTATTTTTCTACATGTAGTATATTTTTTAAGTTAGACATTTAAAGGGGAACTAAAGTTTCCAGACAACATTGCCCCAATAGACAGAGAACATTCAGAAAAGGCTGTGTCTCGTTTCTCTCTTTGCTGGGGATGCTGGATGATTTATGAAAATAACCTGTGGGTACTAAGGGTCAGCTCTGTGAACATATTCTGTGAACATATTACAAATGCTTCTGACCCTAACAATAATAAATTACTAAAAAATAAAGTCTGGGGAATCAAACCTGCAACCTTATGTAATGTGTCTTGGTAAAAAGAAATCTTTCTACCACTATCCCACAATGGCTACTAGGTGGATTATAAGTACATGAAGAATCTTTATCTTTTGCTAGGAACATAAAAGAAGCAAAAAAAAAAAGGATTTGATTTTGTGTCCCAGTGGTGGCTCATGTGCTGGTTATTGAAACATGTAGACCATGTTTCAATAACCAGCACATGAGCCACCACTGCACATACAGAAGTAGTATGTAATCCATATCTTTTGATAGGGAAAAATGTTGGTAAAATCAGTTTACTATTTTGTATTGTTCTAGGAAGGCTGTCATTAATTTGCGCTGTTTGGTAAATAAAAAAACAGCCATTATATATAACATTTGTATTGTAATGTTTGTATATAGAAATGTTATGTTTTTCTAGAAACATGATAGATAGAAACAAACAAACAAACAAACAAAAAAAGCAATAAACTCAGGCAGTAGACTATTTTGTATTTTTTCATAAGTAAAATAGGGGATTAGAACCTGTGACTTCTTGGGCTGTGTTGTTCAAAAAAAAAAAAAATTAAATATTGTGCCACCAGAGATACAACAGCAAATACAGGTACATTTAGAAACTTTATCTTTTTACTAGAAGCAGCAGCTAGAAAGTCTGTTCATAGAGACAGTGAATACTGGGTTGAGGGGTGTGGCTCTTTATAGGCCTACATGGGTTGTGAGTTGTACTGGCAACAACATGGAGGCCTTCTTAATTATAGAATCTATTCCTTACATTGTACTAAATCATTTGAGGACCAACAGCTGATCAGTCGCTCATTAATATGCGATTCTTTTACAGAAAGCTTGATTGCCAGTCAGGCCTCTGACTTTTTGGCTGAGCGATATTTGATGTATGTAGAAGGCTTTAGAGAATACTCTTTAATGTTGGTAAAAAGCTATTTATATTTCCTTGTTGAACAATGAAGATATAATATACAATCTGATATGACTTTTTTTTTGTAGAGAGGGAGTTATCCCATCCTCATTAGAGTGCCTTAATACCATTTTCTTTGATCTGCCACTTAGTGCCTAGTAAAATAAACTCCCATCCTTGCAGGAAGCGGTCCTGATTCCTTGTTTTGAACAGGCTTTGTTTGGTCTCTGATTTACTTAAGATCTCCCTGCTGTATCAGTTACTCAACAGCTCCAACAATAAAGACTTTTGTAGCAATACATGAAAGGAAAATAACAGTAAAACACGAAGTAACTGTACAGGGAGAGCACCAAAAGCTGTATGGTAGAACAGTTTCAGCTTTTTAAATATGTACCACTAACTATAATACAGTTGGAAGCTATTATAAAAACTGACAGCTGGTATTATACTGCATTCTTTATAAGGAAAAATATCCATTTTATAGAGATACCATTTTTTTCTGGGACCAGCTTCTTACCATTATGGGGCCATCTGCAAGAGCTGTGCTATTACTGCTTGACGCCCTTGCCCTCCTCTTCAGCATAAACAAAAACTAAAACTGCCTGAGCTTAACACACTTTACTTGCTGCTGTGTCTCTTATTTTTTGATGGTTATACTAAATTCTAAAAGAAATTATGTTTTGTATATTTTTGTCACGTTATTTTTGGCATAATTGTCATATATCAGTCATTAAAGGGAAACTGTGGTCCAAAAATGACTTTAGGTAAATTGATAAGAATTGCTCCCCTGAGAAATTTTGCAATTTATTTCCATTGTTTATTTTACATAGTTTTGAAGATATTTACATTTTTGAGTGTGATATGGCAGCAGCATCACCAGGTCCCCTGCACTTCATGCTCTGAAACGGTTAGTCAATCTGTCCTGTGTCTCCTCCTCCCTTGGAACACCCCTGGTCCCTCCCACTCATGGACCCCATGGTCCCTCCAGTTGCAGGCCCCCCATGGCCCATTATCTTACAGCCCCATGTGTCCCTGCCCACTCACGGGGGCCGTGGGTTTCCCCCCCCCCCCCCCCACACACACACACAAAACTCTGTGGAATCAGCTTTTTTAGGCACTCTGCCTGAAAAGGCTGTTTTCACACAGTGAAAGTGAAGGGCTGTAGATTCCCTTACCTTCTCTGTCAGGACTTCACACAGGAGAGAGGAGGAGGGACTTCCTGTCTCCCTCACACTGAGGGAGTCTGAGGCTGTGCTCGCCAGCTGCACTGTCCAGGAGAAGCCTCAGGAATGTCACAAGTCAGCCTCCCACCCATTAACTTTCTGGTCAGTCATTTCTGTATATCTTGGGCTGTGGAGCACGTAGAGAGGTGGTTTTAAAGGTAGGAAACTGGCCTTTCATTTAAACTTAACTTGTTTGGAGACCACAGTTCCCCTTAAATGTTTATGTATGGTTTCTTTTTTTTTGCCTTTTCGTTTTTTTGTTATAACTGCCTGACAGTAGAGCAATTTGTGGAATAAACTTTTGTCTCTGTATATTTGAAGGTTTCTTGTGACCGGCAGTAGTTTATAAATTACTTGTCCAAGATCATCAGATACTTGCTAGTGTTTTGGTCAATAAATTACAGTTTGGCACCTCAGTGCGAGCTTTATCCAATAAACATTAATACTCCTGTTTTATATCTCACAATTGTACAGAATTAACACAGTTTACATGAAATGATATTATTGCTTTGCTCAATTTCTCTTATTTACTTTTTAATGAGATTTGTACACCTTATATATTTAGTTTTAAAGGGCCTGTAACACAGAAAAACATAGCTGTATTAAAGGGGAACTAAAGTCTCCAGACAACATTGTTCCAATAGACAGAGCACATTCACAAATATACAACAAGCTGTGTCTCACCTCTCCCTTTGCTGTAGCCATTGGGTGATTTGTGAAAATAACCTGTGAGTACTAGGGGTCAGCTCCTACAATCCACCTTAGCTGGGTAAACCTCCAGATAAGTGCGTACAGGCACATGCTCTGTGATCAAAACAAGGAAGTTGCAGCCTTGCTTTCTAGAAGCCAATCAAATTATAGCACAGAGATTCTCCCTCTCTCTGACAGAACAGGGATTTCCGTTTTCTGTTTTCAAACACATTTAAGACTCCTGTCCTAACATTGATATAATCCTTTACTTTTCATACAAAAAGAAAAGTAATCTTTGCAGTGTATTTCAAAAATAGCATGGATGTAGGAAACGGAATACTTACATTTCAGCAAAAATAGTCTGCGGAATAGAACCTGCAACTTGTACGTGTGTCTCACCAACTCTGTATTGCTAAAAGCAGAGCTCTTACCTCTAGGCTAAGAGAGACACTATATATACCATTGCTACATGTAGAATATTGTACTAGGAACACAATGGAAACAAAAAATAAAGGTGTTTGGGGATTCAAACTCAAGACCTTCTGAACTATATGTGTCTAAACCAGGTGTCTTACAAGGTGAGCCACCCTTGAATGAGCTGAAAGCTTAGTTACAATTAGAAGCTTTATCTTTTGCATGGAATATCATAGAAAAAAAACGGTATATCTGGGGTATTGAAATTGTGACCTTCTGAACTGTGTATTTTTTTTAAACCCAGTGCCTTACCCCGTGCACCAACTATGAATAAGCAGATAAACCAGGTACATTTGGAAGCTTTATCTTTTGCTAGAAAAAGAATAATTAAAAAAAAATTGAATATGGGAGTCCCTGATGAGGCTTTGAAAGCTGCTTGTTACCCTTCAATTTATTTTCCAGCAACTCACACTGACTTGTAAATAAACTGCAGGGTAACAAGCAGCTTTCAAAGTCTTATTAGGGCTTCCATATTGGTGTATAGAAAAAACCCTGTGCATAGAGACAGTGAATACTGGGGTCAGGGGGTGTGGTTCTTTGATGACATCATGAGCTGTGGGTTGTACTGGCAACAACATGGAATCCCTATTTACAGAATCTTTTTCTCATATACATATACTAAATGACACTTGCTAGAGAGAATCTTACAATGTATAGGGGTTCTGGGAGAAAAACTTTCACATTAGGTTTTAAAAAATTTAAGTTTAGTTCTCCTTTAAATGACACCTATAAAGTATGCCAAAAACATGCTTTTATTTTATCGGCACAACAACTTGGTAAAGGATCGGTAAGATGCTTATAGTAAAATACGTTTTTGGCATACTTTATTGGTGTCATTTAACCCACCCGGATCTTCATCTCTTCTTTCTCATTATTTGAAGCATTGGACACCGGAGTAGAGCATACCGGAGATACCTGGTTGTAGCATGTATGTAGGTGATATTCTTATTGTTTATAGCTGTATTAAATATAATGTACTCTTTGAGAAAAAGTATGTGAACACTTTTCATTACAAATCTGTAGGTATTAATACAGAATCAATCTCATTTGCTGCTTCAAATGCTGCCACTGTACTTAAAAAGCTTTACATTTGAAAGAAGGCTTTTATAATTTTTTTTTACCACTGAGACAAAATAGCCTTAGTAAAGTTAGATATTAAATCTGGGCAATAGGCCTGGTTTGCAATTAATTTCCCATAGACAGAGGTTGCAAGGCTTCTTAACAGCATTATAAAGACAATGTAGAAAAACAAATTACGTGAAGACATACAAAAAATCATTACACATGGGCATGTAGTTTAGTGATAATCATACATGCATCATATTAGAAAAAACAATATATCCTTGAAATCCCAGATTGTGGGACCCACTTGGAGTAGGTTTTTTTTATATTTTTTTAATAATTTTTTTTTGTAAAACCAATATTAATTTCCTCTAACAAAAACAACCAAATCCCTCCTTACTATGATAGTGCACTAAATAAGTGAAAGGCTGCCTCATGTGTATAAACAAAATACCATAAATATAAGGGGGTATGGCATAGTTTCCAGCTCAGCCATGATGTTCCAGACCAGATTCCGTAAACCATGTATTTTTGGTTCTTGATGTGAGAACCAGGGATGGCCATGTTTTCTTATTACTGTTACCACAAAGTTAAAAAAAAGACACACAATATTCTATATTCAATTCACCACATTTGAGGTGCCCAGCCTAAACTGTATAAAAGAGCCACAAAACCTTATTCCTTTACTGCCAAGTATTAGGCCGTCAGCTTAGGCCACTCAGCAGTAGATAGAGAGGGTAAAGAGTTTTTTTTGTGAGACCTGTTTACTAACATTTATAAAAATTGGCAATGTAAGTATTTCTTTGTGAATTTACATATGTTGGAATATTACATATTTGCATATTTTACATATTTGTCTGGGACGTATCAATGACTAAAATCTTTAAAATTACCATCCAGTATTGGAAACTTTATGAGCTCCTTGTTTTGACATTACGCACAGTATTTTCAAGATCTCTAGAAATTTCTAAAATTTTCGAAAATAGTTCCTAAAAAGTCACAAATCAACTTCATAACCAGGTTCAGGTGCATTGCTAGTGCTGATAAAGCTATAAATAAATGAGATCATGAAATCCTGCAGGGGTGTTCCATTATAAGGTAAGGTTCTCCATTAAAAGTGTTCTGAAGTGCAAAAAAAAAATTTTTTTTTTGAGTTATTCCTTTGGCTTGGGTCATATAAAGATCTACAATATAATGTTGTTTGGTATACCTTTAGAAGTTACATGCTACATCAGAGATATCCAACCAGATGTTTAAAAACTACAACTCTCTGCATTCCATGTTTGCAGATTTAAGCTAATAAAAATCTAGTCTTTGCTGTTTATGTAAAGCTTGTAGACCCAAAAGGACATGGGTCTCCCATGCAGGACAATGTATTTGTTCTTAAGATTTGTTGATTCTCCGTGTTCCTTGCTCAGGCTGTAAATGCACATTGTTAGCTTAAGGCACATTTATTGCCTTCCTTTCCTAAAGGTCGTGAAGGGGAAAAAAACATAAATACTCAATAACATTTAATAATTATCTTCAAAGTGTGCTTGATACTTGCCTTATACAGACTAGGGGAAGAGTCAGAAAGTTATTGGCTACTGCACAAGTATAATTTCCCTTTAAAGAATCATGTACTTTGAGTTGGTTTTTATGTGGGAATCTGAAAGGGGATAATTTCTAGACCATTCCAACTGCAGTATGGCTAGGGCCTCATGCTCACAGGCCTATCCCAGTCCAAGACCTGCTCTTGACAGAGTTGCCAATAACTTTAACAACCAATCATTTGTGGCATAGCTATATGCATGAGTAAGCTTTACCAAGATGTCCAATGATTTGCAAATGACTGCTAATGGGAAAAATCATTCGGGGCAATCCAATCAAATTACTAGACCAGGTATCAATCAGACCTGAAATATTAGCCTAGGTGTTAAGTGATTTGATCTGAGAAGACCAAAGAAGTAGTTATTTGCCTATTTTTTTATATGCATATAAGCAATAAACAATAAAACAATTAAAAAAGAATAAGAAAAAAATTTAAACTCTACCTATGATAAACCCACAGTCACGCTCCATGGATTGCTGTTACAGACCCATAAAGTTTACTGTAGAGTTGATGAGCTTATGTGTTGCACCTTTTTTAGCTTAGGCTGGCAGCACAGGCAGATAGACTGTGTGCGCCACTTACCACCTCTTGACCAGTGACCATGGAAAAGAGGATTTTTGGGAGGCTGTAAATTTGAAGGAAAACTAAACCCAAATTTTCCTGTAATCTAAAAACATCTTACCCAAGGACACCAATAAACTATAAAACACCAATTCAGTAAATTGCATTAAAGCAAATATAACCCCCTGAACAGGGTGGATTTGATTTAAATCAAACTGATCACAATTTAAATCACTAGTCAGTAAGGCTTGATTTAAATCATAGTTTGCTTCATAAATACTAATTCTTGGTATAACTTTAATATGCAAGAAGAGGAAGATTTTTATAATAATGATTTATATAGATTTACTCAACTGAAACATTAACATTACAGCATATGTTATTTGCTTTAACAAACATCCATGTTTGCAAACTAATTTGGCCAAACAAAATAAATATATTTTAAGAAACTTACAGGGATATTCAATAAAAGTTCTTATTGTTTAAAATGGTGCTAATTTTACCAATCAAATCTTATTTAACATTTTAACGCAAACACCTGATTGGTTGGGGCAAAATTAGCACCATTTTTCACGATAATAACTTTTATTGCATAACCCTGTTAGACTGTAGAACAATAGGATGAAGGACGTTTTCTCAACTCTGATCTCTGGCAAGTGATCTCTGCTGAGTCAAATTCAGTTTTGAGAACTGCAAAAGTAAATTCTTGTAGGCAGAGAAACTTCCCAATAATCTTAGAAAAACCTCTGGAAGAGCATGACATTGTGAATGGATTAATGGAATTTATTTACCAAAAAACTTATACAGCCTTATTCTACATAATTAAAGGACAACTCCACCCTCATAAGAACATCTTATAGAAAGAATGGCCTCTTTGAAATATGTTGATATATCATACTTTGTCCTATGAATTCATTACTGTATGCCTGCTATGCTTCTGGATGCGTCATGGAAACTGAGCAATTTAGAAATCTATACTGAGCCTGTACTGAGCCTGGGCATGCTCAGAAGAGGCAGCTAGGGGATTAACATTCAGCCATTGGCTGCAATGTCAACTGTCAAATCAATAACGGACAGTTGCTAACTGGAAGAACCAGGAAGCGGAAACAGGACATTGTGCAGGATTTCAGGTTAGACTTATATATTTCATATTTCAAACTATTACCGTTAAGGATTTTGGGGGTGATTTACCTGTATGTAAGTTTTCATTTTAGGGCTGGACTTGCCCTTTAAAAACTAATCTTTATTTCATGATGGAATAACCTTTGGACGGTAATATATTTTCCTCAAAAAGCATTTTATTAAAAAAAAATCCGATTTAAATCAAAAAAATCATTGATTTTCATCCACCCTGCCCCTGACGAACTGGACTACATAACTGTGTAAAGTATGTGCACTGTCAGGCCATGCCTCCTGACCTCAGTCACATGCTCCCTTGTCAAATTTGGCTAGAAACTACTAGGTGTGTCCTACCATTAAAAGTTCCTGTAGTAGCTTAGGACTTGGTATGTTGTGGAATAAATCACATAAGGCCCACATTAGAAAAGTACATTTTGTAGCACCGGTAAAATTTAGATGCATCAAATGGTTGACCAGGCCGAAACATCTGCCCATTTTATGAGGTGAGACACAGATTACTCCTTGTATGCCAAAGCCATCTGTTTCCATGTTATTCTGAACATTTAGTTTAAGGTTTAGTTTAAGCTGCATTGTCACTTTATTGTGGATAAATGTTTATTTTCTTGATTTGACTCTCATTTAACAACAGGGGCATGCTTAAAACTATAATTAGGTTTACATGACAGACAAAACATCCTGTTTTTCCTTCCAACTTTTTACTATTGCAGAAAAAGCATCATTAAGGTATCTCTATGTTTGCAGCTCCCCCCTGCCTCTAAAGCACTAAATCATCATGATCTTTCTCAGCACTGATCTGGGCTGCACAATACAATGCCCCTTTCAGTCTGGTAGATGCTTCAATTAAGGAATTGGGATTTTTAAAACAAGATATGTTTTTCTGTGTCGAAATGTTTATAGCGCAGTTTAAGATACTCGAAACATGTATTGCACTTCTCATATACCACACCTTCTATCTGTACTGATTGGCTAGGTCCAAATGGGGATCTGTGATGCTGCCTGCTTTGTCCTCACATGGGCTGAGCATGTGATTGAAAACGGTACAGAAGCTTTTGTAAGTAAATATAGATAGTAAAATATATTTTTGAAATTCTATCTAAATAAAATCCATTATTTTCCAGGAAATTATGGATTTTATTTTGATAGCATTTCAAAAATATATTTCCCTACTTTAGTGTTCCTTTTAAGACATGTTAGGATGGGTCAGAGTCAGGCCTGTCTATAGTTTATGATCAAAAAAAGTTGTACCGAGTGAATGTTAATGCCTGTTAAATTTGTAATTCTGCATTTATGGCCATAACTATGATAAAGTGATAATATAAGTAATCCTATCTGCGTAGTTTTTTTATAACCTAAGAAGGACAATTTTACAAATAAAGTTCTAGGTATAGTAACATATAGTTACAAATGGTGTATATTCTATCCCTATAGATCCCTGTTTATATATTCCACGCTTTGCACACTTGCTGGAGTTTGGAGATAAAAACCATGAAGTATCAATGACTGCTCTAAGACTAGTCCAGAGGATGAAAAGAGATTGGATGCACACAGGTCGCCGCCCATCAGGACTTTGTGGAGCAGGTATTTGGATCTATTAGCACTCAATTTATATTGTTTGAAAATGTAATGCATTGATTTCCATTCTTTAAGATTTCAATGAGTATAGAATTTTGAGACCAATATTTTTGTAGTCAAACATTTGGACATCTTATTTTTTTTTTCCTATATTGTGGGTTGAAGACATCAAAAATATGTATGAATTATGTAATAAATAAAAAAAAAACGGAGCCTCAATATCATAAATATAGCTGCAAAACCTATGCAACTTGATGTAATATCGGGTCAACGTGGGTTTTGACATTATTTTTCAGGGTCTGTGTCTTTCCAAATATTTCTGCAAATAGCTCTGTGCTCCTTAATGGGGCATTGTATGGGGCCTTAAAAGAGCGTAAAGGTAGGTTTAATACACCGCTCTATACACTAAATAGCTGTTGACTACTGTTCTACTCCATATGCTCGACTAACTAATGAGGAACAATAGTTCATCATTACTTTAAGACGGGAAGGTCAGTCAATCAAGATAAGTTAAAGAACATTTAATGTATCTTCAAGTGCATTTGTGAAAACCATTAAATGCTATTCTGAAACTGGCTCTCAGGAGAACTAATACAAAAAAGGAAAACCAAGAGTTATCTTTTCTACAGAGGTTCATTACAGTTATAAGCCTCATAAACTGCAAGCTAACAACACCTCAAATTAGAGACCACATAAATGCTTCACAGATTTCAGGTAGCAGACACACCTCAACATCAGCTGTTCAGTGAAGATGTTGTGAATCAAGTCTTTATGGTTGAATTGCAGAAGAAATCATCACACGTGAATTGTTTGGGCTAATACATGCAGGGGATAGACAATAGACTAGTTGAAACCTTTAGTCTGGTAAGTTCAAATTTTACATTTTTGGTTTTACCTGGCAGGTTTTTGTAAAATGTAGAACAGGTGAACGAATGGTTTTTACATATGTGGTACCCTCTGCAAAGCATTGTGGAGATGTGATGGTGTGGGGATTTTCCTGTTGGTGATTTATTCCAAATTCAAGGTGCTTTTAGTAAGCGTGTCTATCACTTCCAGTTGGTGATTTATTCCAAATTCAAGGTGCTTTTAGTAAGCGTGTCTATCGCAGCATTCTGCAGCAAGTTACCATACCATCTGTTTTATAATCAAGGGGACTGTTTTTGATCATGAAAATCATAGCAAACACTCATCCAGGCACCTCAGGCTATGTTTGACCAAAGAAGCAGTGATGGAGTCCTTAAGTGATTTGAGACTGTTTGAGATTGCAAAGTGAAGGTCAAGTGGTCAACAAGGGCTCAACACCTCTGGGAACTTCTTCTGGCTGTTGGAAAACCATGCTAGAAGACTACCCCGTTAAGCTGGTGAGAGAATGCCAAGAATATGAACAGCTGTTATCAAAGCAAAAAGGTGGCTACCTTTTTGCATTAGCATTTCAAAGAAGGAGCTACATGTACCATAAAGTTGAAGGGGAACTAAATCTATTTTAATTCCCCCCTTCCATTAAAGTACGCATAGTAAAGACCTGAACCACACTTGGCCCCTGGGTTTTCAATAGATTGGTAGAAATGCCTAAACTTGAGATTACAAGGTCTAGCCTTCCTTAATTAACAAAAACATGTCCTTCTTGTAGAGTATGTAGTGGCTAAGCCCCTTGGACAGTATCTATTCTAAAATAACCCCTCAAAAAGATTTTAATGATGTGTGTAAACTTTTGTGTGGCAATTCTTAGTAGCTCTAAATAAAATGAATAGTTTTAAAAAAATTCCCCGAAGATAAATTGGTATAACTGTATTTAATTGTCCAGTGAGCTTGCTCTTCATCAGCAGCAAGGTCTTTTGTCTGGATTAAATGAAACTGTGTGGCAGAAGGCAGAAAGCCGAATATAAAGGACGGCAACAGAACTTAGGACATATATTTTACTCACATATTTTTACCCGCCTAAGGAGGGAAGAGGCCTGCCATCCAATGCATAGTATTCAAGGTGTTGATTGGTAAGCCGCATTTGCTATTTCCCAGTCACACCATGTGCTCTGTGTGTGTGCATGACGTCACGGCACATGCAACGTTGCATTAGTGCGTGCACAGATGTGCATGTGCGTGATGTCATCTCACCGCGCCTGGGGAAAAAGCAAATGCGGCTTTCCAATCAGGCGGCAGCAGAAAAACTTGTGGCAGGGATAACTCTACACCTAACCACAAGCAAAATGTCAGCAACTTTTAACTTACAAACGTAGGCTCTGGAGGGGCTTAGGGGAAAAAAAAAAAAGCCAAATGTATTTTTATAGCTCCAGTTTCCAATTGAGAATAACTTTATTTTACAGTGTACTTATCCTTTAATTATACTTCCTCCTGACTAGCTTCACAAATTAGAAATTGAAAGCACAACCCATATCGCTTTTTTAGACCATAGAATTATTAAGCTGTCCCAGAAGATTTCAGTTTCTACTTTAAAGACAAGGACAATATATATTCAAATACATACAGTACATGTAAATTCACACATATACAATTGGGTGTTTGTGTAAAGATAAACATATTTTTAGAATTTTAGGACATCCTATGTGTCAATTGGCATTTGTAAGTAGCAAAGTAATAAAATGGAGCAGAGCCTTATTATAACAGAAGGCATCTTACAGCCTCATGCTATATGAGACTGTAAAATTAAGAAACAAGAAACTCCACACAGCACTATTGCACTTGATATATAGCGCTGTGTGGAGTCCCCTTCTGTCTTTTGTTTTATCACAAGTTTCCTCCGATCGCAAGGTGTGGAGCGATCATAAGGTGAGGACTTTGCCAAAATATACCTATTTTTCAAGTCGATATAGTGATTCCCCAGAGTAAGGGACAAAGTGACATGTGGTTGCACAGACTTGTATAGAACCAGCAGTAATAGTTTACATGCTGTCCGCTTGTAATCCAAACATGGATTTAATGGTAGTTCATCAGTAGTAGTTCATAGGTTCGTAGTATGTTTAACTAAAAAAAAATCTGGAACACAACCCCTTTAAATTAATTGCATTTCCTTCTAAATTGCTGTTACAACTTATTTACACTTTAGAAGAGGGGCGGACAAAGTAATTTCAGATATCTTTACTGGTTTTGCCTTCATTCGAAATATATTTTACCAAGAAATGATACAACCCCTCTCTCTTTTTTTTTATGGCCCCATTTTATGTTCCAGTAATTTAACATAATATAAAAGAAGGTTTATTTAAGTTTATAACTTGCATGCTGTGGGAAATGACCTTATTAGAAATGACCTATTAAGTAAGGATTATGGTTATAACACCAGACAGCAACATCTCCCCACAAAATATTGTTGTCCTCTACAAATGAATTGTGGTTTGTAGGCAGTATAATCTCACTGTAATCTGATGTGCATCATTGAATACTATGTGTTTTGTCTACTTTCCCTAATGGTTAAGGCTGATGAAATAAAGTTTAAATGATTATAAATTGGTCATCATTCATGATATATGATGAACATCCTTCTCCATTATAAATACCATCATCATCACTATTATACTCATGAAACCATTGTCCTTACTGCTACAATGTTACTAAATGTTGCATTGAATTGATAAGTTACCCCAAGGGCTTTGATAAACAAAATTTAAATTTAACAGGTCAGTGCTCTTTGTTGAAAAATGGAATTTTATTTATTCCTAAGCCACTTTTCATAAATACCTATAAAACTGTCTTGCATTCTATAAGAAGACACTGTATTATTAATGTACAAATTAATGTTCTTGTCAAAGTTAAGTGCATGCTGTCAGTGTTTGCTGGGTTAAACAGTATGGGGATTTTTTTAGTCCATCATAAGATAGTTGTATGATATTTTTTATGCTTATTAGTCAAGGAAAGCTGCAATTTTCATGTTGGTTCTTTTTCCTGATTACTACCTTCTGACTACTTTAAGTGTTAGTGTTAAGGAAAATGGCTTCTTTCCCAATGAAAATCTTTGCTTGCTTGAAAGACCATTAGTTCCAATTGCAGCATTGCATGTTGTTTATTACCGTATCTACTCGGTATAAACCGTCCCGGAGTATAAACCGAGGTACCTAGTTTAGGGGAAAAAGTAGGAAAACCACACTGACCCGAGTATAAACCGAGGGGGTATTATTTGCCACTAAAGATGTTTGGAAACTGCAACTCCCAGCATGCTTTATGCTGGGAGGTAGTTTTCAAACATCTTAAGTTGCAAATACTTACAAATAAGAGTAAAACCTTCTTTATTGTGCATACTGTATGCACAAATATAGGAGGATTTACCCCTATTTGCAAGTTTTTGCCACTTAAGATGTTTGAAAACTACAACTCCCACCAATAAAGCATGCTGGAGTTGTAGTATTCAAACATCTTAAGTGGCAAATACTTGCAAATAGGGGTAAATCCTCCTATATTTGTGCACACAGTATGCACAATAAAGAGTTTTACTCCTATTTGTATGTTTTTTCTACTTAAGTGTGCCCTGTGTAAATAAAGTAAGTGTTCCCTTACCTTGTCCGGCGTCGCGCGATCCGCATCCTTCTCCACACGCTCTGCGCATCCGGATGATGTCACTACCCGGCGCCTCTCACTTTGCGGCGCCGGGGGTAGTGACATCATCGGATGCGCAGAGGCCGTGGAGCGAGGATGCGGATCGCGCGGCCGCCTGACAAGGTAATGGAAACATTGACTCGAGTATAAACCGAGGTAAGATTTTCTGGCTTTTTTAAAGCCTGAAAACCTCGGTTTATACTCGAGTATATACGGTATCTGTATTATTGTTCTTTTTGATGATGCTCTGTTTTTTTTGTTCCTTATTTTATTCGATTTCAGCACCAGGGGTGCTGCCCAAGCTGAGCCACACTGGGGGCAGCACTAGTGGCCCCCCATGCAGTGAATGGGCTGCATGTGTATCTCTGATCTGCCCAAGACACTAACCCCCCCCCCCCGGCACCCAAACCCCACCCCTTGTCCACCCACCCCTAGGTCCGCACGGGCCGCTTGTTGGGCATCACTGCTCTACACTAACTCCCTAATGGCAAGAATGATACAACTATAATGAAGCTGCTCAGGTATTTGTGAGGGAGACCTGTACGTGCTTCAAAGAATGGATATTCAGTTTGTCTTAATTATGTGTTTAGCCCTAGAAAAACTAAACAGCCTCCCATGTGTTGCTTATTGTATAAATGGGTTTACATATGCAACATTGTAAATTTAAGCAGTGAAAATGTGAACTCACTCAGTATTTTTATTTTCCATTCTGAGATATGGCCTTCTCTTCTGCCTAAAAGACCAGCAACCCAGAGTTAACTTTTGACTGTTGACAGACATTAAAACTGCTGTTTTGCAGGTAGCAATTAATAAAATTGTAATTTTAAGGCCAGTAATGTATCTTGTTTCCCTTAACTACAAACTCTAACCTGTTGAATCCCTTGCTCAGTTGCTCACTCTTACCATTATGGTTTAACCCAGTTTGTGTACTGGAAAACTATATAAAAATTTTTGCCAATTACTTTTTTCCATAACCATCTTTGCTATAACTAGAATAGACTCATTGGGCACTAAAAACTGTTTTTGTTTTTTTGGTGTGGCTCCTATTTTCCTGAAAATTAATCTTTCCCTTATAAAATGTGTTTTTTGGTAGCTAAGTGTCCTTTTAAGAACATGGCATATGTTCCATATAGAGGTGGGATCCGGATTCGACACTGAACCCCTCGGTTCCGAAAATCCAAAAGATCCGTCCGAATCTGGACAGATTCTCTGGATTTCGGGACTTTGGAAGACATTTTTGATAATTTCTAAAAATAGCCTCGAATGTTTGAAAATTATCGAAAATACGATTGGAGACCATTTTCGAGTTTCCGATCATATTTTCGAAAACCGAACATTCGAGGCTATTTTCGAAAATAGCTCCATACTTCCGAAAACAGAACAAAACTATTAAGTTTTGGCCATCTCTAGTTCCATATATGTATCAGTGTGTTAAACTCCCCACATTCATAGCATATAATTTATCTTGTTTAAGTCAAGTGAGATTTCCTTTACCCTCCTACCCTTCCTTACATGTGCAGTGCCTATGAAAAGCATAACGATGAAATAATTTAGTTTTTTGTTTGGACTCCCCAAGGCCATTTTAAGCACCATGGTTACACTGACATCAATGGGGAATAAATAATGTAAAATGAATTTTTCATTTTTGAAAGCAGTTTTATTTTGCTTAAACAGATTTTAACTATGTATGCACCAATATGTAGTATCCAGTTGAAGTTATGTCCTTACACTTAATATTATTTTCTTTGCTAATAAACGTTTTATTGTTTAAATATGATAATTAATAGGAAGACAGAAACAAGACATACGCAAGCTGGTGCTTAACTTAACCATAACTTGGTAACTGGATTTTTGGGCACATAATATCTTTTATCTGGTGATAATACATTGTATAAAGTTTTATGTTGATATATTTTCATGGATATTTTACACTTAAAGAGGAAATAATGTAATGCAAAGACACCCATTTCTATTAAACTAGTAGGCCGACAGACCTATGATTGCCAGTTGTTTAGATACTAACCTAAGGGCCCAGATGCACAGTTAAGATCTGGGCCCCTTGTCCCTTTATTACCACTTACAGCTTTCATCCAACAAGTTAAATTATCCAGTCTGTTAGGGTGGGGCCTTAAAGGGCAAGTCCAGTCCCAAAATGAAAACTTACATACAGGTAAATCACCCCCCAAAACCCTAAATGGTAATAGACTTATCTGAATTATATAAGTCTAACCTGAACTCCTGCACAATGTCCTGTTTTCCCTGTTTCTGCTTCCTGGTTCTTCCAGTTAGCAACTGTCAGTTATGAATTTGACAGTTGACATCACAGCCAATGACTGAATGCTAATCCCCTGTCTGCCTCTTCTGAGCATGCCCAGGCTCAGTAAAGGTTTCTAAATTGCTCAGTTTCCATGAGGCATACAGAAGCATATTAGGCATACAGTAATTAATTCATAGGACAAAGTATGATATATCAACATATTTTAAAGAGGCCATTCTTTCTAAAAGATGTTCTTTTGAGGGTGAAGTTTTCCTTTAAATCTATGAATGTGGACCCATCTTGCCTTGGGACTTTATAGTTGCGCATAGCTCCATTGCTGTTGTGCAGAAAAAGTTCATTGGGCTGTGAGTTTTAGTATTGATTGTTTGCACTCATATAAAAGATATAAAAAGGATAAAAAGAACAAGTTGTTTTAAAAATTCTTATCTAGTTAAAATCCAGTAAAACAAATTAAATAGATTAAACCAATTACTTTTATAAAATATGAGTAAAGGTCCAGCCTAGGAGTAGATTTTTAAAAGGCTTTATTAGATTCTTAACAGCATAAAATCAGTATCCAAAATAAAGTGCCCAGTGCAAGGACACAAACTGACATAAAAGTGCATTAAAAAGTGCAAATATTGCTTTAAAAAGGAACCCCTTGGACAGGTTGTGTCCACAGGGGTCAATTCGTAGATTCCAAGGTCAACGCACTTCGCTGCTTAACCATGCAGCTTTCTCAAGACAATATATTTTATGCATAGAGCGAGTTTCCTTTAAATCTCAGCATTTTCGTGCTTTTTCATGGACTTCCGCGTTCCGCCTCCTGCTTTATGCCTTTCGCTTGCCGCCATGTGTTCCAGAACCATCTCTAATTTGCATCTGGAATTAATACGTTTAATTCCACTTCTGGAATAAAAATGTGTAATTCCGCTTCTATGTGCTTAATTTACATGTGTTCTTTTGCTAGGGGGCTAGGGTGAACTCCCATCTATCTGTGGTTATGGTGGTGTTATGCTAGGAGAATATTTAAAATCGGGGTCTGTCCGGTTGGGGTTCCCCCACAGCTCCATGCGGATCAGGTCAGTCCATTCCTGTCAATACAATACAATACATTGGTAGGAGGGTGCTGGAGATTTTCATGAGGATGCTATAATATATCTTGTAGCTGCACAAATATGGTGTAATAGTTTGTTTCCAAACTAGCAGAATTTGTAAAGCCATCTTGACACTGCTGAGTAGAGAGAATTTTCCTGCTTGGAATATTTTAAGCATTTTTATTCCCACTCTCAGATGATTTTGCACTGACATTATATTATTATTTAAGTGTAAAAATCTCATGTTATGTACTCACCTGTTTGCTGACATCAGCATTCTGTTCTTTCTCTACAGCACTTCTTGTTGCATCCCGAATGCATGATTTCCGTCGGACGATTAAAGAAGTTATCAGGGT
Source organism: Hymenochirus boettgeri (assembly GCA_019447015.1). NCBI lineage: Eukaryota > Metazoa > Chordata > Amphibia > Anura > Pipidae > Hymenochirus > Hymenochirus boettgeri. The sequence goes on along the minus strand of CM033476.1, from coordinate 262,534,873 downwards.
GGTGAAGGTTTGTGAATCCACACTAAGGAAAAGGTAAAGAAGAGACCAGATCTCTCCGTTAATTTTTTTGCGAATGATCATTTAAACAGCAGCAGAAATGTTGTTTCTTTTTACTTGAGAAAGGTTCATAGCAGTATCGAAACTGTTGGCAATAAATAAAATATGTACTTAAACTATCAGGGAGATTCAATAAAAGTTCTTATTGTTAAAAATGGTGCTAATTTTGCCCCAACCAATCAGATATTATTTAACATTTGATAGCTAACATCTGATTGGTTGGGGAAAAATTTTCACCATTTTTAATGAAAAGAACTTTTATTGAATCTCCCTGTATATATTTATTATATTTTCCCAACTTCCAAATAAAGAATAAATGGTGCCTGTATGCACAACAGAAAACAAAGGGTTTCTTTGGATATTTCAAATCCACTGAAATCTTGAAGGGCATTGTCCACTCTAAAAATGAGGTTTTCCCATAAGGTAGATGACCACTGCCCACCCACAACCGCCAGTTTATTTCTTTAAAAATATGCTCAGATCGCTACTTACAGACCCTTCTCTCCTGCATCATCTCTAATCTGGCTCCCTGCTTGCGGAAGTTGCAAGTAGGGGCTGGAATGAGGCAGCCAATCACAGACGCGGCTGCTGTCATTGAACATGTCGCGTACATACTTTATGTCCAAAGGCTGCAGGGGGCATGGCTCCTTCCGTGGCTCCTTCCCTTGCAACCTTCTGTGGCCCCTCCCACTCATGGCCCCCATGGTCCCTCCCACACTTGGCCCCGTGGCCCCTCCCACTTGTGGGTCCAGTGGCCCCTCCCCTTGCAGACCCATCCTGGCTTATTCCCTTGCAGCCCCCTTGGGCCTTTCCCTTGCAGCCTCCTGTGGCCCCTCCCACTCACAGACCCCAATGACCCATCCCCCCTGTGTGCTCCCCAATTCCCCTCCCTTACTTGCACCTCAGACCAATAACCCCCATTACAGAAACTCTACAAGCAGCCTTTTTAGCAGAGAAAGAATCAGCAGTTTTAAACTTTGTCTGATTTTTTCTCTGCTGAAAAGGCTGCTTTTACACAGTCTTCTGTAGGGTCTGAGGTGCAAGTGGGGGAGGGGCCACAGGGGGCTGCAAGGGAAGGGGCCAAGTTGGGTCTTCAAGGGGGGGGGACACAGGGCCTGCAAGTGGGAAGGGCCAGCAAATAGGCGACATTAAAAAAAAGCAGTGCTGTGGGCTGTGCTGTTCTCCTCACCCCCTCCTACCCTTCAGTCATGCACTGAGCATGTGCCAACCTCAGATTAGAGGAGGAAGTAGTATTTCTGACCGCAGATTCAGAACCTCCCACCCCCTAACTTTCTGATCGGGGATTTCTTCATATTTTGGGCTGTGCAGCACATAGGTGGTTGATGGCTCATTTTAAAGGTAGGAACCTGGCCTTTCATTTAAAATAAACTTGTTTGGAGACCACAGTTCCCCTTTAATAAGTCTCTTAAATATTGTCTGTCTTTTTGTGTCCTCCAAAATTTAGAACCTGTTATTATTCTCTTTACTACAATTACATGTTACCATTACAGATATAGTATAAAAGTATAGGATGAAAGGAGAGGTTGTTTGTTTTCAATTTTTTTCCAACATACAGTATTTAGTTACCTACTGACCCATCAAGCTTTTGATTGGATGTGAAATTAGCTACTGCCTCATATAATAAAGGGAACCTCTCTAAATCACTTTAGTAGAGAACATTTTAACCTGATACGTGCAAGAAGGTTTTGTAGGATTTGACACAAATGGGAAATCTGGATTATAATCCCAAAGATACAAATGTTGTTTAAAGCACTAAGACACACTCATTTTTTATGTATATCTTAGAAGCTCAGTAATAAACTGCAAAATCTAACAGTTAAGGTAAATTATTCAGAGGTCTGTGCACACCAAATGCTTTGATTGATGTGACAGTGGGGTGCCTTCCCAACATCCCAATGCAATATACAATGTGCACTCTGAATTGTCCTAAAGATTTGTCCAAATAGAAGAAAAAACATTTTTAAAGCAGTCTACTTTCAAAACTGAAAGGATAAAATTAGAAAAATCACAACTTAGATGGCCTTCCATTAGTTGCTCCCTACAGAGTTAAGTGCAAAATTATGGCTGAGGTGGACTGATGCTTTTAATACACTCATGGTTATACCTGCTGCCAGGGCCCCAAGTGCTTACTTATCAGGGCCCAGTCTTTATGTGAAGTTTATAATGTGGCAGTGTGTGATCATGCATATCAGCGCTGGTACAAATGAAGACTGAGAATATAATCCTATCAGATGCAGCTTTCCATGCAGAATAATTTTTCATAAAAAGGGTATATTTAGCACTTCTTATCGCAAAGCCTCTGCATGTGCTTTCAATTTTATCTGTTAGCAGGGAGCAATGGTAATATGTAGGGCTTCTGGGGTTTTTGTTAAAATGTTTACTCAGTCAGCCCAGCACAGATATCATCTAATATGACAGCATTATTTAATTTGACAGAAGGTAAATGAGAAAACTGAAATCATTTAGCTGGTAGTGCAGACAAGGGCTAAAAATATAACTGTATTTACCTTGAATCTTCAGAGTCTGATTGCCAATTTGAAAATGATCTTTCTTCTGGTTTGATGTGATAGATGTTTAGGAACAGATTTTTTGGAGGGGGGGGGGGGAATTATCTGAGGTGCTTGGAATTAATGAATAATGCTGAGATATTTTAGTTGTCTGTTTTTTTTAGAATTTTGTGCAAATAGTAAGTCATTTTAGGTGTTATATTACACCCCCCCCCCCCAGAAAAAAAATCCCAGACATCGTCCCATTGTAACAATATATCCAGTTGAAGTTTTGTCCTTACACTTAATATTATTTCTTTGCTAATAAACGTTTTATTGTTTAAATATGATAATTAATAGGAAGACAGAAAACACATACGCAAGCTGGTGCTTAACTTAACCATAACTTGGTAACTGGATTTTTGGGCACATAATATCTTTTATCTGGTGATAATACATTGTATAAAGTTTTATGTTGATATTTTTCATGGATATTACACTTAAAGAGGAAATAATGTAGTGCAAAGACACCCATTTCTATTAAACTAGTAGGCCGACAGACCTATGATTGCCAGTTGTTTAGATACTAACCTAAGGGCCCAATGCACACGTTAAGATCTGGGCCCCTTGTCCCTTTATTACCACTTACAGCTTTCATCCAACAAGTTAAATATCCAGTCTGTTAGGGTGGGGCCTTAAAGGGCAAGTCCAGTCCCAAAATGAAAACTTACATACAGGTAAATCACCCCCCAAAACCCTAAATGGTAATAGACTTATCTGAATTATATAAGTTCTACCTGAACTCCTGCACAATGTCCTGTTTTCCCTGTTTCTGCTTCCTGGTTCTTCCAGTTAGCAACTGTCAGTTATGAATTTGACAGTTGACATCACAGCCAATGACTGAATGCTAATCCCCTGTCTGCCTCTTCTGAGCATGCCCAGGCTCAGTAAAGGTTTCTAAATTGCTCAGTTTCCATGAGGCATACAGAAGCATATTAGGCTACAGTAATTAATTCATAGGACAAAGTATGATATATCAACATATTTAAAGAGGCCATTCTTTCTAAAAGATGTTCTTTTGAGGGTGAAGTTTTCCTTTAAATCTATGAATGTGGACCCATCTTGCCTTGGGACTTTAAGTTGCGCATAGCTCCTTGCTGTTGTGCAGAAAAAGTTCATTGGGCTGTGAGTTTTAGTATGATTGTTTGCACTCATATAAAAGTTAAAAAGGATAAAAGAACAAGTTGTTTTAAAAATTCTTATCTAGTTAAAATCCAGTAAAACAAATTAAATAGATTAAACCAATTACTTTTATAAATGAGTAAAGGTCCAGCCTAGGAGTAGATTTTTAAAAGGCTTTATTAGATTCTTAACAGCATAAAATCAGTATCCAAAATAAAGTGCCCAGTGCAAGGACACAAACTGACATAAAGTGCATTAAAAAGTGCAAATATTGCTTTAAAAAGGAACCCTTGGACGTTGTGTCCACAGGGGTCAATTCGTAGATTCCAAGGTCAACGCACTTCGCTGCTTAACCATGCAGCTTTCTCAAGACAATATATTTTATGCATAGAGCGAGTTTCCTTTAAATCTCAGCATTTTTCGTGCTTTTTCATGGACTTCCGCGTTCCGCCTCCTGCTTTATGCCTTTCGCTTGCCGCCATGTTTCCAGAACCATCTCTAATTTGCATCTGGAATTAATACGTTTAATTCCACTTCTGGAATAAAAATGTGTAATTCCGCTTCTATGTGCTTAATTTACATGTGTTCTTTGCTAGGGGGCTAGGGTGAACTCCCATCTATCTGTGGTTATGGTGGTGTTATGCTAGGAGAATATTTAAAATCGGGGTCTGTCCGTTGGGGTTCCCCCACGCTCCATGCGGATCAGGTCAGTCCATTCCTGTCAATACAATACAATACATTGGTAGGAGGGTGCTGGAGATTTTCATGAGGATGCTATAATATATCTTGTAGCTGCACAAATATGGTGTATAGTTTGTTTCCAAACTAGCAGAATTTGTAAAGCCATCTTGACACTGCTGATAGAGAGAATTTTCCTGCTTGGAATATTTTAAGCATTTTTATCCCACTCTCAGATGATTTTGCACTGACATTATATTATTATTAAGTGTAAAAATCTCATGTTATGTACTCACCTGTTTGCTGACATCAGCTTCTGTTTTCTTTCTCTACAGCACTTCTGTGCATCCCGAATGCATGATTTCCGTCGGACGATTAAAGAAGTTATCAGGGTGGTGAAGGTTTGTGAATCCACACTAAGGAAAAGTAAAGAAGAGACCAGATCTCTCCGTTAATTTTTTTGCGAATGATCATTTAACAGCAGCAGAAATGTTGTTTCTTTTTACTTGAGAAAGGTTCATAGCAGTATCGAAACTGTTGCAATAAATAAAATATGTACTTAAACTATCAGGGAGATTCAATAAAAGTTCTTATTGTTAAAAATGGTGCTAATTTTGCCCCAACCAATCAGATATTATTTAACATTTGATAGCTAACATCTGATTGGTTGGGGAAAAATTTGCACCATTTTTAATGAAAAGAACTTTTATTGAATCTCCCTGTATATATTTATTATATTTCAAGACACTGTATTATTAATGTACAAATTAATGTTCTTGTCAAAGTTAAGTGCATGCTGTCAGTGTTTGCTGGGTTAAACAGTATGGGGATTTTTTAGTCCATCATAAGATAGTTGTATGATATTTTTTATGCTTATTATCAAGGAAAGCTGCATTTTCATGTTGGTTCTTTTTCCTGATTACTACCTTCTGACTACTTTAAGTGTTAGTGTTAAGGAAAATGGCTTCTTTCCCAATGAAAATCTTTGCTTGCTTGAAAGACCATTAGTTCCAATTGCAGCATTGCATGTTTTTTTATTACCGTATATACTCGAGTAAACCGTCCCGAGTATAAACCGAGGTACCTAGTTTTAGGGGAAAAAGTAGGAAAACCACACTGACCCGAGTATAAACCGAGGGGGTATTATTTGCCACTAAAGATGTTTGGAAACTGCACTCCCAGCATGCTTTATTGTGGGAGTTTAGTTTTCAAACATCTTAAGTTGCAAATACTTACAATAGAGTAAAACCTTCTTTATTGTGCATACTGTATGCACAAATATAGAGGATTACCCCTATTTGCAAGTTTTTGCCACTAAGATGTTTGAAAACTACAACTCCCACCAATAAGCTGCTGGAGTTGAGTATTCAAACATCTTAAGTGGCAAATACTTGCAATAGGGGTAAATCCTCCTATATTTGTGCACACAGTATCACAAATAAAGAAGTTTTTACTCCTATTTGATGTATTTTCTACTTAAGTGTGCCCTGTGTAATAAAGTAAGTGTTTCCCTTACCTTGTCCGGCGTCCGCGCGATCCGCATCCTTCTCCACAGCCCTGCCATCCGGATGATGTCACTACCCCCGCCCTCTCACTTTGCGCGCCTTAGTGACATCATCCGGATGCGCAGAGGCTGTGGAGCGAGGATGCGGATCGCCGGCCACCTGACAAGGTAATGGAAACATTGACTCGAGTATAAACCGAGGTAGATTTTCTGGCTTTTTTAAAGCCTGAAAACCCGGTTTATACTCGAGTTATATACGGTATCTGTATTATTGTTCTTTGATGATGCTCTGTTTTTTTTGTTCCTTATTTTATTCGATTTCAGCACCAGGGGTGCTGCCCAAGCTGAGCCACTGGGGGCAGCACTAGTGGCCCCCCATGCAGTGAATGGGCTGCATGTGTATCTCTGATCTGCCCAAGACACTAACCCCCCCCCCCCCCGGCACCCAAACCCCACCCCTTGTCCACCCACCCCTAGGTCCGCACGGGCCGCTTGTTGGGCATCACTGCTCTACACTAACTCCCTAATGGCAAGATATACAACTATAATGAAGCGCTCAGGTATGTGAGGGAGACCTTTACGTGCTTCAAAGAATGGATATTCAGTTTGTCTTAATTATGTGTTTAGCCCTAGAAAAACTAAACAGCCTCCCATGTGTTGCTTATTGTATAAATGGGTTTACATATGCAACATTGTAAATTTAAGCAGTGAAAATGTGTAAAACTAGTGAACTCACTCAGTATTTTTTTTCCATTCTGAGATATGGCCTTCTCTTCTGCCTAAAAGACCAGCAACCCAGAGTTAACTTTTGACTGTTGACAGACATTAAAACTGCTGTTTTGCAGGTAGCAATAATAAAATTGTAATTTTAAGGCCAGTAATGTATCTTGTTTCCCTTAACTACAAACTCTAACCTTTGAATCCCTTGCTCAGTTGCTCACTCTTACCATTATGGTTTAACCCAGTTTGTGTACTGGAAAACTATATAAAAATTTTTGCCAATTACTTTTTCCATAACCATCTTTGCTATAACTAGAATAGACTCATTGGGCACTAAAAACTGTTTTTTGTTTTTGGTGTGGCTCCTATTTTCCTGAAAATTAATCTTTCCCTTATAAAATGTGTTTTTTTGGTAGCTAAGTGTCCTTTTAAGAACATGCATATGTTCCATATAGAGGTGGGATCCGGATTCGACACTGAACCCCGGTTCCGAAAATCCAAAAGATCCGTCCGAATCTGGACAATTCTCTGGATTTCGGGACTTGGAAGACATTTTTGATAATTTCTAAAAATAGCCTCGAACGTTTGAAAATTATCGAAAATACGTGGAGACCATTTTCGAGTTTCCGATCATATTTTCGAAAACCGAACATTCGAGGCTATTTTCGAAAATAGCTCCATACTTCCGAAAACAGAACAAAACTATTAAGTTTTGGCCATCTCTAGTTCCATATATGTATCAGTGTGTTAACTCCCCACATTCATAGCATATAATTTATCTTGTTTAAGTCAAGTGAGATTTCCTTTACCCTCCTACCCTTCCTTACATGTGCAGTGCCTATGAAAAGCATACGATGAATAATTTAGTTTTTTGTTTGACTCCCCAAGGCCATTTTAGCACCATGGTTACACTGACATCAATGGGGAATAAATAATGTAAAATGAATTTTTCATTTTTGAAAGCAGTTTTATTTTGCTTAAACAGATTTTAACTATGTATGCACCAATATGTAGTATCCAGTTGAAGTTATGTCCTTACACTTAATATTATTTTCTTTGCTAATAAACGTTTTATTGTTTAAATATGATAATTAATAGGAAGACAGAAACAAGACATACGCAAGCTGGTGCTTAACTTAACCATAACTGGTAACTGGATTTTTGGGCACATAATATCTTTTATCTGGTGATAATACATTGTATAAAGTTTATTGTTGATATATTTTCATGGATATTTTACACTTAAAGAGGAAATAATGTAGTGCAAAGACACCCATTTCTTAAAACTAGTAGGGCCGACAGACCTATGATTGCCAGTTGTTTAGATACTAACCTAAGGGCCCAGATGCACAGTTAAGATCTGGGCCCCTTGTCCCTTTATTACCACTTACAGCTTTCATCCAACAAGTTAAATTATCCAGTCTGTTAGGGTGGGCCTTAAAGGGCAAGTCCAGTCCCAAAATGAAAACTTACATACAGGTAAATCACCCCCCAAAACCCTAAATGGTAATAGACTTATCTGAATTATATAAGTCTAACCTGAACTCCTGCACAATGTCCTGTTTTCCCTGTTTCTGCTTCCTGGTTCTTCCAGTTAGCAACTGTCAGTTATGAATTTGACAGTTGACATCACAGCCAATGACTGAATGCTAATCCCCTGTCTGCCTCTTCTGAGCATGCCCAGGCTCAGTAAGGTTTCTAAATTGCTCAGTTTCCATGAGCATACAGAAGCATATTAGGCATACAGTAATTAATTCAAGGACAAAGTATGATATATCAACTATTTTAAAGAGGCCATTCTTTCTAAAAGATGTTCTTTTGAGGGTGAAGTTTTCCTTTAAATCTATGAATGTGGACCCATCTTGCCTTGGGACTTTATAGTTCGCATAGCTCCATTGCTGTTGTGCAGAAAAAGTTCATGGGCTGTGAGTTTTAGTATTGATTGTTTGCACTCATATAAAAGATATAAAAGGATAAAAAGAACAAGTGTTTTAAAAATTCTTATCTAGTTAAAATCCAGTAAACAATAAATAGATTAAACCATTACTTTTATAAAATATGAGTAAGGTCCAGCCTAGGAGTAGATTTTTAAAAGGCTTTATTAGATTCTTAACAGCATAAAATCAGTATCCAAAATAAAGTGCCCATTGCAAGGACACAAACTGACATAAAAGTGCATTAAAAAGTGCAAATATTGCTTTAAAAAGGAACCCTTGGACAGGTTGTGTCCACGGGGTCAATTCGTAGATTCCAAGGTCAACGCACTTCGCTGCTAACCATGCAGCTTTCTCAAGACAATATATTTTATGCATAGAGCGAGTTTCCTTTAAATCTCAGCATTTTCGTGCTTTTTCATGGACTTCCGCGTTCCGCCTCCTGCTTTATGCCTTTCGCTTGCCGCCATGTGTTCCAGAACCATCTCTAATTTGCATCTGGAATTAATACGTTTAATTCCACTTCTGGATAAAATGTGTAATTCCGCTTCTATGTGCTTAATTTACATGTGTTCTTTTGCTAGGGGCTAGGTGACTCCCATCATCTGTGGTTATGGTGGTGTATGCTAGGAGAATATTTAAAATCGGGGTCTGTCCGTTGGGGTTCCCCACAGCTCCATGCGGATCAGTCAGTCCATTCCTGTCAATACACAATACAGTGTAGGAGGGTGCTGGAGATTTTCATGAGATGCTATAATATCTTGTAGCTGCACAAATATGGTTTAATAGTTTGTTTCCAAACAGCAAATTTGTAAAGCCATCTTGACACTGCTGAGTAGAGAGAATTTTCCTGCTTGGAATATTTTAAGCATTTTTATTCCCACTCTCAGATGATTTTGCACTGACATTAATTATATTTAAGTGTAAAAATCTCATGTTATTTACTCACCTGTTTGCTACATCAGCATTCTGTTCTTTCTCTACAGCACTTCTTGTTGCATCCCGAATGCATGATTTCCGTCGGACGATTAAAGAATTATCAGGGTGTGAAGGTTTGTGAATCCACACTAAGGAAAAGGTAAAGAAGGACCAGATCTCTCCGTTAATTTTTTTGCGAATGATCATTTAAACAGCAGCAGAAATGTTGTTTCTTTTTACTTGAGAAAGGTTCATAGCAGTATCAACTGTTGGCAATAAATAAAATATGTACTTAAACACAGGGAGATTCAATAAAAGTTCTTATTGTTAAAAATGGTGCAATTTTGCCCCAACCAATCAGATATTATTTAACATTTGATAGCTAACATCTGATTGGTTGGGAAAAATTTCACCATTTTTAATGAAAAGAACTTTTATTGAATCTCCCTGTATATATTTTATATTTTTCCCAACTTCCAAATAAAGAATAAATGGGTGCGTATGCACAACAGAAAACAAAGGGTTTCTTTGGATATTTCAAATCCACTGAAATCTTGAAGGGCATTGTCCCACTCTAAAAATGAGGTTTTCCCATAAGGTAGATGACCACTGCCCACCCACAACCGCCAGTTTTTTCTTTAAAAATATGCTCAGATCGCTACTTCAGACCCTTCTCTCCTGCATCATCTCTAATCTGGCTCCCTGCTTGCGGAAGTTGCAAGTAGGGGCTGGAATGAGGCAGCCAATCACAGACCGGCTGCTGTCATTGAACATGTCGCTTACATACTTTATGTCCAAAGGCTGCAGGGGGCATGGCTCCTTCCCTTGCAACCTTCTGTGGCCCCTCCCACTCATGCCCCCATGGTCCCTCCCACACTTGGCCCCGTGGCCCCTCCCACTTGTGGGTCCAGTGGCCCCTCCCCTTGCAGACCCATCCTGGCTATTCCCTTGCAGCCCCTTGGGCCTTTCCCTTGCAGCCTCCTGTGGCCCCTCCCACTCACAGACCCCAATGACCCATCCCCCTTGTGTCTCCCCATTCCCCTCCCTTACTTGCACCTCAGACCAATAACCCCCATTACAGAAACTCTACAAGCACCTTTTAGCAGAGAAAGAACAGCAGTTTTAAACTTTGTCTGATTTTTTCTCTGCTGAAAAGCTGCTTTAACACAGTCTTCTGTAGGGTCTGAGGTGCAAGTGGGGAGGGGCCACAGGGGCTGCAAGGGAAGGGGCCATTGGGTCTTCAAGGGGGGGGGACACAGGGCCTGCAAGTGGGAAGGGCCAGCAATGCGACATTAAAAAAAAGCAGTGCTGTGGCTGGTGCTGTTCTCCTCACCCCCTCCTACCCTTCAGTCATGCACTGGCATGTGCCAACCTCAGATTAGAGGAGGAAGTAGTATTTCTGACCAGATTCAGAACCTCCCACCCCTAACTTTCTGATCGGGGATTTCTTCATATTTTGGGCTTGCAGCCCATAGGTGGTTGATGGCTCATTTAAGGTAGGAACCTGGCCTTTCATTTAAAATAAACTTGTTTGGAGACCACAGTTCCCCTTTAATAAGTCTCTTAAATATTGTCGTCTTTGTGTCCTCCAAAATTTAGAACCTGTTATTATTCTCTTTACTACAATTACATGTTACCATTACAGTATGTATAAAAGTATAGGATGAAAGGAGAGTGGTTTGTTTTCAATTTTTTTCCAACATACAGTATTTAGTTACCTACTGACCCATCAAGCTTTTGATTGGATGTGAATTAGCTACTGCCTCATATAATAAAGGGAACCTCTCTAAATCACTTTATAGAGAACATTTTAACCTGATACGTGCAAGAAGGTTTGTAGGATTTGACACAAATGGGAAATCTGGATTATAATCCCAAAGATACAAATGTTGTTTAAAGCACTAGACACACTCATTTTTTATGTATCTTAGAAGCTCAGTAATAACCTGCAAAATCTAACAGTTAAGGTAAATTATTCAGAGGTCTGTGCACACCAAATGCTTTGATTGATGTGCCAGTGGGGTGCCTTCCCAACATCCCAATGCAATATACAATGTGCACTCTGAATTGTCCTAAAGATTTGTCCAAATAGAAGAAAAAACATTTTAAAGCAGTCTACTTTCAAAACTGAAAGGATAAAATTAGAAAAATCACAACTTAGATGGCCTTCCATTAGTTGCTCCCTACAAGTTAATTGCAAAATTATGGCTGAGGTGGACTGATGCTTTTTACACTCCTGGTTATACCTGCTGCCAGGGCCCCAAGTGGCTACTTATCAGGGCCCAGTCTTTATGTGAAGTTTATAATGTGGCAGTGTGTGATCATGCATATCAGCGCTGGTACAAATGAAGACTGAGAAATTAATCCTATCAGATGCAGCTTTCCATGCGAATAATTTTTCATAAAAAGGGTATATTTAGCACTTCTTATCGCAAAGCCTCTGCATGTGCTTTCAATTTATCTGTTAGCGGGAGCAATGGTAATATGAGGGCTTCTGGGGTTTTGTTAAAATGTTTACTCAGTCAGCCCAGCACAGATATCATCTAATATGACAGCATTATTTAATTTGACAGAAGGTAAATGAGAAAACTGAAATCATTTAGCTGGTATTGCAGACAAGGCTAAAAATATAACTGTATTTACCTTGAATCTTCAGAGTCTGATTGCCAATTTGAAAATGATCTTTCTTCTGGTTTGATGTGATAGATGTTTAGGAACAGATTTTTTGGAGGGGGGGGGGAATTATCTAGGTGCTTGGAATTATGAATAATGCTGAGATATTTTAGTTGTCTGTTTTTTTTAGAATTTTGTGCAAATAGTAAGTCATTTTAGGTGTTATATTACACCCCCCCCCCCAGAAAAAAAATCCCAGACATCGTCCCATTGTAACAATGTACCAGCCCTTGTTTCAGTAATAATTTCTGAAATTGAATCAACATCGTTATAATGGGACGTCTGCGGGTATGGCATAGAACCTAAACGGGCAGCCCACGTTCGCAGAAAATGTATTTACAAGGAAACTATCTCTATACATACCATACTGAGAAAGCATGGGGAAAAGTATGGGGAAATTTGTCATAATCCGTATTATTGTAAATAATTCTCCAATTTCTTATGTTTTAACTGTATAATTGTATGCGATTTTTTCAGTTTCCTGTCTCTCAAATGTATTATTTTCTGTCTGCACAAGGTGTTTTGTGTATTTGGTTATTGTAGATACCAACAGGTAACTTCATTATGCATAGTTAGCAGGATAAAAGGACATCCTGTGGTCCCAGTCGTCTGCATTACCCAAATAGGTGCTAAAGAGACTAGTCTCCGAATCAACAGGAGGTAATTAATTACTAAGACATCTTAGGTCAACATATCCCAGTTTATAACTATATTAAAAAGCAAAACAAATATCAGGATTCATATCTTTTTCTGTGACCATAATTTAGGTGAACTGTTTTTAAAAGTGAACCCAGGAGCAAAAGCTGTTTCATGTGAATCCAAACACCCATGGTCTACTGTGTGTGGAAAGCGACAGAGACACTTTTTTTTGGTTTATGGATCAATACGCAATAACCATATTGAATTTGGTATGTAAAAATCCGTCTAACAGCCCTGGATATGGATTTGTGAGTTGGCGTTCTATGGTGCATTATCCCATTGCAATACGGGTTTTGCCAGGGATAGCCCCCCCCCACCAACTGTCTGCCATGTACAATGCTGTTTTAACACCTTACTCTGGGCGTTCCTATAACACCTCTTAGCCACTATCTAATCACACCCTTAACACCTGGCTGTGATATGCTAATTGGGATTTTCCAGGGTATATTGCCACAGATTCTTGTACAAGTCATTCTGAATGAGAAAGCCAGTCGGATGACTAGCAACGTCTCAAGAACTACATTTCAAGTCCAGTTGATCTAATTGAATACAACAGATATACCATGACCTGGATGAATGAGAACCTTCACAAGCACATAGTTTTGGTTGTTAGCTGGAAGATGTTTTTGTCCAAAACCGACCGTTCGCTACAAGCGAATGGTCGGCCGGGGCAAATCATTGTTGTCCACTGCAAAAGTAGCCTTGGCCGACAGTACGACGTGATTGATCATGCAGGATTTAACAACGTACCCGCTTAAGACAAACAGGTGATCGAGGCGATCGAGATTGGTCATGATGCTCCACCTACACCATACAGTTACTACAAATTTTAATTACAAATAGAGGAAACCAAAACTATACTAAGAACTATATTAAAGGGGGACTGTGGTCTACAAACAAGTTGATTTTAAATGAAAGACCATGTTTATACCTTTAAAATGATCCATCAACCACCTCTCTATGTGCTGCACAGCGCAAGATATGAATAAATCACTGATCAGAAAGTTAGGGGGTTGGGGAGTTTTGAATCTGCGGTCACAAATGGGTTCTGAATCTGCGGTCACAAATACTAGTTCCTCCTTCTAATCTGCGGTTGGCACATGCTCAGTGCAGGAGAAACCAGGAAGAGATTGAGTTACATTGACTGAAGGTGGACCTAAGGGGGTGGGTGGAGAACAGCGCACCCCACAGCAGGCAGTGTGTAAGGTCTGTAAATTTAACTTTAATGTCACAGGAACTGTCACATGGTTTTAGAGCAGGAAGTAAGAAATGCAGGGGATCTGGTGATGGTGCTACTATATCACACATAAAAATGTAAATATATCCAAAACTATGTATAAAAAATAATGAAAGTAAATTGCAAAACTACTCCGGAAAGCAATTCCTGTCATTTTACCCATTTTGGACCACATTTACCCTTTAAGTACAGACATAAAGGTAATTGATTCCTGCCAGACAGGCTGCTCAACAGTTTCCAAAGCACCTGGGCTATTTAAATGGAGAGGAATGTGCCATTAGGATCAATTCCCCATATAATTGGGAGATCTGACCAAACATCACTTTACAATGTTGGTAAAGCCCCACATACATGGCATCGATATTTCATACAATATGTGCGCTCTGGACTCATATATACTCACACACATAAATACACACACTATTTAAAATTATGCATTACAATTTACTTCTGCATCATTTTTGTGTTTTTAAAATACGGTATTGACTTGTTACACTTTATTCCTGTTTACTCAGAGGCTGGTTATACTTACTCTTTTCTTATAACACAGAGTAACAGTTTACCAGGTGCATTTTAGAAACACCAGGATTATGCACCAAGACTCACTATGGCTATAAACTTATCCTAAAGTCACTTACCAATATAATAAAGGTGAATGTTACTTGTTAAATAAAATTGGTTTATTTATGGCTGTGTCAGTTTTGCAAAACCAGAACTGTTATAATAATGGCGACATTTCTTGTTGGTCTTTTTACTTCCAAATTATGGTAGGTGCAAACACACAATTACAATTCACCAACACCCCTATTTAGGTTTTATTACACTGCGATCCTGATTGCACTTGAATGCTTTAGTGTTTCTTGGTTTATTGCCCTCTGTATATGAACTGTGTTTACATCTGTCCAGTGAGAAAAGGATGGTATTGAGGTTGATGCCCACCTGAACATTTTCCTTTGCATCATACAGTACAACTGTAGTGTTGATGATCTGCTTCCCTTTTTAGCCCAGTGCCTAATCAATGCAAAAACATACTCTGCACAAAGCATTTCTTCCCATTGGATAGATCCCAGACAGAGGTTGTGGTGGAGCTCGGACAATATAGTTGTTTAATATTTGTTTTATAAACTGTATTTTGTCTGACTTTTTAAAATTGTATTAGCTTTTCCTGTTTGGTAATTTAAATTTGCTTTGTAGACTAAATGAATTTGAGGATACACCAACAAGTCAGCTGACTATAGATGAATTCATGAAGACCGATTTGGAGAAGGAATGTGATCCTCCTTCCTTCATTGCTGGTCAGAAGAAGATCAGAATGCAACAGGTAGAACAAAGAATAAAATAAATAAAACATGATGATACTTCATATTTTTAAATGAATCATTAAAATATTTTGCTGAGATTTACAATAATAAACCATAAAGTATGCCAGAAGATAAATAAGGTTGAAAGGCCCCACTGATTATGATCTGGCTTTGACCCAGGGTTACCATATTCTGGCTGTCCAAGTAGGGACGCCTGGTAACCCTGGTTTGACCTCTAGATTTACAGATATTTAAATGGACACTATACTCATGAAATATCTAATTGCTTTTTGGCTCCTCCTGCAGTCTGCCCTACCGTTCATTAACAGATTTTGACTTTTGTCAGAGAGGAGTTGGTTGCTGGAAAAGCTTGAATATAACGATATATTGGATAAGTTACAATTATGCACACCAGAGAAAAGGCTATGTGGGGATATGATCACATTATTGGACCATACACGGACATCCCTTAAGAATGGGGGAAAGTTAAAGTCTTTAAATTCGGTTCATTGGATAGTTTTAAAATAAAAAAGCTGGATGCTTTTTTTTTTTTTTTTTTTTTTTTTTTATAATGTTGTACCGGTATGTTACTGGTATTGATATTGATCTCGGGATATTTCCCTCTTCATACTTTTTTTTTTTTGTTTGGCTTCCTCTTGATCAACTGTTAAGCAGGAAATGTAGGTATTGCTGAGTAGGTTGGACTAGATGGACACATGTCTTCATTCAAACTCGAATACTATACTAAATAAGAGGTGCAAAAAGTTGCCTTAGCAGTTAAAGGGGAAGTTAAGTGTAAATACATATACTTCCAAGAAAACATAGCAGTATTTTTCCATCCTAATGACCTTAAAATGGCAACTGCAGCCCTTAAATGGAAATGTATATACAGGTAAATCACCCCCCAAAACCTTAAACTGTAATAGTTTGAAATGTGAAATATAAGTCTAACCTAAAATCCTGCACAATGTTAGGTTTCCCCTGTTTCTGCTTCCTGGTTCTTCCAGTTAGTAACTGATCTTGATTTGACTTTTGACTTCTGAGCAGGCTCAGTACAGGTCACTAAATTGCTCAGTTGCCATGAGGCATCCAGAAGCATAGCAGTCATACAGTAATACATTTAGTGGACAAAATAGGATATATCAAGACATTTAAAGAGCCCATTCTTTCTAAAAGCTGTAATTTTGAGGGTGGAGTTGTCCTTTAACCGGCCCATTCACAATTTTGTCTGTGTATAAATAAATGCTTCTAAGTTACTGACTTTCTTTTTGCAGGACCCCTTAGAGAGACTTAGAGAGAACCAGTGCCTGGGTTTATTCAGTTGCTCAGTAGAGATCTGAGCATGTTTGACCCATCCAACTGACAATCAGTAGAAATGACTGTTAGGAACATTCCATGATAGTGTGCATTCTGGAAAGAAGACTGTTCCAGAACCTGAAATGTCAGCTCACTAATGTCAACAGCAGGGAATATCAAGGGGTTTAAATTCAACAGATTATTTCAAAGTGGAAGAGAATATGTAGAATAACTAGGTATACATAATATAAACTAAGAATTGGCACTTGGAGTCAGGAAGTAATTTTTTCCCCTTAATAATTCTGGTGTTTTTTTGGGTTTTTTTGCCTTCCTCAAGAGTTAGACAGGAAGAGTTGGTTGAACTGGATGGACATATTTTTTATTCAACCTCAAATACTATACTATACTAGTTTTAAAAATTATATTTTCCACTGAATGTTCCCCTAACATTGTGATGTTACCTTTTTCCTAGTCTACTACAGTTAGAACACATTTGTTAAAATCTGATTGCTTGCTGTAGATTAAGAATGCAGGCAACATTTGCACCTATGTGAGCTATTTAAGGTAACTTTTAAAATAACTTTTGTATAGAGCCTTCAGCTGCCAAACCTGATATTTTGAGCCTGACATTTTGTTCTTGTAAGCTTTTCTCTTCAACACTTTTGTCCGTTTATTTTTCAGCTTGAAAAAGAGTTTGCACAAAAACTTGATGATGTAGAAGGTAAATTTTTTTTTTGCTTTAAAATGCATAGTATTGTGGATGTAGGAGGGCTTTTTAATGGACTGTTGTGACATTTAATCTTGAATAACAGGAGAAATATCAAGCTACCAAGATGAAATTGAAAATGAGCTGGAGAGTAGCAGACCAAAACCCAAAGGGATTTATGCCTCATATTCCAAAGACGGTAGGAGCCACTGACCATACAATCTTCTTAAAAGCATTAAAATTTGTCATATTAAAAAAAAAACTAAATAATATAATAATTTTACTTTATAAAGCATGCCATACACAAACCATAAACATTTTTGCCATTTCCCAATTAGGCTGAAAATTGACTGGCGATTACCCATATACGATCTGACAATCATATGGTATCGCCATATCCTACGACCAGCTATTGGATTGTGTATGGGCCCCTTTAAACTTATATCCACAAAAATAAAATAATTGTAACCAAATGTAGCAATTGTAAAATTTCCTTAATTTTTTTTTTTACTAGGCATACTGTATGTTTACAGTGATAAATTTGTTTAAAGCTAATGTGTTTTTATTTCTACTGCTTTTTTTCCCCCCATGCACCTTTATTGAAGAAAAGGCCCAAGTGGATTTCATATCCACAGATTTGTTACGCTACTAGTGTTTTCTTTTAAAACATGTTTTTATTAGTAAGTCCAGGCATAGTATCTTCTCAAAGCAATTGGTTGCCATACATGACATGTTTTTTTAATGAAAAATTATATATAGGTAAATCACCCCAAAAACTGCAATAGTTAAGAAGCTGACAGAAAAAGGTGCATTGAGCTGTTTTTTTTTTTTGCAAAATTATACTCCTCTGCTTCCCAAAAGTTTCTGCCTCCTCATCAAACTCGCCAAGATTTTTTACAAGCTGTTACATCCATGACTGACAGCTGCTAACTTAAAGAACCAGGAATCAGAAAGAGAGGTAACAGAACATCAGGTTATACATGCATATCTCGGCTTTCTAACTATTGCAGTTTTCGTGTTGGGGAATGATTTACCTATATACAGTATTTAATTTCAGGGGTGAATTTGCCCTTTAAGCTTGAATTAAAATATTGAGATAGTCAATTATTGGTATTGCCTGAACAACTTGTATTTACGTTTCTATTTTCCAGATTCAGAAGAAAACGTGTCATGCATAAATGGAGAAGAAGAAGGTGATGACGAAGAGCTTGAAGCTGCAGCTAAACACTTAAACAAGGATTTATATAGTGATATGTCTAATAATTCAAAACTACATTGTTATGAACACACTAAAAAGCCTCTGCCTATAGAATCTCTACTAGGACCTCTGCCTACTGCCGCAAGTTTGGGAATCACAGAGTCTATTAAGGAATGTATATCAATCCACGAAAAAGAGAAAGGTGAGTACTGAATACAAGTAACTCTAAGCTTAGTAGCATATTTTACTTTTGATTCAATGCAAACATGCAGATTGTAAATCCACAACACTCACTGATTTTGTTAACAATGATTTTAAAGTGTAAAGATGGATCTACTGTAAAACTCTTTTGTTGTTTAGGTGCTTCTATATAAGAGTGACTATTGATTATAGAGACAGATTCTAATGGAAAACATTGTAATACGTATAATGGAAATTATAAAAAATACATACATTGCCAATAAGGGCACATTAACATGCATATTGTGAACAAGCCCTACATTTGGTTCTTCAATAAATCTTTTTCTGTGTCCTGCTTTGAGCTGCAATTACAATGGTCCTTATTATTAATGTGGTCAGTATTGAGCTTCCATTACAACGGTTTTTCTTTGTCCCAGAATTTTCACTTCCTTAAAATCTTTTTAACTTGTCATTTTTACCTCATTGGCTGCTGGGTGGGTCAAACATGCTCCAAACTCTACTGAGCAATTGAGTCAAGGGCAATACTTTGATGGATATTGTTAGGGGTCCTGCACACAGGAAGTCAGTAGAGATGTCCGAACTTCGCAAAATCCGGTCCGCTCGAGGATCCGCGAAAAAATTCGAAAATTCGTAAATATTCGAAAATTCGAAAATCCGCGAGCAGACCCATTAAAATGAAAATGAAAATTCCCTTGAAATTACTAGATTTTTCGTATTTTCGAAAATTTTCGAAATTACGGGTTTTCGCGTATTTTCGAAAATTTTTGAAAACACGAGAAAAGTAGTATTTTCTAAAATATGTATTTTCGAAAATGCGAGTAATCCTCGTAATGTCGAAAATTTTCGAAAATACGTATTTATGAAAATAAGAGAAATCCTTGCATTTTCGAAAATTTTCGAAATTACGTGTTTTCTCGTATTTACCCGAAAACCCATAATTTCGAAAAATTTCGAAAATATGAAAAATCCGCGAATCAGAAGTTCGGAAGGTGGAAAATCCAGAAAATCCGGAAAAATCCGCCGTTCGCAAAAGGGATAAATCCGCGGCGGATCCGTGAACCGGCCATCCCTAGAAGTCAGTACTTCAGAAACATTTATTTATGCACAGGCAAAATGATGGGTGGGCAGCGTAAGGTTATTGGAATAAGAAAATAATCATTTTTGTTCCCTTTTAAGGGAAGTTAATATTTAAGACTGCAAAGAAATTGAGTTGGTGTTTGTTTTCCAGCTAGCAGCTAAAATTGGCTAAAGCATCTTGCAGTTTTGAACACTGTGACATTCCAGAGTTCCTGTATGCTTTTCTCTTTTGTTAGACTCTGAACACAATTAAGAGATGGAAGTCCAAGACATTCTGTCACTGATAAAAGTATTGGTTTTGTGACTTATATGGGCTTTTATCCTCAACTTCTTCCATGGGACTTATATCCTGTTATAGAAAAAAGTAAAAAAGATTATAGCAAAGAGCAGAAAACTATAGAAATGTTTTTAAGAAGTAAGAGGATTGAGCAATGCTGAATAGAAAAAAACACTAGTTCAAAGCAGTCAACCAGTTCTAGATTTCATATGCTCAGCCATAAAATTGCTGTGTCCATGATAGAATAACCAAGCTGTTCTTAAAGGCACAGCTAGCTATATAACATTTTCCATAATTATTGTAACAGTTGTCCTTAATTAAACTGCTCTCTGTGGGTGGTTTGTTCCTATAAGAGTTTTAAGTGGCACTCCATTGCAGATGTAGCAGAAATAAATTTCCTTTGGTGGCTAGGAATTCTGGGAGTTGCAGACTGTCTATTCTCAGGAAGCCATATACGAGGCAAAAATGTTACTGTGTATGTAACATTCAAAGTTTATCATTATATATACCATTGGTTACATTCTTCTTGAAGAATACACTTTTTTTTGTTTTACATTAGTAGGTTTTGTTGTGTTGCAGGTTTAAGAACTGACGCTTCCCTGTAAGTGCTGTTAATTGTTGTATCCACCTTTTCCTTTATATTGTGCTTTTTATTTTTAAAAATAGCTGCTAGTTTGAGATGACGGTAGACCAGTTTTGAAAGTTTTTTCACCCTTCCAGACATTTTAATGCGCTGTCAAGGTTATAAATAACGACAGCTGTGTAACAGCTGGAAGAAAGGCACAACTTTCAGAAGAAACCAAAATAAATCTTAAAAACAAAATGCGCGAGTATACAAAATTAAACGTGCTTAGAGCTCAGTAATAGAATTAATTAAGCTGTAACAGAGTGATTTAAGTCTCTGTGTTTAAAAACCTCTCTCCAGTGGTTTGTCTATTGTCACTAGATTTTTCGTGTGCACATTTTTTTGAGGTTTAACTATTTATTTTGCATTTGGTAAGGTAGTGGCTTGGGATTAGGATCCAATCTTGAGATGACATTTTGTATAAAACATAATAAATGGAATTTAAGTTTAGGAAACCGTTTCAGGACCATGTGTGATAGTCATGCTTTAGTATTTTTGAATAATTAACATAAAATTATTTTATGAGAATGTTTGTTCCCGAAACAGATTTTCCAGGTATATCTGTCATATTAAAGAGGAAGTTCAGCAAACCTCTATAACTGTGTAAAGCCCTCCCTCTCTGACCTAACACCCAACTTTAAAGTTAAAATAGAAGAATACCTTAAAAAAGCACCCTACCCAAGCTGACTTTAACACAGGCCCAGTCCTTGAACAAACCTATCACAAACGAAGAACTGGAACAAGTGATTAAAAATCTTCCAAATGGCAAGACGCCCGGCCCAGACGGGTTCTCTAACACCTATTACAAAACATTTTCGACAGAGCTAACTCCCCATATGGCCAATCTATTTAACAATATTATGCAGGGTGGGCAGGTACACTCAACCTTCACCATGTCATGTTTAGTTGTAATTCCTAAACCAAACAAAGATCTATCTTCTTGCACCAGCTACAGGCCTATAGCTTTACTAAATTCCGATTATAAAATCTTAACAAAATTCTGGCTAACACATTAGCACCTATGTTACCCAATATTATACACAAAGACCAAGTAGTATTCATATTACATAAACAGGCAGGTGACAATACAAGGAGAGTTTTGGACATCATAGAAATTTTAAATAAAGCATCAGAGGGAGCGGTCCTTGTCAGCCTAGATGCTGAAAAAGCTTTTGATAGGCGGAGCTGACCCTTTCTATTTACCACAATATGCTACCTCGGTATCCAGGGGGAATTTCTCCATACTCTAATCTTTATATTCACACCCTTTAACTGTGATCCGTTTTGACATAGCTACTTTCAAATTCTTTAGTATCACAAACGGTACAAGGCAGGGATGCCAACTCTTACCGCTGCTATATGCCCTCTCTATTGAGCCCCTTGCCATATTCGTAATAATCCAGATATTTCTGGAGTTCAAGTTGGAAACCACTCCTGTGTAATTTCTTTGTTCGCAGATGATGTACTACTAACTCTCACTAAACCTGCCATCTCCATCCCAAATTTGCAAAACACTTTAACCGAATACAGCTGCATATCGGGCTACAAATTAAACGCTTCTAAATCAGAGGCCCTCCCTATCAATCTGACCAAGCAACAAATAGACTTATTAAAACAGAACTTTGCTTACACCTGGAAAAAGGACTCCTTAACTTACCTAGGGATCCACATTACACCTAATTTCACAACTCAATTTTCAGCAAACTTCCCACATCTCCTACAAAACACTAATGCCCTACTCAATAAATGGAAAACACACACCCTGTCATGGTTTGGCAGAATCTCTGCTATCAAGATGTCTATACTTCCTAAATGGTTATACTTATTTGAGACACTACCGGTCCAAATTCCATGAAAATTTCTGTCTAGCTTGCAAAAAGAAGTTACAACTTTTATATGGTCTCAAAGGGCACACAGAATCTCCCAAAAGATTATCCTCACAAGTAAGACACGGGGGATTGGCAGTGCCGGATATCTTTAGATACTACAGAGCGGCAACATATACGACACTCTATTTACTGGTTTCAGACAGCTCCAGTTGCAAGATGGTCCAACTGGAAAGGGATTGGTGCAGACAAATTCATCCAGCCTCTCTTCTCTTAAACATTTCCTTTAAACCCACCCCACCTGAGGGAAGGACACTTAAGCCCTATGGTCACCACTAAAAATATCTGGACACAATGCAACCGAAGTTTTTCACTCATATCGGACCCCTCCCCCCTAATCCCTATTACAGGAAACCCAGCGCTCCCTTTAAGTCTACAACCCCACTCATATTGGGATTGGACAAACACTAAAATATGCACTCTGCGAGATTTAACAGACCCAATTACCAACCATATGTACGATTTCCCCACTTTACAAAACCTTAAAAAGCTACCATCCAAACTACTCTTCTCATTCCTACAATTGAAACACTACTATCAAACACTGTCCCCTGATCTTTCTCTATCTCGCCCTTCTGCTTTTGAGCAGATAGCACATACAGGCCCCCTACAAAGACATCTAATAACAACATTATATGGTATTTTGACAACCCCACCCCAAAGACCCCGAGTCATACGTAAATATATGACTGACTGGGAAATGTGGTTAGGAAGAGATATCAGCAGAGAAAATTGGGTAGACATATGTAGCACAGCAGCAAAATCATCTATTTGTACAATATATAAAGAAAATCTTTATAAAATATTATTCAAATGGTGTTACACCCCTGATAAATTGCACAAAATGTGGGAAAATCTATCAGTTTTGGAGGGGCTGTGGGTCTGAGGGGACACTGTTTCATATTATATGGCAATACCCACTTATCCGACCGTTTTGGGATTCAGCTATACAGCTAGCCCCGAACATTATAGGCAAACAACTCACACCGGATCCCCTTCATTGGATATTAGGTCTTCCTTTTCCCAGATTACCTAAATCAGAGGCACGTTTCTGCACACACCTGACAGTGGCGACTCGATGCCTTATCACTTTAAATTGGAAATGTACTAATGCCCCAACAGAGGGGGATCTTTGATTTGAATACATATGGAGACAACACCGGATGTTGAGATACTGAATGGGAAAATTCATATACTGGGAACGGAAACTCCACATTTAGCCTCAAACCAAATCTTTACTTTATTATCACTGACACTATATTCTTTGTTTTCTTTGACATGGTATATCTGATCAAGGATTCACAGCCCTCCCAGCCTGGGCCCGACACTTCTCTAAATATAATATAGTGTTAAATAATATGTCGGCAACTGTATATAATGGGTTCGAGAGCTATTTAGCCAACAACCCCCATTACCAGTTAAACTAACTGACACTGTATTCTATATACCACTATACATAATGGACATGTTTTATTTTGTTAACTGTCGATATCTCAATATCATCACTGAGGGTATGTCAATATATGGTATTGTGGTATAAAAATACCACAGACACCATCCCTTTGCAACAGATGTTTTTTTTCTCTATTATTTTTTCATTTTATTATGTATATTTTGTTAAAATGTTTATTTACGACATAAAAAACGAATAAAAATCAAAGTTTAAAAAAAAAAGGGGCAGTTCAGTGCAAATACATATGCTTTTCAGAAAAAAGAGCAGTATTTTTTCATCCCAATGACCTTCATCTGCCAATTCAGCATTTTGTCTGTATATAAATAAATGCAACCGAAATACTCACTTCCTGTTTGCAGGACCCCTAGTAGAGACCGTTATGGTTTTGCTCTTGACCCAGCGCCTGGGTTGATTCAGTTGCTCAGTAGAGATCTGAGCATCTTTGACCTATTCAACAGCCAATCAGTAGAAATTACTGTTAGGAATATTCCAAGGATGTGGTGCATCCTGGGAAGAATAAGGACCGTTAGAACCTGAAATGTCAGCTCACTAATGTCAACAGCAGGGAACAGCAAAGGGTATGAAATCAACTGATTTTTCAAAATGGGAGAGAATATGTAGAATAACTAAGTATGCATTACACAAACTAACAATTAAACAAATATTGACAATTTCTACTGAATTGTCCCTTTAAAAGGTATCTTAACTTTTATATTTAACTTCTAACAAGGTTATTCCAGGGAGGTGGGAGAGAAAACTCAGTGGCCTAGCATCTGCCTCTCTTCTAACTGTTCCTTATGTGGGAGTATACTCTCCCATGTTAGGAACAGATAATAGTGCCACAGCAGCAGGGAGGGGAGCACACATTGCCATATTGCAATTTTCAGAGCTTCATGTAAGTTAAATATGTAAGCGTCTTCCACCTCCCTGTAAATTTTGGTTTAATCTGGTGGGAAGCTTTTGTATCTATACAGGTAATGCACATCTATACACCAGCTGGTAAAAAAGGAAAATTAAACATTTGGAAATTTCTACCCTGCATCTTCAAAATTCTTAATTGTACAGAATTCCATTCAATTTTGTAAAACCTATTTTAATGGATGTGCAGATTGCTGAACTGTTTATTTATACAGGTAGCTTTAAGCTGACAGTTGCACAATGCCGAGTTTGGAACAGAATGCGTTTGTTTTTTGTTGATCAACTTTGGCATTTAGCATTTTAGTGTTGAAGTCCCCCCCCCACACACACATATTAAATGCCTTTAAGGAATAACGTTTAAAGCCCTGTATAGTAAGGATATATGAAAACATTTCCCAACACTCTTCATGGGTGCGGAGTGCTTACTTGAATGCGGCTTTCTTGCATGTCAGCTTTTACTTGTTTTTATTCCAAGCACTCTAGCAGAATAATCTGTTGATGCAAACTTACACAAACATAAAAATCCTTTTATATTTTTATATTTGTGTTCCATTAAGTGAACCATGAAATCATTGGAACTGATGATAGGTTCTTCTACAATGACATGAGTGCCTGCTAATTTTGTGATGTGATATAAGAGAAATAGCCTTTTTGAATGGCGCTGTAGGGTGTGTAGGTGGATGATGTGTGATTTTATAATTTTTGACAATTGTATTAATGAACTCCTATGTAATAATACAACGTTTTCACTGTTGGTATTAATGTAGCATTGTCAGATCTTACATCAGAATTTTTTAGATATACAATCTGGTCTAGCACTGCCCCAGAAACAACTTTGCAACTTGTACCCTACATTGGTGGCCCAGGGATACTACAACTGTAACCAAGGGATACTTTATATTTCACTGACCAATCAAAACTTTTTACATACTACACTGACCAATCAAAACTTGCTGAATTTAATCCATTGCCAGGCCATTTCCATGCCCATGTCTTTCAGCCCTTATAGAGTTTTACAGTTCATTTTAGTCAAACAAGTCATTAAGAAGTCAATGTAGTTTTGAGACAGTATGAAAGTAGATAAGTTTTTAATCTTGGGCCAATTTACCATACTGTCAAATAGCTTCTGAGCCCTGCATTGTGAAACCACTCACTACATAAAGTTGGGTGAAGGGCAGAGACCAGTCACCTCAACTTCTTTTTCTCTAGTCCCCGCTTGTCTGGCCATATAGCAGCAGGGCCATATTTATACTTTTTTCTCCCCTAGGCCAGCTAACTTCTACTGCCTGTGCCACCCCACCCCTCGTATCATCAAGAAAAAAGTTGCCCTTTAAGCTTTTTGTCATTTAATGCGTGATGTATGTGCTTTGAGGAGCACATTAGAATTGACTGCACTAGCAAGCTAATATAGCAAATATTAAACCAGCCTAGAATGTGTACCTTTTCCTTCAACTACTTGAGCAGATGCTGACACAGAAGACTGACACAGACAGATTTCCTTGCTTGCAGTTTGCTTCATCTTGCTTTTTAAAACTGGACATGGGCGTGTTACTTTCTCCAAAAAGACTCACATGCTGAGAATGTGTCGCACACGATGTGACATGCAAGAGCTGTGTAAAATGTGAGAGGGACCTGCCACCCCTAGCAAATCCGCAATCGTATGTGCCAATTAATGTGCATTGTGTAAATGTAATATGGGGATGCAATGCTGCCTATCTTAAACTTTTTTTCCACCACTGGTGGCTGAGGTGGCCTAGTGGGAAATCCGACCCTGTATAGCAGACATTCCTGCTGACATTCCCATAATATTCTCCTGTCTGAAAAATTTTCTATACTAAAATATATTATATTTTAGTATAATGTTGATTGCAAAAGTTTGACCTAGACAGTAGAGATGGGCAAACTTTTGAAAATCAGTTCTGCTGAAGGATTCACAGATTTTCTGAAAAATATGAAAATCCACAAATCCGCCATTAAAGTCAATAGGGAAATTTCTGCCTAAAATAATGGTTTAGATAGCAGTTGTACCTACTGTAAATGGCACTGGGAAATGGTCTGGGGAACACGTCCCAGTGGGAAGAACAGCAAAAAAAACAGAAGTAGCGGTCATTTTCAGTGATCCTCGAACATTCGAAGATTCTCTAATTCGGACTATGCTTGTGAAGGTTCTCATTCATCCAGGTCATGGTATATCTGTTGTAGATCACTGGACTTGAAATGTAGTTCTTGAAGACGTTTCGCTAGTCATCCGACTGGCTTTCTCAATTCAAATGACTTGTACAGAATCTGTGGCAATTATGTACCCTGGAAAATCCCAATTAGCATATCACAGCCAGGTGTTAAGGGTGTGATTAGATAGTGGCTAAGAGGTGTTATAGGAACGCCCAGAGTAAGGTGTTAAAACAGCATTGTACATGGCAGACAGTTGGTGTCGAACCCCCCCACCTCTAATTCGGACATTCAAAGATAATCCAATGGCTGAAAATCCAGTGGCCGGACATTCGGGGGGCCCGAAAACCCTGGACCCCCCTACTGGGTTCTTAGAAGGACCTTTGTGGCCCTTTGAAGGGCCTTTTGGGGCTTAAGGGGTCCCGCAGCTCTTATCGGGACCCCCCTCCTCGGCATTTAGAAGTGCCCTAGCAGCACAAGTGTCTTTGTTGGGCATCCAGCAGCTCGAAACCAAGACCCCCATTGGCTCTTAGAAGAGCCCTTGTGGTGTGTCTTTCTTCTTAGCCGGCGAAACATACACCGTGTGACGCTGGCGCCATCGGCGTTGCCAATGTTTTCTTTCCTCTGCTATCACTGTGATGACTTCTGAGCTCCGTTGGGGTTTGCATCTCTTTATATAGGTTTGCTGAAGGACCAAATCCAAGTTTGATTGGTTAATATTTCAATGCTTGATAATCCTCGAACGGCCGAATTTGAGAATACTTGAACGTTCAAGGATTCTTGAATTCGGCCGATCGAGGATTACCAAACGGCCGGAAATCCTCGAACGTAGATTTGGTAGATAGAAATAGTTGTATAGATAGACGTTTTGTAAGAAAGTACAGCAGTCAGACATACTAGATCAGCAAGATTTAACTAAATATTCTTTAAAATGTATTTGCTGTGAAACTCATTAGCTTAGATCTGCCTTTAGCACCTACTTCATCATGCCATTCAACATATCTAGCAGTTAATCAATAAAATAGCTGTGCCGATGATCTTTTCTAAGCTCAGTTACTACCTTTGAAATAATTCTAAATGCATATGTAGATAACTTTAAATATACTTGTGGGTGGAAAAAAAACTTTCATTGACTAAACCATGTGAATTGAACTCAAACATAGAGAAAGCATCCAGTAACCTCTAAGACTCCATAGATACCGTATATACTCGAGTATAAGCCGAGGTTTTTAGGTTTAAAAATCAGCCTAAAAACCTTGCCTCGGCTTATACTCGGTTCACATCTCTAAATGAAGGAATGAGGCAGGGGGAGGAATGGCAATCATAAGGTAAGTATGTAAAAAAGTACCCGGTAACTTCTTTTCCGTTAGGCCACCGGAACTGTGTTGTGCGGAACTGAAAGGACGTATGCAGGACTTAGGAGACTGATGCGGGTAGGCGTGTGCACGTTCGGCGCGGGCACGACGTCCGATTAGTTTACCGGTATACGGAACGTGCGCACTGGGTGAGCAGGGAAGGAGCTCGTCTTCCAACACTCCTGTCAGGACCTGTGGAACCGGTAAGCTTCTTAGACATTCGCATTAGTCGCATTCTGCAACCAGGATGACACTATCAAAGGACTCAAGCTCAATGTTCCATAACCCTCCAACCCCCTCACATTGCCCTACCAAGATGTTTAATTCTGGCAGCAAAGGGCACAGTGGGAATTTGGTAGTTGTAGTTAAACAGGTGGCTGGCTACTGGTAGCTTATCCCTGCTGTAAATACATTTTATAAAATCCAGCACTTCTAATATGTTCCCTAACTTGGCTAGTGTTGGGCTTATTGCAATTAGCCATGCAGTATTATCCCATTGTAGATATGGATTTCTCTGTGTTTTGGGGAAAAAACAAATATAGTTTAAACTGGTGATTGATAATGTCTGTACTATAGACTGTATAGCAATTAGAGAATAACTTTTGGCTGCTGGAATTGCCAACAGTGTTCTACAGAACATTGTGGTTTGCAGTAGTGGTGATAGTTTTTACCCTCGGCTTATACTCGAGTCAATCAGGTTTTTTCTGGTAGAAAAGGTACCTCGGCTTATACTTGGATCGGCTTATATTCAAGTATATACGGTATGTGGATTTGTGGTTTCCTCAATAAAGGCTACAATGGAAAGCTAGCATATTTAAAAAAACAAAACAAAATTCCTTTTCCTTATTATATGTTCGCTCTAACACTAAAAGCAGCAGATCCACATGCGGAAAGCAATTGCCTCTGCCTGTCATTTTTCATTCATGCAGCCTTTGTTAGTTTGTCCCTTTGTAAGACTGTTCTTGCCATTTTAAAAGTGCAAGCATGCAAGACCT
Source organism: Hymenochirus boettgeri (assembly GCA_019447015.1). Classification (NCBI taxonomy): domain Eukaryota; kingdom Metazoa; phylum Chordata; class Amphibia; order Anura; family Pipidae; genus Hymenochirus; species Hymenochirus boettgeri. The sequence goes on along the minus strand of CM033476.1, from coordinate 262,505,307 downwards.
GTCATTGCTGTGAAATACACGTGCATGTAAGGTATAATTTAAGAAAATTGCAGTGTTTATTTTAAACATACTCAGGTTGGTCAAGCCTGCTGTTCAGTTAAAGGAAAATCAGATCATGTTTAAACAAAATGATTCTATTAAAAAGGTGTTCATGTTCGTTGAAGTCACTTTAAGGGAGAAATAAAAGTCAATAATACCTTTAAGTTTAATGTAAACCTCTAACACTGCATCACTTCAATTTCTAGTTACATTTGTACTGGCTAATAATCTAGTGACTCAGATTCGTATTATATGACAAATCTTGTTTTTCTTCCTCCTTTAAATAGTTTGTTTGTAATAAAGTGCCCATCCAGCTTAAAGGGCCACTAAACTCTAAAAAAAAAAAAAAATCACCCCATTATTTAATGTGTACATACATTAGCTCATAAAGATGTTAAACCATTCATCTGACTATCTCAATACAGAATGAACAATCAGATTAAAGGGCATGTCCATCCCCAAAACAATAATTTAACCCACAATTGGTCCCACTCTGTAGTGTATAAAAATCCTTACCATACATCCCTGCTCCAAAGGGTTCTCCTGTAAAGTCAAAAAAACTGGCCACCAGAAGCACTGCAGGGAGGGAAATAGTTTCCGCCTCTGAGGCTTCCTCTCAGAGGTTTTTGGCTTGCTCAGAGCACCCCTCCCTCCCATTTTGCTCTCCCTCCCCCTAGTGTAAAAACCCCTGGGGCTTCCTCCCCCAGCCCCAACTGCTATAATAGATTTTCCAGAGACTCACCCGAACTCTACTTACCTTACCTCTCTCCCCTGACGTTCTGTGCAGCTGGCAGCCGCGTCCGTGATTGGCTGCCTCTCAGCCAATCACAGACACAGCTGCCGGTCTGGAAGGGCAGTACTGTGGAGGAAAGAGGGAGAAGGTAAGTAAAGAGAGCAGACCCCAAAGATCCTTCATATAGCACGTATGACTTTCTTCTTTCTTTCATGTGTCTACATACTTGCACCTTCTGTTACCCTGGGCTTTTTATACTCCTAGCCACGATTCTATACTGTTGTGTTTCGGTTTCAAGTTACTAGGAGATACCATGTCCTTTATATTTCTAGCTCGTCTCGAGGTCATATAGGGTCTTTCACCTATTACTTTTTCAAGATCTTTATCACATTTCAGTAGGTACCAATACTGTTGCAAGATGCTACCTACTTTCCACCATTCTTTATTAAATTGAGAAATGAACCGGATCGGTGTCTGGTTTACTGCGTTTTGCTTCTTCTGACTATATAATAAATCATCCCTATTGGCTTCTTTTATTCTCCTATATCCTCTGAGTATGTCCTTCCTATTATATCCTCTATTTTCAAAATGTTCTATCGGCTCTACCGATTGGCGTTCAAAGGCCTCCAAGGTGGAACTGTTCCACCAGGATGCCTCTGATTAAATTTTTTGGATGATGACTCGATGCTTCCAACAGGAAATTCACTGCAGTCTTTTTGCGGTATTCTTCCATAATTAAAGTGCCATTATGTTTTGAAATTTTTAAATCTAAAAAATTTACACTTTCAGAGTTATATTCATGTGTCAATTTAATATTACGTGAATTGCAATTAAGTCTCTTAACAAATTGCGACAATTGCCCCACACTGCCCCTCCACAGAACAAAGATATCATGCATATATCTTATCCTCTTGGAGAGGCAGTGTGAAATATTCATCTCCTCAATAATTGACGGTACATCCTCCCTTTCCCATTGACCCCGGTGAAAACACGCATAGGTAGGTGCGCATGAACTACCCATAGCAGTCCCCAACCTTTAGCAGTAAATCTGGACAGTTAAGTAGTTCTGCTTTTTGAGAATACCTGTTAGTACCGGTGAGGGACACGTAAGAACTACCAAACCTACTTGTGGGAGTTTGTAATAGTCTATTTTACACTGTTAGGATAATTACCCCACGGAGATGTCTGGACTAATTTTTGGAGATATAGAAGCTGCTATTGGGGACGCCCGAGGATATTTTAAATGTTTTATATATTTTATATATGGTGTTTATCAATGAAGTTTAAATTTTATTATATGTGATATAACTATGTTCTTAGAATGTAAAGGGATTACAAGTCTGATTATAGATGGATAACAGGGCTACAAGGGAAATGAGTGCTATATGAAGGATCTTTTCCGTTTATGTTGTTTCATAGTTAGTTTGATTCCTTCAGAACCACCCTAATAGTAGATTCAGGAGCACACCTCCATTACATTTAATAGCTTCAAAAGTAATCTGGATAAGTTTCTAAAACTAATAAATATTAAGAATTATTGGTATTAATACATTTACTGTAGTTCTGGTTGATCCAGGGATACTTGCCGATTGTCATGTATTTCATATCTTAACATTTTTACTTTTCAATTTGTAATAGATAATTACCCCTCTCTTCACCTTTTCCACCCTGTATTGGCTAGGCCTGTTTTTACAGTTAAAGAATGTTTACAGAAATATGAAAGTATCACACAAATAAAAATGCTAAATGCATTCTATAGAAACAAGCATAACAGAACTAGTGTTCGTTGTATTGATGGGGCATCTACCAGTATGGCATAATAAAATACAAAGCTCTATTCTTTTACACGCCTTTCAGTTTTTCCTCAGGCTTTACCTAGTTATCTATATCTAGTACTTGATGTTATGGTTTGTTTTGTTTATTTTGTTTTGTTTTGCTGATTACTACATCAAAGTAGTCCTGATCTTTATTTTAGTAACTTATTGATTTGCATTTACTTTGTTGTGACAAATAACAGCACATTGGTAATTTTACATTTGACTATATAAATAAAGTTAGAATTACAAATGGGTCGATATTTCTCATCCCTACTTGCATACTATTAATAGAGTATATATTTACCAGGAAAATGTACCTTTTTTTTTGTTTTCCAGTTGCTTTTGGGCTGCATCCCCCACTGTGTGAAAGTGGATGCCCTTTGGTGCATCACTCCCTTGTGTTTTTTTCTTTGAAAAGGTGAGCTAGTTATCTCCTTTTTCTTGACGCTAAAAGGGCATGTCCACCCCCCAAACTAAAATTTAACCCACAACTGGCCCCTACTGTGTAGTTTTAAAAAATAGCTTACCTTACTCAGCTCCTTATTTTTCTCCTGCAGTGTTTGTCCAAAGTCCAGGAAATTGAAGAGTAGGAGCTGTCTTCCTGTTCAAAAGGTTTCTGTCTCCTTCTTGTCCTCTTAGAGGACAGTGGTATGCACAGGGGAGACCTTTCCCCCCCTTCCCTCCCATCCTCCTGATCCCTCCCTGGCTGCCCTTCACCTAGCATTAAAAGCATTTTCTGTAGTGTAGGGCATCCCTGCCCACGCCCAACTGCCATGTCAGATTGCTAAAAAAAAGCAAAACTCTACTTACAGACCTTCTCTTCTGCAACCCTCTCCATTGACTGCAGCTGCATCTGTGATTGGCTGCCTCTCAGCCAGTGACAGCTGTGGCTGCCGGTCCAGCCCCTGTTTGCTAGTTCTGGTAAGCAGAGGGCCGGATCAGTGCACCACAGGAGCGAGGGGCTGTAAGTAGCGTTCAACAATTAGACAGGGTGGTTGGGGGTTGACAGGGGTGCCATACATTATATATAAAGTTTTCCGGCAGGGTGGAGATTCCCTTTAACATCATCTTATGTGTACTACTTGTTGCACTGTTCAGCAGTCTGTCTTTAATAGCAGACTACAGTATATATCGATCTTTATATAATAACATTTATGAAGAATGGAGACTAAAATGTTTTCAGAAGTGTTTTTGTTTTCAGACAAAAACTAAAATGTTTTTCCCCCCATATACTGGTGGTATTTGTCTGAAAATGTCCCTTTTTTTACGTTTGTGTGGGTAAATACATCTGGTCCCTGTCAATGTTATAAAACTTTTTTAGTAGAAAGAGCTGACTTACTTAAGAGAATTGCACTTAAAATGGAAACTTTGTGTGAAGGATAAGGCAGCAATCTAGAACCCTGCTGCCTGACACTTCTTAAAGTAAGATTTTCAGTTATCTACCTTTGTATCCACGTCTGCTTCCAAATGGAGAATCAAACAATGTCCTTAGCTCAAGATAACAGATAGCTCTTTGCACTATATCCAACATCACCTGAGAAAGGGGGTACGTTTACCCCCGAAACGTTGTGAAATGATGTGTGGTCACCAATAAATTTTTGTATTCACTTTATGGAGTGCGACCCTCAATTTGTTGCTTATGTGATGTCCTCAGCTCCCCTGGTAACAAATTTTAAGATGGACTCCACACAGAGATTTCATATTATTTCCGCATCCCTGTGTGGTCCCTTTCTGCGCGATAGCCTGCCTTTTATTGTTGATAATCTATCGACAGACATAGGTAGGTCAACATTTTCAATCAAACTTATTGAAGTGAACAAAAATCCTAGGTTGTGTATGCCAAGCTTTAGTTCTATCCAAGTGTAGTGTTGCTACAATTTGGGTTTCTGCTTGCCATGTCACCAATAGTTTTTCTATTTTCTATGGTGGCCATGTTATAACACTGTGTCACTTGCTCATTTTATAAATGTTCATCTTTAGATGCAATCATCCATGTACCAGAAACCATAAACATATAGATTTAGATTCTTGCTCAGATAGATTGCCTGACAAAGATGAGAACTTTAACCTTGACAATTATAGTACTTGAAGAACCATTCCCGTTCACTTCTAAAGAATACCAGACTGTGTTGCCTCTAATTGCGATAAAGCAGTTAAGGGATATGTATGGCCTTAAGACAACAATCTATTGAAAAAAATGTTGCCTTTCTGACAAACTGCTTTCCCATTGTATAGCCGGACATCTGCTGGTAATTGAATGTTAAACAAAATAGTGCATAATTTTAAACATGTATATCTGAGCCATAACTGTTTATCATAAGACATGATTTTTGATATCCATTTCAAATTACATTATTCATGCATTTTGTTCATTCTTAACTCCGTTTTCTTGTATACATTTGAAATATATTCTAGTTTTTGTTTTGACATAAATCCGTATAGTTCCCTTTACTAATGAACAGTCCCGTTTAACAGGTTTACTGTACAATCTGTCAGTCTGATACACTTGTCTTTGATAGTATTAAAAATTGGCTTTTTAACTAAATATTTATACTATGTGTGTACAATTTATTGAACACTATACCTGTAAGTCACAGTCTTGTGAAGTTATCCTAAAGTATTTTCTAGAGTGTATGAATATTGCCAAGGAACAGATATTACTATTTTGCGGCTGTTTATAAGCTACAGGGAAATAATTATTGCTATGGTTGTATGTTTTACATAAATATTTATCTAGTATTGAAAATTACTGTTTATGCCTTGGGCTCCTAAGAGCTGATAAGATAGCTCTTCATAAATTGCTTACAAAGTTATGAGTTTATAAAATCTAATGTAAATACATGTAAAATTTCTCATATCCAAAGCAAACCATATGCCATGCATTGGCAATAGATTTTAGATTTTTTTGAACTACATTTTAACTGGCTTACAGCCTGGAAACTACTGATTGAAATTGTCTATTGCTTGTCTTTTTAATTGGTTTCTTCACACATAAAAAACAGCATTGTAAGGGCATGAAAGTCCTTGATTAAAGTAAAGAATTCTTACTCTCCTTAACACATAGGGATAGGAAGCCCTATTAACTTTTGATACGTTTTAAAGAAGACTAAACCAGTTTTTAAAAACTTTGTGGGGGTTCCTGCTATTCTCCTTGGAAGTATATAATGCTTATAAACAGCCTTTAATTAAGGATTCCATCCTTAATTCCCAGCATGTACAATTAAAAGGAAAAGGGGAGAAGGAAGTGTGGTTAAGCTGTAGGGGATGTTACAAATGTGGTGGCACTATGTGTAAGATGTGCAAGTACATCAAAAAGTTTAGTAGTAACAGCACGGCTAGTAACAGTATGGGTAAAACCTACACCATTAGAAACTTCTATAATTGCAAATCCATGTTCTTTATCTATTTAGCCACATGTGGTTGTTGCAAGCAGTACATTGGTAAAACAATCCGAGCAGCATACAAGAGAATAGCAGAACATGTAAACGCTGCTCTTAATTACAACTATAGCTTGGCCATATCGGCACATACTCTGGAATATCATTATGGTGTTTTGGATGTTACTTTTCAAATTGTCGATCATGTTAACAGGGGTATGAGAAAAGGGGATAGGGAGTGCAAACTCTTGAGGGAGGCGTTCTGGATTCATACTCTGGGTACCATGACCCATGGTGGTTTGAATAAGACGTTTGAGCCGAGTTGTTTTTGTGACTAATGTTCGAATCTATTTTCTTACCTATTTCCTCCAATGCGTTGGCGTTTCTGGGTTCTAAATATGAACTTAAATCTTACTGTAATGATATGTTGGTATTATGATTTGTACTGCCTCTTGGTTCCCAGAGGATTTATTTATTTAAAGTGAAATATCTGAGGTTAATAAATATATTTTGAATTTCTATAATCAATTCTAATTTCTAATGAGGGATATATACTAACGAGCCAAGAGGCTGAGATTTGATTAACCAGAATCTATATGCTATATATTTGTTTTTTATATTTTATTAATGATAACATATGCCTTTGTGTTATTTTGTTAAACTCGCCTAACATGCCTTTTATAGCCCTTTAAAAGTTGTTACTAAGTATGATTTACAAATGTCTTTATAGCTTATGCATTTGATACACATTCATTGCCCTGTGTGTATGTCTTTATGTGTATTTTTATTGTGTATCTGGTGAGTATGTTATTTAAATGGAAGTAGATCCGGCACTCTACTAGCCCCTGATGAAGTGGCATTCATTGCCACGAAACGCGTAGGGCGGAGTCTAACCTCCATGCTTGTTGGGACTGATATCTAGCCGTATTCCGGTGTTTTTACATATCTTGGTTTTAATTATTTCTCAATAAAATTTTACTGTTTTTATGGACTTGTGTATATTCGTGGGTGGACGGCCTGGATCCTTATAGGATTATACCATAAGGATTCCAACCTGCTCTATTATCTTGCTGCTTATTTGGGTTTAGTTTAGTTTTTATGGGTTTTAAACTCACTGAGAATCTCGGTCAGGAATGTAATGTGGAGAAAAGTTACTGCATTCCCCCCATACGGTGTCCATTTTAGGGCATCATCAGGTGTCGAGTATCAGATATCAGGTGTTGGGTTTCAGGTATATGCTTTCGTGTATTAAGCTGGCCATACACAAAGCAAACATTAAATAGTTTAGACATTAGACAAATTAGCAAAACGTGACTTAGCTTTTGGGGAATAACATTAAAAGCTTTTTATTAGAGTTAGACATACCCTTAACAACCAGTAAGTGACGATAAATGCGGTGAGGGATCCGGAGCAGGTATAAATATGGCTCCCACAAAAATGGAAAAGGGAAGGTCAGTACCTGTGACAGATTGGGGGTTATGGTTTTTTTTGCATTTTTGACTATAGTTACCCATTAATAAGGCTGACACAGGAATGGATGGGTGGGTCAGTAGGTGTATGTACCTGTGTCTGTGTGGGGGTTGGAGGTATTAGTGTTTACATTTATGACCACCGATTCCTTAGCTAGCCTATAATCACACCTTTACGCAAGACTGTACCGAATTATATATCTCTAGCTTAAAAACTGAGGAGATACAGTCCAAAAATGTGGAACAAGAAAAGAAGACGAAGAAAAGAAATAGAAAGAACAGTAATTTGGCTTTTGAAGCCAAAAAAAATAAAAGAAAATAAAATGTAATTCCTTATATTATATAAATATATTTATATCTCCATAGGAGATTGCATTGAGTTTTTGGAGCTACCAATGTGGTGGGGGTATAGGATATTACACATAATGTGTATATGTATGTGTGTACTATCTCACTGTTACCATTTAAATGACTATCAGTAAATGTATATAAAATTTAGCACTGACTTATATTAGGTACTACACAAAATATACAAAATACATAAACTTACTTACAGAGCTCAGATCCCTATTTTAAAATGGAATGGTCAAATGGCAGCTTAAATCACACCCCTGTCTCTGCTCCATATGAAAGGAAGTATAATCCAAAAAAAGTTTCTGTCTGCTACACAGGATATGATGTGTATTGTAATGGACATATACACCAAGGCTCCTTATATACCACCTCCAGCCTGCAGGTGGTGTCGGTGAGTAATGAAATACAAGACATCCCTGCTCTCTATGGTAGGAGGAGAGAAAGTGAAAGTGGATTGTGGTGTGTGCTTTGGGGTGATATTGACTGCAACACAAGATCCTGTGTATAAGATCCTGTTACCACCTGTTGGGAGGACAGATTATTGGACTGACAATTTACTTTATTAGATACAAACTCTGAGGCAACAGATAAGTGTACACCAACTTACAAGGACACACAATATACAGGCCTGGTCAATATTCAAAGTGGTGCACCATAGACAGGGGCACCTCTGATTACTGCACATTTTATGTGGGAACCTGTTTATGTGCACTGTCTGCTTTGTGCCAGACCACCAGAGTAACCCACTGTGTGCCATGCTACCCATAATCCTTCCATAAAGCAGTGATATGGTACAAATTGGTGGCAGCGGTGCTGGTAATACCATATACTCTCCCTATTTTCTTTGTATATTTGTTCTCTGTATTAAGCTATGGAGGCTGCTACTGAAAGTATTGATTGTACCTGCAGATGAAATTCCTCAATTAGACTCAGTAGCTCTAACAGGCCCAATTGCCAAACCTATTTTTAAATCTTATACCTTCTGTTATAATACATGAGGTACCATCACCACTTGCCATGGTGAATACTAATAAGTATTAACCTAGCATGTTTAGTTTCAACTACACAGTGTAGCAGGATTGCCTGAATCTACTCTCAGACCTGCAGGATTGTCCTATATGGTTCCTCTGGAAGCTGGTGACTGTCTGAGTAACAGTTTAAAATATACCTGTGTAAAGATTCTATATTCACTGTATCCACACATAGCAAAACATACACACACATAATTTCCATTGTGCACCAACGGGTACAATTTTGAGATATATATATATATATATATATATATATATATATATATATATATATAGCAGGAAATAAGCCCTATCTATTGGATGTAACAATCTGAACATGTCCTTAAATCATTCCTAATGTTTCAGGTTTCATGTATCAGTCCGGTATCATTCATCAGGTATCAAACTCCATTATCAGAGTCGGGTATCATTCATCAGATATCATTCTTCAGGTATCAGAATCAGGTATCATTCATCAGGTGTCAGAATCAGGTATCAGAGTCAGGTATCATTCATCAATGATATCTGATGGCTGATAACTGATTCTTGACTGATACATGATGAATGATACCTGAATTTGATAATTGACTTTGATGCCTGATGAATGATACCTGACTCTGATACCTAATGAATGATGCGTGACTCAGATACCTGATGAATGATACTTGATAATTGATACCTGATGAATGGTCCCTAATGAATGATATTTGACTCTGATATCTAACTGATCGTTGACTTTGATACCTGATGAATGATACCTGACTTTGATACATGAAACTAGAGATGGCCGAAACTGCTTGGTTTCGTTCCGTTTTCGGACCTCGGGAAAATCCCAAAGATCCGAAAATCCGGAACTTAGAATTGGGACTTATAGCCTTGAAAGTTCGAAAATCTTTGAAAATACGATCGGAATCTATTTTCGAGTTTCTGATCATATTTTCGAGGATTATTGAACGTTCAAAGTTTTTCAAACATAGCCTTGAATGTTCAATAAAAATCAAAAAACGTGCTCCGTAGTCCTGAACGATCCTTCCGGTTTGGACAGAACATTCCGTGCCGGATCCCAGCTCTACATGAAACCTGAAACATGAGGAATGACACAAAGATGTTTTTTCTGTACATTTTAGGACATGTGCTGACTGTTGCATCCAATTGAGGGTGCTTATTTCTAGAAACAACAAAAGAGAAAACCGCTGCACCGTCCTCCGCTGGTGTATTCAATCTGCAACAAAATCAGGCTGATGTTTTTACTTAAAAATCATCTTTTATTCTTAAAACCATTAAAAGCCAGGCTGGCTGCCAGGAAACAGGTGTATGGACATGTCTAACGTGTTTCAGGTATCAACCCTTACTCATAGACACAATTTTGCTTACAAAGTAACACCCATTTTATCTAAGTATCAACCAATTAAAAAGGTAAAGACCTTAAATATATCTTTAACCCTCTGTTGTCAAGACACATATGACTAGTGGTTTCTATTACTTTTTGCCTCTTCCTTCATTAGATACTATTATAGATTATCTTTATATTCCTGTTTCCAAAGAACACCAACATGTAGCATTATAATAAAAACATAATAACTTCTCATGTACAATATTATATATAAGGAACAAATAAGTAATAAATATTAAATGATTAATCATGCAGTATGGTGGATTTTATGTTTACCTATATAGGAACTTAAATCAATAGTGCTATGTCCCACCTTCGGTTTAGTCCTTTTGGGGACCTGGTATCTAACTCTAAGATCCAGAACGCCTCCCTTTTATTGAGGTGCTCAAATTGGTCACCCCCTCTAAGATTTCTTTTTATATGTTTGACTCCCTGAAACTGACAAAACGAGGGATCCCCCACCAGTACAATCTCTAAAGTGTCGTTCAACGGGAGTTCTTATATCACACTTCAAAATGTTATTCAAGTGTTCTCTAATTCGTTCCTTCAAGGGTCGTACAGTGCGATCTACATACTGTTTAGTACATTTTTTACATGTGAGTAGATACACTACTCCACGTGTACAACAGTTACATCTATTGGATGTAACAGTCAGCAGTAAAATGTAATCTGATGCCTGAGTCTGACACCTGAGTAATGACACCTGACTGTTACCTGATGAATGACGCCCGACTCTGTTACCTGATGAATGACGCCCGGCTCTGTTACCTGATGAATGACGCCCAACTCTGTTACCTGATGAATGACGCCCGACTCTGTTACCTGATGAATGACGCCTGACTGATAACTGAATTTGATACCTGATGAATGATACATAAAACCTGAAACATGAGGAATGACACAAAGATGTGTTTTTCTGTACATTTAAGGACATGTGCAGATTGTTACATCCAATAGATGGTTCTTATTTCATGCTTTTTTTTATATATACTGTGTATGTGTATATATATATATATATATATATATCACACCCAGGGTGGGTGGCACTCAAACCTTGTAGGGTAAATCACCTGGGTGCCTCCTGTTGATTAGAAATAGACATATAAAAAAGAGAGATATACGAGCACTCCTAGGATTTCAATGAAATTTATTCACACAAACGTGGCACGTTTCGGCCCTGTGTTGGGGCCTTTATCAAGCCCCCATGGCTTTGATAAAGGCCCCAAGCACAGGGCCGAAACGTTGCCACGTTTGTGTTCCTCAACATGAGTTCCCTATCACCCCCGCGTCTTGGTCTGGACACACATTCCAGAACCAAGAACCGTAGATCAGATTCTTTATGTTCAACCTCGTGAAAATGGACAGATACTGGTAATTTAGAATTGTGGAGTTTGATGCTAGATTTATGTTGAGAAATCCTGTTTTTTATCGGCTGGGTAGTCTCACCAATGTAAATCTTGTCACAAGGACAAAGTAACGCATAAATAACATATTTGGAATTACAATTAAAGTATCCTCTTAAAGGGAAAACCTTCTTAGTATGGGGATGTACAAATTCTTTGGTTTTGATCACATGGTGGCACTGTTTGCAACTCGTACAAGGAAACATACCATGGGTGTCTATACCCATTTTTTGGTCCATCCGGATGTCTTGAGCCCACCAAATGATTATCCAGTGATTTCCCCCTCTTGTAAGAGATAAGAGGGGGTACAGAGAATTCCCCAACAGTAGGGAAACCTTCCTTAAGTAAATCCCAGTGTCTCTTTACACAGCTGTTAATCACTGGACTTTGAAGAGAGTATTGAGTAACAAAAGGGATCCGCATCTCCCTAGTCTTAGGGCGATCGGATCTATCTTTGCATGCCTTGGTTAATGCCTGGTTCAGAATTTTAGGGGGATACCCCCTCTGTCTGAATTTGAGATACATGTCAGCCATCTGTTGAGACCTTCGTACTGGGTGGGAAACAATTTTAGTCACTCTCCCAAATTGACTAATAGGTAATGATTTAATAGTATTACCGGGATGGAAACTGGTATACTTAAGTAGTTGGTTACGATCAGTGGGTTTAGAGTACAACTCAGTTTGAAACCCAGCTTCTTGTACCACCATGACATCTAGAAAGGAAATGCGTTCTGGACTACATTCTAGAGTATATTGAATATTAGGATGCAATGTATTTAATATATGATGGAACTCCATGAGCATCGCAATGTCGCCTCGCCACAGCACAAAGACATCGTCTATGTACCTCCACCAGGCACAGCAGTGTCTGGAAAAAATTGGAAGCACATAGACGAGATCCACCTCCTGCCGAAGCATGAAGGTGTTGGCATATGACAGGGCGACATTGGACCCCATGGCTGTACCACGCAATTGCTGATATCAGCAATCCCCTTGTGGTGGGGTATAGAGGTATATAAGCTACCCACATCTAATGTAGCCATCAAAATAGGCTCATTGGTAGCAACCTTCACATTAGCCAACTTATTGAGAAAATCCTGGGTATCACAGAGATATGACAGACCCTCCTGTACCAAGGGTGCAAGAACCCTGTTTAGAAGGACGGCCAGAGGGCAGAACACAGAGTATATGCCCGCCACAATGGGACGCCCTGGAGGCCGGACAGGGTTTTGGGCACCTTGGGCAGGGTATAAAGGACTGGAGTAACCGGATTAGACACCATTAATGTGTCCTTTAATGACATATGTATCACCCCTTTATTTACAAATTCGCACAAAAATGTATCAATAGCTCTGGAGATATCCCAAACCGGGTCCCCATTAAGTTTAGTATAAATAGATAAGTCTAATAGTTGCGCAAAGATCTCGCCTATGTAGTACTCAGTATCCAGTACCACGATCGCCCCGCCCTTATCGGACGGTTTGATTGTGATATCTGGATATGATTTTAACTGATCTAGTGGCAAAAATTTGTCATGGCTTAAATTAGATCGAAGCTGGATAGCCTCCTTATTAGTGATGAGTGCTGAAATGTCCCTTTTTACTCTCCCCACATAGGTTTCTATAATAGGGTTAGTGGTGGGTGGGACAAACTTGGATTCTTTTGTAAGATTAAAGTCCTGAGGTTTAAACCCACAGTCCCCAATATACGTCTCTTCCCTCATGTGTTTAGAGGCAAAGTGCTTTTAACCTAAGACGACAAAAACCCAATCCCTTATTCAACAGTTGTGTTTCTGTCGCAGTCAAGAGAGATTAATTAATCGTTGAGAGAGATTAATTACTACTAAGTCTGTTGTTGTTTGAGCCTTGCTCGGGTCATCCTCTGCGGTTTGCCGTTGCCGCCCCCTCCGCCCCAACCGCCTCTGCGTGTCTTAAGTTTCCGCCTTGCGACAAAAAATCAACATTGTTATTGCCCCGTTCACTCCTTGTCCCCCTGGTGTTTTCTAGGGACCGAGCTCGGGGTCTAGCAGATCTATTAAAGGCGATACGGGGCTGTGACCAATTGTAAACAATCCCTCGTTCATAATCAATAAGATCCCTTGTAAATTTCTTCTTTTTAATTTCCTCCCCAACCTTTCGATATTCCTCCAATTTAGCATCCAACTCCCCTTTAAGGGAATCAAAGTCTGCAGTAGATAATGATCTTGTTAACTCTGCATCAACCTGTGCAAGCTTACTATCAATGGAGGATATTTCCTTAGTGAGAAATTCAATATTAAAGGGCAAGTCCAGCCCCAAAATTAAAACTTACATACAGGTAAATCACCCCCCAAAACCTTAAACGGTAATAGTTTGAAATGTGAAATATATAAGCTTAACCTGAAATCCTGCACAATGCCCTTTTTCTGCTTCCTGGTTCTTCCAGTTAGCAATTGTCAGTTATGGATTTGACAGTTGACATCACAGCCAATGACTGAATGTTAATCCCCTATCTGCCTCTTCTGAGCATGCCCAGGCTCAGTACAGGCTCAGTACAGGTTTCTAAATGGCTCAGTTTCCATGAGGCCTCCAGAAGCATAGCAGGCATACAGTAATGAATTCATAGGACAAACTATGATATATCAACATATTTTAAAGAGGCCATTCTTTCTAAAAGATGTTCTTATGAGGTTGGAGTTGCCCTTTAAGTGTCATGATATCCCTAGAGCATTTGTTAAGTATTTGTACATACTTTTGCTTGAACTCCTCATTCTCTGAAAACAATGTCGGCTTCAGGGGAATACGGAGCCCTCTCAGAATCCTCTTCTGTTTATAGTATTCTGCCAGAGTCAATGCATGTAACTCTAGATCCGTGCATCTCCTCATCAGCGTCTCCCGCTGTCTCTTCCATGAAGTTCCGGGCGGCGCAACCAGGAAGTCTCGCGATCCCGTGAGATTACCCATAATGCGCCGCGTCTCCTCCTCCGAGTATGAGAAACTTGCCCGATCCATCACAACACCGGACCCGGCAGTATTGGGGTGTAGGCACAATCACCAACTGGGAGTGCAGGTAAGCAAGCTTATAAATATGATAGAAGATAATACCGCACTCCTCCTTCTTGAAAGTAACTGGTTGTCAGGTGCAGGTGCTCAGCGGGTCATTAGCCAAAGGACCCTATATTATAGTATCCTTTGGCTAATGACCATATAATGAGTATATTATGTATCAACAGTTATGATGTATACACATGCATTTGGATATGGATATATAATTAGTATTTATGTGGGTCTTTGTGTCCCTCCTCAACGTCTTCTGCTATCCATTTCTCCCAGTTGAGACGCTTTGTAATGATTACATGTTGATTATTGTAAACACTTAATTATGAGTATATGAGTGGGTGGGGCATTGGGAGTGTTTATATATCATGTGACTTTGGAATGTTTTCCACTATATTTTTGTCTTTATATGAAATGGCTGTGGAACTGTGGGCTTGATAAAGGGGACAGATGGTTCCTGAAACGTTGCCCGGCATGCAGTTCAGCCAATAAATAAAGAATTGATTAAGCAACTTTGGAGTGCGGTGTTATATTACAATACTATATACATATATGTATATATATATATATTTAATTTTGGCTTAAAAAGCTAAATTACTGTTCTTCCTATATTAGCTAGCTAAGGAATCGGTGGAAGCGTTACTGCATTATCGGCAAATATCAGGATATTTTTTTAGCATAATAGGTACAATCCTCTAATATGGATATTTCAAGGTTTAAGGGTCATGTGATCAAAACAATTACTTTCATGGTAGTAAATGCAAGCAATAATACCTCCAACCCTCACACAGACACATGTACATACTCCTACACACATTTGTCTTCACTTACTGGTTGTTAAGGGTATGTCCACCTCTATTAAAAAAACTATTAATGTTATTGCCCAAAAGCTAGGTCACATTTTGCTAATCTGTCTAATGTCTAATCTATTTAAAGATTGCTTAGTGTATGGCCAGCTTAATGCACAAAATATGATACCTGACATCTGATGCCCGATACCTGACAACCGACACCTGATAACTGACACCTGAAACATGATACCTGATACTTGACCCCTGATACCCGATACCTGATGACCGATACCCGACACCTGATACCTGACACCAGATGAGACCTGATGATGTCCTACAACGGACACTGTACCCCCATATGTCTGTGGCAGTTTAGGCCTAATTGTGTAAAGAAAGAAACTGTGAACTTGGTTTTAGAGCATGGATGTGCAACCAGTAACCCTCTAGATATTTGAAGATTAAGCTCCCAGCATTCCTTGACTGTCTTCTGTCTGACTGATCTCATGGTAATGTTGGGATTTGTCATTCTCACACATTTAAAATGCTACTGATTGCATATCCCTGGTTTAGAGTGGCCCATGTATGATGTAGCGCCTGATATTTGTTCTGGAATCTGTCAAAAAGGTTTAAGAGCAATGTTTAGGATTTGCTGAAAATATTGGTAGTTTAACAATAAGGTTGGTAATTGTTGGCTGGCAGTCCCCTTCTAATGTCTTTGCACCTCTGATATTACAGGAAATTGAAGCCTCATTTTAATCTATTAAAATAATATAGCAAATGAATAACAAAGTTGCAGTAACAAGTTGGCTCTCCTGGATATATAGTATCTCTTCTGGTCAGAGTCCTTTATTTGCTCAAAGTTTTCTTCATTCATAACATATATATATTCACTGGCAAGTTTACAGCAAAGAAATAAAAAATTCACAGAACTTGGTTATAACCTACATTGCTGCAGAGCTTAATAAATAATCCTGTAATGCAGAACAAGGAAAGCAGAGCATGCATAAAATGTACTTTATGTCCAATGTGTAAAATTTATACCAGATTTCAAACCAAGATCTAGCTCCTCTTTCAGCACATTTGAGTTTATATTTTAAATATCTCTAAAGGCAGGACATCTAGATAAATGTTTTTTTGTCTATTATCCCAGATCTAATTCAGATATGTGTTGTTGATTTATAGTAACATTGCCGGGTACTTTTCCTATGCTAGGCCTGTAGTGGCAAGTTTTCTAATTATTATGCTAACAAATTGAATATTGCTGTGTTCTAAATTCTATTGACGTGGATTATAGGCACAGCCCCAGCAACTGATTTGTTTTTAGTATTGAGCTAATCTTCTATGGGCAGCTGACTATTACAGAATTAGAAAAGGATTTCTAAAGGCTAATTCCATGATGCATTAATCAGGATATATTGCGGGTTGTCTTTTAATTCACAGTATTTGGAATATATATATTTTTCTTTACACTACAATAAAATATACATGAAAGGTTGATGTGAAAGGTTGGGATATTATGTGGAACAAAATGAGCACAATTAAAATTGCGTAGATCCATAGAGATCATAGGGGGAAAACAGTAGTTTTTGTTCAGAACCATTGCAGAAAACCAGTGACCGATAATTTCCCTATTCACATTGGTTGCAGCTTTTGCTATGTTCTGCA
Source organism: Hymenochirus boettgeri (assembly GCA_019447015.1). NCBI lineage: Eukaryota > Metazoa > Chordata > Amphibia > Anura > Pipidae > Hymenochirus > Hymenochirus boettgeri. Next base: position 262,488,221 of record CM033476.1, on the reverse strand, counting down.
TTGCAAATTAATATTTTTCCCATTTCGGTGCTGTTATTTAAAAGCCTTTTTTATGTCATAGTTTGTGAATTTTCCTTCCATAAAGCAAGTGTAAAGATGCTTTTCACTTGGCTATCCTATTAAAAGCAATCGTATTCATAGGAAACAACTCTTTTATTCTAAAACTGTAATATGCTTGTTTACCTTAGTAGCTTTAATTAGCAGACATGATAGTACTAAACATGGTGACATATATATATATATATATATATATATATATATATCCTTCCTATAGTATAAGATAAATTCTAAGTTTATAGGAGATTGCATTAAGTTTTCAGCGCTATGTACCAATTTGGTCATTGTGTGTGTGTGGGGGGGTTATACAGGTATATATAATATTACTTAGGTGTATATGTATTTCTCACCATTACCATCTAAAATGACCATAAAGAAATGTACAAGGAGACTTCTGTTTCTAAGGTATATGTTATTTTTTGTTAGTTTTTAAGGAGGACCCTTTCTCCAATCACAAATGGGTTATCTGACAATTGAAGACACAAAACATCAAAGATAGCCAGTTTTAAATGTTATTATTACATGTCTCAAGGACAAAATCGGTGTTCATGGGGTTGGGAGATGCCAGATATTTAAGATATTTGATATACGGAGGATCTCTGTCCTTCAACAGAGTGTTTAGGGTAAAAAGTTGCTGAGGAGAAAATTTATGTTCAGCCACTTTACGTATTGTACTTCAATTTCTTTAGATTTGCTTGTCTTACTATTTAGGTAGATTTCTGATTCGATAGATGATTCCTATAACATGTATAAAACCTATGGCACAAACAATTGTTTTATGATCAATCTTTGAGATGGATAGTGTTCATTGGGTTTTTGTTCTCTAGTTTCCATAAGGGGCTCATTATTGTTTATTTGATTGTAAATTATACTACAATTGTACGATTAGTATTGTTTCACTTATGTGCCCCTTTACTTGAAATTACTTTGAAGATGTCTACACAATTGCTTGTTCAACTACATTGCCTTTCCATAGAATATTACACACTTGAACTATGATGTGATCTGTTTAGGGCTGGTGTTGTGTACTGATATTTCCCTTCCACTTGACCAGTACAAGACTTGTGAATACCATTTTTTCCTTTGTGTAGCACAGAGTTCTCACAATATTTCCTCAATAATCATCACATGCACAGCACCACTTACCCCATTACACAGCAACACTTCATTTTCACCACTACTACAGCTGTCATTAGTGGATACTCCAGTTGTGTGAAGAATCAGATGGGAAAAGTCTGAAATTACCATGAGAAGGTTTTGCTTTAATTCTCTCTTCACTAAACACAACAGAAAAATAGCCATACGTCTACCATAGCTGCTAAATTTGTGTAAAATCATTGCTGGTGTGATTAAGTCTCCTAGAATATTTTGTGCATATTGTCCATCCCTGTTTGTCCGTAGTAATGGTGTTAGAGTTCAAAGAAAGCTTCTAATAATTTAGGACTATTTTTGTTCATCTGCAAAAGGAAAGCCGTTACCCATCTTTGTTTATTTATGATTGGAACCCTTTTGGGCACTTGATTTCACTGCTTTAGAGGAAAATCCTTTTGAAAACAGACCACTGTAGATCTTACCTATAGCCTGGAGTCTTAACTAAAGTCTTTTAAAAACCACATTAAACCTCTCAGATGTAAGCTGTCCTACTGAATAGCAGCCATAGATCACAGATCAGTCGTTTGCACATCTGTGTTTATAGGAAACGTTAAGCACTTAATTTTGGAAGAAAAGTTTTATGCCCAGAATCTCATTAGACAACTTCAGGGGAAGATCTGTGAAAAAAATGCCTTTTCTTTTTATATCCAAGACAGCTGCACTTAAAAAAGCCTTGTTCTTTTGTTTGAACATGTCAGTTTTAATTTCACTTCAGGTTGTTTTATGTCAGAAGCGATTGGCATCTAGTACAAAAATGCAAATAAGGGTTTGATAGCACATGCATTTAATAGACAAGAGGGAATGATCTCTACTTGTTTAAGCACATCATAAAAGTAGCTATAAACATTCCTATGCACTGTCAGAAATAAGATTTCATGTATATATATAGCAAAATCTCAAGATAGATCAAAACTAGATAGATCAGCGCTTTTATAGTGGTTACACACACTAACCATAAACAGATCCGCCAATCCTGGGATTGTTAGGAAATACCAAAACAATTTCCATAGACCACGGTCGTCTTCCTGTACTTAAGATTCTCAAACAATGGGCCAACATTAGAGCCCATCGATGAGCCCATAATTTTCTGGAAGAAGCTATTCTCAAATCGGAAATAGTTTTGTCCCAATGCTACCTCCAATAGCCTATTGAGAAACTCAATAATTGGATGTTTGTGGCCATGGTCAACATGTAATATAAACTACATACATTTAAAAAGACAGAGATGTGAAAGAAAATGTTGCTTATCTGGCACAGCACACATATATGGTAATTCAAAAGGAAGAGACACGCTAACTAGTGCCTGTCGCCTAAACAGTGCCTATACGCCAGCTGCCGATACTAATGAAACCAACTTGAGACCAATAAGTATGAAAAAATTGGTTATATAACATTAATTGAAAAACACATACTTCAACACCCATAAACCCAATTCCCCCCCTCCACCAGAACATACCTAGGCTAAACATCAAACATTAAAAGCAACAAGGAACGATATTCATGGATTCCTAAGAAAGTACAGAGTATGCAATGTGCTCCTAATGTCACGGATAATCCTGTAATGGGGATCCCCACAGACCTATAAGACTGAAAATTCGCATAGATGAACTACAGGAATACATCCTGCTGTGGTAAATAGTCATGTCAAACTGTAGCCAAATAAAATTCGGGACTTACGGTTCTGGACCTCTTCACCTAATAATGAAAACAATGTACTCCTTCACGATGATCGCACTCCTCCTAAGAGTCCCGGTAATTCCACTAGGATCCTGGAAATGGCACTAAAACAAAGACATGCTAAAGGTTTGCGGTGTCCATAGCAAGACAAGCATCTGTGATCCTCCACACCATACAGGCAGTTTCCAAACACGCCAGAAAATTTCCATCGGTAATGGTCATCTCCCTGTATTTAAGATTCTCAAACAATGGGCCAACATTAGAGCTCGTAATTTTCTGGAAGAAGCTATTCTCAAATTGGAAATAGTTTTGTCACAATGCTACCTCCAATAGGCTCATAAGAAACTCAATAATTGGATGTTTGTTGCCATGGTCAACATGTGCTCGCCTACAGATATCTATCCCCTTTGTTGAGGGATTATGGTGTACAAGCTTCCTACCTCGCAAGTGAGTAGCACAGTGTTTGTTGATGTGCCTTTGAACTTATTGTTGGGATCCTCACAACAGAGGAATTTAGAGACCTAAGTGGAGTTTCCGCAGAGCACCTTGTACCCTAGATAGCTCGGACGATTCTGACCCCAACATGGGCTGTGTATTTCTATAAAGGGAATAAGGATATAAGCCATCCACTAGTAACATAGGGGATGTTATCCCATACTGCCTACAGTTCTCGTCGAATAGCCAACCAATTAGAAGTGTCCGTAAGAACTGGGACATTTTGACTAGTGACCCTGGTCTCCCCTTCAGTAAAAGTAGACCTATATTTGCCCACAGGACTGGCCCTCTAGGCTGAGGGGCAAATGCCCCCCGGGCTGGTCTCTAGTGAAAAATTTGGGCTGCCGCAGAAGCTATTAGTAAGTTATGCGCCTAAATGGCACAATGCATGCCTCTAGCTCTAACATGGGCAAGGAACAGAATCAGACCTCCAGATCATTAGCCACTGTTATCAGCTCTCCAAACCATTAGCCAGTGTTATTAGCCCTCCAGATCATTACCCAGTGTTATCAGCACTCCAAATTTATTACCCAGTGTTCAGCCCTACAATTCATTACCCAGTATTGTCAGATCATTAGCCAGTGTTATAAGCTCTCTACATCATTAGGTAGTCAGCCCGTTAGTTTATTAGTCTGTTAGTTATCTTAACCACATCATAAACTTAAAAATGATGCAGATGACCACGAGAACAGTAGAATTAAAAATGGGCGTAACTTAAACAAAGGGTGTGTGACCTTTGCAAAGTGGGTATGGTCAAACATTTTGTGATCTACCTTGAAAGGGCCATTTGGTTGTATTTGCCCTCCAGGCCAAAAGATCCCAGTCCTCCCCTGGTTTTAGGTGTAGTGGGTGCCAAACATGTAGATCTATGCTTGTTGGTAGTGATTTCCCACATCCCCATAATGAGCAAAGTTGCAAAATTTAACACGGATTATTCTGCTGGTCCACCTACCTTATATATTTTATCATCTGCCCTTGGGGGCTTTATTATATAGGCAAAATCACGTCGTACATGTGGGATAGGATGGCCATCCACTGGTCCTCTATTCAGGCAGTGGGCAAGGATGCGGACAGCACTAATACTAATTTCGGAGAACTGTCAGTGGCCAGACACTGTTGTGTAGCTTAGCTTGCCTCAAATGGATGATCATGTTCCGGATGATGACTGATATGGGAATCGAAAACAGCAGCTCCTGAGACTAGAGGCCAGGTGGATTTGGATGTTGGATACCCTGTCTCCCAGTGCTGTCATGTTTCCTGTGAAGTTAGGGGGAAACTTTGTGTCTTCTTTAAATATGTGCCCTGTGACACTGTTCCTGGTGACGGCCACAAGATGGCTGAAATGCACAGAGCTAGCGTGTTTTAATAATTGAAATAAAAGAAGCCGTCCATCCAGTGCTTTATATTCAAGGCAAAGGACCTCCAAATTAAAGGGCGGTGTTGGGGGTGCTATTACCATATGGAAGCTTGACCATGCTTCCCATTAAAAACATAAAATAGAAGGACTGTGGAAGCACTCCTTAGGCTATATAACAATTAAATCTTGCAGAAGTGCTACTGATCTGGTCAAACATTTATACATTAAGGCTTTTCATTCTTGTGATCACAGTAATGTATACTAAAACCCCTTTGCTTATAAAGTATGCCAGTGTGACATTATGTCCAATTTGCTTTTTTCCACCACTTTTTTTGTTTTGTTCCAATACACACATAGGGAATAAACATGTGTTTAGCAACTGCAATACTTTTCTGTGAGAAATACTTGATTTTCTGGAAAAATTTCTGGGGTACCAACAATTTTGTCCATGACTGTATACATTGTGTATGGGAAGAAGGAGAGAATTTGGAGCAGTCACAGGTCTTGTACTGTATAAATTTTAATAGTGAAACGATCAACACGTTTCAGCCTCATTGCTGGTTGTCATCAGGATTTGATACAAATAATTAAGATACACATTTTCATTATTCCTAAATTACTTAATGTCTATAAGAGTTTAAAATATTCATAATGTTCAAGGTCGGGTATAGATTTAAAACCAGCTGAAGTTTATTTACTATTTAAAAGAAGACCTCCAAGACTTAAAGGGTATCTCCACTGAACAACTTAAGTTGTGGCAAATAATTTTATTAAAGTACGGGAGGTAAAGGAGCTGTATCTTACCTCTCGTTCTTCAATAAAACAACTATGAGCCAGGAGAGAAGGTACAGAACTTACCCGCTCGCCCGGCGCTTAGTCTTACAAGTCCCGAAAGACTGTCTTCATTGCTCATGGATCGCGCATGCGCATAGAAGACAGGGTACGGCTAAGTTCTGTACCTTCTGTCCGGGCTCCTGATTGTTTTAATGGCAGGTAAGACACAGCTCCTTACCCTTCGTTCTTCAATAAAACGAATTGGCACAACTTGAGTTTTTCAGTGGAGATACCCTTTAAAGAGTGTAATAAAACATTTCCTGAATAAATTGTTAACATTGCACCTTTAACCATTTCAACCTCAACCAACTCAACACTTTTAACTAGGTAGTTCAGGCACTTTTAAAGAGCATGGGCCCTTTTCAGGGCATGTCCACTCTTCAAACGAAAATTGAACCCACTACTGGCCCCACTGTGAAGTTTAAAAAAAATACTTACCGTACATCTCTGCTCCTTATGGTTCTCCTGCAATGCTTATCCAAAGTCCAGGAAACTAAAGGGTAGGAGCTGTCTTCCTGTGGAAAGGTTTCTGCCTCCTCTTGCCTGGAAGGTAGCGTGACATGCGCAGAGGAGCCCCTTTCCCCCCTCCCTTCATGGTTTCCCTTCACCTAGCCTAAAAAGTTTTTTAGAAACTGTAAGCCACTCCGCCCTTCCCCGAACCGCAATGTCAGATTACTAAAAAAAGAATCTAAAATCTACTTACAGACCCTCACTACTCACAGGCCCTCTGCATTGCCAGCGGCAGCACCTGTGATTTGCTGCCTCTCAGCCAATCACAGATGCGGCTGCCCCTCAGCCAATCACAGACGCGGCTGCCCGTCCGGACCCTGCTTGTAAGTTCTGGCAAGCAGGGAGCTGAATCAGAGCGCCGCAGGTGTAGGAGTACAGTTCTGAATGTTTTTTTTAGAAATCTAGTGGTTGGGGGTGGGCAAGGGTGCCCTACAACATATGAAAAGATTTTTATAGGGTGGAGATGACCTTTAAGACCATGGGTTCCTGACAGGGATCATGTATTATTCATAACAGGAAGTGTGTCACTTTGTATAGGAAATGATGTTAACTATTTAAATATTATGTCACTCACTGTTTGTTGGCTTGATAAAGGTCCGGGACCAGGGACTGAATCGTTACCATGTTTTGCTTATTATCAAAGACCATGGAGTGCACTGCTCTATCAAACCAGTGAATTTTCTAATCATCCAGAAACACCCAGGCAGTAGCATCTTATTAGTTAGTGCTTGTAAACTTCTCAATATAAATATAAGAAAAGGGTAGTAGAGACTGGCACCCTATCTTGAAGCGTATAAGCCTGGGTGCTTCCAAAGGATACAACAATACAATATAGACAAATTTCAGAGCACTCCAAGGACTTGCAAACAGGGGAGTTTATTCACATAACATTGGCAACGTTTCGTTCCCTGGTCTTGGACCTTTATCATGCCTATACACAGTGTACAACACATATCCCCTTATAAAGGATATAAAGACACACACCCTCACGTGACAACTTCCTGATACAGCATTTTTCTTTTTTTCCTCCTTATGAAGGTATGAAGAAAAATGGCGTATCCATGTGTATGTGTTTCAAAAGACCTATGGAGTGCATAAAACTTTGCCAGTTGGTGCACAGTGGAAAATATGTCTGTATGTTTTGCTATGTGTTTTGCTATATGTATATTTTAAATCATATTTTATGTCATCAGCTTCCAGGGGAATTTTCAGGAAAACCAAGAATAGACCTAGGCAATCCTGCCACAATGTGCAGTTCAACATAAACAGCACAATTTTAATTGAAAGCTCAGGGCCATGCTTTCAGTGATACTAACACGAAGTGCACAAACATGCAAGTGATTCGGGATCTATCTGCCTCTCCCTTATGCTCATAGCGGTTAAGCTGTAGGGCTAGAGAGAGGCTACTTAGATCCCTTCAGCCGGTAGGCATCAGGAACCATTCCAAACTTGCTCTCCCTTTACTTTCCTAGCAAGCATTCAGGGGGAGGCTCAAATGGGATAAGCCTAAAGATCCTAAAATGACCCAGGCAATCCCACCAGATTACATGATAAAACACACACATACCCTCCACTTACCCTTTCCACCTGCCTGCCAGCTATAATTTGGAGGGTCTATGTGGAATAAACCTGCAGGTCTGAGAACAGACCCAGGAAATCCGGCCAATAATTTATTAGTATTTACCACAGGAAGTTCCAGATTTACAGTCATTATGGGGTTAGGACAGCACAAGATACTGATTGGCTATATAGGTTAGGGAGTTGTGGGGTTAAAGGAGCTAAAAGTTCCCCACAGAGTATAAAATGAAATAGAGCCTTCTTATAACAGAAGGTACATCACAGCCGCATGTTTTTATAATAGCATTGCCCTAATAATCTAACATATAAACACATATTTTTCACTCCCAGAGAATAGGTAGGGACATGTCTAGATGTAATAGTCTTTATGGTATAGAGCAGGGGTGTTGAACTTGTGATCTTCACATATTTGAAACTACAAATCCCATATTCTCTGTTTGTAGTAAGCTTTTTCTTAATGCCAACTAAGGTATGTGTCCTGATGTAAGATGTAATATAGCAGGGGTGTTAAACTTTGGACCTTTCACATTTTGAAAACACAACTTCCACATTCTCTGTTTGGAGAAAGTTCCTTCTTAATGTCCTTTAGCTAAGGAATGTTTCCAGTGTAATACAGCCTAATGGTACAGAGCAGGGTGTTGAACTTATGACCTTTCACATGTTTGAAAACTACAAATCCCAGCTTTCTCTGTTTGCAGTAAGTTTTTTTTCTTAATGCCCTGTAGCTACAAGAAACTGGATTGTCTATTTCTTCTATGGAGAAGGGAGGGGAAGAAAATGTGAATCTGAAGAATTTGTCACATTGAAGAATGTCACATGATTTACAAACAGCACATAATTGGGTGTAATACAGGAACTTCCTTACACTTCCAGTCTTGTCATGAACATTCCCTAAGAGAATTTTTTTATTTGCTCACAGTGTATATCAGAACCGCATTTTAGTGTCTGCACGAGGGTGTTCTTAACCTAACCTACCATTTTGAGTTTTCCATTCAAACTTAGGGGTGTCAAGTAAAGTAAGTATACTTTATTAATTGTTTATAATTTGTTTTGTAAATCAGTAGTAAGTAGTAGTACATTACTTTGTATAGTGTTATTTGTTATGGTGATTTTAATTAAATAGTGATAATTACACACATACATATAGACCATTCCTATGTGTAATAGTGTTATATACCCCCACCTGATTAGTTGCTCTTAAAAACTCAATGCAATCTCCATAAAAATATATATATATTTATACAATTATATTAGGATATATGTATAGAGAAGCAAAAGCCTGGTCTCACTCACGCTCTCCTAAACAACTTGCCCGGATGCATCCAAGGAAAGGATAATAGGTAACTAGCTGGAGAGGCACTCCCTGGTCTGTAAACAATCTTTTATGGGTTGTCATCAGGATGATATACATGTCACTTCCCCTCCCTTTAAAAAGACTTTTGAGTTCAGCCTGCTGTTTCATTTTGTTTTACTGTATTAACAGTTTACTATCTCCCCTGCTTCACATGGTCATAAAGTGCACAGTGTCATTGTAATATGTAATTTTACCTGTACCAATTAGACACCTTGGAGTAATTTTAGAAAGTCACCATTGTAAATGTTAATAGTTCTGAAATAGAAGCTGAAGTTGCTACCAGGGATGCTGTTTAAGGAAAATATTAATACCTTTTTAAAGAAAGTAAAAAAGGAAGTTCCTCCTGTATGTAGCCTTCCATTGTATCGATAACTTCAGTATTATTAATTCAGCATAGCTTTGTGTACTTGCACAGTGCTTCACACCCCCCATTAATCTGTGAAAAAAAAATGTAAAATGATGTTTTTTAAAAAAAATTATCATAAAGATATATGAGTGTAAGCTTTAATAATACATATAATTAGGAGCATGGATGTCCAACCTACCTTGAGCTGGATGCTGCACTAGTGGAACTAGAAAGCAGAATTAGAGTGAAACAATCATACCTCTACTCCTCAAACCATGCATTCCTAGCAGGACAGTCAGTCCTTCAAAGGAAAACGGTAGTTCCAGACACCAAGTATTAAAAGCAACAAACATGCGGATGAAAACTCCATCCATCGCCAGGTTATAACATTGCCTTTATTTGTGCAGTTAAAAACACTGTACACAGAGGACTAAATACGCCCTGACGCATTTCGGGATGTCACAGCGGGATGAGGCCTCCCCTTGCATATAGAACCCTTTTAAAGGAAGAGGCTAAAGAATAATCACAAGGTATCATCAGGTGAGTATCAATAATGGAATCAAAAGCTCTGTGTGTTCCTCAAGTAAAAGTATACAAGGAGAGACAAACAACACGTTAGTTGTGATCGGAACAACTTTTCAAATTTTCTTCTCCCTCTGTAATCGATCATCTGAAATTAACTGGCCGGAACATCAACCCATGAGCACCAGCGAAAATTTCTGCATCCTACATGTTTCCTAAATTAAAACTAAACAATTGATGTGTGGGTGGTTAGCAAAGCGTGTTCACCAATTAGAATCAATTAGGGACAGATTTTAGAAGTCCATTGATTAAATAAATACATACTGTACGCCGCCCATATATGTCTATTCTTAAAAAAATTTGAAGGAAGGACTTGAATATTTAAAAAAATTGGTGCTGTTCAACCTTTCGGGTGACAAATCCACCCTTTTTTTCAACTCAAGAGGTAATAACATAAAAATGGTTTAGTTTTATTTTCATGGTGGATAATGCCCTTTAAGAGGCACAGGTTATTAAAAGACAATGTCTGTTCCATAGATGGCATCAGTAAAACCAATAGAACCGGCAAGGTAGAAGGGAAGAACATTTTAGAAACCCTTGTAGTCTAAGTTAGTTCTAATCCTCTGACGATCTAATCCCGTTGTTTTCGTCGTCCCTATTGATTACTAATATGGGGTCATCTTTTTAAAAAAAAAAAAAGAATCCACATTTGAATAAATACCATTTGGATGAAATCCTAGAATTGTCTTTGTTTGGTTACAGAACTGAAACATTACGTATGTATTAAGCAATAAATCATTTTCAGAGTTAACTGTTCGCCAGAACTCCTTCCCTTTCATTAATGAAGCTTGAATGTTGAAAAGCTTTTAAAAAAAAAAGCAGAAAAATGAAGTACCATAATATTGTCCTATTATAGCACTGCAAACCTGCCCGAATGTCAACATACATCTCTCCTAAACATTGCCTCATGCTTGTTTTGCCTTCTTCTTCTAAAGCAAACAATTTCAATATCCCTCCAAATACAAGAGTAAAATAAACATAATCACTACGTACTAATGCAAAGATTTTACCATAAGTACATAACGCGATGTCTTTTGTCATTTAGAATCAGCAGAACCACCACTCTCCTCAGAAATCTTCTAGGTAAATACGATCCAATACAGAGCCACAGCCTCTATTTTCTCCCATCTTCCATGGGTTTTTGAAGACACATTGAGAAAGGAAATGCTTCTTGTGCATTTTTGGAGTGACAATTAAATGCTAGCTTATAGATGGGTGTTACAGTCAGGCAGATAGGTTAATCTATCAGGATTTAATTTACATTACCAACACAAGAACTTCACAATTCAGCACAATAATTGCAATCGCCAAAACCCTGAGGGCTTCCTGACTGAAAAAATCTTCCCTTATGTCTTTATGATAGGAAGCTAATAGTTTGAGAGTCAAAAGGAAGCTGAAAAAACCCGAGATGCAAATGCAACGTTAAAACTCACTAGTTGGGCCTATCCCTACAGTCATGATTACGATTGCTTTACTATGTAATCCGCATCAGCCATGAAATTGGCCCGTATGAAAGCTTTAGAACATTTTTAGAATATTAGCTGAACTTAGAACTACTTTTTTTATGGCTCAAGTCCTTTTCTTTTTAGATTTTGGCTATCTGAATACAGAATTTCACAAAGTCGGGTCAGTGTGATAAATTTATATTTATTAACTCACAAATAAATATGTAATCTACATCGACATTCATATGGAACATGTTTATAATTTGTGCCAATATCACAGAACATTGTTGGTGAACTAAACTGCAACTTCATGTGACCATACCCCACAATTTCGTGTCAGGCTGATATTCATTCCGGCAAGCTAAAATATTGGCTCCAATCTGAGACCGGGCAAAGGCCAGCCAAAAAAAAAGCTTGTAATGGTCTAACAAGTGTGTAGGACCATCGTACAAGTTGGGTTTCTGCTGCCTGTGCCAGATAGGTTATTAGGAGTGTAAAATTAGAAAAAGCATGGCGCAAGAACGAAGCTGGCCACTTCAAATCAATAAAGAACTGTGGCTATCAATCCAGTTGTTTGTTTTGGAGTATAATTTTTGCTCAGGAGGTCACACAGGTGAAAAATACTACATCAACACTACATTGTCTGGAAAGGTTCATACAAATTGCATCTAGATGTTTGATTTTTAAGTTACAGGAGAGGCATGTCCAGCCTAAATTCACTTTTTGATATAGATGCCCCATGGGCTCACACCCCAACCGCTGATATTTTTTTTTTTAAAAAGGGCCCCCCAAACTCTCTACTTACCACCCCCTGTACCTCCCCTCTTGTTTTGCCTTTTCCCTCCTCCCCGCCCCGCGCTCCCCCGGCCCTCTTCTTGCGACGAAAAATGCAAGCAAGGGGCGGAACCCGGCCGCCGGCCAGCCCGCGTCTGGTGATTGGCTGAGCGGCAGCCAATCACGGACGCGGCTGCCCGGTCATTTCAAAGTCAGGCAGCGGAGGAAAGAGGAAAGGGTAGTAAGAGTTTGGGGAGCTTTAATAAAGATAAAAATTGCGGTTTGGGCTGAGATCCCAGGGGAATCTTACATTAAACATATTCACGCTATGGGGAGGGAATTGGGGGAGGGGGGGCATTTGGGGAGATGGAGAGGGGGGAGAAGGGCTGCAGTACGCATACCAAAATCTACCTGAGGCAAGGTAGGGGAGCAGACCCTGCTAGCCTCCTGGTGGGGCAGTTTTTTGGCACTAGTTGGGGGGAGGACTAACCGGAAACCCTATGCGCCTGGGATGTGAGGTAAGGATTAAACTCAACTACCATGGTGGGAGGCCAGTAGGTTTGGGGATTATAGTTTTGGTGGACATGCCCTTTAATTTGCTAGTTTCATCGCTTTTAAAAATTCAAACTATTGAAAAAAACATAATTGTTTGTGTTGATACAGGGATACTTTTGCAAATTGCAATTTTGGAGTCAGGTAGGAAACTTTGTTGTCCGTCCCCCCCCCAGCCTTTTTTTTTTTTCCCCCCCATTTTTTTTTTTTTTTTTTGCCTTCTTGTTTGCCTTCCCCTGAATCATGTTAAGGTAAGGTTTAACACTACAACAAAGCAATACAACAAATTTTTGCACCTCATATTGATAATAAAAACTCTTCATGACATGAGTTGTTTTCTGATATAATACATTTATCCCATGCAGTAATAAATTACGGGACATACTGAATTAAAGCTTAACCAATGTTTAGAGTAGCATTTCCACCTCATAAGAACATCTGTGATGAATTAATGAGGAAGTGTTGATTATTATTTTTCCAAATAACCTCACATATTTTATTTAAAAAACCTCCCTGGACCACCTGCTTTCAACCAACATTCAAAACGTATTAACAAATTTCAGTAGTTCTGTGTCAAAATTATCTGTGGGTTGCCACTAACCCGTTCCACGGTGGATTTTAGTTTATTATAGTTTTGGCACTAAATAATTAACAGATTAATTATTCCATTGAAACATACTGGTTGATAAATGGGATTTACCAAGTTGACAGTTAAAGCATAATCCATGAATATCACACATATAACTGGTCATCACTATTGTAGTTTCAGCAAAACTCTGCACAAATAAAAACCATTTTTTTTTTTTCCTGATTTATACTCAAGTTGCGCTAAAATTAATGGATTAATAAACCCTGAACTAAATAAAGGGGCGTACTACTAGGTGAGCTTGGGGGAAGCATCCACTGGGGGTGGTCGGCCCCATCTCTTCTTAATTTCCTCCTTATGACCGATATAGAGCCGTTCTTCTCCCAGAACCACACTGTAGATGAACACGGATAGAGGCTCCATCATAGTTTTGGCTGGGGGGCCCAGTTGATTCTAGTGACTTACCACCACACTGACTACAGATAACCATGAAACCTGTTTTGAAATCAAGTAAACCTTTCACTCCGCAAAGTGACAAGTAGGCCAATTTAGACCCCATTTCCCTCCCTCTCTCTTCCTCCTCCATCCTCTCTCGGCTTTCTGTGTAAAGCACAATAATGTGAATAGGCCCAATATGTCAACTTAAAGGTTAAGTTTCATGCAAATACATATGCTTTTTCAAGAAAACGAGGGCAGTAATTTTTTATCCCAATGACCCTTAATAATAATCTGCCAATTCATCAGCATTTTTTCCCTTCGCGGTGAGACGCGCGGGGGGGGGCCGGGGGGCGGGGCCCGGGCGCTGGGGTGTGATTCAGTTGCTCAGTAAGAGATTTTAGGCATCTTTTGACCCATCCAACAGCCAATCCAGTAGAAATTAATGTTAGGAAATTCCAAGGATGTAATGCATCCTGAGAAGAGAAGGACCATTATAAACTGAAAATTTCAGCTCCCTAATTCAACAGCAGGGAACAGCAACAGGGTCTGACTGACATGATTTTTGAAAACTGGGCGAGCCTATGTAGAATAACTAACAGAAGGCATTACAAACAAACTCACATTCTTCCTCCCTTTGCTCCTTTCCCCCCCTGCCCTTTTTCCCTTAAAGGGGCCGTTCACCCCGTAAAATTCATATATCCCACTCAGGAGGACCCCCCTTCAAAACCTTAGTGAGTCCTCAATGCACACTATTTGTTGCACTGAATAGAAAGTATAATATGTATATTTTATAGGCACCCCTTGCATCACTTACAAACAAATTCAGTTTATAACCACCTGTGTGTGGAAGTATATTAAACCAAGAGAATTAAAACATGCCAGTTCTCTATGATGTCCAGGGTGGGACTGTCTTTAAATGACCAGCATGCTTCTAAGAGCTCTCCTGTATTTCTCGAGAATGGACCGCGGGATGTGATATGGCTGGTTTAGCACTGATGGCCTTGCTCCTGAGTTTGATTCCAAGACCCTTGAACACATCTGCAGGAGTTTTGGTATTTTCCTTTTCTTCTCCTCCTCTACTTCTTCTCTCTTTCTTCTCCTCTCTCTCTTCTCTCCTTTCTCCCCGTGTTCAGACATATATCAGACATATCGACATAAATAAATACTGATAGGTTGTTGTTGTACATTAAAGTGATTAGATTGTAAGCTCTCGGGCAGGGCTTGATTTGAAATTGTTTCAATAATTGTAAAGCGCTGCAAAATATGGTAACAGCGCTATATAAGGAAATAAATACATACAACTACATACATCAACAAACAAACTTTTCCAATTAAATATGAAAGGCTTCTGGCTGAAATAATATAAAAGTGACTTAAAAAATTTATAAATTCTATAGTTGTAGAAAGATTACAGCCAGTGTCACATTTGACAATTTATCATTAATGTTTTAAGGTGGAAATTTTCTTGTTGTTACTACTGTACAAGGAAATATCAGGGGTGCTGTTGTACACTGTGTTTACAATGACTTTGCCTTGAGTAGACAGACAATGGGTAACAGGAACTGGCACTGAATAGTAACAAAACGAAAATAACAAGCCTTCCAAAAACATTAGAGAGAGGTGTCACCACGGTGAAAACATTCCTGCTAGCATAATCCAAGATTTCCCACCCTTGCTCATACTAATACTGGCCTTTGCAGTGTATACCGTTATCTTAAGGATAATATATTAAAAATTACTTTTTAAAAATAGAAAGTAGCCTCCTGGAGCAGAGAGGTCAGATTGATTATTCCTACCACCTCACATACTGTTTTGTTACAAGGAGCTACATACGTACAGTTTACAATTACATTTGCCAGGTTAGTCCTGGCAACTATTCATGTGTTACAGATAGTGCTGAAGGGCAGGGGAAGACTGGCACAACCGGTTTTCTTTGGGCTGGCGCTCCTCCAGAACAATATTGGAAGGCAGGAATTACAATCCTATATACCACCTGTCCCCAAGTACTTTTCAGTTGTTGTTTTTTTTTTAAATAAACTTTATACCACACAATCGTTCTCCTTTAATAAACTCATAAATGGCACTGGGGCCCTTGTGTTAATGGCCATCGCTTGCTTTTATTTTAAAAAAAAAAAACCTTTAGCAAAGTAGGTTTACAACACAGAAAAAAATTAGTTTACAACAGATCCAGATGGTTATAAAAAATTTAGCAGGTGGACTAAAAGAAGAAATGGCTCTTCTTGTATCAAACATATTTTATATCATATCTAAACACTTTACAAAAAATAGGCTACACGGATAAATAGAAAAATAAAAACATATTAAACAATCTAAGAGCAGGTTAAACAACTGGTCTTGATATCCCTCTGTTGTTTAAGTAAAGGAACCCAGTGCAGCAGGGTTGTCCGCCTATTAAGTTTTTACCAAGAATATTTATGTTGTTCAGAAGCTAGTGTCTAGTCTGGAACAGCAATCTAGAAAATAAATCACAGCCACTGTCTACTGCAGACTGATGTCTCTGTGGCTATAATGTGGTTTGTTGACAAGACATCAACTCTCATGCTACCACCCCCACATCCACTGCATGAGGGATCATTAGCATATAACGCGCATGTTGTCCTTGAGAAGCCCTTAGATATTGCGCCTTGTTTGAAGATGGTTCCACTTTACTTACTTTTTGCATGCCATAATAAATATTGCATCAAAGTACATCCTTTTCCTTTTTCTCTTGTTTCTCGCTGCAAAACAATATTGACTAGTTTTGGCCTTTCTTCGAAACCGATTTGCATGTAATAATGTACTTTTTATCATTTAGGGAAAAAAATTTATATAGTTCAACCTATAGCTGAACTCAATTACCAATCCATGCAGATGGGTGTGTGGGAAAATGAGGATTGTGATTGGTGACGAGTGGCACTTCAAATTACGAAATACATTTAAAACCAAGCACAGTAATTATCCATCTGCTAATGGAGATCTGTTACTAATTACAAACGGAATCAACGAACAGGTTAGCTGTTGCAAAGATCTACGCATGTCTCTTGGCTTCTCCTCTGCGATAAGATAGAGCACTATTGAACAGCAGTATAAACAAATGAGAGTTCTCAGAGGCTGTTGGGTTTGAATTAACTGTCTATTAAGTCTGGAATCACATAATGGGGCTTTGGGTCCACGCACTTGCTTTTTCGAGTCAGAAGATACTGATTGATACTGGGTGGCAGGCTTGTGCACATACAACCCAGAGTCCACAAGCATAAACCTGAATTAAAAAACCAAAAACCACTGTCAGTAAAAAAATAGTTTGATTTTAATAACATAATGCAGGTGTATGTGGAGACATTTCTTAAAATCTTGCATTTTTTTTGCTATAATTTTTTGTAATGTTTTTTTATATTTATATTTGCTTACGAGATTAAACATAAAAACGGCCAAATTTTAGTTTTCAACATTATACACGTAGAAGCAAACCAACAAATGTGCATAGTACCAAAATAGTGTCTAGCACAGGTGGCTAAGGCAAAAGAACTGACTAGACTTGGATAACTCCAAAGGGGGGCACACCAATGCTATAGACTACAAAAAAATACTACTAAATGTAGCAAAAGAGACCAAATGGGCACTAAGGCTACACAAACTGGGGGTATCAATAAGTTCGCATATACTATTAAAAATATAACCAAAGTGCCATACAAATGCAAAGGAGACTATCATCTATATAAGAAATAAACGCAATCGGCTGTCACGTCCAAAGCCCCCTGAACATCAATAAAACCAATCTAGTCATATCCTGTCTCCGCTTTAAAAAACAGCAAGGCCAGTCTTGTGCAAAAAGGTCCACAGATTAGACATAAAGTACAGAGTTCCACGGTAGAAATATATAAATAGATAAACTGGGTTGGTCTTCACCCCTTGCGCATTTCTGTCCAGTAAGCCAAGTCCACAAACCAACAACCCTGGTCCCGCCGAGTATGCGATGAGTCGTCCAAAGTTGTGCCGCTCAAACTGGTATTTCCCGTCGTGTTAAGAGGGAAAGTCCTGGATCTGGGAGCAAACCGTGTATACTGGCAAAGGGAGAGAGACAAGTAGTAAAGGTCACATGAACAGGGTCCCAACTCCTTGACGATGCCCGTTTTCCGGGAACCGTCGGGTCACCTGATCGACCTTAGCCAATCTTAAATAGCCAGGCAGGTGTGCAATCCAAGCACAAATGATCCTTGGGCAACTCAAACCCTGCAAGAATCATTTCCTCATTGCACATAATACCTACACAATCCTATAAATCCCTTATATTATTATAAATACATTTTATTTTTTACGGAGATTGCATTGAGTTTTTTATTAGTACTACAAGTGGGGTCATAGATTATTACACATAGGAAATGTCCATATGTATGTTTTGTAATTAGACACTATTTATTAAAATCACCATAAGAAAAAACACCATACAAAGTATAAGTACTACATACCTACTACTGAATTACAAAAAATGTATTACAATTAGATAAACTAACTTCTTACTTTAACTGTACACACCTCCTGGATTTCTACCCAGGTCTCCATGTAGACCAAAAGGAATGGAATTTTAGTTACGAACATCCACTGAGTTCTATCTTCCACTGTTAGCCAAATCAAAAAATTCTCCATTAAGAGGCACTGACCAGGACAAACAGTAAGTGTAAGGAAGTTCCTTCGTATTAACACCCAGTTATGTGCGTTGTAAAAAACATGTGGACAGTCTTAGCCAATTAGAAAAATTCTTCTTTCAGACTCCTCTTAATCCCCCTCCCCTCTCCAAAGAAAGTAATGAGACAATCCAGTGTTCTGTTTTGTAGAACAGGAGTGTCTGTTTATGATTATGACTTTGCATGTCCCTCTGAACTACCAAGGAAATTAGAGACCCAGCTTCTTAGAGAAATGGGCAGTTTTTTGGCCCATGCGGGACAATCCTTGTAGAAAGAAAACATATAAACCGCTGCACAGTGGTAGTAAAACCTCCATTTAGGTCAGTAACTCACAATTCTATTATTATAATGGGTCTATTAAGGGTCTAATTGACCTGAAATGGCGTCAAAAACAGACCGTTCTCTACGCTGTCCCCCCAGCTAAACAGCTCTTTGGATCTGAATATAGTTTTAAAAATTGGATTAAATAAGATAAGCCTTTTAAAACGACAATTGGGAGCGGGGAGAATTAAAAATGACCTCAATGGAGTTTTACTATACGTGCAGGCGGTAACTGTTTTTCTTGTTCCATGTCTAGGGGAGAACGCCCCCGGGACTCTGGCAACGTGTGGCTACTCCATGAAGACCTTAAGCAGGTGAGTGCGGGAGTACGGGAGCCGCCATTGTATAATTGGACATCCTTTCTGACCTAAGAACGGTAACACTAGGACGGGTCTTTTCCTTTAAAGTTGTGATGGCAGGTTTCAACTGGGAGTTTTCAAGAAGAAAGCTGGAGGAGTTTCTTCTGAAAACACGAAATGTTGCAGTTTCCGGGTATTATTACATAACGTAGAGTTGAATCCAGGGATATTTCAGATTTTTTCCCCCCTTCATCATCTGCTGGTCATCATTTAAGGCAGGAAATGGTGGGATTTGCCTCAATACCACACTACAAATTTTTAAAACAGACCACATTTAACCGTAAGATACAGTGTAAGCTTCTAAAATCATTTTTGTAGACGTTTACAATCCACACACATATTGCATTTCAATACAACCTTTTTATTCATGAAGAAAACTGGATTAGAAATAATCAGTTTCTAAAACAGATTAAAGTTTTTAAAAACATTGATTTTGTAGACATAAACAACGTCAGATAAATAAGTTAATCAGTTTACAAAATTGGCACTTCCGCTCTGCAACTCTGTAAATTTTTAGCCCGTAGAGTAAGGTAAGGGCTACCATGGAAACATGGGAAATTACCCTTAAGTTTATAATCCTCCGCTTATTATTGCATAGGACATAAGGGAGCTCTAGTTCAACTATCCTTAAATCTACTTGTATCCTTGACAGAGTATTCCAGTCTAATATATAATGATACAATAATATATATCCAACCCCAAAACTATTTTCTTATCCTAATAATAGAGAAGCCCCCCATATACTATACTAATAGTCACACCAGACCAACTGGGCCCATTAAAATTAGTTACTCAGACCCGAACTAGTATGCCTGGCTGTTCCCAGTGGACCCACAGTCATGGCCGATGACAGGGTGACGTCACAGCCAATGACTACTAGTCTATACTCTCGGAGTCTTGTCTTGTAGAGGAGTGAAAGCTCAGTTGAGCATGTGTGAAAGCTCTCTGAGTTTTTCACTGTGCATCAATGAAGATGCTAGTTGCCTAAAGGTAGGGGGCTGAATAAATAATACATTAAGCTCAAGTATTCCCCCAAGTGAACATATAATTATGTTAAAAGCAAATTTCAATTTTTCATTTAATAAACACATTCATCATCAATAGATATAAAATGTTGAGACTTAAACGACTAACTTTTGCAGCTTCCTGAAATATATTTTATACATTTCATAATGTCAGGAGGGATTTCTACAATAAACCATTTAGAAGACAAGAACAAACCCCCTTTTTTACTTTGAACAAACTGCCATCAACTATCGGTGCATATTGTTTGGCATTGTTAAAAAAGCAGAAAGCAACTATAAATACTACAGATTTCTTGGTAATTATAGTTAACATTTAGCAGAACAAATCAGATTCTTAGTTAGAGGAAGCTCCCTGTTTTCTAAGAAGTCATCCATATAGCTTTAGAAAGGATATCCGGGTCTGTTAACATTTTCCTTCCTGTCTTCTTTCCTGTCTTTCTTTTTGGTGTCACCTATGTTCCCCAGGGCATAACCTTCTTACATCATCTAGAGAGTTATCATCCAAACGCAGAAAATCATTTACTTTTCAATTGCACTATATCATGATCATGAGCCTCCTCCGTATACAACCAGCAAATCTGCCTGAAGGCATCAGCAAATAAGTCCTGATACTCTTTACACTCTTAGCTATTGTTGAGTTGAAAATGACTATTGCAACCTATCTACATGGCACCATTTTTTTTTTTCTTTTTGCTTTCAAGGGGGGTAGGTGTAGTACATTTTATATTTTCTTTCTTTCTAATTTCTTCAGAGGAAGAATTAAAAAACTTAAAAAAAAAAACTGGGAATCACAATGAAATTAGATGGCAATGTTGTTGTCATGGACATGAAAATAGATATGAAATTTATCTGAAAACAAAATATATCCATAGAGATGTATTAGGTAAAAATGTTTATACCCTATGTCAATGATCATACGTAAAATTAGACCAAATAACTGCTGCACCAGCATAAAGATTAATAAAAAAAAAAATCATAATTTCTACTATATCTGTTGACATGGTGACTGTTAGAGGAATGAAACTATCACTCCGTACATGGCCTAGCTGTAAATTATTAAGGATACATTTAAGCTCTCAACTTTGCTTTGCTGGATCTTCCGTGGCACAGCGTAACTTTTAAGGTACCTCTGGCAATAAGGGATCAATTCAAGATTGATTTTTAGAAAAGACTCTAAAGAATCCATGACAGTAATACTGATACTGCCCCACATCACCCGAGACCATCAACAATAGGTTGGTAATTTCCTCCTTCCTCCACAGTTCACTATCTATAGCACAGCACAGTCCAAGCTCAGCACAATGCGTATTATTTATGCACAAATGAATGTCCCATTTTTAACAGATATATCTTCACCGTACAAACCAACCCTCTGAACTATTGTGGCTGAAATAAGCACAGGAAAATAAATCAGACTTTCAACAATCTCTTGAAAGAAAGAGGACAAGCCATAATGAATATGTTTTTTTTTGCCCAAGTAAGTAAAGTAATTTTCCATTCTTCTTTTTCAAACTGCGGGTATGCACAGGATACCAGAACAAGGTTTACATTGATAATACATCCTGTCCTCTCAGGTATCATTAACATGCTCTGATTTTCTGTGGAAGTGGACTATGCCCTTTTTTCCTGTTTGTGAATTGAGTGTGCTTCCTGGGAATTTATAAAATCTGAGTTCACTGCTGTTTAATGTAAGGTATACCATAAAGCCTGCAATCAGACCTTATTGTGATCCTTCTTTGTTTCACAGATAAGAAAAAAGGTGTGTGTTCAATGGACTGGAAGAAAACACATACCATCCTATTCTTTTGGGGGGCACGGATAGCAAGCAACCAAATATTTGCTAGTTCTCAAGCTAAGGGTGAATATTTAAAAACCAAAAAGGTACATATTATTATATTCATTAGGATAACTAAACCACAAATTGGTTGTACCTTACTATAGCTCAAGGCAGGCAATCCAAGACCTGGCTTAATCTACTGCAAAGAGCATTTTTTTGTTTGTTTGTAAAGATTAGCCTTTTGTTGTTGTAATAATCACATAACAAACATAGCCTGTTAGGGATAGGTGCCAATTTAACCTTTAGAGGTTATTAGCTATGGTCTTGGGAAGCCCTTAATAAGGAAAAAAGCTCTATGCTGATTGATCAATCTCAATAATCAAAATATATATAATGACTAAAAGAAGGGCCCTATTTTTGTACATTTCAAACAATGTGAATGTGCAATGCTAATGCTACATAATTAGACAAACTGACCATCATTTTTTTTGTTTGTCAGGTGTTGGGAAGTTTAGTAGTTTTCAAACTGGCTTTTTTTCAAATCATCTGCAAGGCTTTTTAAATTGTAATA
This sequence comes from Hymenochirus boettgeri, assembly GCA_019447015.1. Classification (NCBI taxonomy): domain Eukaryota; kingdom Metazoa; phylum Chordata; class Amphibia; order Anura; family Pipidae; genus Hymenochirus; species Hymenochirus boettgeri. Next base: position 262,465,749 of record CM033476.1, on the reverse strand, counting down.
AAACAACGCAATCAAATCTTAGATTTTTCTTCTTAAATTGAAAACAACAATGACGCTGTTTTGGTGTACAGTTTTTCTAAACAATCCAGATACATCCCCTGTGCTATAAGTAACATTGGGGCACTTCTTGATAGCCCTCACCATGCAAGCTTTTAAATTTGGTATTTGGCAATTGGTACATGCACTAGACTAGTTTTCCTAACGTTTCTTCTTCATTTGCCTGCAACCAGATTCACAACAAAATTCATAAAGATATATGCTTAGATCATATATATATCCACTCCAAAAGGTTAAAAAACATTTTGTAAAAAATGATCCAGACATGGTCTGTGACCACTACTTGCACTCCCGCTTCAAAACACATTTTAGCTACTGGGGAAATAGAAAGAAAAACATGAACAAGTATGACAACATAAGACCTTGTGCCACCACAGGGAGACATAGTTCATCCCGCTCGGCTAACCTGTTTCACCAAGTAAACAATTTATAACCCCAGGTTAATGTCATGGTCACTCCTATAAGCCCCTTACTCCTTCCTCCTTCAACTCATGTCAAATTGTAATTGTTGCATTATAAACTTAAAAAGTCAGTAATAAACCAAGAAAATGGTAATCCAGCATCCAAAACAAATGAAAACAATTTGAATATTTAGTGCATTAGTGTTGAATTTGTAAACATTTATCAGTAATAAAAAAGAAAGTGCCATTAAAGGAAACAAACAAGAAACTTTAGGTAAGATTGAACTTTTATATGCAAAACTATTATGTATCATGCATACTACTGTATTAACATACTGTACATCATAAAAACCCATTAAACAGTAAATGTGAAACTTCACCTTACATAATTAACTTATTTGTTTTTTAAAATAATTTATTAAAATAATTATAATTATTATATATTTTTCCCCGTCACGGTTCTCCCGTCTCTATTTTTCCCCCTTGTCCTCTCCCACCCCTTCGCTTCGTCGCCTGCCCTCCCTCCCCACCCTTTCCTCCTCGTGTGCCCCCCCTTGTCGTTGCCCTTCTCCCCGGCCCTTCCCTGGTCGCTTTTCTTTCCGGTCGCTTTTCTTTCCTGCCCTCTTTTCTTTCCTTTCCATCCCCACGCCCCCCCCCCCCGCTTTTTTTCCTCCTGTCCTCCTGGCCTCCGTCCTTCCTGGTTCCTCTCTTGCCAAACTGTGATTGGCCCAATCCTAGTAATAAACTGTGGCAGGCAAACTATAGTTCATATTGCGGCTGATGTTTTTTATTACTGAAAGCTGCAGAATCTGCCACTTGCAAGAACTACCTTCATTTCTGCTCTGGCATGACCAGGGGAAGTGGAGGGTCACAGTTATCAGGCAGTTACGGGGGTTAGTTAAGTGTTACTAATAAAGTGTTAGAATTTACAACTTTTTTAAATGGTGTTCTTCTTTAGAGGGTGTAGCACATGTATTCTGACAGCCAAATTGCCAATGTTTAACAGAACAGTAAAAAAAAAATTAAAAACTGGACTTTTGATATATTACTGATAGGGATGGACTCGCAACGGACTCGTACGTCTCACACTATCCCGGACCCCGTATTTTTCGGACTTTGATGTTTTCCGGACTATCATGGTAATTCATAATTAATCAAATGTACTTGATAGTGACTGGTTGAAAGGCAACTTGCCTTTGAACATGGAGACCAGGGTTCAAATCCTGGCTAGGGCCCACCTATACAAATGTTTGGGTTTTATATACCAAGTAATATAATAACCATAGGATAACCTATAATATATATATAGATTATAATATATAGAATAGATAGATAAATAGAGACTATATATAGTTGTGTTCAAAAGATTCAACCCCCACTGAATTAATTTTGGCCAGAGTTTTAGGAATTGATTTGATATTTCAGTCATCTTGTTTACAATTAAATCAAAGAGAACAAATTGTATAATCAGAGAATTATAACTAACATTTTTATATGGAATAAGAACCAAAAAAAAACCCCCAAAGAAATGTTCTTTTCTGTGCTCACATCGTCATTATCAGTTTTAGTCAACCCCCCCCAAGTGACATTCATTCTTAGTACTTAGTACCAACATCCTTTTCCAGTTATTAACAGCTTTAAAGTGAAGCCTAGCTTGACACAAGTGTCTTGCAGCGACCTACGGGTATATCTAGCGCCAATTCTTCATGGCAAAAGCCCCTCCAGTTCAGACACATTCTTAGGCTTGCGCGCTTGCAACGGCTTTCTTTAAGTCCCACCAGAGGTTAAATCGGATGTAGTCGGGTGACTGCGATAAGCCACTCCAAAATGTTCCAGCCTTAATCTGCAACTGCTCTATGTGGTGACTTGGAGATCATTGTCTGTGAAAGGTTCCAACGTCTCCCAATCATCAGGTTTGTTCACGGGACTGCAGTCGACTCTTCATAATTCTTTGGAGACAGCAAGGGGGGTGCGCCTGGGAGTTTGGGCTTGGAGGCCTTCATTAAGTAGTGTCTGAGCGGAAACTTCAGTACCCGCATCTGACACTTATTTTCAGTTCCTCAGCATCACACAGGGACTTTCTCCACTTTGCGTTCAGTAGGTCATTACATTAGTCAGACATCTTCTTTCTGCCACGACCATAGTAGCGTTTAACAGTGCCACTTTGCCTTAATTTTTGAAATGATGCTTCCGTATGATGTCTCTTGGTGGTTTAACATCTTTGCAATCTTCGTATAACAATTGGCCCTTCCGGAAGAGAATCACCACTTCTCTGGTCTCCTGGACCATTCTCTGACCTTCACATGTGTTGTAAACCAACCAGTAAATTTCTAGAGGAGAAGTAGTCACAGTCTTTTAAATCTGCTAATTGGTGCTCACTTATGCTTGATTGCTTGCTGTTGCAATGACCTCCACAATTGTTTTCAATACCTGATTGAAAACACTGAATGTGTATAGTTCCCCTAGCCAGGATCGAACCTGGTCCCCATGTCAAAGGACGGTGCTTTAATCCATACACCTTATGCAACCTCAAATGTACTGTTTGCTAATAAACCTATACAATACCCTATAATAATATAATACCAGATAATTACCTTATGATAACTAGTAATATATTAACCATATAATTGTAGTGGCTGGATGTGTACGCTGTGAAAGCAACGCCTTTGAACATGGGAGACAGGGTTTCGAATCCGGCCTAGTGGGTCGCTATTACAAAGGTTTGGATTATTATAATACCCTAGTTATAATAACCTCGTAATATAATAACCAATAATAACCTAGTAATATGGTTTATGATATTACTAGGTTATTATATGATTATAATATAGGTATATATGGTTATTATCATACTTGGGTTATTATATTACAGGTTATTATATGTTATAATATAGGGTATTATATGGTTATTATATTACTAGGTATTATATTACTAGGGTATTATAATCATCCAAAACATGTGTATAACTTCCCCCTGCCAGGATTCGAACCTAGCTCCCATGTCAACAGTGGTGGCTTAACCAGTACCTTTCCAACCCTCGAATGTACGGTGTGCGTAATAAACCTATACAATACCCTAGTACTATAATAACCATATAATTACTTATGATAACCTAGTAATATATTACCATATAATGTATGCTGGAAAGTGTACTGGTTAAAGGCACCGCCTTGACATGGGAGACAGGGACGCCATCCTGCTAGGGGAAGCATATACAAATGTTGTATTATTATAAACCCTAGTTATATATAACCTAGTAATATAATAACCATATAATAACCTAGGAACTATGGTTACTTATATACTAGGTTATTAGATATTATAATATAGGGTATTATATGGTTTATTATAGTACTGGTTATTATATGGTAATTATATATAGGTTCTATTGTTATAATATAGGGTTTTATATGGTTAATTATATTACTAGGTTATATGGTTATAATATAGGGTTATTATAGTGGTTATTATATTACTAGGGTTATTATATGGTTATGTATTAATAGGGTATTCTAATAATCAAACATTGGTATAACTTCACCTAGCCAGGATTCGAACCCTGGTCTACCATGTCCAAAGGCGGTGGCTTTAAACCAGTACACTATCACCACCCGCGATGTACGGTCTGCTAAGCATAGGAGGACCGTCTTGTTGCTAACAGGAAGGTCTTTGTTCGTGTGTTCGATAATCCTCGAATGGTATCGTAAATGTAGCTCGGCGCAAAACCAACAATGCTGCCTGATTTTCAAGGAAGTGTTTTAAGAAGTTTGTGGGACAGTGACATGTTCCCCAGACCTATTTTCCAGGTGCACAGCCATTTCAGTAAGTTACACTGTTAGTTTAGCTTGTAAATCCCTCAATTTCGAAACTATCACTCCCCCATACGTTGAATGGATCAGAATTCGAACTTTCCTCTGTTAGTTCGAAATGGGGCCGAATTTATATAGTTCGGCCATCTCTTTCATAGTATAAACCAATTTGCATGATGAAAGGCGTTTAATATATTTAATGTATTATTCACCATTTGTTCATTCATTACTTGCTAAGTTATTTTGGTGCAGTAGGATAGAAGTATAATACAAATATAATTACATAAGGCTCTGGCATTTCAATGGGAGTGTGTCAGTGGTGAGAATGCTATTATTACAGTCACTCAGTGATGTCACCGCGTGACTGTTCCTGTATCCCTGCCTCCTCCCCATTTCTCTCTCTGTCCTGCTAGTATTGTAATAACAAGCCCGTTTACTGTACACTAACTGACTGACGGAATTACGTGTGATGAGGAGCGAGGGCCAAGTCAATTATACTCACAGGAATGCACTCACTCTCCTCTACTCAGCACAGTTAATTCGTCAGTCATGTAACGAACCGGAACCGCACATGGTTGGGAGCCTTTGTTTATTTCTCTTTAGTTTGAGAATAGAATGGGCAGTTAATATTGTAGTAAAAGATGGGCTGCTTGTTATCTACATTACTAAAAAATAAAAAAAAAAACAGAGGTGGGAAATGAAGGGAGGGGGGGAGACAGTGAGGGAGGAGACAGAGTCCTGTGCTGGGTTTTCTGTTTTGACCTAAATGAATATATGGAATAATACGCTACCCTACGAATTAATATAAGGATATTACTTCACCTACGGCCTCGTGTTTAATATGTTCAGGGAAATCTTCGGTGCGTAATACCTTATATTACACTGTAGTAGCGTATTATCCGTTTATATATCTTTATAGGCTCTTCAGTTACAAGGCGAGGAGGTAACTAAAGCAGAGAGATAATCGCAAAGATAAAATGGGAAGAAAGTCAAAGAACTTAACCAGTAGGTAGTATCAAAGAAGGTATTCCCGTAGTAGACAAACCAGGGGATGTTTCAAAAAGGGGTTCACCCGGTCAAAGATTCCTACATAAATGTAAGCTTACGAAGGCGACACCACCCAGCTCAGTCAGAGGTAAGACAGGCAAACAGGGGGAGCCGGGCCATACAACAGTCTGCTACCACTGCAGCGGCCCACATTAAAGAGAGATTGCAGCTGTTCCTGAGCTGGGAGAGCTTGACTGCTCTATGGAAAACTTTCAGTATATTGCGGTTTCGTAAAGATTGTTGTTTATCTAACCTGTTAAATGATAAAACAATATAAAAAGATTGTGTACAAAAGCTTAGTATGTCAAGAGTTAGGCTAGGTACAAACCACAATACTATTCTTCATCCCAGTCAACCTTTGCCACTAGCAAGCTGTTGGCAAGGCAAAAGTAGCCATGGGTGCCAGCTAAAAACAAAAACTGTCAAAATCTTCTCATCAGTAACCAGCTTTAAAGCCACAGCCAACCTTTGAATAAATGGGCACTCTGAGCAGATTGTGCCCCCCCTTTCCCCTATGTATAAAAAAACAATTTAGTACACTATGTGAAAGCAAGTAGCAACGCTATCCAATGGTAGTACAAGACGTAGCACACCTAAATCAGCCAAGGAGTGGTGGGGTTTTGGAATATCACCAGGCGCCTGAACTTTGAAAGCGTGGCAGAAAATGAGAACTGCAAAAGAGGGATCCTGAATGTTCATACACCCCAAAGGCTTAGCTATCACAAGGCTAAGATAGACAAAGCAAGAAACAAACTTTTAAAGTAGTGACTTGCTCGATCAAGTTCCCAATCCCTGTTATTAAATCACTCACTTCTCAAATTTTCTTAATGGTCCAGGGGACTGAAATCTGATATAAATTAAGTAATTTGAAAGGATAGGCTGTGCATATGCCAAGCTTGTAATTGACTTTTTATTTAATTTGGGTAGATGGCGCTGAGGGGAAACACTATTAAAAGTTTCAATAGATACATCATGCCTTAATCCCCATAACACACTCCTCTGATACCAGATGTAATCTATGGCCCTAAATGCTTCTTTCTCGGGCCTTGTTGTATAGAGTACTATAAGACGGCCAATACTTTAATCTTTTTGGGAAGGGTTTTAGCATTATATTAAAACAATTTAAAGATTATAAATAGAATACTCCATTTTCCCTATAACCACATTCACCAGATATTTCAATATCCACTAGACACGTTTGACCCTATGGCGCCAAATTGTGATAATGATAACTAGATGGCCATTCCTAGACTACCAGAATCCAAGATATCTTAAAGAGTTGAAAGGTTAAATGCTACTGGGGAAAAATTTAAGGCAGAAATGGACTAGAAACAGCCATACCAAAAAGTTTTTTATAGAACATACTTGCAAACAAGTACAAATAATTATAAATAATACTCTTCTGGTAAGTACAGAACAGGGTACAAAAACTTTTCCAGGGAAATTCAATATCTGTGCTAAGGGGGAAAAAATAAGTGCATACTGAGAATTCCAAAGATTTTGGAAAGTAGCAAAGTGCAAGCACATGGCAATACATTAAACAATGATTTTGGCACTCGTTTTTTTGCACAAAAATTAATGCTTTTCAACTTGGGCTTTAAAGCAGTGCTCACTTAGCTCAGCACTTTAACAACCTACACATAATGGTTGCAACAGCCATTACTAATAGGTGGAACAAGTGAGCGGTCACTTGCTATAGTGAAATTTATCCAGTGCCCCCTTTGGGTGAATCAGAAATACTGGTGTGCAGAAACATTAAAATTGCCATTACTAACTTTCATGAATGAGACAGATTCTTGTTTTATTCTTAAAACAGACACTGCAATGTTAAAAATGCTCTTTACCATTTAAGTTCCTACATAGGACTCCTGCACAACCAGATACAATAAACATCAATAATCATTTGAGAATGGGATTGAACACCAGTGAAATGTTACTCGTGCTGATGAAGTAAACAAGAAAGTCCGATAGTTGCAGAGATAATGTAACATATAATAAGGCAGTGCTCAATGCAGAGAAAAAACAATTTGTACTGTGTGTTTGCCCAGTGCCTACAAAACATCTGGTACACAGACAAAGCAATTGTTTGACAATGACTAAGAACTCTTTTTATATCATCTAAAAATCACCTTCAAAAATATGTCCAAGGGAAATTCAAACATATTTGTTCCAATAACCAAAATATTGCAAGGGCCTGTTTGGTTTGGCTGAATTACTGACCCTGCGTGTGACCTAGCCTAAACAGGCAGAAAAGAATTGTCTTGTAACGATGTTCCGAATTGCTTTGCAGCCACAAGAAATCATGTCACGCAAGAAGGGTTGCTTGCACTTTAACTTGCCCTTTTATGAATATCTCACTGTGCTCAAATGTTTATTGGGTGTAATAGGTACAGCACTGTAAATGGAGGCTCAGATTGTCAATTTGATTGGCAATAATGGAACCATCCTGGAATGTTTCACCATATTTTAAACACACAGTAGTACAGTTGAAACTAACGAAAATCACCTGTTCTAGGCTACCCTTAAACTGTTGGGTATTGATCACTTTTTCAAATACTGCAATAAGCCAGCACACTGCCCCTCTAGTAGGTAGCTGATTTTAGAGCAGTAAGTTGGTATGTACATAGGATATTTTTGCAACCTGTTACTGTGATGCTACATGTGATTCTGTTGTAAAATATGGATATTTTGTTAGTATATTCCCACGCTTGGTTAATATATACATTCTATGTGAGTACATCTTTTTGATCTTTGGTTTATGTGAGCAAGGCCAAGTTTTTAATCGTGACCAGCAAGCGTGGCTCAATCATTGCAGATTAGTAACGTTGGGTATGGGTAGATGCGAAATTCAATAGAATGCTGGGAACTAATTATTTTGGCCTGCTGAGTCGCTACTACACACTGTAAGAGTGAAATGTTCATTTTTATTCTAACGTTTTGTTCCGGTATAACAATATTGCCCAAAATGCAATATTCAACTCCTTTCTAGGGCAAATGACATAAGCATAGAATGAAAGACCTAGGAATAGTCAAAGAGAAAAACCCCTTTAAATCCATTTAAATTACAGTCCCTGAATCTCGTGTTGCTTATTTATCATGCAAGCCACTGGGATTTGTTTTTTACTGTCTGTAAATCAAACGTTGTCAAGACTCTCACAGTGAATACCAGTTTTTTTTATGATAAATCAATAACTTTCTCTGACCAAAGCGTTATAAAAAAAAAAATAAGTGGAGGGGGGGGGGCCCAAAAGTCAGTTTCCTTTACTCTAGAGAGTTTTCTATTCTCTCGGCTCTGTAGATCGTGAAAGGGACAAGAGGAGTCTAACAGCTTGATAAAAGAGAAAATATCCAAGGAGGCAACTCCCTTATGGAGTTGTTTCTAAACAGATGACGAAATTACAGAGATTGAAAAGACATTAACCACTTGTAGTGGATAAGCTCTTAAAGTCTAAACAGAACAAACAAAACAAAACTGGGAGGCCCCCTTAGAGTAATAGTTTTTTGTTAATCAAGATAAATGGAGGTTTGAGGTTGACCTAATTTAAAATTTTCACTGAAGATCTGTACAGAAGGAAATTGTGACTCAGTTTGTTGTGCTGCACAATTAATAAATATTTTTTTTTACATTTTTGGAAAATGAACCTGTTTGTAGCAGTGAATATCGGTTACCTTTTACAACACATACAGTTATATCAATCAATACAAAGGATGCCAGGTTGTTTAATAAACATGTTTGTTATGGAGTAATCAAAAAGTAATATCAAAAATTGTTTTGCTTCCCATGGACTTTTGAAATGGTCACGTGGAATACACATCTCTCAAAACATGAAAAAATTACCGTAATTACCGAGTATAAAGTCCCGACTCGAGATAAGCGCAGGCACCCACATTTTTTGCCCAAAAATTAGAAAAGATGATTGACTCGAGTATTAAGCCGAGGGTTACAGTATAACCCTAATACATTTCCATGTAAGTTGGAAACTAACAACTCCCAGCATTGCTTGGTTGCTGGGAGTTGTAGTTTCCAACCACTTATAGTAGAAAGGTATTGGGGGTTACGTATGGCATACTGTCCCCCACCCTAATACCTTTCCACTGTAGATGTTTGAAACGACCACCCCAGCATGCTTGTGCTGGGAGTTGTACAACCACTAAGTAAAAGAATGTGGGTTCTCTTGCATATGTCCCCCCAGCCCTCCCCCCAGTACCCCAGCCCCCCCCAGTCCCCCCCACCATCTTCACTTACCCGTACCTGGTCTTCAGTCTCCTCTCTGCAATCCAGAGCAGCTCGCGAGTCCGGCCGCAGTTCCCATTACTGCTTCGCGGCTGCGCGATGACGTCATCCCGCCAGCTGCTGATGACGTCATCGCGCAACCCGAAGAACTACTGGGAACTGCCGGCGGACTCGCAGCTGCCTCTGGATTGAAGGTAAGTTCCTTGGACTCGAGTATAAGCTGAGTCAAGGTTTTTAGTTAATTTTTAAACCTAAAAACCTCGGCTTATCACTCGAGTATATACGGTATTATAAACAGCTCAGTGGTCCCCTCTTTCCTTGTATAGTACATTCAAGTACATTCATACTTTTTGGAAGGCACATTTCATACTCCATAGCCACCTGATATGCTGTGAATTTTAAGGTCTGATAAAATTTTGTCCATCTATTATTTCTTTTAGTTTTATAAATTTAAATTCTCCAGATTCACTTTCTTTCTGTAATGTAGTATGTATAATTTATTTATAAGCGATACTGGGTACGCAGCTCTGTACTATTAAAATACAGAGTTATACAACACGACTAAGTGGCCATAAGGGCAAGCAAATATACAGATAAATAAAAATGAAATAAATTTCAACATTCGGTTAAGAACACACAAGCACCACACACATATATATAAATTATGGATAAATGAATATAAGTGCAGAATGCCTTGACACTTAGGAATGAGATCCCTCCCTCGAAGAGTTACAATCTAACAATTTTTTCTTGTAAAGGACAACAAACCTTCCCACGCCCACTCTCTACCAATGAAAGGACCCTGTGAGGACCTAACCCTGGATTTAGCCTGCATATGCAAACAGAGTTTAATACTACCTTGGCTTGCCCCCCCTATTCCACCCCCTATTTGTCCCAACCAATAGAAGATGTGTTTTTTCACAGCATGTTCTTCTATTGGTCAGGACTGAACCAGGAAGTTGAGTGAGGTGGGGATGTAATGGATAGTATAAAGCTCCCTTTACATTATGCAGACTAAACTCAGGATGAGGACCTCATGGTTGGTCCTTACCCGGGCACTACTTGACCTAGATGAGAAGAGGCAACAGGGCTGAGCTAAGTATAATTGTCATTTAATATCTTCTTAGTTTTCTTTCAAATATCTTCTGTTCTATAGGGAGGGAGGGGCAAGACAGATTGCTAAATGGTGACAGCAGATGCTTATACACATGCTAGATTGACACTAAAGTCTTTGTCTGTCATTTTGGATGACAATTATCTGATGTTGTGTACATAACTTACTTATAAAAAGAACTCAGAATAGTAGGAGAACACCAAGATCAGAGGATGTCTAAGATTCCGAACGATACTCCAGCAACTTAGTTCAGGAAAAGTTATACTGTATATTCATTCATATTAGAAACATTTCCCAGTATCACAATACATGCAAGTAAAGATTCTCTGGAACTCATTATTGTAAGATCCTATAGTTGAATATAACAGTTGTAGAACCTGTAGAAACCAAATTAGTGGACGACTCAAATCTCAGTGAGACAATATACCTTTTACCACTGTGCATTTTGCAGTGTGAACCTAGCTTTATACTCCTGCCATTCATAGTCTGACCCATTCAATCTGCCAGATCACTTAACGTTGTGTAATGATGGCCTTTATTCAACATGCCATAGGAGGTCTCTGAAATCACACCTCTTCTCCCTATTAAAGAACATATGTTTGGATATTGCCCAGCAGCCTGCCCACAGAGCTTGTTAGATAATCAGGCATTGGATGACCACTATAATTGTTGCAAATGACATTCATTTAAAATGTTTTAAACACTGGCATCCTAAATATTAAAAAACAATGCTTTGAGAACCTTATAATTTCTCTGTGAAAAGTAAGCTAGTTGAGTAAACAAACCAAAAAATACAGGCCCATTCTATAAAAAAAAAACAAAAAACAATTCATGCAAACTTTAGTCATCTTTCCTTTTTTTTTTTTAATGAAAGTTAAAAAGGTAATTTTTCATAACAGTACACAAATTGGAAAGAATAACAAATACAAGCTTTTTCTGATGACATACTCTTCTGTTAATATAAGTGGAAGGATGGAAAGACAAACGTGTTACAGTGCCAAATAGTGCACGGAAGTGAGTTATTGATCTATTTTGGAGCTTATCAACATCAGGATAAAAAAACAGAAATACACAAAATACAAAGGATCTGACAAATGGTGGTCAGATAAAATGTGAAGCCACGTCTTAAGACAACAAAAACTATGCTTGCATCAAATTTCTACTGCATCAAAACCATGCTAGATAACAACTCAGCCTAACCATCCTGGTTGTCTTCACTTGTCCTAGTTAATAAACGCCAACCTATGAAAACTATTAAGCAAATAATTGTGTTATATCCCTGTCAATGTAAAACAAGAAAGGAAATGCTGAGCTTTCAGAAAATCAAACCAAGGCTTTGCTTTACAAAGTCAAATGGCCCTTACAGAACCGATCAACATAATACACTGCTGCACGTTAAATGTCATGTCAATGAAGTGGAAACTAATCAGATAAGGGCAAAAAATTACAATACTGCTATGGTGTCATTGGTAAAAAGGTTCACGTCAAAGTCATGTACATATTCTGCTAGTATTACAAAAGCAGCAGCTTACAGCATGTGTTACTCTATGTACATAACTAAGCAATAAATTAAAGTGGTCTTATTTTAAGTATAATAACTTGAGCACATGGCTGCCTTATGAATTCATAGGGTTGCCCACAGAGTTTGATGTGAGAGGACAGACACTATACCTTTTGCCACATTGTTATAGGGCCCGACAACTTCTGCTGGCAGCAGATTTCCTGTGGAGAGAGTTGGCTGATAGTGATACTGTCCTCCAGCCTCATTCTTTCTGACTTTGGGTACTGCTCCCTTTACTGTGAGGTCTCGAGTACACATAGTTATTTTTTGCTGGAGATTTTCTTCTGTTCCAGCATCTCTCTATAGCCTCCCCAGCAGTACTGGCTTGGATAGGAGCCCTTCGCCTGGAAGGTCTCTTGGCTAAAAAGCATTAAAATAGTAAGGAGAAACATTCTGAATTAAATAATTAAAATTGCTTTGTTTTCTAAACGCAATTATATGTTTTGGTATACCATTGCTCTTTTATATTCACATTTACAAGTTCACTTGGTACCTTATGATACTTAATTGCCAAAAATTTGTCCAGCAAATCTAACCCTGGCCAATATTTTGGTCAGATTAGACAGACAATCAAATGTGATTTTTTTTACACTACAAAACATTGCAGACAGATTTAATTCAAAAAGTTTAAACATGTTGGTAAACCATGCCCGAATGTGCAGTGTTTGTAGGTCACATGACTGGTCATGCAAAACACTAGCCTTGTCCCTTTAATTCCAATCACCAATTATTGACATATCAATTAGTAGATCTGGTGGGCAGAAATCGGTAAAAAGTTGACTAAGTGCTGCCAAGGGTGAAATGGTGAAGGGTTGTGTGGTTTGGAAGATACCACTGGGGGGAGCACTTTGAAAATTTGACATTGTTAATGATGATTAATAGATAGCACTAATGCCTATAAAAGATGGCTACCAACATGACTCTGCACACTTGATAAAGGCTGTGTGGCCGAAACGTGTATTTTTATTGTGCACTAATATTGGGAACCCCTATGAAAAAACGACTGGACACCTGCTATTTTCTGTTTTGAATATTGTACATTTTGTGGAGAGGTGGCAGAAAAGAATGGCCAGCTAGTAGGTGCCCTGTGTGTACTACTTTTAAAAGTTAACCTGTATTTACCAGGTCTAAAACTTCCTCAACCGAATGGCCATTTCGGCCAACAAAGTGCCCATACACTCGTGCGTCGTGGACCCTACAATTTCTGCAATAAACTGAAATAAGAGCTCTTGCGAGTTACAAAAAAAGTTTTCACAAAAACGGATTGCAGCACACAGTGTGGCCATCAACGTTGTGATACAATGGCATGCGATCAAATCGCAATAACAACGCACTTAAGTGACCTAGCCCTAAGTTTGTGCCTTGAACTTAATGAGATATGTTTTCAAAAAATATTTTTTTTCAAGAGGGCAATTTAAAAAATCATTAGCTATATTTGCAAAGCGTGTTAAAGTAGCCAGGTCTTTTAATAATGGGGGACCAAAAAGATAAAATGATTTAATTGACTGTGTGGCCTAAAGTGTGTGAACCCGCATCATTTTATCTCTCTTATTTTTCACTTATAATTATTCTGACCTCGTGTCTTTTGAAGTTCAGTTGTTCTCTGGGTCAGTATACTCGAATTTTGCCTTCAAAGGCAAGACAATAAATTAACTTTAAAATAAAACGGAATCATTTGCATTGTCTCTGAGATGCTAATCCCACTATTTGTTAATGACCCTTCATGAAAAAGACCTGTTTCTATAAGAATGCGAGAAACTTTGTATAATGCCAAACTGGCTATTGTGGTAAATATATTTTTCAATGGATTGAAGGCCAATATCTGTAAAATAAAAACAAAGGGAGTTCAGTATGAATAAATCCTACACTTAAGGGTCTAAACCAAAGTTATTGGAAACTAACTAAAAATAGGGATGTGGTCTACTGCATAGCAGCACATAATCCATATTTTATCCCATATTTCTTCCTCTGGTATCCTGGCACAACACTATCCCGTCTCTCCAACCCATCTTAATTCATGGTAATGGAAAATTAAAGTGCTGCCCCTGATGCTTCACAATTTTGATTTATTGTAATTGAATCTAAAATGCTTGCATAAATTTAATATTCAGAAATGGCCCAAAATGTTAAAAGTTCAGCAACAACAACATTATGTTGTTCCTAGTTCAGATGCTTTGTATAAGGAGTAGGTTCTATTCTCTGTCACTAATGACCTATGTACATGTAATTATGGGGAAGAGAATTAAATCTGCCTGCTTTCTGAATTTGGAGTTTCCTGTTTACTTACATTTTTTTAAAAAAAAGAAAAGTTTTAGCTGTCAAAACAAATTTAATTATACTGTCCTTTAAATGTTTTCATAGTAAAATTGCCAATTATGATGATGGCTGTCAATCATGTTTAAAAAATCAGTAAAAAGGAATTGAAATCATAAGAAAAACCTAATAAAAATATCATCATAAAAGGCTTGTCAGATTACACAGAAAATTATTATAAATACAGTTTTAGCCACTTTTAAGTATGTTTTTATATGAAATGGTGTACCTTTTGTTCTTTATAAATACCAAGCTCCTTTTCTTTTGCTATGCGCTCTTCCTTTTCTAAAAGAAAGAGAACAGCGACCAGACATAAGTGACAGCATCTTAGATCATGTCATTTTCCTGACAAGCCAGGCAGGACAAACTTGAGTTTGTAAATGACTGCTTCCCTTTTTTTTTTAAGGTAGTCTGCATTCTCTTTCATCCATATCCTTTCTTTATTCTGCTTCCTTCTCATTGAGAATGTACTAAAAAAGACAGAAGAAAGGCATCTCTGGGAGTCTAAGGCTATTGAACCTTCCAGCAAACCACACCACATTCAAATCAGCTTTTCAAAACAACATGATGAATAACGTTTGAAAAGTACAAAGATCACATATTTTGTCTTTTCATTTCGTACTGTGTGGAGTAGAGGGTCTGCTCTGTTACATACATGCTAGAAGCAATAAAAGCAGTATAACATGACTCAACATCTATTATGCTTTCCTTTAATATAAGGCAAATACAAAATTACTAGCCTTATCAAAAGGCAATTAACAACAGTAGTTTGGTTCAAGAAACAAATGTGCATGTTAATGAAAGTGAATTGTATGTTAACTATCCAATGATAAAAAATGGAATGCAGGACTGTCAACTCCAAACATTCAAGTCTATGTGGCTATAAAAGTATTTTATGTACCAAACTCTTCTCTTCTGACAGTGCCACACTAATAACTTATTAACATATGAAAAGTAAAGACCAGATGAGCAGTGAAAATTCAGTATACCGTAATGGATCTTAAAGTTCTAAACCTTGTTCCTATTTTATGAGCTACCTTAGAGGGCATGTCCACCCTTTAAAACATATTTGATATGTTGTAGGGCTTCCCCCCCCAGCCCCAACCGCTTATTGTGTTCAGACCTCCCCTGATCTTAACTTACCTTCCCTCTATTCTCCGCCGCACTGTCCTGGCCCTCTGCTTGCATGAAACTGCAAGCAGAGGGCTAGACCACAGCTGCGTCCGTGATTGGCTGAGAGGCAGCCAATCACGGACGGCTGCCGTATTTCAGAACGCGGAGATAGGGGAAGTAAGTAAAGATCGGGGGAGTTTCTAGAGATAATAATAATGAGGTTGGGGCTGGGGAGGAAGCCCTACAATATTCCAAAGGTTTTGTGCTAGGGGGAGGGAGACCAAAACAGAGGAGAGGGGGCTGCACTGAGCATTCAATCTAGGACGGTCAATGCTTGTAGCAGTACAGTTTGGCGGACTGTAGAGAACCTTTTGGAGCTGGGATATAAGGTAGATTTTATTACACTACAGAGTGGGGCCAGTAGTGGGTTAAATTATAGTCATGGGGGTGGACATGCCCTTAAAGGGTATGTCCAACTAAGAAAACTACTTCTGGGGTTTCAGTTTTATTGAAGAACGGGAGGTAAAGGAGCTGTGTCTTACCTCCCATTCTTCAATAAAACCTGCAGGAGCCAGAAACGAAAGTAATAAACTTACCCGGTCTCACGCTCCTCTGCTGATCTTCTGACAGGCCCCAACAGACTTTTACACTATGCCCATATCAGCTGCACATGCACATAGAGTACAAAGTCAGTCGGTACCTGTCAGAGGAAGTGGCAGAGGAGCATGAGGCCGTGTAGGTTTCTACCTTCGCTCCGGCTCCTACGGATTTTATTGAAGAACGAGAGGTAGACATAGCTACTTTACCTCCTGTTCTTCAATAAGACTGAAACCCCAAAAGTAGTTTTCTTAGTGGCCGTACACTTTAAACAGTCAAATTGCTGACTTTTCATAAAGCACAGTAAAATACTACTTGGGATTGCTTGATACAGTAACTCTGACAAACAAGTGCATTTGCTGATGGAGCCATGCCTTTCCCTATGGACAACAGCCAGTTGTATTACAGCACTTCTCTGTGTTACTCTTATTTTCCCAATGAATACGTCATCGCTATATGCATATACAATCTATACCCAGCTCAGTTGTCCCTGCAATAGAACCTAAGAATCATTATAAGGACCCTGGGTTTCTGAAATGGTCTTCTTCCACTGCTAGCGAATAACTGTTAGAGACCATGGCCCCTCTAATAGCTATCTTGGACACCTCAGGTGTACCCAGTCACTTACAAAAATAAAACAAATTGTTTGAACATAAGCAAGACAAATTGTTATGCTAGATGAATCCACCCCAAGTCAAGAACGGAGCAGTAGTAGCAGAAGTCAAGGGAACAAGTCCTGATACATACTTATAAGTCAAAGAGAGCATTTTAAACCTAGCGAGGTCTGGGTTTTGGGGAGTAATTATGGACAGCGCCATTTAATTACTGGTTTTATTTTTAAACTTTGGACTCAGAAAAATAATGTACCATCACTTAATGAAATACGTTTAAAAGTAAGATTTTTACTTCCCCTGTCTATTTCATTGTCGTCAATTCCATTAAGGTCCAGCTCTCCATCACCAGCACTGTCACCTGTATGAACAGAGAAGACAGGTTATGTCCTCTATGTAACTTATTAAGTTATTTACCCCTAAAGCATCCAACAAATGGGGGCATTCATATGATCTCCAACTTTTCTGAAAGTTTTATAATCATTAGGTCTGTTGAACAAAGGTCCTTTATCTCTGAATACAGTGGTTTAGAGTATACTTGCATCAACATATATTGTAACTCATTAACTGCTAGGTCCACAGGGGGGGACTAGGGGGCAAACACATTGTAGATTAACAAAACTACAAAAAATTAACATTTTGTGCTTTTTATCATGCATAACAAATATTTAAAAATATATTTATCTATACCCTTTATTACAAAGCACTGGTAACACATCATTTGGAATATGCAGTGCAGTTTTGGAAACCTTTGTATAAAAAGCCCATCTTGGAAATGGAAAGGGTTTAGAGAAGGAAAACTAAAATTTAAGGGGACTGGGAAGCTGGAATATGAATATGAATTGCTACATTTAAAGAAAGACATGGAGATAGGAACACTGTGTATAATACATTAATGGTTCTCTCCAATAGAACATGTCAGAGGACACATGACATCCCTTAAGACTGGAAGCAAAGACGTTAGTCTTCAAGTTTGGAAGGGTTTTTTCACTATGAGAATAGTAAACTTTGGAACGGTCTTCCATTGGATGTGGTGATGGCAAGTTCGTTAGATAGTTAAAAAAAAAACTGTAATTGATACATAGAGTTAATACAGGGATATTTTCGATTAACACTTGAAGTCATAAAGATCCCCCCCCCCTTCATACTCTGTTTTTCTTTCTTGCCTATCACTGGATCAACTGTTAGCAGTTAGGAGTTTGAATCTCAGAGCCCCATATAGTTGTAAGCAAGTGAGAATCTTACTGTAGCTACATTGGGGACACAAGGTGCAGAGGAGCAGCCAAATAAATTATTAGGACCATTGGCAGGCATGTCAAATTTTGTGGCGGCCATGTGACATGACATCACACCAGCAACTATGGCAAAATCATGTGTGCAAATAGTGTCACAAGGGTAATTGACCCTGTACCTACTGACCCAGTCCTTCTCTGTAGTCAAATAATATCCTCTTTTGTTAGCTCCAAAAAGTTGCTTTCAATGCTTCCACAAATAACAGTTATACTTTCATAAATCATGTCAAAATGTTTCATGTACTTAATTAAATTCAATTGGAACACCCCTAATTAACTCCAAACACTAAGGCTAGGTTCGCACTACACTCCTTAATGGTTCATTCCAATGCCTTTTCACACTATTATTAAATGAGACTATATCCAATTTCAGTATGACTAGTTAGTGGCTCTAAAGTGACTTGCATGCACACAGAACATAAAGCAATGTCACTGGATGTTGATTTCTTACAGAAAGGGAACATTATAGTGACATGGAAGATTCTAAATGATTATTTAATCCTATCCTGCTTTTTAGGCTATTGCAGTTAATGTCCACAGGATCGGCACTTAATGTTAAAGAAATACAAATATTTCTACAAATTTGTTGGAAATAATGGTGCTAAATATCGTGAGGATCTGGTTATATGTGGGAAGTGATGTGAGGGACTTGCCTGTGGGATATAGCCTGTTTGGTACTGGAAAATCTACTGTTTGCTTTGTTTTTACTGCATCACACTTTACCATATTGTGACCTAAAGAAAAAATGCAACAAATTTTCCTCGTCTGATTTTTTTTTCAGACTGTTTATCAGGCCTTTAGACTACATAGACACATTTTGAAAATCTAATTCAAAATGACCAGATTCAGATATGATTTGGCTTGTTGTGTGACCCTAGCCTTGACTGATCAAGCAAGAAAGCATACCCATTAATAATTACCTCAATATCGCTTGAAAAACAAAGGTGGAAGCTGCAATGCGATAGGTAAATAGACTTCTAAGCAAGATAGAATAAATGGATAGATCGATATAATACATTTCCTAAAGCTGTCATATGATCTTTTTGGTAGTCAAAAAGCCAGCTCTGCAATTCGTTCTGTGACAAATTGTTTATTTTAAGGCTACCAAGTGTGTTAATAATATTACATTTTTGGGATTAAGGGAGGTTCATTGCTGTTGCTAGATTTCTTAAAGTGTATAAAACTGCAGCTGCAACTGTGCCACGTTCTAGTTGTTATAAAAAAATGCTATAATTAATAGTCTACCAAAGATTTTCTTGGTTGGACAGTAATTATCTAAACTACTTCCCTGTATTTGTTTGTTGTTACTTCAGTTTTACTGGCTGCAGAAGAAAGAATCTGTATCATTTATAGGTCTCCGTAATTTCAGCAGTATCCTCTGTTCACAGAAGCAACAGATGTTCATTATTATACTAGCAAGATGATTTCATTTTTTGTGTTATCACAATTTTCCTCCCATCAAGTAATATTCCAAGAATGTTTTTCTCTCTGCCACTTCCATCTTTTTTTTTAATTGTTTTTTTTTAAAACTGATTTTCGATAAACAATGTGGGTGGTATTTAGATTCAAAGTGCCATACACCCTGCCATATCAACACAATTTACCTGATATAAGAAAGTTCAAACAGATACAAAGAGGTAACGAATGCCTTGTGACGAATATGCTTACCGGCAACAATCCATAACGTGGGAGTTGACGTCAAATGAGTTTAAGTGTGCATATTCTGACAGATTCCAATGGACAGTAGCATGGTAGGTGTCCTTTAGAGATGATTAAATCTATATTCTCTAATTTTTATTTTATTTAGGGGAATCCTATGCAGGGAAGGCCAAGCTTTATGAAACTACAAAACAAACATGTTCCTCAAAATGGTAAAATAATAGCGCATGCTTGTGCCAAAGCAATCCTATTACTTACTTCTTACACATCAGAAGTCTGATCAATTGCACCATGGGGTGAAGAAAGTGTTTTTTTTCTAAAATGAAACTCTGTAGCAAGTGTTGCACACATTGTGTATGTAAGGAATAATAAGACCTTCTAAACCAACAGTGGACACAGCTATGGGGTGAGCCAGGATGGCACAGGTTAGAGTCAGCGGGGAGTCGAGAAATAAGCAGTTACTGCATGCAGTTCCACTAGTTCTATCTGATATCTTCTATTTACCATCTCATATTTATACATTTGAGCCATACTTTTAATATCCGTTTTCTCCCTTTTCTCTACTCTATTTTCCCCCCTTCTTTCTTTTTTGCTTTGTTCCTTTCATGAATATATTGGTGGTAAGAACAAGTTTTTTTCTGTTTGTATTAAAAGGAAAGTTACCTATGTCTGTGTCAGTTGTGAGTGGGTTGCCCGTTTGGAAGCTGAGGTGGAGAGGGACAGCTTGAAGCACTGCAGGGATTGGCAAATCTGGGGGGACAGCTGGCACTGGCTGGGGCCAGTATAGAAGTGGGTGGAAGTGGGACAGGGAAGGTTGAGGGGGGGTTAGTTTTGTTAGGGTTACTAGGGGAAGTGGGGGACGGAAGGGTAGGTTGCTTCTTCCCAGATTCCCATCCAACCGATTTGCCGCCTTAGGTGATGAAGTGGAGGAGGACAGCTTAGAATTAGCAGGTATGGAGAGGGCTAGTCCCTTGAGCACCCAGGGGACTGCCATCTCTGATACAAGGGAGGAGGAACGAAGGATAGGAATGCTAGGCAGGTGGTAGTGGTAGGGGACTCCATTATAAGGAAGGTAGATAGGGTATCTGCTGCCAAGACCTACAGTCTGAACTTGCGTTGCTTGTCTGGTGCTAGGGTTCTGCATGTGGTGGATCGTGAAGACAGATTATTGGGTGGGGCCAGGTTTGACCCAGCGGTTTGGTTCACATTGGTGCCAATGACAAATTTAGAGGACCCTTAAACATGATTCCGAGAGCCAGGGGCCAAGTTAAAAGCAGGACCTCCAGGGTAGTGTTTTCAGAAATACTACCCTGGAGAGTAGTATTAATGCGTGGCTAAGAGGGTGTAGTAAGTAAGAAGAGTTTAGGTTTATAGGGAACTGGCAGACTTTGCAGTCGGCTACAGGCTCTTTAGTAGGTGGGTTGCCACCTAACTGATGGCGGTGCAGCTGTTTTAGGAGAGAAGATGGCTAGAGGGTTGGAGGAGATTTTAAACTAGGTTGTGGGGGAGGGTTTAGTAGTCTCACTGGGATGATAGCCCAGGAGGAAAGCAGGGTGTATATAGCCAGTGGTGGTGTAAAGGGGGTGGGGCTAGCATAGGGATAGGGAGGCATGTGTTAAAGTGTATAATACATTACAGGTTCGTAATCTAAAATGTATGTCTGCAAATGCGAGAAGCCTGGCTGACAAAATGGGTGAATTGGAATGATGGTGTTGAATGAAAGTATGATGTAATGGTATAGTAAAAAACGTGGTTGAACAGTTCTCACAACTGGGCTGTAAATTTAGAAGGATACGCCTTGTTTAGGCAGACAGAGAAAAAAGGAAAGGGAAGAATATGTGTTTATGTTAAAAAGAATTTAAGCCAAATTTAAAAGAAGAGATACCTGGCGATATGGATGTTAAAGTGGAGGCATATGGGTGGATGTCATTGTTGGTGTCTGCTATAAGCCGCCAATGCTAGCGAGAGGAAGGAGTCAGCTTCATATGCATGGCAAGGGCTGAAGTTTGGGGAGTGTGCTCATTATGGGGGACTTTAATTACCCTGACATTAATTTGTGTAGTGGAACTGCCATCACAGAAAAAGGCTGAGTTCCTGAATTTGCTGCAGGATAATTTTCTCTCACAGGTGGTTGAAGTTCCTACTAGAAAGGAGCTCTGTTGGATCTGGTAATATCTAACATGGGAGCGCATTATAGATATAAAGGTAACTGGAGGCTTAGGGAATATGACCATGAAATAGTGTCGTTTGGACTATGTTATCAAGGAAAGTGCGATGGGTTAACAAAGACATTTAATTTCGGAAGGCAATTTTCCCAGTAGCTCTTCAGAATGTCAACTGGGATAATGTATTATCAGGAAAGAAACTGAACAGAAGTGGACTGTGTTTAAGGGGATTTTAAGCCAATTCACACATCTTAATTTATACCCTTGGGAAATAAATGTAAAAAAAAATAAATCCGCGCCCATGTACTGAATTCTGATGTAAAGAGGCAAATGGAAAGGAAGAAAAGGCATTTAAAACCTTTAAGGCCGGGAATGCAAAGGGCCTTTAGGGATTATAAAAACTGTTACAAGGAGTGTAAGAAAGCAATCAAACTAGCTAAAATTAATAATGAAGTTAGGATAGCTGAAAAAAGCATCACTAAGCCTAAATTTTTTTAGTATATTAATAGTAAGAAGATGAATGTGGCACCATTAATTAATGAGGATAAGTTATTTACGGAGGAGGCAATAAAGTAAATGTCTTGAATATTTTTTGCCCTCTGTATACACTATAGAAGATCCAAGACAGAGTCTCTCATAGAGACTTTGGATAACCAAGGCTATGGTACAGAAAGGACTAAATAAGGTTTATTTAATAAATCTCCTGGACCGGATAAATACATCCTCGGTCCTTGGGAGCTAAGTTCAGTTTTTCTAGGCCATTGTTTCTTATTTTTGCAGATTCCCTCATGTCCCGAGGTGTGCCTCTGAATTGAAAAGGCTGATGTTATTCCAATATTCAAAAAGGGTAGTTGGTCAGAGACGGGTAATTACAGGCCTACAGTTTAACTTCAGTGGTGGGAAGATCGAGGAAGTTTATAAGGGAACATGTTCTAGAGTATGTTTCAAGGACTGACATTATAAGAAGTAACCATTTTTTTCCTGGATTTCCTGAAATTCATGGATTTGGTGGGTTTTTTTTTGCCTTCCTCTGGATCAACAGTTGGGCAGTAAATGAGGATATTGCTAGATGGGTCGGACGGATGGACATATGTCTTTATTCAACCTCAAATACTATACTATAACTGAGAAATAAAATGTTGATTACTAATGTATCATATATAGATGTACTTGTATCTCTTTCTAAGTTTCACATTTCGTATCTAGTTGGATGAGGGTAGTTCCTATATTGAGACACATGACTATGTATATTAGGATGGCCAGTTCCGGACCCGAACCCGGATCCGCCGCGGATTTATCCCGTCCGCGAATGGCGGATTATTCCGATTTTCCGCCTTCCGAACTGCAGATTTTTTTTTTTCCAAAATTTTCAAATTACGAGGATCTCGCGTATTTTCGAAAAACGGAGGTCCTCGTAATTTCCGAAAAAAAAACGAGAAATTCTGTAAATTCGCGGAATTTCTGCATTTTGGGGATTATTTTGAAGACGGAGCAAGCCACATGTCCCAAATTATCCAATGGCAGCTAACATGATTATTGCCAGCCCCCTGGGTATAAAAGGCTGCTTCACAGGCCCATTTTGTCAGTGTGTTGGATGTGTTTAGTGGAGACTGACAATGTAGGAGTTGGAGAGAGTTTTTTGTTCTTTTGGCTTTTTTTGAGCTTTCTGTGTGTGGATTTCAGTATGGTGGTTTAGCACTTGTTGTTCCCACCCCTGTATTCACACATCTTGAGACCCAACAGTCCTTTTAAGACTAACCTTGTTGTAACGGAGAGGAGGACCCGTCTTCTCAACTGAGAATGTGGATCACATCTCAGTACAGCACCCCTATTGTATGCTGATGCCCGTGACTGAAGGCCTCCTGCCCCTGGCCACCCGTACTGCTCCTTCCGCCTCATTTTCCCCCTAAGGCTTAGCTGATGCCAGCTTAGCTGGCAAATGGCAATTTTTTCTTATTGGCAGGGCCATACATGGTCCTACCTTGCTCTACTGCATTCAAGTTGTGAATAACAAATGCTCTGCAAACAACAGCTAATTTGTGGCTCATTTTTCTAAGATTTGGTCGATCCTACTTGGCCTGAGAGCAGTACTTTGTTATTCCTTCTCTCTCCACGAGGCCCTTTGTGGTGTCACCTACTCTGACCATCTCATACAGCCGCAACAGCTACTCTGTGGCTAATGTTTTCAGCTGTGGGTCAATCCTGCCTGGCACTAAAGCAGTACTCCATATTACAAAGTGTGGGCCTGCTGTAACTCAATGGTGCAGTTCCACAAAGCCTTACCCATTCACCCGCTTTCCCTTGCACGAAGCATACTCTGAGGGAGAGAAGCCAATGGGTGAGGGGTATGTCCAGTGGGGCCAAGCATGCCTGGCTCTTCAACAATGGTGGCAAACTCAGTGGCCTGCTGTAAACTCAATGGTGTGGTTCCTCAAAGCCTTACCCGTTCACCCGCTTTCCCTTGCACGAAGCATACTCTGAGGGAGAGAAGCCAATGGGGTGAGGGGTATGTCCAGTGGGGCCAAGCCTGCCTGACTCTTCACAATGGTGGCAAACTGCAGTGGGCCTGCTGTAACTCAATGGTGCTGTTCCTACGAAGCCTTACCCTTTCACCCGCTTTCCCTTGCACGAAGCATACTCTGAGGGAGAGAAGCCAATGGGGTGAGGGGTATGTCCAGTGGGGCCAAGCCTGCCTGGCCCCACAACAATGGTGGCAAACCGCAGTGGACATTATATACCCAGTACCCCCATCGCCTTCTTTCCCTTGTTGTGTAAACTACTATATAGGGGAATGTGGCCAATGTGGTGTGTGTAATGGCATTAATGGTAAGGTATATAAAATAAATGTTTTTGTCAGAAGTGAATTAAATTTTTACTACTTATTACAATACAGTAATATGTAAAAAGTATACTTGCCTTACATCTGTTGCCGCATGGCTTAACATAATGAGGCCTCTGCCTCTTCAGATCAGACAACTGTCTCTGGAGGGTAGAGACAGTGGTCTGGTAGCCGAAGCGGCGCAGGAGCCGGCGCTGGAGCCCCTCCATAATCCTGCGCTTTCGGCGCCGCACATGATAGGTGCAGGGGGGAAATCATTGTACCCCCTGGCCAGGAGGTACTGTGTGGCATACATCTGCCTTACAGAACTCGCCATTGTGCAGGCAGAAGGTTCCGGTTCCTCGTTTTTACGAAAATCCTCGGTTTTACGAAAATCCTCGTTTTTACGGAAATCCTCGTTTTTACGGAAATCCTGTTTTTACGAATTTTTTACGGAATCCTCGTATTTTCGAAAATACCGTTTTTTAAAATATACGCTAGCGGACTGTAATTTTTAGGTATTGTAGGCATTGATACATGTTCTTAAAGGCTATGTCCACCCATAAAAAAGATTTTTTTACATAAGTTTCCCAAGGGCTCCCAGCCCCAACCGCTATACTTGTATCTTCAGAAAGCCCCCCAAATCACTTCTTCTTACCTCCCTCTTTCCTCCGCCGCGCTCCCGGCCCTCTGCTTGCGAGAAAATGCAAGCAGAGGGGGCGGGACCGGCAGCGCGTCGTTGATTGGCTGAGCGGCAGCCAATCACGGACGCGGCTGCCGGCAGCTCACTTCGCCGGAGGAAAGAGGAGATGTAAGTAAAGTTTGGGGGCTTTCTGAAGATACAAATATTGCGGTTGGGCTGGGAGCCCTTGGGGAATCTTATTTATTAAAGACATTACGTCTAGGGGGAGGGAATCGGGAGAGGGAGGGGGAGGGAGGGGGAGAAGGGCTGCAGTACGCATGCAAACTCTCCCGGAGGCCAGAGGAGGAGCAGAGTCCTATATGGACTCTGCTAGCCTCCTGGTGGGGCAGTTTTTGGGACTTTGGGGGGACTACAGGAGCCCTATGGAGCTGGGATTTGAGTAAGGATTAGACTACACTACATGGTGGGCCAGTAGTCGGGGGGTATTATAGTTTGGGGGTGGACATGCCCTTTAAGGTCATTACCCAGGTCCCTGAGTGATTAAGTGTACGTTACCAAGGCTATTTAGACCACTTTTAATGCGGATTTGCCGAACTTTCATTTTAATACGTTTTAACGGGGTGCGCTCGCGGATTTTCGAATTTACGGATTTTTCCTCCGGAAACACACGGATCCTTCACGCGGACCGATGATTTCTTCGAAGTTCGGACATCTCTAGGTATAATGTGTTTACATTTTATATGCATTTTGTATATCTTATTGTGTTTTTATATATGGATTATTTTGAAGACGGAGCAAGCCACATGTCCCAAAAATCCAATGGCAGCTAACATGATTATTGCCAGCCCCTGGGTATAAAAGGCTGCTCACAGGCGCCATTTGTCAGTGTGTTGGAGTGTGTTTAGTGGAGATGACAATGTAGGAGTTGGAGAGGTTTTTTGTTCTTTTTGAGCTTTTTTGAGCTTTCTGTGTGTGGATTTGTATGGGGTTTAGCACTTGTGTTAACCACCCCTGTATTCACACATCTTGAGACCCAACAGTCCTTTTAAGGACTAACCTTGTTGTAACGGAGAGGAGGACCCGCTCTTCAACTGAGATGTGGATCACATCTCAGTACAGCACCCCTATTGCTGATGCTGATGCCCGTGACTGAAGGCCTCCTGCCCCTGGCACACCGTACTGCTCCTTCCGCCTCATTTTCCGCCTAGAGGCTTAGCGATGCCAGCTTAGCTGGCAAATGGCAATTTTTTCTTATTGGCGGGCCATACATGGTCCTACCTTGCTTACTGCATTCAAGTTGTGAATAACAAATGCTTGCAACAACAGCTAATTTGTGGCTCATTTTTCTAAGATTTGGTCGATCCTACTTGGCCTGAGAGCAGTACTTTGTTATTCCTTCTCTCTCCACGAGGCACCTTTGTGGTGTCACCTACTCTGACCATCTCATACAGCCGCAACAGCTACTCTGTGGCTAATGTTTTCAGCTGTGGGTCAATCCTGCCTGGCACTAGAGCAGTACTCCATATTACAAAGTGTGGGCTGCTGTAACTCAATGGTGCAGTTCTACAAAGCCTTACCCATTCACCCGCTTTCCCTTGCACGAAGCATACTCTGGGGGAGAAGCCAATGGGGTGAGGGGTATGTCCAGTGGGGCCAAGCATGCCTGGCTCTTCAACAATGGTGGCAAACTGCAGTGGGCCTGCTGTAACTCAATGGTGTGGTTCCTACAAAGCCTTACCCGTTCACGCTTTCCCTTGCACGAAGCACTCTGAGGGAGAGAAGCCAATGGGTGAGGGGTATGTCCAGTGGGGCCAAGCCTGCCTGACTCTTCAACAATGGTGGCAAACTGCAGTGGGCCGCTGTAACTCAATGGTGCTGTTCCTACGAAGCCTTACCCTTTCACCCGCTTTCCCTTGCACGAAGCATACTCTGAGGGAGAGAAGCCAATGGGGTGAGGGGTATGTCCAGTGGGGCCAAGCCTGCCTGGCCCACAACAATGGTGGAAACCGCAGTGGACATTATATAACCAGTACCCCCATCGCCTTCTTTCCCTTGTTGGTGCAAACTACTATATAGGGGAATGTGGCCAATGTGGTGTGTGTAATGGATTAATGGTAAGATATAAAATAAATGTTTTTGTCAGAAGTGAATTAAAATATTTTACTACTTATTACAATACAGTAATATAGTAAAAAGTATAATTGCCTACATCTGTTGCCGCATGGCTGTTAACATATGAGGCCTCTGCCTCTTCAGATCAGACCACTGTCTCTGGAGGGTAGAGACAGTGGTCTGGTAGCCGAAGCGGCGCAGGAGCGGCGCGGAGCCCCTCCATAATCCTGCGCTTTCGGCGCCGCACATGATAGGTGCCAGGGGGGAATCATTGTACCCTGGCCAGGAGGTACTGTGTGGCATACATCTGCCTTACAGAAATCGCCATTGTGCGGCAGAAGGTTCCGGTTCCTCGTTTTTACGAAAATCCTCGGTTTTACGAAAATCTCGTTTTACGGAAATCCTGTTTTTACGGAAATCCTTTTTTTACGGAAATCCCTGTTTTTACAGGAAATCCTCGGATTTTCGAAAATACCGTTTTTTAAAATATACGCTAGCGGACTGTAATTTTTAGGTATTGTAGGCATTGATACTGTTCTTAAAGGCTATGTCCACCCTAAAAAGATTTTTTTACATAGTTTCCCAAGGGCTCCCAGCCCAACGCTATACTTGTATTTCAGAAAGCCCCCCAAAACTCTACTTCCTCCCTCTTTCCTCCGCGCCGCTCCGGCCCTCTGCTTGCGAGAAAATGCAAGCAGGGGGCGGGACCCGGCAGCCGCGTCTGGTGATTGGCTGACGGCAAGCCAATCACGGACGCGGCTGCCGGCAGCTGCACTTCGCGGAGGAAAGAGGAGACGGTAAGTAAAGTTGGGGAGCTTTCTGAGATACAAATATTGCGGTTGTGGCTGGGAGCCCTGGGAATCTATTTTATTAAAGACATACGTAGGGGGAGGGAATCGGAGTGAGAGGGAGGGAGAGGGAGGGGGAGAAGGGCTGCAGTAGCATGCAAACACTCTCCCGAGCAGGGAGGGGCAGAGTCCTATATGGACTCTGCTAGCCTCCTGGTGGGCAGTTTTTGGGACTTTGGGGGGGGATACAGGAGAACCTATGGAGCTGGGAGTGAGGTAAGGATAGACTACATACATGGTGGGAGCAGTAGTGGTGGTATGGGATGATTATAGTTTGGGGGGGACATGCCCTTTAAGGTCATTACCAGGTCCTGAGTGATTAGTTTACGTTACCAATATGTAGACCACTTTTAATGCGGATTTTGCGAACTTCATTTAATACGTTTAACGGGGTGCGTCGCGATTTCGAATTCGGATTTTTTCCCGAAAATACGGATCTCGCGGACCGAGTTTCGAAGTTCGGACTCTCTAGGATCTGTGTTTTTACATTTTATATGCATTTGGATATCTTAGTGTTTTTATATATGTTGTTTGCTCTCCTGTGTACTTTTACTTGAGGAACACACAGAGCTTTTGATTCCATTATTGATACTCACCTGATGATACCTTGTGATTATTCTTTAGCCTTTCCTTTAAAAGGGTTCTATATGCAAGGGGAGGCCTCATCCCCGCTGTGACATCCCGAAATGCGTCAGGGCGTATTTAGTCCTCTGTGTACAGTGTTTTTAACTGCACAAATAAAGGCAATGTTATAACCTGGCGATGGATGGAGTTTTCATCCGCATGTTTGTTGCTTTTAATACTTGGTGTCTGGAACTACCGTTTTCCTTTGAAGGACTGACTGTCCTGCTAGGAATGCATGGTTTGAGGAGTAGAGGTATGATTGTTTCACTCTAATTCTGCTTTCTAGTTCCACTAGTGCAGCATCCAGCTCAAGGTAGGTTGGACATCCATGCTCCTAATTATATGTATTATTAAGCTTACACTCTATATCTTTATGATAATTTTTTAAAAAACATCATTTTACATTTTTTTTTCACAGATTAATGGGGGGGTGTGAAGCACTGTGCAAGTACACAAAGCTATGCTGAATTAATAATACTGAAGTTATCGATACAATGGAAGGCTACATACAGGAGGAACTTCCTTTTTTACTTTCTTTAAAAAGGTATTAATATTTTCCTTAAACAGCATCCCTGGAGCAACTTCAGCTTCTATTTCAGAACTATTACATTTACAATGGTGACTTTCTAAAATTACTCCAAGGTGTCTAATTGGTAGGTAAAATTACATATTACAATGACACTGTGCCATTTATGACCATGTGAAGCAGGGGAGATAGTAAACTGTTAATACAGTAAAACAAAATGAAACAGCAGGCTGAAACTCAAAAGTCTTTTTAAAGGGAGGGGAAGTGACATGTATATCATCCTGAGACAACCCATAAAAGATTGTTTACAGACCAGGGAGTGCCTTCCAGCAGTTACCTATTATCCTTTCCTTGGATGCATCCGGGCAAGTTGTTTAGGAGAGCGTGAGTGAGACCAGGCTTTTGCTTCTCTATACATATATCCTAATATAATTGTATAAATATATATATATTTTTATGGAGATTGCATTGAGTTTTTAAGAGCAACT
Organism: Hymenochirus boettgeri; assembly: GCA_019447015.1. NCBI lineage: Eukaryota > Metazoa > Chordata > Amphibia > Anura > Pipidae > Hymenochirus > Hymenochirus boettgeri. The sequence continues at coordinate 262,435,716 of CM033476.1, read as the reverse complement.
AATCAGGTGGGGGTATATAACACTATTACACATAGGAATGGTCTATATGTAGTGTGTAATTATCACTATTTAATTAAAATCACCATAACAAAAACACTATACAAAGTAATGTACTACTACTTACTACTGAATTACAAAACAAAATAAACATTAATAAAGTATACTTACTTACTTGACACCCCTAAGTTTGAATGGAAAACTCAAAATGGTAGGTTAAGACACACCTCGTGCAGACACTAAAAGCGGTTCTGATTATACACTGTGAGCAAATAAAAAAATTCTCTTAGGGAATGTTCATGACAAGACTGGAAGTGTAAGGAAGTTCCTGTATTACACCCAATTATGTGCTGTTTGTAATCATGTGACATTCTTCAATGTGACAAATTCTTCAGATTCACATTTTCTTCCCCCCTCCCTTCTCCATAGAATGAAATAAGACAATCCAGTTTCTTGTAGCTACAGGGCATTAAGAAAAAAAACTTACTGCAAACAGAGAAAGCTGGGATTTGTAGTTTTCAAACATGTGAAAGGTCATAAGTTCAACACCCCTGCCTTGTACCATTAGGCTGTATTACATCGGACACATTCCTTAGCTAAAGGACATTAAGAAGGAACTTTTCAAACAGAGAATGCTGGAAGTTGTAGTTTTCAAACATGTGAAAGGTCCAAAGTTTAACACCCCTGCTATATTACATCTTACATCAGGACACATACCTTAGTTAGGACATTAAGAAAAAGCTTACTACAAACAGAGAATACTGGGATTTGTAGTTTTCAAATATGTGAAGATCACAAGTATCACACACCCCTGCTCTATACCATAAGACTATTACATCTAGACATGTCCCTACCTATTTCTCGGAGTGAAAAATATGTGTTTATATGTTAGATTATTAGGGCAATGCTATTATAAAAACATGAGGCTGTGATGTACTCTTTAGCTCTATTTCATTTTATACTGTGGGGAACTTTTAGCTCCTTTAACCCCACAACTCCCTAACCTATATAGCAATCAGTATCTTGTGCTGTCCTAACCCCATAATGACTGTAAATCTGGAACTTCCTGTGGTAAATACTAATAAATTATGGCCGGTTTCCTGGGTCTGTTCTCAGACCTGCAGGTTATTCCACATAGACCCTCAATTATAGCTGGCAGGCAGGTGGAAAGGGTAAGTGGGGGTATGTGTGTTTATCATGTATGTAATTGGTGGGATTGCCTGGGTCATTTTAGGATCTTTAGGCTTATCCCATTTGGCCTCCCCCTGAATGCTTGCTAGGAAAGAGTAAAGGGAGAGCAAGTTTGGAATGGTTCCTGATGCCTACCGGCTGAAGGGATCTAAGTAGCCTCTCTCTAGCCTACAGCTTAACCGCTATGAGCAAGGGAGGAGCAGATAGATCCCGAATCACTTGCATGTTTGTGCACTTCGTGTTGTATCACTGAAAGCATGGCCTGAGCTTTCAATTAAAATTGTGCTGTTTATGTTGAAACTGCACATTGTGGCAGGATTGCCTAGGTCTATTCTTGGTTTTCCTGAAATTCCCCTGGAAGCTGATGACTAAAATTGATTTAAAATATACATATAGCAAACACATAGCAAAACATACAGACATATTTTCCACTGTGCACCAACTGGCAAGTTTTGATGCACTCCATAGGTCTTTTGAACACATACACATGGATACGCCATTTTTCTTCATACCTTCATAAGGAGGAAAAAAAGAAAAATGCTGTATCAGGAAGTTGTCACGTGAGGTGTGTGTCTTTATATCCTTTATAAGGGGATATGTGTTGTACACTGTGTATAGGCATGATAAAGGTCCAGACCAGGGAACGAAACGTTGCCAATGTTATGTGAATAAACTCCCCTGTTTGCAAGTCCTTGGAGTGCTCTGAAATTGTCTATATTGTATTGTTGTATCCTTTGGAAGCACCAGGCTTATACGCTTCAAGATAGGGTGCCAGTCTCTACTACCCTTTTCTATATTTATATTGAGAAGTTTACAAGCACTAACTAATAAGATGCTACTGCCTGGGTGTTTCTGGATGATTAGAAAATTCACTGGTTTGATAGAGCAGTGCACTCCATGGTCTTTGATAATAAGCAAAACAGGTAACGATTCAGTCCCTGGTCCCGGACCTTTATCAAGCCAACAAACAGTGAGTGACATAATATTTAAATAGTAACATCATTTCCATACAAAGTGACACACTTCCTGTTATGAATAATAACAGATCCTGTCAGGAACCCATGGTCTTAAAGGTCATCTCCACCCTATAAAATCTTTTCATATGTTGTAGGGCACCCTTGCCCACCCCCAACCACTAGATTTCTAAAAAAAACATTCAGAACTGTACTCCTACACCTGCGGCGCTCTGATTCAGCTCCCTGCTTGCCAGAACTTACAGCGGGTCGGACGGGCAGCGCGCGTCTGTGATTGGCTGAGGGGCAGCCGCATCTGTGATTGGCTGAGAGGCGCAAATCACAGGTGCTGCCGCTGGCAATGCAGAGGGCCGTGAGTAGTGAGGGTCTGTAAGTAGATTTTAGATTCTTTTTTTAGTAATCTGACATTGGGTTCGGGGAAGGGCGGAGTGGCTTACAGTTTCTAAAAAACTTTTTAGGCTAGGTGAAGGGAAACCATGAAGGGAGGGGGGAAAGGGGCTCCTCTGCGCATGTCACGCTACCTTCCGAGGCAAGAGGAGGCAGAAACCTTTCCACAGGAAGACAGCTCCTACCCTTTAGTTTCCTGGACTTTGGATAAGCATTGCAGGAGAACCATAGGAGCAGAGATGTACGGTAAGTATTTTTTTTAAACTTCACGTGGGGCCAGTAGTGGTTCAATTTTCGTTTTGAAGAGTGGACATGCCCTGAAAAGGGCCCATGCTCTTTAAAAGTGCCTGAACTACCTAGTTAAAAGTGTTGAGTTGGTTGAGGTTGAAATGGTTAAAGGTGCAATGTTAACAATTTATTCAGGAAATGTTTTATTACACTCTTTAAAGGTATCTCCACTGAAAAACTCCAGTTGTGCCAATCGTTTTATTGAAGAACGAAGGGTAAGGAGCTGTGTCTTACCTGCCTTAAAACAATCAGGAGCCCGGACAGAAGGTACAGAAACTTAGCCGTACCCTGTCTTCTATGCGCATGCGCGATCCATGAGCAATGAAGACAGTCTTTCGGGACTCGCTCGACTAAGCGCCGGGCGAGCGGGTAAGTTCTGACTTCTCTCCTGGCTCATAGTTGTTATTGAAGAACGAGAGGTAAGACACAGTCCTTTACCTCCCGTACTTATAAAATTATTTGCCACAACTTAAGTTGTTCAGTGGAGATACCCTTTAAGTCTTGGAGGTCTTCTTTTAAATATAAATAAACTTCAGCTGGTTTTAAATACTATACCCGACCTTGAACATTAGAATATTTTAAACTCTTATAGACATTAAGTAATTTAGGAATAATGAAAATGTGTATCTTAATTATTTGTATCAAATCCTGATGACAACCAGCAATGAGCTGAAACGTGTTGATCGTTTCACTATTAAATTTATCAGTACAAGACCTGTGACTGCTCCAAATTCTCCCTTCTTTCCCATACACAATGTATACAGTCATGGACAAATTGTTGGTACCCCAGAAATTTTTCCAGGAAAATCAAGTATTTCTCACAGAAAAGTATTGCAGTTGCTAACAACAATGTTTATTCCCTATGTGTGTATTGGAACAAAACAAAAAAAGTGTGGAAAAAAGCAAATTGGACATAATTATAACTGGCATACTTTATAAGCAAAGGGTTTTAGTATACATTACTGTGATCACAAGAATGAAAAGCCTTAATGTATAAATGTTGACCAGATCAGTGCACTTCTGCAAGATTTAATTGTTATATAGCCTAAGGAGTGCTTCCACAGTCCTTCTATTTTATGTTTTTATGGGAAGCATGGTCAAGCTTCCATATGGTAATAGCACCCAACACCGCCCTTTAATTTGGAGGTCCTTTGCCTTGAATATAAAGCACTGGATGGACGGCTTCTTTTATTCAATATTAAAAAACCGCTAGCTCTGTGCATTCAGCCATCTTGTGGCCGTCACCAGGAACAGTGTCACTAGGGCACATATTTAAAGAAGACACAAAGTTTTCCCCCTAACTTCACAGGAAACATGACAGCACTGGGAGACAGGGTATCCAACATCCAAATCCACCTGCCTCTAGTCTCAGGAGCTGCTGTTTTCGATCCCATATCAGTCATCATCCGGAACATGATCACCATTTGAGGCAAGCTAAGCTACACAACAGTGTCTGGCCACTGACAGTTCTCCGAAATTAGTATAGTGCTGTCCGCATCCTTGCCACTGCTGATAGAGGACCAGTGGATGGCCATCCTATCCCACATGTACGACGTGATTTTGCCATATAATAAAGCCCCCAAGGGCAGATGATAAAATATATATAAGGTAGGTGGACCAGCAGAATAATCGTGTAAATTTTGCAACTTTGCTCATTATGGGGATGTGGGAAATCACTACCACAAGCATAGATCTACATGTTTGGCACCCACTACACCTAAAACCAGGGGAGGACTGGGATCTCTTTGGCCTGGAGGGCAAATACAACCAAATGGCCCTTTCAAGGTAGATCACAAAATGTTTGACCATACCCACTTTGCAAAGGTCACACACCCTTTGTTTAAGTTACGCCCATTTTATTCTACTGTTCTCGTGGTCATCTCATATTTTAAGTTTATGATGTGGTTAAGATAACTAACAGACTAATAACTAACGGGCTGACTACCTAATGTGAGAGAGCTTATAACAGGCTAATGATGAACAATACGGGTAATGAATTGTAGGCTAAGGTATAAGAGTGCTGATAACACTGGGTAATGATCTGGAGGGCTAATAACACTGGTATACGGTTTGGAGAGCTGATAACAGTGGCTAATGATCTGGAGGTCTGATTCTGTCCTTGCCCATGTTAGAGCTGAGGCATGCATTGTGCATTTAGGCGCAAAACTAATAGCTTTGCGGCAGCCCAAATTTTTCACTGGACCAGCCCGGGGGGCATTTGCCCCTCAGCCTAGAGGGCCAGTCCTGTGGGCAAATATAGGTCTACTTTTACTGAAGGGGAGGCCAGGGTCACTAGTAAAATGTCCCAGTTCTTACGGACATTCTAATTGGTGGCTATTCGACCGAGAACTGTAGGCGTATGGGATAACATCCCCTATGTTACTAGTGGATGGCTTATATCCTATTCCCTTTATGAAATACACAGCCCATGTTGGGGTCAGAATGTCCGAGCTATCTAGGGTACAAGGTGCTCTGCGGAACTCCACTTAGGTCTAAATTCCTCTGTTGTGAGGATCCCAACAAAAGTTCAAAGGCACATCAACAAACACTGTGGCTACCACTTGCGAGGTAGGAAGCTTGTACACCATAATCCCTCAACAAAGGGATAGATAATCTGTAGGCGGGCACATGTTGACCATGGCAACAAACATCCAATTATTGAGTTTCTTATGAGCCTATTGGAGGAGCATTGTGACAAAACTATTTCCAATTGAGAATAGCTTCTTCCAGAAAATTACGAGCTCTAATGTTGGCCCATTGTTTGAGAATCTTAAATACAGGGAGATGACCATTCCGATGGAAATTTTCTGGCGTGTTTGGAAACTGCCTGTATGGTGTGGAGGATCACAGATGTTGTCTTGCTATGGACACCGCAAACCTTTAGCATGTCTTTGTTTTAGTGCCATTTCCAGGATCCTAGTGGAATTACCGGGACTCTTAGGAGGAGTGCGATCATCGTGAAGGAGTACATTGTTTTTCATTATTAGGTGAAGAGGTCCAGAACCGTAAGATCCCGAATTTTGTTTGGTACAGTTTGACATGACTATTTACCACAGCAGGATGTATTCTGTAGTTCATCTATGCGAATTTTCAGTCTTATAGGTTCTGTGGGGATCCCATTACAGGATTATCCGTGACATTAGGAGCACATTGCAATCTGTACTTTCTTAGGAATCCATAGATCGTTCTTGTTGCTTTTAATGTTTGATGTTAGCCTAGGTATGTTCTGGTGGAGGGGGGAATTGGGTTTAGGGTGTTTGAAGTATGTGTTTTTCATTAATGTTATATAACCAATTTTTTCATACTTATGGTCTCAAGTTGGTTTCTTAGTATCGGCAGCTGGCGTATAGGCACTGTTTAGGGACAGGCATAGTTAGCGTGTCTCTTCCTTTTGAATTACCATATATGTGTGCTGTGCCAGATAAGCAACATTTTCTTTCACATCTCTGTCTTTTAAATGTATGTAGTTTATATTACATGTTGACCATGGCACAAACATCCAATTATTGAGTTTCTCAATAGGCTATGGAGGTAGCATTGGGACAAAACTATTTCCGATTTGAGAATAGCTTCTTCCAGAAAATTATGGGCTCATCGATGGGCTCTAATGTTGGCCCATTGTTTGAGAATTTAAACAGGAAGACGACCGTGGTCTATGGAAATTGTTTGGTATTTCCTAACAATCCCAGGATGGCGGATCTGTTTATGGTTAGTGTGTGTAACCACTAAAAGCGCTGATCTATCTAGTTTTGATCTATCTTGAGATTTTGCTATAATATACATGAAATCTTATTTCTGACAGTGCATAGGAATGTTTATAGCTACTTTTAGATGTGCTTAAACAAGTAGAGATCTTCCCTCTTTGCTATTAAATGCATGTGCTATCAAACCTATTTGCATTTTTGTACTAGATGCCAATCGTTTCTGACATAAAACAACCTGAAGTGAAATTAAAACTGCATGTTCAACAAAAGAAAAAAGGCTTTTTTAAGTGCAGCTGTCTTGGATATAAAAGAAAATGCATTTTTTTCACAGATCTTCCCCTGAAGTTGTCTAATGAGATTCTGGGCATAAAACTTTTCTTCCAAAATTAAGTGCTTAACGTTTACTCAAACACAGATGTGCAAACGACGATCTGTGATCTATGGCTGCTATTCAGTAGGACAGCTTACATCTGAGAGGTTTAATGTGGTTTTTAAAAGACTTTAGTTAAGACGCCAGGCTATAGGAAGATCTACAGTGGGTCTGTTTTCAAAAGGATTTTCTTAAAGCAGTGAAATCAAGTGCCCAAAAGGGTTCCAATCATAAATAAACAAAGATGGGTAACGGCTTCCTTTTGCAGATGAACAAAATAGTCCTAATATTAGAAGCTTTCTTGAACTTAACACATTACTACGGAACAAAGGGATGGACAATATGACAAAATATTTCGGAGACTTAATCACACAGCCATGATTTTACACAAATTTAGCAGCTATGGTAGAAGTATGGCTATTTTTCTGTTGTGTTTAGTGAGAGAGGAATTAAAGCAAAACCTTCTCATGGTAATTTCAGACTTTTCCCATCTGATTCTTCACACAACTGGAGTATCCACTAATGACAGCTGTAGTAGTGGTGAAAATGAAGTGTTGCTGTGTAATGGGGTAAGTGGTGCTGTGATGTGATGATTATTGAGGAAATATTGTGAGAACTCTGTGCTACACAAAGGAAAAAAATGGTATTCACAAGTCTTGTACTGGTCAAGTGGAAGGGAATATCAGTACACAACACCAGCCCTAAACAGATCACATCATAGTTCAAGGTGTGTAATATTCTATGGAAAGGCAATGTAGTTGAACAAGCAATTGTGTAGAAATCTTCAAAGTAATTTCAAGTAAAGGGGCACATAAGTGAAAACAATACTAATCGTACAATTGTAGTATAATTACAATCAAATAAACAATAATGAGCCCCTTATGGAAACTAGAGAACAAAAACCCAATGAACACTATCCATCTCAAAGATTGATACATAAAAAAATTGTTGTGCCATAGGTTTTACATGTTATAGGAATCTCTATGAATCAGAAATCTAGCTAAATAGTAAGACAGCCAAATCTAAAGAAATTGAAGTACAATACGTAAAGTGGCTGAAAAAAAAATTTTCCTCAGCAACTTTTTACCTAAACACTCTGTTGAAGGACAGAGATCTCCGTATATCAAATATCTTAAATATCTGGCATCTCCAAACCCCCATGAACACAGATTTTGTCCTTGAGACATGTAATAATAACATTTAAAACGGCTATCTTTGATGTTTTGTGTCTTCAATGGTCAGATAACCCATTTGTGATTGGAGAAAGGGTCCTCCTAAAAACGAACAAAAAATAACATATACCTTAGAAACAGAAGTCTCCTTGTACATTCTTTATGGTCATTTTAGATGGTAATGGTGAGAAATACATATACACCTAAGTAATATATATATACCTGTTAAACCCCCCCCACCACACACAACACCAATGACCCAAATTGGTACTATCGCTGAAAACTTAATGCAATCTCAATAAACTTAGAATTTACTTATACTATAGGAAGGATATATATATATATATTATATTATATATATATATGTCACCATGTTAGTACTCTCATTGTCTGCTAATAAAGCTACTAGGTTAACAAGCATATTACAGTTTTAGAATAAAAGAGTTGTTCCTATGAATACGATTGTGTTAATAGGATAGCCAAGTGAAAAGCATCTTTACACTTGCTTTAGGAAGGAAAATTCACAAAACTATGACATAAAAAAGCTTTTAAATAACAGCACCGAAATGGGAAAAATATTAAGCAATGGCAGAAACATAGCAAAGCTGCAACCAATGTGAATAGGGAAATATCGTCAACTGGTTTTTGCAATGGTTCTGAACAAAAACTACTGTTTTCCCCCTATGATCTCTATGGATCTAAGCAATTTTAATTGTGCCTCATTTGTTCCACATATATCCCAACCTTTTCACATCAACCTTTCAGTATATTTTGTATGTAAGAAAAATAATATATATTCCAAAGCATACTGTTGAATTAAAAGACAACCCGCAATAATCCTGATTAATGCATCTATGGAATTAGCCTTTAGAAATCCTTTCTAATTCTGGTATAGTCAGCTGCCATAGAAGATTAGCTCAATACTAAAAACAAATCAGTTGCTGGGGCTGTGCCTATAATCCACGTCAATAGAATTTAGAACACAGCAATATTCAATTGTAGCATAATAATTAGAAAACTTGCCACTACAGGCCTAGCATAGGAAAAGTACCCGGCAATGTTACATAAATCAAACAACACATATCTGAATTAGATCTGGGATAATAGACAAAAAACATTTATCTAGATGTCCTGCCTTTAGAGATATTTAAAATATAAACTCAAATGTGCTGAAAGAGGAGCTAGATCTTGGTTTGAAATCTGGTATAAATATTACACATTGGACATAAATACATTTTATGCATGCTCTGCTTTCCTTGTTCTGCATTAAGGATTTTATTAAGCTCTGCAGCAATGTTAGGTTATAACCAAGTTCTGTGAATTTTTTTTTCTTTGCTGTAAACTTGCCAGTGAATATATATATGTTATGAATGAAGAAAACTTTGAGCAAATAAAGGACTCTGACCAGAAGAGATACTATAATCCAGGAGGCCAACTTGTTACTGCAACTTTGTCTCATTTGCTATATTATTTTAATGATTAAAATGAGGCTTCATTTCTGTAATATCAGAGGTGCAAAGACATTAGAAGGGGACTGCCAGCCAACAATTACAACCTTATTGTTAAACTACCCAATATTTTCAGCAAATCCTAACATTGCTCTAACCTTTTTGACAGATTCCAGAACAATATCAGGCGCTACATATCATACATGGCCACTCTAAACCAGGGATATGCAATCAGTAGCATTTTAAAGTGTGAGAATGACAAATCCCAACATTACCATGAGATCAGTCAGAAGAAGACAGTCAAGGAATGCTGGGAGCTTAATCTTAAATATCTAGAGGGTTACTGGTTGCACATCCATGCTCTAAAACAAGTTCACAGTTTCTTTCTTTACACAATTAGGCCTAAACTGCCCACAGACATATGGGGGTACAGTGTCCGTTGTAGGACATCATCAGGTCTCATCTGGTGTCAGGTATCAGGTGTGTCGGGTATCGGTTCATCAGGTATCGGGTATCAGGGGTCAAGTATCAGGTATCATGTTTCAAGGTGTCAGTGTATCAGGTGTCGGTTGGTCAGGTATCGGGCATCAGATGTCAGGTATCATATTTGGGCATTAAGCTGGCCATACACTAAGCAATCTTTAAATAGATAGACATTAGACAGATTAGCAAATGTGCACTAGCTTTGGGCAATAACATTAATAGTTTTTTTAATAGAGGTGGACATATCCTTAACAACAGTAAGTGAAGACAAATGTGTGGTAGGAGTATGTACATGTGTCGTGTGAAGGGTTGGAGGTATTATGCTTGCATTTACTCACCATGAAAGTAATTGTTTTGATCACATGACCCTTAAACCTTGAAATATCCATATAGAGGATTGTACCTATATGTAAAAAAATATCCTGATATTTGCCGATAATGCAGTAACGCTTCCACCGATTCCTAGCTAGCTAATATAGGAAGAACAGTAATTTAGCTTTTTTAAGCCCAAATTAAATATATATATATATATACATAATGTATTAGTATTGTAAGAAAACACCGCCACTCCAAAGTTGCTTAATCAGATTCTATTTATTGGCTGAACTGCATGCCGGGCAACGTTTCAGGAACCATCTGTCCCCTTTATCAAGCCACAGTTCCACAGCCATTCATATAAGACAACAAAAATATAGTGGAAAACATTCCAAAGTCACATGATATATAACACTCCCAATGCCCACCCACTAATACTCATAATTAAGTGTTTACAATAATCAACATTAATCATACAAAGGTCTCAACGGGAGAATGGATAGCAGAAGACGTTGAGGAGGGCACAAAGACCCACTAAATACTAATATATATCCATATCCAAATGCATGTGTATACATCATAACTGTTGATACATAAATATCATTATATGGTCATTAGCCAAAGGAACATAATATAGGGTCCTTTGGCTAATGACCCGCTGAGCACCTGCACCTACAACCAGTTACTTTCAAGAAGGAGGAGTGCGGTATTATCTTCTATCATATTATAAAGCTTGCTTACCTGCCACTCCCAGTTGTGATTGTCCTACACCCCAATACTGCCGGGTCCGGTGTTGTGGATGGATCGGGCAAGTTTCTCATACTCGGAGGAGGAGACGCGGCGCATTATGGGTAATCTCACGGGATGCGAGACTTCCGGTTGCGCCGCCCGGAACTTCATGGAAGAGACAGCGGGAGCATGCTGATGAGGAGATGCAGGATCTAGATTACAGCATTGACTCTGGCAGAATACTATAAACAGAAGAGGATCTGAGAGGGCTCCGTATTCCCCTGAAGCCGACATTGTTTTCAGAGAATGAGGAGTTCAAGCAAAAGTATGTACCAATACTTAACAAATGCTCTAGGGATATCATGACACTTAAAGGGCAACTCCAACCTCATAAGAAAACATCTTTAGAAAGAATGGCCTCTTTAAAATATGTTGATATATCAAGTTTGTCCTATGAATTCATTACTGTATGCTGCTATGCTTCGGAGGCCTCATGGAAACTGAGCCATTTAGAAACCTGTACTGAGCCTGTACTGAGCCTGGGCATGCTCAGAAGAGGCAGATAGGGGATAACATTCAGTCATTGGCGTGATGTCAACTGTCAAATCCATAACTGACAATTGCTAACTGGAAGAACCAGGAAGCAGAAAAAGGGCATTGTGCAGGATTTCAGGTTAAGCTTATATATTTCACATTTCAAAATATTACCGTTAGGTTTTGGGGGTGATTTACCGGTATGTAAGTTTTTAATTGGGGCTGGACTTGCCTTAATATTGAATTTCTCACTAAGGAAATATCCTCCATTGATAGTAAGCTTGCACAGTTGATGCCCAGAGTTAACAAGATCATTATCTACTGCAGACTTGATTCCCTTAAAGGGGAGTTGGATGCTTAATTGGAGGAATCGAAAAGGTTGGGGAGGAAATTAAAAAGAAGAAATTTACAAGGGATCTTATTGATTATGAACGAGGGATTGTTTACAATTGGTCACAGCCCGTATCGCCTTAATAGATCTGCTAGACCCGAGCTCGGTCCCTAGAAAACACCAGGGGGACAGGAGGGTGAACGGGGCAATAAACAATGTTGATTTTTTGTCGCAAGGCGGAAAACTTAAGACACGAGAGGCGGTTGGGGCGGAGCGGGGGCGGCAACGGCAAAACGCAGAGGATGACCCGAGCAAGGCTCAAACAACAACAGGACTAGTAGTAATTAATCTCTCTCAACGATTAATTAATCTCTCTTGACTGCGACAGAAACAACAACTGTTGAATAAGGGATGGGTTTTTGTGTCTTAGGTTTAAACAGCACTTTGCCTCTAAACACATGAGGGAAGAGACGTATGATTGGGGACTGTGGGTTTGAAACCTCAGGAAACCCGTTAATCTTACAAAAGAAATGCAAGTTTGTCCCACCCACCACTAACCCGATATAACTATGTGGGGGGAGTAAAAAGGGAAAATTTCAGCACTACATCACTAATAAGGAGGCTATCCGCGCTTCGATCTATTAAGCCATGACAAATTTTGCCACTAGATCAGTTAAAATCATATCCAGATATCACAATCAAACCGTCCGATAAGGGGGGGCGATCGTGGGTATGGATACTGAGTACTACATAGGGAGATCTTTGCGCAACTAGAGACATTATCATTATTACTAAACTTAATGGGGACCCGGTTTGGGATATCTCCAGAGCTATTGATACATTTTTGTGCGAATTTGTAAATAAAGGGGTGATACATATGTCATTAAAAGGACACATAATGGTGTGTCTAATCCGGTACTCCAGTCCTTATACCCTGCCCAAGGTGCCCAAAAACCTGTCCGGCCTCCAGGGCGTCCCATTGTGGCGGGCATATACTCTGTGTTCTGCCCTCTGGCCGTCCTTCAAACAGGGTTCTTGCACCCTTGGTACAGGAGGGACTGTCTATCTCTGTGATACCAGGATTTTCTCAATAAGTTGGCTAATGTGAAGGTTTGCTACCAATGAGCCTATTTGATGGGCTACATTAGATGTGGGTAGCTTATATACTCTATACCCCACCACAAGGGGATTGCTGATATCAAGCAATTGCGTGGTTACAGATGGGGTCCAATGTCGCCCTGTCATATGCCAACACCTTCATGCTTCGGCAGGCAGGAGGTGGATCTCGTTATGTGCTTCCAATTTTTTCCAGACACTGCTGTGCCTGGTGGAGGTTACATAGACGATGTTTGTGCTTGTGGCGAGGCGACATTGCGATGCTCATGGAGTTCCATTCATATATTAAATACATTGCATCCTAATAGTCAATATACTCTAGAATGTAGTACAGAACGCATTTCCTTTATAGATGTCATGCGTGGTACAAGAAGCGGGTGTGTTTCAAAAGGAGGACTCTAAACCACTGAGCGTAACCAACACTTAAGTATACCCAGTTTCCATCCGGTAAAAGAAATATTAAATCATTACCTATTAGTAATTTGGGAGAGTGACTAAAATTGTTTCCCACCCAGTACGAAGGTCTCAACAGATGGCTGACATGTATCTCAAATTCAGACAGAGGGGGTATCCCCCTAAAATTCTGAACCAGGCATTAACCAAGGCATGCAAAGATAGATCGATCGCCCTAAGACTAGGGAGATGCGGATCCCTTTGTTACTCAATACTCTCTTCAAGTCCAGTGATTAACAGCTGTGTAAAGAGCAACTGGGATTACTTAAGGAAGGTTTTCCCTACTGTTGGGGATTGTCTGTACCCCCTCTTATCTCTTACAAGAGGGGGAAATCACTGGATAATCATTTGGTGGGCTCAAGACATCCGGATGGACCAAAAAATGGGTATAGACACCCATGGTATGTTTCCTTGTACGAGTTGCAAACAGTGCCACCATGTGATCAAAACAAAAGAATTTGTACATCCCCATACTAAGAAGGTTTTCCTTTAAGAGGATACTTTAATTGAATTCCAAAATGTTATTATGCGTTAATTTGTTTGTGACAAGATTTACATTGGTGGGAGACTGACCCAGCCGATAAAAAAAGGATTTCTCAACATAAATCTAGCATCAAACTCCACAATTCTAAATTACCAGTATCTGTCCATTTTCACGAGGTTGAACATAAAGAATCTGATCTACGGTTCTTGGTTCTGGAATGTGTGTCCAGACCAAGACGCGGGGGTTGATAAGGGAAAACTCATGTTGAGGAACACAACGTGGCAACGTTTCGGCCCTGTGCTTGGGGCCTTTATCAAGCCATGGGGGCCTGATAAAGGCCCAAAAGCACAGGGCCGAAAGTTTGCCACGTTTGTGTGTGAATAAATTTCATTGAAATTCCTAGGAGTGCTCGTATATCTCTCTTTTATATGTCTATTTCTAATCAACAGGAGGCACCCAGGTGATTTACCCTTACAAGGTTTGAGTGCCACCCACCCTGGTTGTGTATATATATATATATATATATAATACATAATAACAGTATATATAAAATAAAGTAATGAAAATAGAACCTATATGGATGTAACAATCTGCACATGTCCTTAAATGTACAGAAAAAACATTCTTTGTGTCATTCCTCATGTTTCAGGTTTTATGTATCATTCATAGGTATCAAATTCAGTCTCATAAGGAGATCAAATAAGAGTACGTCATTCATTCAGGTAAACAGAGTTGGGCGTCATTCAATAGGTAAACAGAGCCGGGGGCATTCATCAGGTAACAGAGTCGGGCGTCATCATAGGTAACGTAGGTGTCATTAATCAGGTGTCAGATCAGCACTCAGATTACATTACTGCTGGACTGTTATCCAATAGATGTAGACTGTTGTACACGTGGAGTAGTTATACTCACATGTAAAAAGTACACAGTAGGTAGAGTCGCACGTCCGACCTTGAAGGAACGAATTAGAGAAACACTGAAAAACATTTTGAAGTGTTGTTTGATAAGAAAACTTTTTCTGCTTGGGTTAAGCGACTATCTTTATGTTTTATTTGGGAGATTTGTTACTGTTGGTGGTGGGATCCCTCGTTGTCAAGTTTCAGGGAGTCAAACCCTAATAAAAAGACATCTTAGAGGTGCTCCAAAATGCAGAAATTCCGCGAATTTACAAGAATTTCTCGTTTTTTTTCGAAATTACGAGGACCTCCGTTTTTCGAAAATACGGAGATCCTCGTAATTATGAAAATTTTTGGAAAAAAAAAAATCTGCAGTTCGGAAGGCGGAAAATCCGGAATAATCCGCCATTCGCGGACGGGATAAATCCGCGGCGGATCCGGGTTCGGGTCCGCGAACTGGCCATCTCTAATTATACATAGTCATGTGTCTCAATATAGGAACTACCCTCATCCAACTAGATACGAAATGTGAAACATTAGAAAGAGATACAAGTACATCTATATATGATACATTAGTAATCAACATTGTTATTTCTCAGTTATAGTATAGTATTTGAGGTTGAATAAAGACATATGTCCATCCAGTCCGACCCATCTAGCAATATCCTCATTTACTGCCCAACTGTTGATCCAGAGGAAGGCAAAAAAAACCCCACCAAATCCATGAATTTCAGGAAATCCAGGAAAAAAACTGGTTACTTCTTATAATGTCAGTCCTTGAAACATACTCTAGAACATGTTCCCTTATTAAACTTTCCAGTATCTTCCCCACCACTGAAGTTAAACTGTAGGCCTAGAATTACCCGTCTCTGACCAACTACCCTTTTTGAATATTGGAATAACATCAGCCTTTTTTCAATTCAGAGGCACACCTCGGGACATGAGGGAATCTGCAAAAATAAGAAACAATGGCCTAGATAAAACTGAACTTAGCTCCCTAAGGACCCGAGGATGTATTTTATCCGGTCCAGGAGATTTATTAATATAAACCTTATTTAGTCCTTTCTGTACCATAGCCTTGGTTATCCAAAGTCTCTATGAGAGACTCTGTACTTGGATCTTCTATAGTGTATACAGAGGGCAAAAAATATTCAAGACATTTACTTTATTGCCTTCCTCCGTAAATAACTTATCCTCATTAATTAATGGTGCCACATTCATCTTCTTACTATTAATATACTAAAAAAATTTAGGCTTAGTGATGCTTTTTTCAGCTATCCTAACTTCATTATTAATTTTAGCTAGTTTGATTGCTTTCTTACACTCCTTGTAACAGTTTTTATAATCCCTAAAGGCCCTTTGCATTCCCTCGGCCTTAAAGGTTTTAAATGCCTTTTTCTTCCTTTCCATTTGCCTCTTTACATCAGAATTCAGTCACATGGGCGCGGATTTATTTTTTTTTTACATTTATTTCCCAAGGGTATAAATTAAGATGTGAATTGGCTTAAAATCCCCTTAAACACAGTCCACTTCTGTTCAGTTTCTTTACCTGATAATACATTATCCCAGTTGACATTCTGAAGAGCTACTGGGAAAATTTGCCTTCCTGAAATTAAATGTCTTTGTTAACCCATCGCACTTTCCCTTTTGATAACATAGTCCAAACGACACTATTTCATGGTCACTATTCCCTAAGCCTCCAGTTACCTTTATATCTATAATGCGCTCCCCATTGTTAGATATTACCAGATCCAACAGAGCCCTTTTTCTAGTAGGAACTTCAACCACCTGTGAAGAAAATTATCCTGCAGCAAATTCAGGAACTCATCGCCTTTTTCTGTGATGCAGTTCCACTACACAAATTAATGTCAGGGTAATTAAAGTCCCCCATAATGAGCACACTCCCCAAACTTCCAGCCCTTGCCAACTGCATATGAAGCTGACTCCTTTCCTCTCGGCTAGCATTTGGCGGCTTATAGCAGACACCAACAATGACATCCACCATATTGCTCCCCTTTAATCCCATCGCCAGGTATCTCTTCTTTTAAATTTGGCTTAAATTCTTTTTTAACATAAACACATATTCTTCCCCTTTCCTTTTTTCTCTTCCTGCCAAACAAGGCGTATCCTTCTAATTTACAGCCCAGTTTGAAACTGTTCAACCACGTTTTACTATACCTATTACATCATACTTTTCATTCAACACCATCATTCCAATTCACCCATTTGTCAGCCAGGCTTCTCGCATTTGCAGACATACTTTAGATTACGAACCTGTAATGTATTTATACACTTTAATACACATGCCTCCCTACCCCTATGCTAGCCCCACCCCCCTTTACACCCACCACTGGCCTATATACACCCTGCTTTCCTCCTGGGCTATCTATCCCAGTGAGACTACAATACCTCCCACCCTCCCAAACCTAGTTTTTTAACTCTCCTCCAACCCTCTAGCCATCTTCTCTCCTAAAACAGCTGCACCGCCATCAGTTAGGTGCAACCCATCCCTACTAAAGAGCCTGTAGCCGACTGCAAAGTCTGCCCAGTTCCCTATAAACCTAAACTCTTCTTACTTACTACACCCTCTTAGCCACGCATTAATACTACTCCTCCAGGGTAGTATTTCTGAAAACACTACCCTGGAGGTCCTTGCTTTTAACTTGGCCCCTGGCTCTCGGAAATCATGTTTAAGGGTCCTCTAAATTTGTCATTGGCACCAATGTGAACCAAGACCGCTGGGTCAAACCTGGCCCCACCCAATAATCTGTCTTCACGATCCACCACATGCAGAACCCTAGCACCAGACAAGCAACGCACAGTTCAGCATGTAGGGTCTTGGCAGCAGATTACCCTATCTACCTTCCTTATAATGGAGTCCCCTACCACTACCACCTGCCTAGCATTCCTAATCCTTCGTTCCTCCTCCCTTGTATCAGAGATGGCAGTCCCCTGGGTGCTCAAGGGACTAGCCCTCTCCATACCTGCTAATTCTAAGCTGTCCTCCTCCACTTCATCACCTAAGGCGGCAAATCGGTTGGGATGGGAATCTGGGAAGAAGCAACCCTACCCTTCCGTCCCCCACTTCCCCTAGTAACCCTAACAAAACTACCTCCCCCCTCAACCTTCCCTGTCCCACTTCCACCCACTTCTATACTGGCCCCAGCCAGTGCCAGCTGTCCCCCCAGATTTCCCCTGCAGTGCTTCAAGCTGTCCCCTCTCCACCTCAGCTTCCAAACGGGCAACCCACTCACACCTGACACAGACATAGGTAACTATTCCTTTTAAATACAAACAGAAAAAAACTTGTTCTTACCACCAATATATTCATGAAAGGAACAAAGCAAAAGAAAGAAAGGGGAAAATAGAGTAGAGAAGGGAGAAAACTGGATATTAAAAGTATGGCTCAAAATGTATAAATATGGGATGGTAGATAGAAGATATCCAGATAGAACTAGTGGAACTGCATGCAGTAACTGCTTATTCTCTGACTCCACGCTGACTCTAACCTGTGCCATCCTGGCTCACCCCATAGCTGTGTCCACCCTGTTGGTTTAGAAGGTTCTTATTATTCCTTACATACACAATTGTGTGCAACACTCTGCTACAGAGTTTCATTTTAGAAAAAAAAACACTTTCTTTCACCCCATGGTGCAATGTGATCAGACTTCTGATGTGTAAAGGAAGTAATAGGATTGCTTTGGCACAAGCATGCGCTATTATTTTACCATTTTGAGGAACATGTTTGTTTTGTAGTTTCATAAAGCTTGGCCTTCCCTGCATTAGGATTCCCCCTAAATAAAATAAAAATTAGAGAATATAGATATTTAATCATCTCTAAAGGACACCTTACACATGCTACTGTCCATTGGAATCTGTCAGTAATATGCACACTTAAACTCATTTGACGTCAACTCCCACGTTATGGGATTGGTTGGCCGGGTAAGCATATTCGTCACAATGGCATTCGTTACCTCTTTGTATCTGTTTGAACTTTTCTTATATCAGGTAAATTTGCTTGATATCGGCAGGGTGTATGGGCACTTTGAATCTAACATACCACCCACATTGTTTATCGAAATACAGTTTTTAAAAAAAAACAATAAAAAAAAAAGATGGAAGTGGCAGAGAGAAAAACATTCTTGGAATATTACTTGATGGGAGGAAAATTGTGATAACACAAAAAATGAAATCATCTTGCTAGTATAATAATGAACATCTGTTGCTTCTGTGAACAGAGGATACTGCTGAAATTACGGAGACCTATAAATGATACAGATTCTTTCTTCTGCAGCCAGTAAAACTGCAAGTAACAACAAACAAATTACAGGGAAGTAGTTTAGATAATTACTGTCCAACCAAGAAAATCTTTGGTAGACTATTAATTATAGCATTTTTTTATAACAACATAGAACGTGGCACAGTTGCAGCTGCAGTTTTATACACTTTAAGAAATCTAGCAACAGCAATGAACCTCCCTTAATCCCAAAAATGTAATATTATTAACACACTTGGTAGCCCTTAAAATAAACAATTTGTCACAGAACGAATTGCAGAGCTGTCTTTGACTACCCAAAAAGATCATATGACAGCTTTAGGAAATGTATTATATCGATCTATCCATTTATTCTATCTTGCTTTAGAAGTCTATTTTACCTATCTGCATTGCAGCTTCCACCTTTGTTTTTCAAGCGATATTGAGGTAATTATTAATGGGTATGCTTTCTTGCTTGATCAGTCAAAGGCTAGGGTCACACAACAAGCCAAATCATATCTGAATCTGGTCATTTTGAATTAGATTTTCAAAATGTGGTCTATGTAGTCTAAAGGCCTGATAAACAGTCTGAAGAAAAAAATCAGACGAGGAAAATTTGTTGCATTTTTTCTTTAGGTCACAATATGGTAAAGTGTGATGCAGTAAAAACAACGCAAACAGTAGATTTTCCAGTACCAAACAGGCTATATCCCACAGGCAAGTCCCTCACATCACATTCCCACATTATACCAGATCCTCACGATAGTTTTAGCCACCATTATTTCCAACAAATTTGCTAGTAAATATTTGTATTTCTTTAACATTAAGTGCCGATCCTGTGGACATTAACTGCAATATAGCCTAAAAAAGCAGGATTAAATAATCATTTAGAATCTTCCATGTTCACTATAATGTTCCCTTTCTGTAAAGAAATCAACATCCAGTGACATTGCTTTATGTTCTTGTGTGCATGCAAGTCACTTTAGGGCCACTAACTAGTCATACTGAAATTGGATATTAGTCTCATTTAATAATAGTGTGAACAGGCATTGGAATGAACCATTAAGGAGTGTAGTGCGAACCTAGCCTTAGTGTTTGGAGTTAATTAGGGGTTGTCCAATTGAATTTAATTAAGTACATGAAACATTTTGACATGATTTATGAAAGTATAACTGTTATTTGTGGAAGCATTGATAAGCAACTTTTTGGATGCTAACAAAAGAGGATATGTTATTTGACTACAGAGAAGGACTGGGTCAGTAGGTACAGGGTCAATTACCCTTGTGACACTATTTGCTACACTGATTTTGCCATAGTTGCTGGTGTGATGTCATGTCACATGGCCGCACAAAATTTGACATGCCTGCCAATGGTCCTAATAATTTATTTGGCTGCTCCTCTGCACCTTGGTGCTCCCCAATGTAGCATACAGTAAGATTCCTTCACTTGCTTACACTATATGGGGCTCTGAGATTCAAACTCCTAACTGCTAACAGTTGATCCAGTGATAGGCAAGAAAGAAAAACAGAGTATGAAGGGGGGGGGGGGGATCCTTTATGACTTCAAGTGTTAATCGAAAATATCCCTGTATTAACTCTATGTATCAATTACAGTTTTTTTTTTAACTATCTAACGAACTTGCCATCACCACATCCAATGGAAGACCGTTCCAAAGTTTTACTATTCTCATAGTGAAAAAACCCTTCCAAACTTGAAGACTAAACGTCTTTGCTTCCAGTCTTAAGGGATGTCCATGTGTCCTCTGACATGTTCTATTGGGAGAACCATGGCCCATTAATGTATTTATACACAGTGTTCCTATCTCCATGTCTTTTCTTTAAATGTAGCAATTCATATTCATATTCCAGCTCCCCCAGTCCCCTTAATATTTTAGTTTTCCTTCTCTAAACCCTTTCCATTTCCAAGATGGGCTTTTTATACAAAGGTTTCCAAAACTGCACTGCATATTCCAAATGAGGTGTTACCAGTGCTTTGTAATAAGGGGTATAGATAAATATATTTTTAAATATTTTGTATGCATGAATAAAAGCACAAAATGTTAATTTTTTGTAGTTTTGTTAATACTACAATGTGTTTGCCCCCTAGTCCTCCCCCTGTGGACCTAGCAGTTAATGAGTTACAATATATGTTGATGCAAGTATACTCTAAACCACTGTATTCAGCTGATAAAGGACATTTTGTTCAACAGACCTAATGATTATAAAACTTTCAGAAATGTTGGAGATCAATATGAATGCCCCCATTTGTTGGATGCTTTAGGGGTAAATAACTTAATAAGTTACATAGAGGACATAACCTGTCTTCTCTGTTCATACAGGTGACAGTGCTGGTGATGGAGAGCTGGACCTTAATGGAATTGACGACAATGAAATAGACAGGGTAAGTAAAAATCTTACTTTATAAACGTATTTCATTAAGTGATGGTACATTATTTTTCTGAGTCCAACGTTTTAAACATAAAACCAGTTAATTAAATGGCATGTCCATAATTACTCCCCAAAACCCAGACCTCGCTAGGTTTAAAATGCTCTCTTTGACTTATAAGTATGCTTATCAGGACTTGTTCCCTTGACTCTCTGCTACTACTGCTCCGTTCTTGACTTGGGGTGATTCATCTAGCATAACAATTTTGTCTGCTTATGTTCAAACAGATTTGTTTTATTTTTGTAAGTGACTGGGTACACCTGAGGTGTCCAAGATAGCTATTAGAGGGCCCATGGTCTCTAACAGTTATTCGCTAGCAGTGGAAGAAGACCATTTCAGAAACCCAGGGTCCTTATAATGATTCTCTTAGGTTCTATTGCAGGGACAATCTGAGCTGGGTATAGATTGTATATGCATATAGCGATGACCGTATTCATCTTGGGAAAATAAGAGTAACACAGAGAAGTGCTGTAATCAACTGGCTGTTGTCCATAGGGAAAGGCATGGCTCCATCAGCAAATGCACTTGTTTGTCAGAGTTACTGTATCAAGCAATCCCAAAGTCCCAGTATTTTACTGTTGCTTTATTGAAAAGTCAGCATATTTGACTGTTTAAAGTGTACGTCCACCTAAGAAAACTACTTTTGGGGTTTCAGTCTTATTGAAGAACAGGAGGTAAAGTAGCTATGTCTTACCTCTCGTTCTTCAATAAAATCCGTAGGAGCCAGGAGCGAAGGTAAGAAACCTACACGGCCTCATGCTCCTCTGCCACTTCCTCTGACAGGTACCGACTGACTTTGTACTCTATGTGCATGTGCAGCTGATATGGGCATAGTGTATAAAGTCTGTTGGGGCCTGTCAGAAGATCAGCAGAGGAGCGTGAGACCGGGTAAGTTTATTACTTTCGTTTCTGGCTCCTGCAGGTTTTATTGAAGAATGGGAGGTAAGACACAGCTCCTTTACCTCCCGTTCTTCAATAAAACTGAAACCCCAGAAGTAGTTTTCTTAGTTGGACATACCCTTTAAGGGCATGTCCACCCCCATGACTATAATTTAACCCACTACTGGCCCCACTCTGTAGTGTAATAAAATCCTTACCTTATATCCCAGCTCCAAAAGGTTCTCCTGAAATGTTTCCCCGAAGTCCAAAAAACTGTCCACTAGGAGCCTAGCAGAGTCCATATAGGACTCTGCCTCCTGTCTCTCCTCTGGGAGAATTTGAACATGCTCAGTGCAGCCCCCCTCTCCCTCCTGTTTTGGTCTCCCTCCCCCTAGCACAAAACCCTTTGGATATATTGTAGGGCTTCCTCCCCCAGCCCCAACCTCATTATTATTATCTCTAGAAACTCCCCCGATCTTTACTTACTTCCCTCTATCCTCCGCCGTTCTGAACTACTGGCAGCCACGTCCGTGATTGGCTGCCTCTCAGCCAATCACGGACGCAGCTGCTGGTCTAGCCCTCTGCTTGCAGTTTCATGCAAGCAGAGGGCCAGGACAGTGCGGCGGAGAATAGAGGGAAGGTAAGTTAAGATCAGGGGAGTTTCTGAACACAATAATAATGCGGTTGGGGCTGGGGGGGGAAGCCCTACAACATATCAAATATGTTTTAAAAGGGTGGACATGCCCTATAAGGTAGCTCATAAAATAGGAACAAGGTTTAGAACTTTAAGATCCATCTACTGGTATACTGAATTTTCACTGCTCATCTGGTCTTTACTTTTCATATGTTAATAAGTTATTAGTGTGGCACTGTCAGAAGAAAGACGTTTGGTACATAAAATACTTTTATAGCCACATAGACTTGAATGTTTGGAGTTGACAGTCCTGCATTCCATTTTTTATCATTGGATAGTTAACATACAATTCACTTTCATTAACATGCACATTTGTTTCTTTGAACCAAACTACTGTTGTTAATTGCCTTTTGATAAGAGCTAGTAATTTTGTATTTGCCTTATATTAAAGGAAAGCATAATAGATGTTGAGTCATGTTATTACTGCTTTTATTGCTTCTAGCAATGTATGATAACAGAGCAGACCTCTACTCCACACAGTACGAAATGAAAAGACAAAATATGTGATCTTTGTACTTTTCAAACGTGTATTCATCATGTTGTTTTGAAAAGCTGATTTGAATGTGTGCTGGTTTGCTATGGAAGGTTCAATAGCCTTAGACTCCCAGAGATGCCTTTCTTCTGTCTTTTTTAGTACATTCTCAATGAGAAGGAAGCAGAAATAAAGAAAGAGATATGGATGAAAGAGAATGCAGACTACCTTAAAGAACAAAAGGGTAAGCAGTCATTTACAACTCAAGTTTGTCCTGCCTGGCTTGTCAAGGAAAATGACATGATCTAAGATGCTGTCACTTATGTCTGGTCGCTGTCTCTTTCTTTTAGAAAAGGAAGAGCGCATAGCAAAAGAAAAGGAGCTTGGTATTTATAAAGAACAAAAGGTACACCATTTCATATAAAACATACTTAAAAGTGGCTAAATACTGTATTTATAATAATTTATCTGTGTAATCTTGACAAGCCTTTTATGGATGATATTTTTATTAGGTTTTTCTTATGATTTCAATTCCTTTTTACTGATTTTTTAAACATGCATTGACAGCCATCATCATAATTGGCAATTTTACTATGAAAACATTTAAAGGGACAGTAATAATTAAATTTGTTTTGACAGCTAAAACTTTTCTTTTTTTAAAAAAAATGTAAGTAAACAGGAAACTCCAAATTCAGAAAGCAGGCAGATTTAATTCTCTTCCCCATAATTACATGATACATAGGTCAATTAGTGACAGAGAATAGAACCTACTCCTTATACAAAGCATCTGAACTAGGAACAACATAATGTTGTTGTTGCTGAACTTTTTAACATTTTGGGGCCATTTCTGAATATTAAATTTATGCAAGCATTTTAGATTTCAATTACAATAAATCAAAATTGTGAAGCATCAGGGGCAGCACTTTAATTTTCCATTACCATGAATTAAGATGGGTGAGAGACGGGATAGTGTTGTGCCAGGATACCAGAGGAAGAAATATGGGATAAAATATGGATTATGTGCTGCTACTGCAGTAGACCACATCCCTATTTTTTAGTTAGTTTTCCAATAACTTTGGTTTAGACCCTTAAGTGTAGGATTTACTTCATACTGAACTCCCTTTGTTTTTTATTTTACAGATATTGGCCTTCAATCCATTGAAAAATATATTTACCCAGCAATAGCCAGTTTGGCATTATACAAAAGTTTCTCGCATTCTTATAGAAACAGTGTCTTTTTCATGAAGTGTCATTACACAAATAGTGGGATTAGCATCTTCAGAGCAATAAGCAAATGATTCCGTTTTATTTTTAAAGTTAATTTATTGTCTTGCCTTTGAAGGCATAAATTCGAGTATACTGACCCAGAGAACAACTGAACTTCAAAAGACACGAGGTCAGAATAATTATAAGTGAAAATAAGAGCAGATAAAATGATGCGGGTTCACCACACTTTAGGCCACACAGTCATATTAAATCATTTTATCTTTTTTTAGGTCTCCCATTATTAAAAGACCTGGCTACTTTAACACGCTTTGCAAATATAGCTAATGATTTTTTTAAATTGCCCTCTTGAAAAAAAATATTTTTTGAAAACATATTCTCATTAAGTTCAAGGCACAAACTTAGGGCTAGGTCACTTAAGTGCGTTGTTATTGCGATTTGATCGCATGCCATTGTATCACAACGTTGATGGCCACACTGTGTGCTGCAATCCGTTTTTGTGAAAACCTTTTTTTGTAACTCGCAAGAGCTCTTATTTCAGTTTATTGCAGAAATTGTAGGGTCCACGACGCACGATGTGTATGGGCACTTTGTTGGCCGAAATGGCCATTCGGTTGAGGAAGCTTTAGACCTGGTAAATACAGGTTAACTTTTTAAAAGTAGTACACACAGGGCACCTACTAGCTGTCCATTTCTTTCTCGGCCACCTCTCCACAAAATGTACAATATCTCAAAACAGAAAATAGCAAGGGTGTCCAGTCGTTTTTTCATAGGGGTATTCCCAATTTATTAGTGCACAATAAAAATACACGTTTCGGCCACACAGCCTTTATCAAGTGTTGCAGAGTCATGTTGGTAGCCATCTTTTATAGGCATTAGTGCTATCTATTACATCATCATTACACATGTCAAATTTTCAAAGTGCTCCCCCAGTGGTATCTTCCAAAACCACACAACCCTTCACCATTTTCACACTTGGCAGCACTTAGTCAACTTTTTACCGATTTCTGGCCCACCAGATCTACTAATTGATATGTCAATAATTGGTGATTGGAATTAAAGGGACAAGGCTAGTGTTTTTGCATGACCAGTCATGTGACCTAACAAACACTGCACATTCGGTCATGGTTTACCAACATGTTTAAACTTTTTGAATTTAATCTGTCTGAAATGTTTTGTAGTGTAAAAAAAATCACATTTGATTGTCTGTCTAATCTGACCAAAATATTGGCCAGGTTAGATTGGCTGGACCAAATTTTTGGCAATTAAGTATCATAAGGTACCAAGTGAACTTGTAAATGTGAATATAAAAGAGCAATGGTATACCAAAACATATAATTGCGTTTAGAAAACAAAGCAATTTTAATTATTTAATTCAGAATGTTTCTCCCTTACTATTTTTAATGCTTTTTAGCCAAAGAGACCTTCCAGGCGAAGGGCTCCTATCCAAGCCAGTACTGCTGGGGAGGCTATAGAGAAGATGCTGGAACAGAAGAAAATCTCCAGCAAAATTAACTATGATGTACTCCGAGACCTCAACAGTAAAGGGAGCAGTACTCCAAAGTCAGAAAAGAATGAGCTGGAGGACAGTATCACTATCAGCCAACTCTCCCACAGGAAATCTGCTGCCAGCAGAAGTCTGTCGGGCCCTATTAACAATGCTGGCAAAAGGTATAGTGTCTGTCCTCTCACATCAAACTCTGTGGGCAACCCTATGAATTCATATAGGCAGCATGTGCTCAAGTTTATTTATACTTAAAATAAGAACCACTTTAATTTATTTGCTTAGTTATGTACATAGAGTAACACATGCTGTAAGCTGCTGCTTTTGTAATATCTAGCAGAATATGTACATGACTTTGTCACGTGAACCTTTTTATTCCCAATGACACCATAGCAGTATTGTAATTTTTCTGCCCTTATCTGATTAGTTTCCACTTCATTGACATGACACTTAACGTGCAGCAGTGTTATTATGTTGATCGGTTCTGTAAGAGGCCATTTGACTTTGTAAAGAAAGCCTTGGTTTGATTTTCTGAAAGCTCAGCATTTCCTTTCTTGTTTTATACATTGACAAGGGATTAACACAAATTATTTGCTTAATAGTTTTCATAGGTTGGCGTTTATTAACTAGGACAAAGTGAAGACAACCAGGATGGTTAGGCTTGAGTTTGTTATCTAGCATGGTTTTGATGCAGTAGAAATTTGATGCCAAGCATAGTTTGTGTCTTAATGACGTATGGCTTCACATTTTATCTGAACCACCATTTGTCAGATCCTTTGTATTTTGTGTATTCTGTTTTTTTATCCTGATGTTGATAAGCTCCAAAATAGCAATAACTCACTTCCGTGCACTATATTTGGCACTGTAACACGTTTTCTTTTCCCTGCTCCTACTTATATTAACAGAAAGTATGTCATCAGAAAAAGCTTGTATTTGTTATTCTTTCCAATTTGTGTACTGTTATGAAAAATTACCTTTTAAACTTTAATTTAAAAAAAAAAAAAGGAAAGATGACTAATAGTTTGCATGAATTGTTTTTTAGATTTTTTTTAAAAATGGGCCTGTTTTTTTTGTTTTGTTTACTCACACTAGCTTACTTTTCACAGAGAAATTATAAGGTTCTCAAAGCATTTTTTTTTAATATTTAGGATGCCAATTGTTTAAACACATTTTAAATGAATGTCATTTGCAACAATTATTAGATGGTCATTCCAATGCCTGATTATCTAACAAGCTCTGTATGGGGGCAGGCTGCTGGGCAATATCCAAACATATGTTCTTTAATATGGAGAAGAGGTAGTGATTCAGAGACCTCCTATGGCATGTTGAAATAAAGGCCATCATTACACAACGTTAAGTGATCTGGCAGATTGAATGGGTCAGTACTATGAATGGCAGGAGGTATAAAGCTAGGTTCACACTGCAAAATGCACAGTGGTAAAAGGTATATTGTCTCACTGAGATTTGAGTCTTCGTCCACTAATTTATGGTTTCTACAGGTCTACAACTGTTTAATTCAACTATAGGACATTTTACAATAAATGAGTTCCAGAGAATCTTTACTTGCATGTATTGTGATTACTGGGAAATGTTTCTTAATATTGAATGAATATACAGTATAACATTTTCCTGAACTTAAGTTGCTGGAGTATCTGTTCTGGAAATATTAAGACATCCCTCCTGATCTTGGTGTTCTCCTCACTATTCTGGAGTTCTTTTTATAAGTAAGTTATGTACACACATCAGATAATTGTCATCCAAAATGACAGACAAAGACTTTTATTGTCAATCTAGCATGTGTATAAGCATCTGCTGTCACCATTTAGCAATCTGTCTTGCCCCTTCCCTCCCTATAGAACAGAAGAATATTTGAAAGACAACTAAGAAGATATTAAATGACAATTATACTTAGCTCAGCCCTGTTGCTCTTCTCATCTAGGTCAGTAGTGCCCAGGGTAAGGACCTAAACCATGAGGTCCTCAATCCTGAGTTTAGTCTGCATAATGTAAAGGGAGCTTTAATACTATCCATTACATCCCCACCTCACTCCACTTCCTGGTTCAGTCCTGACCAATAAGAAGACATGCTGTGCAAAAACACATCTTTCTATTGGTCTGGGACAAATAGGGGGTGGAATAAGGGGGGCAAGCAAAGGTACGTATTAAAACTCTGTTTGCATTATGCAGGCTAAATCCAGGGGTTAGGTCCTCAACATGGGTCCTTTCATTGGTAGAGAGTGGGCTGGGAAAGGTTTAGTTGTCCTTTAAGAAAAATTGTTAGATTGTAAGCTCTTCGAGGGAGGGATCTCATTCCTAATGTGTCAAGGCATTCTGCACTTATATTCATTTATCCATAATTTATATATATGTGTGTGTGTGCTTGTGTGTTCTTAACCGATGTATGAAATTTTATTTCATTTTTATTTATCTGTATATTTACTTGCCCTTATGCCCTTGTTTGTATACTCTGTATTTTATAATGTACAGAGCTGCGTACCCAAGTAGCGCTTTATAAATAAAATTATACATACATACATACAAGAAAAGAAAGTGATATCTGGAGAATATTAAATTTATAAACTAAAAGAAATAATAGATGGACAAAATTTTATCAGACCTATAAAATCACAGCATATCAGGTGGCTATGGAGTAAGGAAATGTGCCTTAAAAATTATGAATGTACTTAATGTACTTAACAAGGAAAAGAGGGAGACCACTGAGCTGTTTTAATACCGTATATACTCGAGTATAAGCCGAGGTTTTTAGGTTTAAAAATTAACCTAAAAACTTGACTCAGCTATATCGAGTCACAAGGAACTTACCTTCAATCCAGAGGCAGCTGCGAGTCCGGCCGGCAGTCCCAGTAGTTCTTCGCGGTTGCGCGATGACGTCATCACGCATGCTGGGGGGATACGTCATCGCGCAGCCGCGAAGCAGTATGGGAACGCCGCCGGACCGCGGCTGCTTCTGGATTGCAGAGAGAGGAAACTGAAGACCAGGTACGGGTAAGTGAGCTGGGGGGGGGACTGGGGGGAGAGGCGTGGGGGTACTGGGGGAGGCTGGGGGACAGTATGCCATGCAGACCCCATTACCTTTTACTATAGGTGGTTGGAAAGTACAACTCCCAGCAACCAAGCATGCTGGGAGTTGTAGTTTCCAAACATCTACAGTGGAAAGGTATTAGGGTGGGGGACAGTATGCCATACAGTAACCCCCAATCCTTTCTACTATAGGTGGTTGAAACTACAACTCCCAGCAACCAAGCATGCTGGGAGTTGTAGTTTCCAAACATCTACAGTGGAAAGTATTAGGGTTACTGTATACCCTCGGCTTATACTCGAGTCAATCATCTTTTCTAATTTTTGAGGCAAAAATGGGTGCCTCGGCTTATACTCGAGTCGGCTTATACTCGGTATATACGGTAATTTTTTCATGTTTTGAGAGATTTTATTCCAGTGACCATTTCAAAAGTCCATTGAAGCAAAACAATTTTATACTTTATTATTACTCTAACAAACATGTTTAAACAACCTGCATCCTTTGTATTGATTGAATAATGTATGTGTTGTAAAGGTAACCAGAATATTCACTGGCTACAACATGTTACATTTTACAAAAATGTAAAAAAAATATTTTCTAATTGTGAAGCATTACAAAATGAAGTCACAATTTCCTTCTGTACAGATCTTCAGTGAAAATTTAAATTAGGTCAACCTCAAACCTCCATTTATCTTATTATTCAAAAAAACTATTACTCTAAGGGGCCTCCCAAGTTTTGTTTTGCTTAGTTCTGTCTTATTGCTTTAGAGCTATCCAGCTACAAAGTGGTTAATGTATTTCAATCTCTGTTAATTTCGTCATCTGTTTTAAGAAACAACTCCCATAAGGGAGTTGGCCTCCTTGATATTTTCTTTTTATCAAGCTGTTAGACTCCTCTTGTCCCTTTCAGATCTATCAGAGCCGAGAGAAATAGAAACTCTCTAGAGTAAAGGAAACTGACTTGCCCTCCACTTTATTTTTTTTATAACAGCTTGGGTCAGAGAAAGTTAATTTGATTTATCATTAAAAAAAACTGTATTCCACTGTGAGAGTCTTGAAACGTTTGATGTTACAGACAGTAAAAAAACAAATCCCAGTGGCTGCAAAGTGATAAATAAGCAACACGAGATTCAGAGGACTGTAATTTAAATGGATTTAAAGGAGGTTTTCTCTTTGACTATTCCTAGGTCTTTTCATCTTATGCTTAATGTACATTTTGCCCAGAAAAGTAGTTGAATATTGCATTTTGTGCAATATTGTGTATAAAAGGAACAAAACGGTAGAATAAAAATGAACATTTCACTTAACAGTGTGTAGTAGACTTCAAGGCAAAATATATAAGTTCCCAGCATTCTATTGAATTTAGCATCTACCCATAAACGTTAATAATCTGCAATGTTTGAGCACTGTTGCTGGTCACTGATTTATTAAAACTTGGCTTTGCTCACATAAACTCAAAGATACAAAAATGATGTACTCACATAGAAATGTATTAAACACAAGCGTGGGAATATACAACATAAATATCCATATTTATCTAACAGAATCACATGTAGCATCACATGTACATGTGCAAAATATATCCTCATGTACATACCAACTTACCTGCTCTAAAATT
This sequence comes from Hymenochirus boettgeri, assembly GCA_019447015.1. NCBI lineage: Eukaryota > Metazoa > Chordata > Amphibia > Anura > Pipidae > Hymenochirus > Hymenochirus boettgeri. The sequence goes on along the minus strand of CM033476.1, from coordinate 262,404,714 downwards.
CAGCTACCTTACTAGAGGGGCAGTGTGCTGGCTTATTGCAGTATTTGAAATAAAGTGATCAATACCAACAAGTTTAAAGGGTAGCCTAGAAAAGGTGATTTTACAGTAGTTTCAACTGTACTACTGTTGTTTAAAATTATGGTGAAACATTCCAGGAGTTCCATTATTGCCATCAAATTTGACAATCTGAGCCTCCATGTACAGTGCTGTACCTATTTACACCCAATAATACATTTGAGCACAGTGAGATATTCATAAAAGGGCAAGTTAAAGTGCAAGCAGACCCTTCTTGCTGGACATGGATTTCTTGTGGCTGCAAAGCAATTTCGGAACACGTTACAAAGACATTCTTTCTGCTGTTTAAGGCTAGGTACACGCAGGTCAGTATTCAAGCCAAACCAAACAGCCCTTGCAATATTTTGGTTTATTGGAACAAAATATTGTTTGTAATTTTCACTTGGACAATAATTTTTCAGGTGATTTTTTAGATGATATAAAAAGAGTTCATTTAGCATTTGTCAACATTGCTTTGTCTGTGTATCCAGATGTTTTGTATGCCACTGTGCAAACCACACAGACAAACTTGTTTCTCTGCATTGAGCATTGCCTTATTATTTACATTTATCTCTGCACCTATTGGACTTTTCTTTTTTACTTCATAAGCACGAGTAACATTTCCACTGGTGTTCAATCCCATTCTAAATGATATTGAATGTTTATTGTATCTGGTATGTGCAGGTAGTCCTATGTAGGAACTTAAATGGTAAAGAGCATTTTAACATTTCAGTGTCATGTTTTAAGATAAAACAAACTATACATGTCTCATATCATGAAAGTTAGTAATGGCAATTTTCAATGTTTCTCACACAGTTATTTCTGATTCACCCAAAGGGGGCAATGGAATAAATTTCCCTATAGCAAGTGACCTGCACTTGTTCCCACTATTTAGTAATGGCTTTGCAACCATTATTGTATTGTGTAAATGTGAGCAGTAAGTTGCACTGCTTTAAAGCCACAATTGAAAATGCATTAATTTTTGTGCAAAAACGAGTGCAAAAATCATTGTTTAATGTATTGCATTGCTTGCATTTTGCTACTTCCCAAAATCTTTGGAAATGTCTCAGGCTATGCACTTATTTTTCCCCTTAGCACAGGATATTGAATTTCCCTGAAAGTTTTTTGTACCTGTTCTGTACTTTACCAAGAAGAGTATTATAATTATTTGTACTTTGTTGCAAGTATGTTCTAATAACAAAACTTTTTGGTATGCTGTTCTATGTCCATTTCTGCCTTAATTTTTTCCAGTAGCATTAACCCTTTCAAATCTTTAGAGATATCTTGGATTCTGGTAGTCTAGATGCCATCTAGTTATGCATTATACCAAGTTTGGCGCCATAAGGGTCAAACGTGTCTAGTGGGATATTGAAATATCTGGTTGAATGTGGTATAGGGAAATAGGAGTATTCTATTTATATCTTTAATTGTTTTAATATAATGCTAAACCCTTTCCCAAAAATATTAAAGTGATTGGCAGTCTTATAGTACTCTATACAACAAGGCCCGAGAAAGAAAGCATTTAGGGCATAGATTACATCTGGTATCAGAGGAGTGTGGTTATGGGGATATTAAAGGCTATGTATGTATCTATGAAACATTTTAAAATAGGTTTCCCTCCATCTCATTAATTACAGCTTTGCATATTGCAGCCTATCCTTTCAGAATTACTTATATTATATCAGATTCAGTCCCTGGACCATTTAAGAACATTTGTAGAAGTGAGTGATTTAACTAAACAGGGATTTGGAACTTGATCGAGCAAGTCACTACTTTAAAAGTTTGTTTCTTTGCTGTGTCCTATCCTTAGCCTTGTGAGTAGGCTAAGCCTTTGGGGTGTATGACATCTCCAGGATCCTCTTCTTTTGCAGTTCTCATTTTCTTGCCACAGCTTTCAGATAGTTACAGCGCCCTGGTGATCATTCCAACCCCACCACTCCTTGGCTGATTTAGTGTGTGCTACGTCTTTGTACTACCAATTGGTAAGCCTGTTGCTATCTTGCTTTACATAGTGTACTAAATTGTTTTTTTATACATGAAGGGGGGGCACAATTCTTGCTCAGAGTGCCATTTATTCAAAGGTTGGCTGTGGCTTTAAAGCTGGGTACTGATGAGAAGATTTTTGACAGTTGTTTTAGCTGGCACCCATGGCTACTTTTGCCCTTGCCAACAGCTTGCTAGTGGCAAATGGTTGACTGGGATGAAGAATAGTATGGTGTGTACCTAGCCTAACTCTTGCATACTAGTAGCTTTTGTAAACAATCTTTTTATTGTTTATCATTTAACAGGTATATAAACAAAATCTTTACAGAACAGCATATACTGAAGTTTCCAATAGAGCAGTCAGCTCTCCCAGCTCAGGAACAGCTGCAATTCTCTTTTAATTGGGCCTGCTGCAGTGGTAGCAGGACTGTGTATGTGCCCTGCTCCCCCTGTTGCCTGTCTACCTCTGACTGAGCTGGGTGGTGTCAGCTTCTAAGCTTACATTATGTAGGGAATTTAGAGGGTTGAAACTTTTTGAAAACATACTGGTTTGTATATCGGAAAAATACTTCTTTGAATAAATATATATGGTAATAAAGTTCTATTGATTTCTTCCATTTTTATTTGAGATATTTTAGTAATATCCACTTCTGTTACCTAATTGGAGCCTTAGTAATGAAAGAGTAATATAACGGATAATACGCTACCTACAGTGTAATATAAGGGTATTACGGCACCGAAGAGTTCCCTGAACATATTAAACACGAGGCCGTTAGGTGAAGTAATATCCTTATATTATTCTGTAGGTAGCGTATTATTCCATATAATTCATAAGGTCAAAAAAAGAAAAACCCAGCACAGGCACTCTGTCTCCTCCCTCACTGTCTCCCCCCTCCCTCTTTCCCCCTCTGTATTAGTAATGTAGATAACAAGCCCATCTTTGTACATACAAATAGTTAACTGCCATTTCTATCTCAAACTAAAAGAAGACAATAAACAAAGGCTCCCAACCTGTGCGGTTCCGGTTCGTTACACTGACTGACTGAATTACTGTGCTGATAAGGAGGAGTGAGTGCATTCCTGTGAGTCATAATTGACTTGGCCCTCGCTCCTCATCAGCACAGTAATTCAGTCAGTCAGTTAGTGTACAGAAACGGGCTTGTTATTTACATTACTAAGACAGGCAGAGAGAGAAATGGGGAGGGGCAGTGGAATACAGGAAGTCACTCGGTGACATCACTGAGTGACTGTAATATAGATTCTCACCACTGCACCTCCCCATTGAAATGCCAGAGCCTTATGTATTATATTTGTATTATTCTACTGCACCAAAATAACTTAGCAATGTAATGAATGAACAAATGGTGAATTAATAATTAAATATTATTAAACGCCTTTTCATCATGCAAATTGTTTTATACTCATGAATAGAGATGGCCGAACTATATAAAGTTCGGCCCATTTTCGAACTACAGAGAAAGTTCGAATTCTGATCCATTCAAGTCTATGGGGGAGTGATAGTTCGAAAAATTTGAGGGATTTACAGCTAAACTAACAGTGGTAACTTACTGTAAATGGCTGTGGCACCTGGAAAATAGTCTGGGGAACATGTCACTGTCACCAAAACTTCTTAAAACACTTCCTGAAATCAGGCAGGCAATTGTTGGGTTTTGCGCAAGCTACATTCTACGATACATTCGAGGATTATCGAACAAACGAACAAATCCTTCCTGTTAGCAAACGGTCCTTCCTAGGCTTAGCAGACCGTACATTCGAGGGTTGGATAGTGTACTGGTTAAAGCCACCGCCTTTGACATGGGAGACCAGGGTTCGAATCCTGGCTAGGGGAAGTTATACAAATGTTTGGATTATTATAATACCCTAGTAATATAATAACCATATAATAACCTAGTAATATAATAACCATATAATACCCTATATTATAACCATATAATAACCTAGTAATATAATAACCATATAATACCCTATATTATAACCATATAGAAACCTAGTAATATATTACCATATAATAACCAAGTATTTAACCATATAAACCCTATATTATAACCATATAATAACCTAGTAATATAATAACCATATTACTAGGTTATTATATGGTTATATATTACAGGTTATTATATACTAGGGATTATAATAATCCAACATTTGTATAGCTGCCCCTACCAGGATTCGTACCCTGGTCTCCCATGTAAAAGGCGGTGCCTTTAACCAGTACACTTTCCAGCCACTACATTATATGGTATATTTACTAGGTATCATAAGGTAATTATATGGTTATTATATACTAGGGTATTGTAGGTTTATTAGCAAACAGTACATTCGAGGGTTGGATAAGGTACTGGTTAAAGCCACCACCTTTGACATGGGAGACAGGGTTCGAATCCTGGCTAGGGGAAGTTATACAAATGTTTGGATTATTATAATACCCTAGTATATAATAACCTAGTAATATAATAACCATAAAATACCCTATATTATAACCATATAATAACCTAGTAATATAATAACCAAGTAATATAATAACCATATAATACCCTATATTATAATCATATAATAACCTAGTAATATAATAACCATATTACTAGGTTATTATATGGTTATTATATTACTAGGTTATTATATACTAGGGTATTATAATAATCCAAACCTTTTATAGCTGCCCCTAGCCAGGATTCGAACCCTGGTCCCCATGTCAAAGGCGTGCCTTTACCAGTACACTATCCAGCCACTACATTATATGGTTAATATATTACTAGGTTATCATAAGGTAATTATTGGTTATTATATTACTAGGTATTGTATAGGTTTATTAGCAAACAGTACATTTGAGGGTTGCATAAGTAACTGGTTAAAAGCACCGTCTTTGACATGGGAACCAGGGTTCGAATCCTGGCTAGGGAAGCTATACACATTCAAGTGTTTTCAATCAGGTATTGAAAACAATTGTGGATGTCATCAAGCAGCATCAAGCAAATGAGCACCAATTATGCAGATTTAAAATGACTGTGATACTTAGCTCCTTCTAGAAATTTATGGTGTGTTTACAAACATGGTGAAGTCAAGAGAATGGTCCAGGAAGACAAGAGAAGTGGTGATTTCTCTTCACAGGAAGGGCAATGGTTATAAGAAGATTGCAAAGATGTTAAACACACCAAAGACATTCAGTGAAGCATCATTCACAAATTCAAGGCAAAGGGCACTGTTGAAACGCTACCTTGGTCGTGGCAGAAGAATAGCTGACTACTGTATGCTACCTGAAGCGCAAAGTGGAGAAAAGTCCCTGTGTGACTGCTGAGAACTGAAAAATATTTGTCAGATGCGGGTACTGAAGTTTCAGCTCAACACTATTATGAAGGCCTCCAAGCCAGAACTCCCCGCACCCCTTGCTGTCTCCAAAGAATATGAAGAGTCGACTGCAGTCCTGCACAAACCTGATGATTGGGAGACGTTGGACCTTTCAACAGGACAATGATCCCAAGTCCACTAGAGCATGGTTGCAGATTAAAGGCTGAAACATTTTGGGATGGCTATCGCAGTCACCAGACTTAAATCGAGTGATCCAAGGTTGAAGGGTATGTCTTTTTTGTGTTTACAACCATAAAACTATGTTTTATTGAGGCTAAATCTAAATTAGTTTTTTTTAATTTAGTTTAAATATGGCTTCCATGGGAATGGAAAGGTAGGTCAGTAGGTGGGTGTACCTGGGTCTGTGTGGGGGGTTGGGGGTACCACCATTTGTATTTATGACCGTATATACTCGAGTATAAGCCGAGGTTTTTAGGTTTAAAAATCAACCAAAAAACCTTGCCTCGGCTTATACTCGAGTCAATAGACACTTACCTTTATTGCCATTTCCCCCTAGTTCTTCCTGAACCGTCCGCAAGCCGACCCGGATTGTTTGGCCCGCTGTTTGGGGGTTTCGGGAAAGAATCTAACTCACACTGCCGATAAAGCCCCGATAACCATCGATTCTGCTACGCTTAGGAATCACCTTTTCGTCAACGTGTGCAATGTATAGTCAATGTAAGGTGGCCACATGCATGTGATGTGCTGCATATGACTACATTTTGTGAGCGCATACGATCCGATTTGTGCAACACAGCCCAGATCACAGCGCAAGCGAATCAAGGCTGAGGCGGCACTGCTGCTGAATAACGGCAACGGGCAGGAAATGGGTTCCTCCGTGCGTTGCCGTAAGTGTAGTGTTGGCCTCACCTTGATATAGCTTGATTGTGTTTCCCAGAATTTGTTCGCAGGCCAAAGATACATAAACCTGCAAGAGGCTAAACTGGGTAATGGGCACATAAGTTTATGCAAAAGATGTCGTCCTAAGGGCTAGTCCCTGTAATATTTAAGGAATCGAAATGCATTGCAAACGCACCAAAAATGGTAATGGCTGAGCCTCCAAAAATGGATCCAGTGCACTGAACTCCAACGCATGTAGTTGGCCAGACACTATGTGCGCATTTTTAATGGGCGATCGTGATCGCGTGTTTAATACGGAGTTACTGTGGCTTGGCCCTAAGGGCATGGATTCGCAAAACGATATTTGACTTCAGCAACTAACTTTTTGTCAGTCATAGTCTTGCAATTTTGACTTGTTCCTTCCAGTTTTTAGTATCTGTTTGTATATTTTGGAGTAGAATTATATATATATGACAGGTCTAATATTGTATATATTGTTGTGAGCTGGGGATTCCACTCACAGCTCGCCGGGGGTGTTTTAGTGTTTTTTACAATTTTTAATAAGATTGTGTTTTATACTATTTGTGTTTGGTAGGCTTAGAGCCACACTAAACAACGTGCCGCTTCTATGGCAGTAGTGTGTTTGGTGTGCACTATGGTGCGATCCTCCAATCTGGCATTACACCATCACACGTGATTGCTCAAAAAATGGTGATCACATGCTCCTGTAAGCAGATTGCAGCTCAATGCAGTCATGCACCTAGTCAGACAGAACACTGGCGCCACACAGCGTAGTCGTGCGATTTTAACCACGGCTGAGTGTGCCTAGTCCCTTCCCGTGTTCACCACTGTGTTATTCCCTATTGAGAATGTTTGTTTGCCTTCACCACAGCTCTGTTTGACCACACATACCGCAGGGCTATGAGCTCCCAAGTTTAGCTTGGTTTCTGTTTACCTAACCCCTTTCCCCTGTGTACTAATGTACTTGGGCTAATATGCTCGTGGTTCTACTATACCCCAATATATATATTTGTATTTGAGTTGTGCATATCCTCAAAATGTTTCTCCAGATGTTTGAAAACTAAAATCTACCCCCTACAAACTACTACACTCTGTAGTTTGAGGAAATGCTTGGAGTTGTAGTTTTTCAAACTCTGGGGAACCTGTATGAGATCCTGCTCTTAAGGCTAGGATAACGAACATTTTGCTTGCAATTGCCCATTGTATAAGTTAGGTACTTTGAGGATGAACAAGACATATGTCGATCCAGTCCCGACCTACTCACTCAATACCGCACATCTTTCCTGCTAACTTTTGATCCACCAGAATTGAGGGGAAAAAAAAATTCAACGTCCAATGAAAGACAGTGCAGTAAATATTTTCTGTTCTCACAGTGAAAAACCCTGCCGAACTTAAAGACTAAACTTTCTTACTTCAAGTCTTAAGGGAATGTCTGTGTGTCCCTCTGCATGTTCTTTGGTGAACAGTGCCAGTATGTGAACAGATAGTCTGTGTGTATGCCTTTAAATGATTTATACACAATCACATATCCCCATGCAAACACCTTTTCTCTATGTACTTTTCTCGTATGTCCCAAAGTGAACTATTCCTTTTATTATTGATTGGAAGCCTGGGAGGTTAAGGGACTATGTCGTACCTCCCATTCTTCAATAAATAGCTCAGGAATCCAGAAACTGAAGAGTCAAGACGACGTTTTGCCATGATCCATCATGGGCGCGACAACGTGGACGGTCCAACTGCTCCTGGCTCTGTACAGCATGTCACATAATCCCGCGCTTAGTTAGACGAACTGGAAGTGGTTCAGGGATTTTTACTGTGGCCGCATGGAATTCACAAAAGTAAGTTTCTATCTTTCTTGAATCTTGTTCCCGCCCCTGTTTCCTCCCCATTGAAGAATGTTGGTAAGGCATAGCTCCGTAACCTCCGGGGCTTCAATAAATTAACCGGAATAGCGACACTAAGTCGACACTAATTCCTTTAATGTGTAAACTTATCCATCTGTCCTTTCAAATATTAAGTCTCCTCCATTCCCTTTATTTATTGTATTTGCCTCTTCTCAGACCTGCTCCATTTCCAAGTATGGTCCCTTTTGTACACAGGATTTACCAAAATTGCACTGCATATTCCAAATGATGCCCTTACCGATGCTTTGTAAAGAGTACGAATACATTTTTTCCTCCCTTGAATCCATAACCTCTCTTTATACAATCAAAATCTTGCTGTCTGGCATACTGCCTGCTACCTTTTAAAACAAAGTTATAATATTCCACCAAACCCAAAACATCACCTTACATTTATCAACATTCAATCTTCATCTGCCACTTAGCACCCATGTAACAATCTATCTAATCCACCTTAAACCATTGCATCTAAGATTAATGTCAACAATTTTGTATCGTCCAGCAACACACAGAAACCTTGCCTGAACAATAACCCCACTCCCAAATCACAAAAACAACTTAAATAGAATGGCCCCACACGAACCCCGTGGCACCCCATCTTTAGTCCATAGGATGAGCCCCATTAACACTAACTTCTGCAATCTTATCATCAACCAACTTTCATGCATGGACAAATGTGCCACCCACACCAACACCCTTAGCGTATACATAAGTTCACCTATGGGGCCTGTACCAAAAGCCTTAGCAAATCCAGTAACTACACTCTACTTCTAATATTCCTACTCACTTCCTCATAAACAATCATAGCTTACCAAATTCTTTCCTCCAAACTCCATGTATTTTTTCTATGAATAAGGTCAGTCCTTGAAACATACGTATATGAATATGTGTAAACTTTCCAGGATCTTCCCCACCAACTGAAGTTAAACTAAAAGTGGGCATACTCAGTGTCCATATTACTTACCCGACAAGCGCTACGCATTTCCTTCTTCGCGATCCTGGCCGGAACCACCATCCCGATCCTTTAATTCGACCGATAGAGATCGCAAAATGAATGGGATTTGCGTATCGCATGCCGGTCGAATATAAGATCGGGAGAGATGGTTCCTGCAGAACATTGAACGTCGCGTGAGCGCTCGTCGGGTAAGATATAGCACTGGTGGTATTGCCACCCTTTACAGGTCCTGTAAATTATAAGGCCTGTGAACGACTACCCTTTTTGAATATTGAAATTCAATCAATCAACCCATATCCTCAGTTTAAAGGAATGTCCACCACTCTTTAAAAAACCGATGGAATTGTGGATAGCCCCCAAAAGCAGAGATCGTTTTAATAGAAAAGCTTTGAAAAATCGTTGTCCCAGACAGAGCTATTATGACTTACATGCCCTCCCTCGATCCCCGCCGCGGCTCTGGCACTTCCAGGTAAGGCAGTCAGTGTGTCGGCTCTCAACAACACACAAAGAACACAGCAGCAGCAAGTGGAGACAGAGGAGGAGAGGGAAGCGGTGGTGGATCGATGAGTCATTAAGTATAATATCTCTGGTTGAAAGCAGATTTAAAGCATTTCTATAAGAAAACATCTCAGTTTTTGGGGGGTATTCTAGGCAGTATATAATTTTTGATAGAAGGTTGGCAGTCCCCTTTCACCCAATCGATAAACAAATATTCATGTATGATACTATAAAACACGTGGCTACATGTTTCGGACCCTAAGTCCTTTCTCAAGTCTTGATAAAAGGACTTAGGGCATTTATAAGGATTGTCTTTTTCCGCCAAATAATTAGCGCAGCACATCGCAAGCGAAAAAGCGCCAATTTGGGCTTCGTTCGCCTTATGTATAAAAGCAAAAAAACACACTTCGCGGATGCAAAGGGGTGAACGTGGACGCGATAAAGAGCGCAAGTTAAGCGCAGCGAAAACTTAACGCATCAAGAAGACTGCAATTTGCGAAACATTCAACAACCAGAAAAGCCCACTAGAAAATGATGTCAATTTCAAATGGCCACCTCACGTTTACACCAAAAGCATCCATGTCTTTCTTATTCAATCTTCTTAGAATTTCTCAATTGGAATACAATTTTTCTTTTGCACTTCACATTCGCCTTTCTAATTGCGCGATCGCTTTTCCAAGGCATATTCCATTATAATGTCGCGGTTGCCCGCCTTTCTAATGTGCGTTCGCTTTTCCAAGGCCAATATATTCCATTATAATGCCCGCGTGTCGCCTCTAATGTGCTTTCGCTCTTTTTATTGCGTTCGGCCTTCTAATGTCGCTTTTCCAAGGCATATTTCATTCTAATGCGCGATCGCCCTTCTAATAGCGGCGTTCTCAGTTTTTCAACGCATATTACCCATTATGATGTCCTTTTCGCGTCAAAAGTCATGACTTTTCACCACCTTCAGGTCGCTCTATCTTTCTGCTCTTTTTAACGCAAAAATCACCTTTCATCATCTTTTATAAATCGCGTTATGCCTTCGCTCCCTTTGCGCTACAATTAATCATTGCGAGTAAGTGCGAACAAGGGTTAAGCGTACTAGCTTCCGGAACGTGTTTTTGCCATTCGTTAACGCTACCATTTATATAATAGCGTAACTGTCTTTTTGGGGCGAAAACCCCTGCGTAAAGCGAATAGCGAAAACCTTTCTGCTAACTTTTCGCTCTTTTATAAAATGCCCCTTAGTGTCTGAACATGTACATCTCGTCATGTTTCTTCACCAATAAGTTTTCTTTCACACATTTCCTGTGTCGTCATATGCTACCTGAATCATTTGTTTACCGAGTTGCGTCATCCAGATGGTGGAGACTGGAGGGGTGTAGCCTACTGCAACTGATAGCTTCTGTACTTTGTGTGTCCTTTCGGCTACAGTACTACTGGTTAACCAAAGTTGCAACCTGCATCTTTTACAAACCTTTTATTGGCTACTATATTCGTATGTTAATCTGTACTTGGCTGTTCTCTGTCTGTAACAGAATGGAAAAATTGTTCATATCACTTTATCGCCATCCTCCAATTTTCAGTTTTCCTGACAATTAAAAGTCCTTGTTAACCCAGTGCATTCCTTTTTTTTATAACAATACTAAATGGCACTATTTCATCATGGTCACTATCCCGAACCCTAGAGTTACCTTTGTACTATACAGTTCTCCTTTGATGTTAGATATTACCAGATCCGGAACCCATCACCTTTTCTGTTGGTAGTTACTATAAACAATCAATCAATGTCAGGTAATTATGCACCCCCATAATCCTAACCTCCCCAAACTTACAGCCCTTGCACATCTGCTATTAAAGTCACATTCCTCCCTGCTACATGGCAGCTTGTAAGCAGACACCAACATCGCCATTAACCACCCATTCTGTATCCAAATTCCACCCATATTTGCCTCTGTATTAACCATCCATATCTCTTCTTTTAAATTTGCTTCAACTCTTCCTTATAGTGGCAATGTCGCCTCTTTTTTAAACATTTTTCGTAGTGTAGGGCTCCCTCTCCCAACCCTTAAACATGCATTAGTTTTGTACAAAAACTCAACCTGATCTGTACTTACACAGCCTTGTTCCACCGCGTTCAAGACACGGCCCTCTGCTGCATAAACTGGCAAGCAGGGGCCGGACCGGCAGCCCGCGTCTGTGATTGGCTGAGAGCAGCCAATTCCCTGACGCGTCCTTTCCCCGCAGTAGCAGGCTTTGTAAGTACAGATCTGGGGCATTTATTTTGACAACACTAATATATGGGTTTGGGGTGGGACATGGGAGCCCTAACACTACAGAAAATGGATTTTACATTTAGGGCACAGTGAACCCTAATCAGGGATTCTGGTGAGTGAGGGAGGGAGGTGGGATGTCTTGACTGAGCATGCCTGAACCTTCCATAGGACAACTAAGAGGTGGAAATGTTTTCCTCCCTGCCAGACTTTCACTGGTGTTTCACTTTCTAGTACTTTGGGCTGCACATTACAGAGAACCATGTGAGATTTTTTAACACACTGCACAGTGGGGCCAGTAGTGGAGCGATTGTAGTTTTGGGGGGGGGACATGCCCATTAAGGGCTAGGCCCACTAGGGTATTTTTTCTGAGCGTTTCCGTGTGCGCTAGTGCGTTGTGCTAGCTGTGCGTTAGTGCATGCCAATGTAAAAAGTGGGTATAGTGTAGGCCCCCACTATGCTGACTTGCCTTGCGCGCGCTTTAGCCCATTTTTGCAAGTGCATGCGTTTCATCATTTTTTGGTGCACATACATGCGTGCAAAGGCAATCAAACGGGACAAGGACATGTAGCACGCACGAATTGTGCGACATTGCTTTTTGCTGCGTTTTTGCAATTCGTGCACAAAACCTTACATAAATGCTTACTCTTCTCTCCCCTTTTCTATTTTCTATCCTGTCTAACAAGGAGTTAAACCTTCTAAATTTTATAGCCCGTCATGAGATTGTTCAACATACTTCTGCTATAATACTATTGCATCATACTTTTCGGTCAACACCATAATCTCCATTCCCCATTTTTGGTCACCAAGCTCTTACACTGCAAAACCCACATTTAGATATATTTTGTAATTTATTTTTACACTTTAATACACATTCCTCCTATCCCTATGCTAGCCCCGTCCGTCCTTTCCCACCCACCACTGGCTCATGCTACACAGTGCTTCACCCCTGGCTATCTATCCCCCATGAGATTTAATATTACCACCCACTTACCAAACACATCCAACAAAATATTATAACATTACTATTACAATCTTACCTACACACTACCTACACACCCCTAATCATTACCAACCAAATTACAACCGAACCACCCTACCTTACACCTTACCCTTACCCCTACCCCACTTACCTTAACCCAACCACCACGCACTTACCCATTACTAACCACACTACCTAGTTAAACTTAAAACACTTAAAACACACCACCCACCCACCTACTAATATTACCTACACATTACACCATTCCTACTCCCCCCATTACTAATACCACTTACCCTACTTACAACGACACCAACACTACATTCCCCACCTTACTACCATTACCACCACTTACATTAACGTACTAACCAACCCCTACTTAAACGTAATACACCTACTTACCACTACTAAAACACCTACTACCGACCACAACAACCCACTTAACATTACACCTATTAAACACTACAACACACTACATACCTAAACCTAACCCTACCTATAAACCATAAATTACCATTAACACCAAAAACACAACTACACACCTTAACCCTACCATTAACCTAACATTACTAACCAAACACATTACTTTAACCTACCCCCCCCCACCTAGTTTAAAAACTTCTCCAACCCCTAGCACATCTTCTCATCCATTAGCGTGGTGAATTGCAAGCACAGTGCTTGTCAATAGTGATTGCTCACATTGCATGAAGCGCATAGAGTTTTTGTAGGCTTTGCTGACACAGAGTGTATTTGTAAACTGTGGCTGGAGTTAGACATTGATTAAATATAATCTCTATATTTTACTACTACAAGACCCATAGAACATAAGAAATGGTCCATTGTTATATAACTAACATGTTGCATCCGGGGGTGGCACTAGAATGCTAACAGGAACAAAAAGACACTACATAGATATGTTTTCGACAACTGTAAGGTATAATCTATTATATTCATCTGTTATACTTACATAAAAAAAATAACCAAACTAGCTTTACTGCATGAGATGAAACAGTTTTAATATGTAATGTTCAATATATGTAATATATACTGTAACATATGGTCTGCACGGCACAGTCCCCACTTTGTAAGGCCAAGCAAATGCATGGAATAACCTCATGATACCTCCTCACTCTATTAGGGGAACCACATCTAGGAAATAATCAGCGCTTTATTCAATAAAGGTGCACATGTGTTCTGAGCTTTTAAGTTGCCTTACCTTTTTACTATCTCAATACAGATAAAAACTTACTTTTATAACATCTGATGTTGCACCAGATTAATGAACAATGGCCAAATCTTGCAACCGTTTTTATTAAAGGCATATCTAACCTAAGGAATACTCACTAGAAGGCTGAACTTCTTTTTCATTTATTGCCACCTATTGAAGAATGGGAGGTTAAAGAGCTATACTTGTCATTATCTGCCTGCAACCACTGCTATTTTAACCAGGTTATTAATGCATTTGTAACTGGTATTTAATTATAAGTTCATATCATTGGCAAATGTTTACTGCTCCTCCTTTCTCAGTGAGTTTTTATAAGCTTGATTATTGCCGAGGGAGGCACGCAGGTGGAAACGGCAGTTCAACATGGCTGTGATGATCGTTGTCTCAGCCTTGATTGACTGCTGAGGTAAGGGGCCGCTTACTCCCCCCTGACAGATGGGGACAAACTTATCCCTAAGATCGCGTTAATTATGCAGGTATAAAGTGCAAAATTATATCATTGGGGTTTGGGGGCAGGTAACTGACAGCTGATCAGTTTTAGTTGTAAAGGGTGAAATGTCTTTTAAATAAGCTACCATATCTCGCTCTGTCCACAATTATATTGAGAGATAGTTCTTAAATTTATAATAACATACAGATTACCCTTTTGTTTTAATTACAATAGTGAAAGACTGAATATTGAAGAACGGAGGTAAGGACATAGCTGCTTTACCCCTTGTTCACTTCAATTAACAGTTAATTTTTCCCATGTTACATTTTTCAAAACCAATTCTCACCCACTGCTTCTCACTTTAATGGAAGTCCTTAAAAACTGTTATTTTGAAAAAAAATCGAAAATGCATGCCACACCTCAGCACTTGCTCTATTTACCTTGTTCACACTACCAGCTTGTTCCCAACAGCAGAAACAGGGCTGGCCTTAGATTAATAGCACCCTGTGGCAAGATTTATTACTGGCAACTAGCACCCTCTCCAAAACCCGCCCCATGGGCACACACATACACTGCTGAATGCTGCTTGCCTTGGCCGGCTTCAAATCAATTTCAACACCACGCTTACTGTATTTTGTATCTCAGTGCCTTGCTTGTATATATCGTGCTTACATCATTACGTAACACGTAATGCCTAAATGCACAGACAAACAGCACAGCATCCAGACTCTAGAGTAAGGCTTAACTGTTGTGGGGGCTTTGTTTTATTTATTTTTTTACTTTTATTACTTTTAAATGTTTTAACAAACAAGATAAATTAAACACCAAATCCTTAAAGGGTAACTGTGGTTACCCTCTATAGGGATCTACTCCCTCTATAGGGAGTCTACCGCAACCAAGGTAAATTATAAAACATTTTCCCAAACAACCCGATTGGCCGACCCAACGTTTCGCGGCCGCGTGTTTTTTAAGGAAAGCCGCCCACACACAGTGCCGATAACGCCCCAATATCGTCGGACCCGGTGGTATTGGAGCTTCATCGTTACCTGTGTGTACCTAGCTTAACCTCAGATTTTTTTTTCAGTTCCCTAATGTCTGTATTTCATAATATCTGCCAGGAACTCCTCGATGACTATATTACAATTAAATGTATTTTCTCTTATATTTTTCAAGCTACGGCCTGTTCATACATTGCAGACTATTGGAATATGATTTGATTTATGTAACTAAATAGTGAAATTTAACTTGTGTTTTTGCTGTAGATCTCAATATTTGTGATATTCCTAATGGCCATACTTAATTACCTGTCCTGCTATTTCAGAAAAACATACACTGGAAAGAAACCAAAGACTTTGATGTTGTAAGTAGCCATCTAAAATTCATACTTCTGTGTCAACCAGATTGTTTTCTTTGTTCTGGACCTAATTTTATTTCCCATCCCATTACGTTTTCAGACCCATTCTAGCTCTTACTGCATCTTTAAAGGGAAACTAAAGTTTTCTAGACATTGCCCCAATAGACAGACCACATTCACAAGATAAAAAAATCTGTTCCACCTCTCCCTTTGCCGTGGCTGCTGGTGATTTATTAAATTAACCTGTAAGTATCAGGGGTCAACTCCCATAATCGGGGCGTAACTGCAGATTCCCGGACCCCCATGCAGATTGGAGCTGGGTCCCCTGACACACACCCCCTTCACCCAGAGGTCCACGATCATCTGTTTTCAGCTATCAAACTCATGAAGTAAACATGTGCAATAAGCGGTTTAAAGACTGGAACCGAACTTTGATTTCATAAGTTGTTTCAAAATAAGCTATTTTGTATTGTTTCAGGCTGTCAGTAATGCTGCTATCTGGAAATATAATCTGCAGGGTAACAAGCAGCTTTCAAAGGGGCTTCTATATAGGTGTTGAGACATCTGTATAGACTACTCTGTGCAGAGAGACAGTGAATCTCGGGTCAGGGGGCGTGGCCAATATGAGCACATGTCATTGCTCACAAGTCTCTTTGAAAACTGCACGGCATGGAGTTGTTTCTGGCACCACCAGGGAAACCTTCTTAGTTGCAGTATTTATTTCTCACATGTACGTCAATGCAACTAACCAGAAAAATCTTATAATGTATGGTTCTGGGGAGAAAAGCTTTCGCATAAAAAAAAAAATAGCTTTAGTTCTCCTTCAATTCTTTTCTTGACCTCTTCTATGCTTGTTATTTTCCAATTCCACCTGCTCATATTTAGTTTTCCTGGTCTGACTTCTACAATGTATCTGTACCTATTTATATGCAATATCTAAGGACAATGTGATATGTTCCAATTCTTGCATTAATTTATCAATACATTACTATAAAAAGATAACTAAAATAACTAAGTTGCTTTATTTTTATTTAAAAAGTCTAATAAATTTTTACACCTTAAGATACTTAGCTGGGGACAACCTGGACTGCCTAAAGTTCCTCTGTTCAATATACAGATTAATGGAAAGAGTACAATGCTAGTGCAGCCAGACTATACTAGGCATGTCTTAAAAATGAGATTTCTAAAAGAGTGGTCAGTTCACCACCATCTTGCTTTGCTCAGCTGATCCATTTTTTGAGAATTAGGAGTTTTTAGAATTGAGATTCTAAAAAATATTCAAGAATATAATAATTGGTTAAGGTAAATTTTTATACTGACATATTTGATGTTTTTTTATAGAAATTCTAGTATATTTGAAATACAAGAATTGGCTGAAGTGTTGAGAAGAACGAAAATGCCTTGAGGCACTTTGCGCATATGTACTGCATCCTTGTACTTGGGAAGAAATGGTAGAACAGCACACATGGCCTGTGGAAAGTAATGCCTCAATATTTATTACTGTGTGTTGTTAATAATACTTAGTTGAATGTAATAGAAAGCAGATCCATTCATCTTCTAGTAAGATGGACAACCAGGCCTTCACCATCCTTAAAGGCCTTTGGCTAATAGTCATTTGTCAAATTAAATGACATTTTACTGTAATGAAAATATGACACATTATAGAGGCTTAAAGGCCAGTTAAGTAAACTATTTTCTGTACACGGCCCTCCATACTGCAAAGCTAATCATATGGTTTGCCATTGGAAAATAGACTGGTGGGAAAAATATTGCCTTGTTGAATTGTCTGTCTTTAGTCTTTACACAGTGAGGTGGGTAATCAAACCCCACATTTGACATAATATTATTTTCAAATTCTTGCTACCAGCAGAAATACCACTCTTACTGTGTCTGATCACTTTTCCCAAATGTAGTGAGCGTTTTACACTCATTTGGGTGACAGCAACATTTATGGCATTGCCCCCTTATTTGTAAACAAGAAGATCACTGTGTAATATTAACTAATAAAAGATAAAATGCATTTAACTGCTGTGGAGTTTTAGTGCAAGGGTTAGACCAGATAAGAATTTATCCTAAGATGCAGGCCACAGAAGTTAATGGGGAACTGTTGCTCCAATGAAGAGGCTAGGTTCTTACCTTTAAATGACCCACCTCTCTACGTGCTGCACAGCCCAAGATATGAAGAAATCACTGATCAGAAAGTGAGAGGGTGGAGGTTCTGAATCTGTGGTCACAAATACTATTTCCTCCTTCTAATTGCGGTTGGCACATGCTCAGTGCAGGAGAAAGCAAAGAAACCAGGAAGAGATTGAGTTACAGTGACTGAAGGAGAACTGAAGGGGGAGGAGGGTGGGGTGGGAGAACAGCACAGCCCACAGCAGAGAGTGTGTAAGTTGTGTAAATTTTTGGTCCCACTCGCTGGCCCCCATAGCCCCTCCCTTCCCCTTGCAGCCCACTTGACCCCTTCTTATGAAGCCCCCCTTGGCCCCTACCACTCAGGCAGAATCTGAAGTTTAGAATCGCTTATCTGCCTCTAAATGAAAAGGCTGTTTTTACAGAGTTCTGTATTGGGTGGGGTTATGGTTCGGAGTGCCAGTGGTGGAGGGGCCATGGGGCCCATGAGTGGGAGGGGCCACAAGGTCCATGAGTGGGAGGGGTTAAAGGGGCCCACTTAAAGGAGGAGACACAGGAAAGAGGGACTGTCACTGGTTTCAGAGCAGGAAGTCAGGGGATTGGACATAGTATTCCAGGTGAAGATATTAAAGCCAAGTATGTTACAGGCAAATGCAAGTCTTTTCATCCTTACCACCCGGTGTTCAGGAGTTGAGTGCTGCCGATTTCCTATTGCATTTGGATGGTGGTCATATCATCATCGGGTAAGAGGTTAACTGGGTGCTGGACGGGCATGGGATGGGATGTATGGGAGGCTTTGATGTTAACCCTGACAGACTTTGGTGACCACATATTCCACTTGCGTAAGCTGTGTATTGAAGACTAGCAGTGCTTAAGTTCACAGTAATAACATTACCAGGCATTCACTTTGGCACTCTATTGTGTGTACCATCTGTGACTACTGGTCTGAAATATTTTTGCGATATTTGTAGATTGGGGACGCCCGATGTTATTTTAACTTTAGTGTGATTTTCATAATAAATTTGTGTTTTTGCATGTTATTATGGTGTCCAGGTGTATTTTTAGGCTGTCAAGAGTTCTGTGAGATTGAGTAATTGCCTCTAACTTTGTCTTCAAGTGTTTTAAGTGCTGTTTAGGGTCTGGGGTCTTCAACCTTGTATTTTTTGTGTATATCTTGATTGTTACCCCTAGCACCACCTAATATAGTTTACACAGGCCTTCAATTCAATACAGGTGTACTCCTATTAATTGAAATTTAGCCTGAGGCCACACTGAAGTAGTCACCAGCGCAAAGAAGTTGCTGCGCACTGCAATCGTGCAATGTTGCCCAATCGGAGTGCTGCATCATTGCGCAAAGCTGCGGAACACTAATGCTCTCCGATTAGCGATCTTAGTGCAACGTGCACAACGCATCCAGCGCACTAGTGTGGTCCATCAATTGGATTGCGCTTAAAAGCGGACTAGTGTGGCCTAGCTCTTACTCATAACATAATAATGTTTAAATTACACGCTCTCTTTCATCATACAGAAATTTATTCCGTTTTAAAACTCACAGCACAAACAGACACACACATTGAAAGAGCTTTGCGCAGTTATGGCATGTTTCCTTTCAAAATGCAGCCATTCAAGCCAAATATAACATTATACTTTAACTTTCAACTTTGTAATTTACTTTTCTGTAGCTTTCTTTTAAAGTTTATACTAACTGAGATGCGTTCAAGCAGGATCAGTTCACATATTTAAAGTTTCTTTCACACTGTTCTGCAGAACAAGAAATAAAAAAACAGGTGACTCTTACATAACTAGCTTCACTGCTTTTGCACAACTCTTATAAATTAGATTTATTGCCTAGGTGAATTTTATGGAATATAGGCATGTTTAGATATGTTTGGATATGGTATTGCATTCTTATTAAAGAAATACTTCCTTAAGAAACACTAACTAAAGCATTTTTATACTTGAGGCAGATCAAGATATTTTTGCACCTTCTTTCTCTTTATGCTTAAGCGCTAGTTCACTAACTGTGGCCTGATGTTAAAGGAACACTAAAGCCAGAAAAATACTATTTGCCATTCAATTCTATTATTCACAGGAGGTGAGAACGCTTATTCCCACCTCCCTGTGATAATGGACGCTCGGGGGACCTGGAACTTACCTTACAGCCTGTCCACTCGCAGCCGCTCCTTCACTGAACACTGTTTTCTCCCGATCGCGCGCCCTATCTTTTGTATTGGCGAGCATGACCCTAATGATAGGGCGCGCGGTCGGGACGAGCGCGCTGTCAGTGAAGGAGCGGCTTGCAGTGGAGCAGCTGTAAGGAAGTTCCAGGTCCCCCGAGCGAATATATTCACAGGGAGGTGAGAATAAGCGTTCTCACCTCCCTGTGAATAAAAACGAAAGGCAATAGTTATTTTTCTGGCTTTAGGGGAGTTTAGTGTCCCTTTAACTTCAGACAGGCTAATTATTGGTAAAACCAACCGGACCTCTGATGGGGATTACAGCTGTACCACTGATATTGATAAATATAAATCAAAAAGTTGGTTGTGGGTGAAAATTTCAGCTGATACCTCAACCATCACTTACAAAACCTAACCCCGAAAATATCATACATCAAACATGAAAGCATGCAATCCCATAGAAAGCTATTGTATGTTTTAGCATAAATATTTGTTGGAATTAACAATACCTACTGTTTTACCTAGAGGTCTTCAGAATAACAAAAACTAAATTACAACTCATTTTATTTGGCAGAGCAAAGCCTCTTCAACAAATAAGGATCGCGGATTTTATGAGGTAAACTTGCTGTTGTTCGGGGCGTCTACCAGGGGTGCAGGGGATGCAACCGCACCAGGGCCCTTGGCCAAGAGGGGGGGCCCCATTTTGTGCTAAGGTTCCAAACTACCAGTGTGTGCCAACTGTTTTACCAGTGGTCTGTGTACAAATCATTTTTACCATTGTCTGTGTGCCAAACTTAACCAGTGTCTGCGTGTGTGCAGTGCCAGTTTCCCAACCAGTTTGTCTGCATGCCAAGCATTTAACCAGGCTTTGTGCCAACTATTTTACCAGTGGGTTGTATATAAAGCATTTTACCAATGATTATTTGGATTGTGGTGCCGATTTGTGTTTGTGGCAGTGTTGGGGGGCCCATGCCCAATTTTGCTTCAGGTCCCATAGTCTGTAGCTACGCCACTGCTGTTGTTTGAGATGATATTGATATTTGGTTAGCCCAGTGGTTCTTAAAAATGAGCCATACAAAAAGTTGTTTATAACATTTTTATAGAAAGTTTTCTATAAATTCTTAGTTTTACATTGGTCTGGCAAGCCCATGGCTCTGTTATATTACTATTCTCTAACCTTTTTTATATTATTAGTTAAATACTAAACCAGGGATGATTTTTCTAAGAACTAGAATATATCATCACTTAATCTAACAGAAAATATATTTCTGTGTGAAAGAAATACAAAGGTATTGACCTGTGAGTGATTACATAAAAGAAATTAAAGGCTTTTGGTTCATTGAGAACTGTTCATCAAGTAAATCTACATGTTAAAAATGAAAAGAAACACATATATCACTGTGAATGAGTGGGATTTTATGAAGTTCTGTAAATCATACCATGTCGCCAAGCTCTTAGCAGTGATATCCACGAAAATCAATTGGAAATGGACTCTATATAGCTATCTAACAGTGTACCAGCTATTGCAGGCAGCTATTAGTTTATTATGTATTTAGATTAAAAGCTGAATTTATGGCCTATGGATTTTTGAGGAATGTTTTCCTGTTTTTTTTTACCTCAACAACATTACTGACAGTTAACACGGTAGGAATAGATATTACATGAAACTGGTAATGTTAATTATTCAAAAATATATTACGGCTGACCCAACCCTAGTAACATGACCAGACTGCTTTGTGTTCCAGTGGATAAATAAACTAAAAAATAATAATGAACCTCTGATCATGACAAAAAGTAAAGACTTATGGTAGATAATTGTCTCTCAATTGCCAAAAAAAGACTTTATCTTGACAACACTCTTACCTGTAAGTAGTGCCCCCCCAATGAGTTTAGTGATCCATCCTGGTGGATTGTGTAGAAGATGTTGGGGGTGCCATGGGGGAAGGGTCTCCTAGTCACTCCCATATTCCCACTTCCTAGAACAAAACAGCTGCTTGGCTTCTGCCGCCTTCTGTACAGGGGCATAACTGCAGGGGCCCGGGCCCCCCGTGAGATTGGAGGCCCTGACCCACCCCCCTCCCCAGCTCATCACGATCTGCTGTTTTTTTAACAGTTGATTGCATGTATAAAGTAAAGATAGCACAATAACTGTTTAAAAGACCAGAACCAAACTTAGGGTTCGGTTCCGGTCTTTAAACAGCTGATTGCATGTATCTTTACTTTATCACACGATCAGCTGTATAAAAAACAGCTGATCGGGATGGCTAGGAAAGGGATCGCACCCTTACCTCCTGGGACTGTGTGTACTCTCATCTTTAAAATGACAGCCAGAATCTTACAGATTCTGTGATTTTCCAGGGATTGATTTGTGTGTGTACCCAAGTAGTGATAAATTTAAGGTAGCACCACTGATTATTATGCGCATTATAGTGATGTAGTTTGGCTTATTGTTGTCTCTCTTAATACTAGCTAAGCTAGGTACACGCAGTTTCATCCTGCCCAGTGCAATATTTTGGTTGGTTGGGTTGCACATGCCTTCAGTATATAACAAATAATTGTCATGATTTTGGTTGTTATTATTGTAAAAAAGTAATGCAGCTACAAATTTTAGATTTTGACATATTTTCTTTCATTCATTCTTATAGTGCCTATACACTTTTTGCACATATGTTGCTTGGGTTGTATTTAAACGCAAAGACTTGATTGTAATTCAAGGGGAAATTGGTAGACTTGGCGTACCAACAAATTTATCCTGCTTTAGGATAAAAGGTGACACGATGAGCAAAGCTGGAATCTTTATTTGACAAAAGGAAATCAAATAAGAAACAACCTATTCAAAAACAGGTATATTTCTAACTTATTGTTTTACAGCCTATCCCCATCATATCCATATTCCTAACACAAGTGTCCAAAGGCATGTTCTGTACAAAGGAAGAAAAAAAGCCTTTACAATTCTATGGTCATGCAAATTAGGATGGAAATTACAGGTTGGTACGCATTTAGGAAATACAATGCATGCAGCCCCGGCAAGTGATTTAATGTGGCTTATATCCCTTTTTTGCTGGTTTCAAAGTCAGAAAAGGGTAAAATCAAAATGGAAGTTACCAGATAACAAGCAAAAAAATAAAAATCTCTCTCCATACACTTGTGTGTCTCTGTAAATGTGACGATGGTTTCCTGTAGTTTTAGTTTATAGTCTACAGGGTTATTCAATAAAGTTCTTATCATTTAAAATGGTGCTAATTTTGCCCCAACCAATCAATGTTAGCTTTCAAATGTTAATAAGATCTGATTGGTTGGGGCAAAATTAGCACTATTTTAAACAATAAGAACTTTTATTGCATCTCCCTGTTATTAGTTTGATTTTATATAATTATCAATAGACGTAATGTTTGGGCTTTTCTTAAATGCACTACTGTGCACTGGAGAGCATGTGGTACAGCTCTTTTTACACTTCCGACATAACTTTGTCATGGCGCAACAATTTTTTACTCCCTGGCAAAATCAGGCCCATCCAACACATTAATTTCTATTTAATTACCTATTTAATTAGCACTAGTTCACCCCTCAGGCTTATCCTATTCCAGCCCCCCTGGCTGCTTCCTGTTGGCAGCTGGACAGAAAGCTCAGGCAAGTTTGGAAAGGTCTCCAAAGTCTATAGGCTGAGGAGACGTATGGAGCCTCTCTCTAGTCCTACAGCCTACCGGCTAGAGACATAAGGGAGAGGCAACGGACCCCGAACCAGTTGCACTTTTGTGCACTTGGTGTAGGTTTCACTAAATCATGTACTACCCCGACCCTTTCATAAAAAAAAATGTAAGTTTTGGGAAAATGTCTGAACTCTGTAGCAAGACCTGTAAATATTTAGAAATCCAAATGTCTTCATTGGCTTGCCCCACCCTTGGATATTGCTGTTCCTCTTAGGCTAGTTACAACACCATAAGCAGAAAATAATAGAATTTCGCACCTTCTGGACTAAAACGGGAATCTTTATGAAACATCTAAAAGAAAGACACTCAGGCTACAACTGCCTTTCGGCACGCACCCTTCCTCATAGGCACTCATAGGCGCCCTTCCTCACACACCAACAATATTTCTGGCAGACCGACCAACATAACCGTGTATCGGTTGATCAGCCAAAAATATTGTATGGTGTGGGTGACACGCCCCCGACTTATCTCAGTGCATGTTCGTTCTGATCGTACAACCAGGCATGTTGGTAAATAATTTCCCTTTTGTCCTTGTGTACCCGCCTAAGGAATATTTTTTTTTAATGCTTTCCTGCAGCATTAATATATTTGAAATAAATAAAAAGATTACCATACCTTTAAAGGGGAAATACTATACTTTTCAAAAAAGAGCAGTATTTTTTCATCCCAATGACCTTATCTCCCATTCAGCATTTGGTCTGTGTATAAATAAATGCAACGAAATACTGACTTCCTGTTTGCAGGACCCCTATTAGAGACCGTTATGGTCTTGCCCTTGACCCAGCGCCTGGGTTGATTCAGTTGCTCAGTAGAGATCTGAGCATCTTTGACCCATCCAACAGCCAATCAGTAGAAATAACTGTTAGGAACATTCCAAGGATGTGGTGCATTCTGGGAAGAAGAAGGACCATTAGAACCTGAAATGGCAGCTCACTAATGTCAACAGCAGGGAACAGGAAAGGGTATGAAATCAACTGATTTTTCAAAATGCAAAGAATATGTAGATAACTAAGGAGGCATTACACAAACTAACAATTTAAAATACTGATATTTCCACTGAACTGTCCCTTTAACTACTGTTTTCAGGACAGGGCAAATGATTCCATCTGCTTGGAACTTCTCTATTTTGATTTTGGTTCTGAAGTCTTGCACAGCTTTAACTCTCACTTACTTTCCATGGATATCCCCCGCCTCCTCATCCTCACTCCATGTTTTAGATGTAACATTCCACATCATTCTTTGTTTTTTGGAGCAGTAAGAAGAATGCAAGCGACCTGCAATTATGAGCATAGTGACTCAGTGCTCTCCCACAATCAGCTCCTTAATACCTTCACCAAAAGAAAAGTCTGATTACCTCTTCCACAAACACGGTCTCCATCCAAGTGGCAATACAGGTTTCTCAGACATTTTAACCAGACGACTCCTGCATTTATTTCATCAAGGTTAGTGACTTGAATTAATGAAACAAGATTATTTAAAGTTGTGTGATACAGACATTAAAATTATTTCAACACAGACTTCTATATCCTTATTTTATTTAGACCAGGCAGTGGGTGACCCGTAGGTGAGGTTCCTGAAACATTGATGCTGATATCTGCAAGTCTGTTTATCAAAAACTGGTAAATTGTTTGGCAATTCACTAAAGCAATTTGGTAATACTAGCACAATGCTTATGCATGCTCCTAGCCAATCATGTCTAGATTATTGTAACCTACTACTTCCCTTCTTTCTCACCTTCAGGCTATAGTAAACTCTGCTACACATATTGTTTTAATCTCTAATAACTGTATCTCAAATCTCCCCTGTACCAGACAACAATCTGGCTCCCCATTGCAGCGAACTGTATACAAAATCCTTCTCCTAAAATTTAAATTCCTTTTCTCTGCTGCACCTCCTATATTTCCCCTCTTGTGTCCCCATATTTTACTGCCCACAGGCTTCGCTCATCACAAAATCATCTCCTGTACAGACCCCGCTACTGCTTCCTCTCCCTTAAACTTTTCTCTCTTGTGCCTCCCAACCTCTGGAATTCTATTTCCCCCGCCCTTTGTCAAGAAACCTCAATCAGCAGGTTTAAATCCCCCTATATTCTACCTAGTAACTAACACAGTATACCCATTCCTTTGTATCTATATGTTACCCCCTATATACTAGATTGTAAGCTCTATGGGGCAGGGTTCTCCTTTTCTCTTGTGGCAAGGATCAAGCACTTATTATTTAAATCATTTATATAATCTTTATGCACTGAACTATTGATGTATTTATATTTTATCCTCCTGTTGATGACTTTTTGGTATCTTGATATTGTACAGCTCGCATCCTCATGGCTGTACGTTTAGCTTCCCAGAGCCAGCTAATTTGATACTGTTTATTATACTCATATAACTCTGGACTAACAGCCTACAAGGAGTCAGTAGCTATACATTCTCCTGATTTGGCTTCCTCCAGAAACTCTGCTCTCATCGGCTGGGTAGACAGCCAAGTGAGAGGGTGGCATCAGACAAGACTGTAGCAGTATAACTCATAGTGGAATGTAGGATGTTTATTCAGAGGTAATTATAATGCATTTTTGTCTTCCTGGGTACAAGTTACTTAGGGTCGGAGAGGGGTTTAACTTTGTACTTCACCATTAACGGTTTACAACTTTTTTAACTTAACTCAAACACCATATGAAATTCACGTAGGCTTGTACTTACCTGTATATACTCGAGTAAAGCCGAGGTTTTTAGGTTTAAAATCAACCAAAAAACCTTGCCTCGGCTTATACTCGAGTCAAGAGAAAAAACTTACCTTAAATACAGATGCAGCCGCGAGTCAGGAAGGAAAGCCGGCAGTTCCCAGTAGTTCTTCGCGGGTGCGCGATGATGTCTCGCGCACGCTGGCGGATGACATCATCGCGCAGCCCGCAAGAAACTGGGAACTGCGCTCTGCACAGAGTGAGCGGCAGCCAGCGGAGAGATGAAGACTGAAGATATTATATGGTTATTATATTACTAGGGTATTGTATAGGTTTATTAGCAAACAGTACATTCGAGGGTTGGATAAGGTACTGGTTAAAGCCACCACCTTTGACATGGGAGACGGTTGGATAAGGTACTGGTTAAAGCCACCACCTTTGACATGGGAGACTAGGGTTCGAATCCTGGCTAGGGGAAGTTATACAAATGTTTGGATTATTATAATACCCTAGTAATATAATAACCTAGTAATATAATAACCATATAATACCCTATATTATAACCATATAAGCCCACACAGCCTTTATCAAGTGTTGCAGAGTCATGTGGTAGCCATCTTTTTAGGATTAGTGCTATCTATTATCATCATTACACATGTCAAATTTTCAAAGTGCTCCCCCAGTGGTATCTTCCAAAACCACACAACCCTTCACCATTTTCACACTTGGCAGCACTTAGTCAACTTTTTCCGATTTCTGGCCCACCAGATCTACTAATTGATATGTCAATAATTGGTGATTGGAATTAAAGGGACAAGGCTAGTGTTTTTGCATGACCAGTATGTGACCTAACAAACACTGCACATTCGGTCATGGTTTACCAACATGTTAACATTTTTGAATTAATCTGTCTGAAATGTTTTGTAGTGTAAAAAAAATCACATTTGATTGTCTGTCTAATCTGACAAAATATTGGCCAGGTTAGATTGGCTGGACCAAATTTTTGGCAATTAAGTATCATAAGGTACAAGTGAATTGTAAATGTGAATATAAAAGAGCAATGGTATACAAAACATATAATTGCGTTTAGAAAACAAAGCAATTTTAATTATTTAATTCAGAATGTTTCTCCTACTATTTTTTAATGCTTTTAGCCAAAGAGACCTTCCAGGCGAAGGGCTCCTATCCAAGCCAGTACTGCTGGGGAGGCTATAGAAGATGCTGGAACAGAAGAAAATCTCCAGCAAAATTAACTATGATGTACTCCGAGACCTCAACAGTAAAGGGAGCAGTACTCCAAAGTCAGAAAAGAATGAGCTGGAGGACAGTATCACTATCAGCCAACTCTCCCACAGAAATCTGCTGCGCAGAAGTCTGTCGGGCCCTATTAACAATGCTGGCAAAAGGTTATAGTGTCTGTCCTCTCACATCAAACTCTGTGGGCAACCCTATGAATTCATATAGGCAGCATGTGCTCAAGTTTATTTATACTTAAATAAGAACCACTTTAATTTATTTGCTTAGTTATGTACATAGAGTAACACATGCTGTAAGCTGCTGCTTTTGTAATATCTAGCAGAATATGTACATGACTTTGTCACGTGAACCTTTTTATTCCCAATGACACCATAGCAGTATTGTAATTTTGCCCTTATCTGATTAGTTTCCACTTCATTGACATGACACTTAACGTGCAGCAGTGTTATTTGTTGATCGGTTCTGTAAGAGGCCATTTGACTTTGTAAAGAAAGCTTGGTTTGATTTTTCTGAAAGCTCAGCATTTCCTTTCTTGTTTTATACATTGACAAGGATTAACACACAATTATTTGCTTAATAGTTTTCATAGGTTGGCGTTTATTAACTAGGACAAAGTGAAGACAACCAGGATGGTTAGGCTTGAGTTTGTTATCTAGCATGGTTTTGATGCAGTAGAAATTTGATGCCAAGCATAGTTTGTGTCTTAATGACGTATGGCTTCACATTTTATCTGAACCACCATTTGTCAGATCCTTTGTATTTGTGTATTCTGTTTTTTATCCTGATGTTGATAAGCTCCAAAATAGCAAATAACTCACTTCCGTGCACTATATTTGGCACTGTAACACGTTTTCTTTCTGCTCCTACTTATATTAACAGAAAGTATGTCAGAAAAGCTTGTATTGTATTATTCTTTCCAATTTGTGTACTGTTATGAAAAATTACCTTTTAACTTTAATTTAAAAAAAAAAAAAGGAAAGATGACTAATAGTTTGCATGAATTGTTTTTTAGATTTTTTTATAGAATGGGCCTGTATTTTTTGTTTTGTTTACTCACACTAGCTTACTTTTCACAGAGAAATATAAGGTTCTCAAAGCATTTTTTTTAATATTTAGGATGCCAATGTTTAAACACATTTTAATGAATGTCATTTGCAACAATTATTAGATGGTCATTCCAATGCCTGATTATCTAACAAGCTCTGTATGGGGCAGGCTGCTGGGCAATATCCAAACATAGTTCTTAATATGGAGAAGAGGTAGTGATTCAGAGACCCCCTATGGCATGTTGAAATAAAGGCCACATACACAACGTTAAGTGATCTGGCAGATTGAATGGGTCAGTACTATGAATGGCAGGAGGTATAAAGCTAGGTTCACACTGCAAAATGCACAGTGGTAAAAGGTATATTGTCTCACTGAGATTTGAGTCTTCGTCCACTAATTTATGGTTTCTACAGGTCTACAACTGTTTAATTCAACTATAGGACATTTTACAATAAATGAGTTCCAGAGAATCTTTACTTGCATGTATTGTGATTACTGGGAAATGTTTCTTAATATTGAATGAATATACAGTTAAACATTTTCCTGAACTTAAGTTGCTGGAGTATCTGTTCTGGAAATATTAAGACATCCCTCCTGATCTTGGTGTTCTCCTCACTATTCTGGAGTTCTTTTATATAGTAAGTTATGTACACACATCAGATAATTGTCATCCAAAATGACAGACAAAGACTTTTATTGTCAATCTAGCATGTGTATAAGCATCTGCTGTCACCATTTAGCAATCTGTCTTGCCCCTTCCCTCCCTATAGAACAGAAGAATATTTGAAAGACAACTAAGAAGATATTAAATGACAATTAAACTTAGCTCAGCCCTGTTGCCTCTTCTCATCTAGGTCAGTAGTGCCCAGGGTAAGGACCTAAACCATGAGGTCCTCAATCCTGAGTTTAGTCTGCATAAGTAAAGGGAGCTTAATACTATCCATTACATCCCCACCTCACTCCACTTCCTGGTTCAGTCCTGACCAATAAGAAGACATGCTGTGGCAAAAACACATCTTTCTATTGGTCTGGGACAAATAGGGGGTGGAATAAGGGGGGCAAGCAAAGGTACATATTAAAACTCTGTTTGCATTATGCAGGCTAAATCCAGGGGTTAGGTCTCAACATGGGTCCTTTCATTGGTAGAGAGTGGGCTGGGAAAGGTTTAGTTGTTCTTTAAGAAAAATTGTTAGATTGTAAGCTCTTCGAGGGAGGGATCTCATTCCTAATGTGTCAAGGCATTCTGACCTTATATTCATTTATCCATAATTTATTATTATGTGTGTGTGTGCTTGTGTGTTCTTAACCGATGTATGAAATTTATTTCATTTTTATTTATCTGTATATTTACTTGCCCTATGCCCTTGTTTGTATACTCTGTATTTTATAAGTACAGAGCTGCGTACCCAAGTAGCGCTTTATAAATAAAATTATACATACTACATACAAGAAAGAAAGTGATATCTGGAGAATATTAAATTTATAAACTAAAAGAATAAATAGATGGACCAAATTTTATCAGACCTATAAAATCACAGCATATCAGGTGGCTATGGAGTAAGGAAATGTGCCTTAAAAATTATGAATGTACTTAATGTACTTAACAAGGAAAAGAGGGAGACACTGAGCTGTTTTAATACCGTATATACTCGAGTATAAGCCGAGGTTTTTAGGTTTAAAAATTAACCTAAAAACCTGACTCAGCTTATACTCGAGTCACAAGGAACTTACCTTCAATCCAGAGGCAGCTGCGAGTCCGGCCGGCAGTTCCCAGTAGTTCTTCGCGGTTGCGCGATGACGTCATCACGCACGCTGGCGGGATGACGTCATCGCGCAGCCGCGAAGCAGTAATGGGAACTGCCGGACGGATCTGCGGCAACCAAGCATGCTGGGAGTTGTAGTTTCCAAACATCTACAGTGGAAAGGTATTAGGGTGGGGGACAGTATGCCACAGTAACCCCAATACCTTTCTACTATGTGGTTGGAAACTACAACTCCCAGCAACCAAGCATGTGGGAGTTGTAGTTTCCAAACATCTACAGTGGAAGGTATTAGGGTTACTGTATACCCTCGGCATTATACTCGAGTCAATCATCTTTTCTAATTTTTGAGGCAAAAAGGGTGCCTCGGTATACATCGAGTCGGCTTATAATGAGTATATACGGTAATTTTTTCATGTTTTGAGAGATTTATTTCCAGGACCATTTCAAAAGTCCATTGGAAGCAAAACAATTTTATTACTTTATTGATTACTCCTAACAAACATGTTTAAACAACCTGGCATCTTGTATTGATTGAATAATGTATGTGTTGTAAAAGGTAACCAGAATATTCATGGCCTACAACATGTTACATTTTACAAAAAATGTAAAAAAAAATATTTTCTAATTGTGAAGCATTAAAAATGAAGTCACAATTTCCTTCTGTACAGATCTTCAGTGAAAATTTAAATAGGTCAACCTCAAACCTCCATTTATCTTATTATTCAAAAAAACTATCTCAAGGGGCTCCCAAGTTTTGTTTTGCTTAGTTCTGTCTTATTGCTTTAGAGCTATCCAGCTACAAAGTGGTTAATGTATTCAATCTCTGTTAATTTCGTCATCTGTTTTAAGAAACAACTCCCATAAGGGAGTTGGCCCTTGATATTTTCTTTTTATCAAGCTGTTAGACTCCTCTTGTCCCTTTCAGATCATCGAGGCCGAGAGAAATGAAACTCTCTAGAGTAAAGGAAACTGACTTGCCCTCCACTTTATTTTTTTTATAACAGCTTGGGTCAGAGAAAGTTAATTTGATTTATCATTAAAAAAACGTATTCCACTGTGAGAGTCTTGAAACGTTTGATGTTACAGACAGTAAAAAACAAATCCCAGTGGCTGCAGTGATAATAAGCAACACGAGATTCAGGGGACTGTAATTTAAATGGATTAAAGGAGGTTTTCTCTTTGACTATTCCTAGGTCTTTCATCTTATGCTTAATGTACATTTTGCCCGAAAAGTAGTGAATATTGCATTTTGTGCAATATTGTGTATAAAAGGAACAAAACGTAGGTAGAATAAAAAGAACATTTCACTTAACAGTGTGTAGTAGACTTCAAGGCAAATATATAAGTTCCCAGCCTTCTATTGAATTTCATCTACCCATAAACGTTAATAATCTGCAATGTTTGAGCATGTTGCTGGTCACTGATTTATTAAAACTTGGCTTTGCTCATAAACTCAAAGATACAAAAATGATTGTACTCACATAGAATGTATTAAACACAAGCGTGGGAATATACAACATAAATATCCATATTTATCTAACAGAATCACATGTAGCATCACATGTACATGTGCAAAATATATCTCATGTACATACCAACTTACCTGCTCTAAAATTCAGCTACCTTACTAGAGGGGCAGTGTGCTGGTTATTGCAGTATTTGAAATAAAGTGATCAATACCAACAAGTTTAAAGGTAGCCTAGAAAAGGTGATTTTACAGTAGTTTCAACTGTACTACTGTTGTTTTAAAATTATGTGTGAAACTTCCAGGAGTTCCATTATTGCCATCAAATTTGACAATCTGAGCCTCCATGTACAGTGCTGTACCTATTTACACCCAATAAACATTTGAGCACAGTGAGATATTCATAAAAGGGCAAGTTAAAGTGCAAGCAGACCTTCTGCTGGACATGGATTTCTTGTGGCTGCAAAGCAATTTCGGAACACGTTACAAAGACATTCTTTCTGCTGTTTAAGGCTAGGTACACGCAGGTCAGTATTCAAGCCAAACCAAACAGCCTTGCAATATTTTGGTTTATTGGACAAAAATATGTTTTGTAATTTTCACTTGGACAATAATTTTCAGGTGATTTTTTAGAGATAAAAAGAGTTCATTTAGCATTTGTCAACATTGTTGTCTGTTGATCCAGATGTTTTGTATGCCACTGTGCAAACCACACAGACAAACTTGTTTCTCTGCATTGAGCACTGCCTTATTATTTACATTTATCTCTGCACCTATTGGACTTTTCTTTTTACTTCATAAGCACGAGTAACATTCCATGGTGTTCAATCATTCTAAATGATATTGAAGTTTATTGTATTGGTATGTGCAGGTAGTCCTATGTAGGAACTTAAATGGTAAAGAGCATTTTAACATTTCAGTGTCATGTTTTAAGATAAAACAAACTATACATGTCTCATATCATGAAAGTTAGTAATGGCAATTTTCAATGTTTCTCACACAGGTATTTCTGATTCACCCAAAGGGGGCAATGGAATAAATTTCCCTATAGAAGTGACCGCACTTGTTCCCACTATTTAGTAATGGCTTTGCAACCATTATTGTATTGTGTAAATGTGAGCAGTAAGTTGCACTGCTTTAAAGCCACAATTGAAAATGCATTAATTTTGTTGCAAAAACGAGTGCAAAAATCATTGTTTAATGTATTGCATTGCTTGCATTTTGCACTTCCCAAAATCTTTGGAAATGTCTCAGGCTATGCACTTATTTTCCCTTAGACAGGATATTGAATTTCCCTGAAGTTTTTTGTACCTGTTCTGTACTTTACCAGAAGAGTATTATAATTATTTGTACTTTGTTGCAAGTATGTTCTAATAACAAAACTTTTTGGTATGCTGTTCTATGTCCATTTCTGCCTTAAATTTTTCCAGTAGCATAACCCTTTCAAATCTTTAGAGATATCTTGGATTCTGGTAGTCTAGATGCCATCTAGTTATGCATTATACCAAGTTTGGCGCCATAAGGGTCAAACGTGTCTAGTGGGATATTGAAATATCTGGTTGAATGGGTATAGGGAAATAGGAGTATTCTATTTATATCTTTAATTGTTTTAATATAATGCTAAACCCTTTCCCAAAAATATTAAAGTGATTGGCAGTCTTATAGTACTCTATACAACAAGGCCCGAGAAAGAAAGCATTTAGGGCATAGATTACATCTGGTATCAGAGAGTGTGGTTATGGGGATATTAAAGGCTAGTATGTATTCATGAAACATTTTAAAATAGGTTCCCTCCATCTCATTAATTACAGCTTTGCATATTGCAGCCTATCCTTTCAGAATTACTATATATATCAGATTCAGTCCCTGGACCATTTAAGAACATTTGTAGAAGTGAGTGATTTAACTAAACAGGGTTTGGAACTTGATGAGCAAGTCACTACTTTAAAAGTTTGTTTCTTTGCTGTGTCCTTCCTTAGCCTTGTGAGTAGGCTAAGCCTTTGGGGTGTATGACATCTCCAGGATCCTCTTCTTTTGCAGTTCTCATTTCTTGCCACGCTTTCAGATAGTTACAGCGCCCTGGTGATCATTCCAACCCCACCACTCCTTGGCTGATTTATGTGTGCTACGTCTTTGTACTACCAATTGGTAAGCCTGTTGCTATCTTGCTTTACATAGTGTACTAAATTGTTTTTTTATACATGAAGGGGGGGCACAATTCTTGCTCAGAGTGCCATTTATTCAAAGGTTGGCTGTGGCTTTAAAGCTGGGTACTGATGAGAAGATTTTTGACAGTTGTTTTTAGCTGGCACCCATGGCTACTTTTGCCCTTGCCAAAGCTTGCTAGTGGCAAATGGTTGACTGGTGAAGAATAGTATGGTGTGTACCTAGCCTAACTCTTGCATACTAGTAGCTTTTGTAAACAATCTTTTTATTGTTTATCATTTAACAGGTATATAAACAAAATCTTTACAGAACAGCATATACTGAAGTTTCCAATAGAGCAGTCAGCTCTCCCAGCTAGGAACAGCTGCAATCTCTTTTAATTGGGCCTGTGCTGCAGTGGTAGCAGGACTGTGTATGTGCCCTGCTCCCCCTGTTGCCTGTCTACCTCTGACTGAGCTGGGTGGTGTCAGCTTCTAAGCTTACATTATGTAGGGAATTTAGAGGGTTGAAACTTTTTGAAAAATAACTGGTTTGTATATCGGAAAAATACTTCTTTTGAATAAATATATATGGTAATAAAGTTCTATTGATTTCTTCCATTTTTATTTGAGATATTTTAGTAATATCCACTTCTGTGTACCTAATGGAGCCTTAGTAATGAAAGAGTAATATAACGGATAATACGCTACCTACAGTGTAATATAAGGGTTTACGGCACCGAAGAGTTCCCTGAACATATTAAACACGAGGCCGTTAGTGGTGAAGTAATATCCTATATTATTCTGTAGGTAGCGTATTATTCCATATAATTCATAAGGTCAAAAAAAGAAAAACCCAGCACAGGCCCTCTGTCTCCTCCCTCACTGTCTCCCCCCTCCCTCTTTCCCCCTCTGTATTAGTAATGTAGATAACAAGCCCATCTTTGTACATACAAATGTTAACTGCCATTTCTATCTCAAACTAAAAGAAGACAATAAACAAAGGCTCCAACCTGTGCGGTTCCGGTTCGTTACACTGACTGACTGAATTACTGTGCTGATAAGGAGGAGTGAGTGCATTCTGTGAGTCATAATTGACTTGGCCCTCGCTCCTCATCAGCACAGTAATTCAGTCAGTCAGTTAGTGTACAGAAACGGGCTTGTTATTTACATTACTAAGACAGGCAGAGGAGAAATGGGGAGGGGCAGTGGAATACAGGAAGTCACTCGGTGACATCACTGAGTGACTGTAATATAGATTCTCACCACTGCACCTCCCCATTGAAATGCAGAGCCTATGTATTATATTTGTATATTCTACTGCACCCAAATAACTTAGCAATGTAATGAATGAACAAATGGTGAATAATAATTAAATATTATTAAACGCCTTTTCATCATGCAAATTGTTTTATAATCATGAATAGAGATGGCCGAACTATATAAAGTTCGGCCCATTTTCGAACTACAGAGAAAGTTCGAATTCTGATCCATTCAAGTCTATGGGGGAGTGATAGTTCGAAAAATTTGAGGGATTTACAGCTAAACTAACAGTGGTAACTTACTGTAAATGGCTGTGGCACCTGGAAAATAGTCTGGGGAACATGTCACTGTCACCAAAACTTCTTAAAACACTTCCTGAAATCAGGCAGGCAATTGTTGGGTTTTGCGCAAGCTACATTCTACGATACAGAGGATTATCGAACAACGAAACAAATCCTTCCTGTTAGCAAACGGTCCTTCCTAGGCTTAGCAGACCGTACATTCGAGGGTTGGATAGTGTACTGGTTAAAGCCACCGCCTTTGACATGGGAGACCAGGGTTCGAATCCTGGCTAGGGGAAGTTATACAAATGTTTGGATATAAATACCCAGATAAAACCTAAATAACCTAGTAATATAATAACCATTAATACCCTATATTATAACCATAATAACCAGTAATAATAACCATATAATACCCTATATTATAACCATATAGAAACCTAGTAATATAATTACCATATAATAACCAAGTAATATAATAACCATATAATACCCTATATTATAATCATATAATAACCTAGTAATATAATAACCATATTACTAGGTTATTATATGGTTATTATATTACTAGGTTATTATATAACTAGGGTATTATAATAATCCAAACATTTGTATAGCTGCCCCTAGCCAGGATTCGTACCCTGGTCTCCCATGTCAAAGGCGGTGCCTTTAACCAGTACACTTTCCAGCCACTACATTATATGGTTAATATATTACTAGGTTATCATAAGGTAATTATATGGTTATTATATTACTAGGGTATTGTATAGGTTTTTAGCAAACAGTACATTCGAGGGTTGGATAAGGTACTGGTTAAAGCCACCACCTTTGACATGGGAGACCAGGGTTCGAATCCTGGCTAGGGGAAGTTATACAAATGTTTGGATTATTATAATACCCTAGTAATATAATAACCTAGTAATATAATAACCATATAATAACCTAGTAATATAATAACCAAGTAATATAATAACCATATAATACCCTATATTATAATCATATAATAACCTAGTAATATAATAACCATATTACTAGGTTATTATATGGTTATTATATTACTAGGTTATTATATAACTAGGGTATTATAATAATCCAAACCTTTGTATAGCTGCCCCTAGCCAGGATTCGAACCCTGGTCTCCCATGTCAAAGGCGGTGCCTTTAACCAGTACACTATCCAGCCACTACATTATATGGTTAATATATTACTAGGTTATCATAAGGTAATTATATGGTTATTATATTACTAGGGTATTGTATAGGTTTATTAGCAAACAGTACATTTGAGGGTTGCATAAGGTACTGGTTAAAAGCACCGTCTTTGACATGGGAGACCAGGGTTCGAATCCTGGCTAGGGGAAGCTATACACATTCAAGTGTTTTCAATCAGGTATTGAAAACAATTGTGGATGTCATCAAGCAGCAATCAAGCATAATGAGCACCAATTATGCAGATTTAAAATGACTGTGATACTTAGCTCCTTCTAGAAATTTACTGGTGTGTTTACAAACATGGTGAAGTCAAGAGAATGGTCCAGGAAGACAAGAGAAGTGGTGATTTCTCTTCACAGGAAGGGCAATGGTTATAAGAAGATTGCAAAGATGTTAAACACACCAAGAGACATCATAGGAAGCATCATTCACAAATTCAAGGCAAAGGGCACTGTTGAAACGCTACCTGGTCGTGGCAGAAAGAAGATGCTGACTACTGTATGCTACCTGAAGCGCAAAGTGGAGAAAAGTCCCTGTGTGACTGCTGAGGAACTGAAAAATAATTTGTCAGATGCGGGTACTGAAGTTTCAGCTCAGACACTACTTAATGAAGGCCTCCAAGCCAGAACTCCCAGGCGCACCCCCTTGCTGTCTCCAAAGAATATGAAGAGTCGACTGCAGTCCGTCACAAACCTGATGATTGGGAGACGTTGGACCTTTCAACAGGACAATGATCCCAAGTCCACTAGAGCATGGTTGCAGATTAAAGGCTGGAACATTTTGGAGTGGCTATCGCAGTCACCAGACTTAAATCCGATTGATAACCTCTGGTGGGACTTAAAGAAAGCCGTTGCAGCGCGCAAGCCTAAGAATGTGTCTGAACTGGAGGCTTTTGCCCATGAAGAATTGGCTAAGATACCCGTAGGTCGCTGCAAGACACTTGTGTCAAGCTAGGCTTCACGTTTAAAAGCTGTTATAACTGGAAAAGGATGTTGTACTAAGTACTAAGAATGAATGTCACTTGGGGGTTGAATAAAACTGATAATGATGTGAGCACAGAAAAGACATTTGTGGTTATTTCATTATAAATGTTATGTTATATTTCTCTGACTTAAAATTGTCTCTTTGATTTAATTGTAAACAAGATGACTGAAATGATCAAAATCAATGTCAAACTGGCCAAAATACTAAATTTCAGTGGGGGTTGAATAATTTTGAACACAACTATATATATCTCTATTTATCTATCTATCTATATATATATATATATATATATATATATATATATTACTAGGTTATCATATGGTTATTATATTACTTGGGTATTATAATAACCCAAACATTTGTATAGCTGGCCCTAGCCAGGATTTGAACCCTGGTCTCCCATGTCAAAGGCAGTGCCTTTAACCAGTACACTATCCAGTACATTTGATAATTATCGAATTTACCATTGATAGTCCGGAAACATCGAAAGTCCGAGAAATCCGGGTCCGGGATAGTTTGAGACGTACGAGTCCGTTTCTAGTCCATCCCTACTCATTAATATATCCAAAGTCCAGTTTAATTTTTTTTTTACTTTTCTGTTAAACATTGGCAATTTTGCTGTCAGAATACATGCTACACCCTAAAGAACATAAAAAGTTTTCAAATTCTAACACTTCTATTAGTTAACACTTAACTTAACACCTCCAGTTAAACTGCCTGTAAACTGTGACCCTCCACTTCCACCTTGTCATGCAGAGCAGAAAAGAAGTTCTTGCAAGCTGGCAGATTCTTGCAGCTTTCAGTAATAAAAACCATTCAGCCGCAATATGAACTATAGTTTGCTGCACAGTTTATTACTTATATTGGGCAATCACAGTTTGGCAAGATATCACATTAAGACTGCAAGATTACAGGGAGAAAAAAATCTGTGTGCTGGTTAAATGAAAAAAGATTGCAGAAATCTACCTGAAATAAAATCTACCATGTAATGTCCTTGAGAAGTGCAACTGACAATGGGGTTCCCTATTAGAAATGTTTGTTATTTAGTGCATCTACGAATCTAATATATTTACATATTTTTAAAAAATATACTTTATAACCCTTACTTTAAATATATAATAATATAATTATTTTAATAAATTATTTTAAAAAACAAATTAAGTTAATAGTAATGTGAAGTTCAGTCATTTACTGTTTAATTTGTTTATGATGTACAGTATGTTAATACAGTATGCATGCTACATCATAGTTTTGCATAAAAGTTCAATCTTACCTAAATTTTCTGTTTGTTTTCTTTAATGGCACTTTCTTTTATTACTGCTAAATGTTCCAAATCAACACTAATGCACTAAATCAAATTGTTTTCTATTTGTTTGGATGCTGGATCCCATTTTCTTGTTTTATTACTGACTTTTTAAGTATTTATAATGCAAACAATACAATTTGACATGAGTGAAGGAGAAAGGGCTTATAAGGAGTGGACATGACATTAACCTGGTTTTATAATTGTTTACTTGGTGAAAACAGGTATCCGAGCGGGATGAACTATGTCTCCCCTGTGTGTGGCACAAGTCTTATTGTTGTACATTACTTGTTCATTGTTTTTCTTTCTATTCCCTCAGTAGCTAAATAGTGTTTAATGCTGAGTGCAGTAGTGGCACAGCCAATGTCTGGATCATTTTTTAAAAATGTTTACACCTTTTGGAGTGGATATATATATGATATAGATCATATATCTTTATGAATTTTGTGAATTCTGGTGCAGGCAAATGAAGAACGTTAGGAACACTAGTCTAAGCATGTACCAATGCCAAATACCAATAAAGCTTGCACTGGTGAGGGCTATCAAGAAGTGCCCCACTGTTACTTATAGCACAGTGGATGTATCTGTATTGTTTAGCAAACTGTACACCAAAACAGCGTCATTGTTTGTTTTAATTAAGAAGAAAATCTAAGAATTTGATGCATTGTTTATTACAATAAAAAGCCTTGCATGATGATAAAAAAAGCCAGTTTGAAAACTAAACTCAACACCTGACAAAAAAAAAATGATGGTCAGTTTGTATAATTATGTAGCATTAGCATTGCACATTCACAATTTGTTTGAAATGTACAAAATATAGGGCCCTTTTAGTCATATATTTTATTATTGAGATTGATCAATCAGCATAGAGCTTTTCTTCCTTATTAAGGGTACCCAAGACATAGCTAATCAACCTCTAAAGGGTTAAATTGGCACCTATACCATAACAGCTAGTGTTTTTTCTGTTATTATACAACACCAAAAGTGCTTAATCTTTACAACAACAAAAAAATGCTACTTTGCAGTAGATAAGCCAGGTCTCTGGATTGCTGCCTTTAGCTATAGTAAGGACACCAATGTGGTTTAGTTATTCCTAATGAATATAATAATGTACCTTTTTGGTTTAAATATTCACCCTTAGCTCTTGAGAACTAGCAAATTATTATGGTGCTATCCTGCAAAAGAAATGGATGGTATGTGTTTTCTTCCAGTCCATTGAACACACCTTTTTTTCTTACTGTGAACAAAGAGATCACAATAAGGTCTGATTGCAGCTTTTATGGTATACCTTACATTAACCAGCAGTGAAATCAGATTAAATTACCCAGGAAGCACACTAATTCACAAACAGGAAAAAAGGGCAGTCACTTCCACAGTACATCAGAGCATGTTAATGATACCTGAGAGGACAGGATGTATTATCAATGTAATAACCTTGTCTGGTTAATCCTGTGCATACACCTCAGTTTGAAAAGAATGGAAAATTACTTACTTACTTGGGAAAAAATATCATTATGGCCTTTTCCAAGAGATTGTTTGAAGTCTGATTTTATTCCTGTGCTATTTCAGCACATTTCAGAGGGTGTAAGGTGAATATATGATATCTTGTTAAAAATGGACATTCATTTGGTGCATAATAATACGCATTGTGCTAGCTTGGACTGTGCTGTGCTATAGATAGTGAACTGTGGAAATTACAAATCCTATTGTGATGGTCTCGGGTGATGTGGGGGCAGTATTACTGTCATGGATTCTTTATAGTCTTTTCTAAAAATCAATCTTGAATTGATCCCTTTATTGCCAGAGGTACCTTAAAGTTACTGCTGTGCACGGAAGACTCCAGCAAAGTTGAGAGCTTAAATGTATACACTTAATATATTACAGCTAGGCATTGTACGGATAGTTTCATTCCTCTAACAGTCACCATGTCACACAGATATAGTAGATAATTCTGATTTTTTTTTTTATTATCTTTATGCTTGTTGCAGAGTTCTGGTCTATTTTACTTATGATCATTGACATAGTGGTATAAACATTCTTTTACCTAATACATCTCTATGGATATATTTTGTTTTTCAGAATAAATTCATATCTATTTTTCATGTCCATGACACAAATTGCCATCTAATTTCATTGTGATCCCAGTTTTTTAATTCTTCCTCTGAAGAAATCTAGAAATGTATCTACACCTACCCCCTTGACAGCAAATAGAAAAAAATGGTGCCCTGTAGATAGGTGCAATAGTCATTTCAACTCCACAATAGCTAAGAGTGTAAATATGTATTCAGAATCTATTTGAGCTGCTTCAGGCAGATGCTGGTGTATACGGAGGGAGCTCATGATATAGTGCAATTGAAAGTAAAGTGATATTTCTGCTGTTTGGATAACTCTCTCAGATGATGTCAGAAGGTTATGCCCTGGAACCATAGGTGACACAAAAAGACAGAAAATGTTAACAGACCAAGGATATCCTTTCTAAAGCTAATGGATGACTTAGAAAACAGGGATCTCTCTAATAAGAATCTGTATTTGTTCTGCTACATTTTAACTATAATTACAAGAAATCTGTAGTATTTATAGTGCTTTTCTGCTTTTTTAACAATGCCAAACAATATGCTACCTATAGTGATGGCAGTTTGTCAAAGTAAAAAAAGGTGTCTAAATGGTGTTTATTGTAGAAATCCCTCCTGACATTATGAAATGTATAAAATATATTTCAGAAGCTGCAAAAGTAGTAGTTTAAGTCTAAACATTTTATATCTATTTGATGATGAATGTTTAAATGAAAATTGGAAATTTGCTTTAACATAATTATATGTTCACTTACTTGAGCTTAATTTATTATTATTCAGCCCCCTACCTTTAGGCAAACTAGCATCTTCCTTGAGCACAGTGAAAACTCAGAGAGCTTTCACACATGCTCAACTGAGCTTTCCACTCCTCTCAATGAACAAGACTCCGAGTAGACTTAGTAGTCATTGGCTGTGACGTCACCTGTCACGGCCATGACTGTGGGTCCACTGGGAACAGCCAGGCATATATTATTCGGGCTGAGTAACTAATTTAATGGGCAGTGTGACTATAGTATTAGTATCTTGGGGGCTTCTCTATTATTAGGATATAGAAAATAGTTTTGGGGTTGGATATATATTATGTATATTATATATTAGACTGGAATACTCTGTCAAGGTATCAAGTAGATTAAGGATAGTTGAGACTAGAGCTCCCTTATGTCTTATGCAAATAAGAGGAGGATAAACTTAAGGGTAATTTCCATGTTTCCATGGTAGCCCTTACCTATACTCTACGAGGCTAAAGATTTACAGATTGCAGAGCGAGTGCCAATTGTAAACTGATTTTAACTTATTTATCTGAAGTATTGTTATGTCTACAAAATCAATGTTTTAAAACTCTAATACCTGTTTTAGAACTGATTACTAATCCAGTTTTCTTCATAATACAAGGTTGTATTGAAATCAATATAGTGTGTGGATGTAAAAAGTATACAAAATGATTTAGAAGCTTACACTGTATCTACGTTAAATGTGTTCTGTTTAAAATGTGTAGTGTGGTATTGAGGCAATACCCACATTTCCTGCCTAACTGATGACCAGAATGATGAAGGGGGGAAAAAATCTGAAATATCCCTGGATCAACTCTACTTTATGTAATAATACCAGTAACCTGCAACATTTCTTGTTTTCAGAAACTCCTCCAGCTTTCTCTTGAAACTATCCAGTGAACCTGCCATCACAACTTTAAATGGAAG
Source organism: Hymenochirus boettgeri (assembly GCA_019447015.1). Lineage (NCBI taxonomy): Eukaryota > Metazoa > Chordata > Amphibia > Anura > Pipidae > Hymenochirus > Hymenochirus boettgeri. Next base: position 262,361,666 of record CM033476.1, on the reverse strand, counting down.
ACCGTTCCATAGTGTTACCGTTCTTAGGTCATAAAGGATGTCCAATTATACAATGGCGGCTCCCGTCCTCCCGCACTCACCTGCTAAGGTCTTCCTGGAGTAGCACACGTGCCAGCAGTCCCGGGGCGTCTCCTCCCCTAGACTATGGAAAAGAAAACAGATACCGCTGCACAGTATAGTAAACCTCCATTGAGGTCAGTAACTCACCGCTCCAATTTTCTTAAAAGGCTTCATCTTTATTTAATCCAATTTAAAACTATATTCAGATCCAAAGAGCTGTTAGCTGGGGGACAGTAGAGAAACGTCTGACGCATTTCAGGTCAATAGACCCTTAATAGACCCTTAATAATAGACTTGTGAGTTACTGACCTCAATGGAGGTTTACTACACTGTGCAGCGGTATCTGTTTTCTTTCATAAAGGATGTCCGCATGGCAAAAACTGCCCATTTCTCTAAGAATGCTGGGTAGTTTCAGAGACATGCAAAGTCATTTAATCATAAACAGACACTTCCTGTCTAGCAAACAGAAACTGGATTGTCTCATTACTTTCTTTGGAGAGGGGAGGGGGATTAAGAGAGTCTGAAGAATTTTCTAATTGGCTAAGACTGTCACATGTTTTACAAACAGCACATAACTGGGTGTAATACAGGAACTTCCTTACACTTACTGTCTTGTCCTGGGCAGTGCCTAAGAGAATTTTTTGATTTGCTAACAGTGGAAGATCAGAAACTCAGTGGATGTTCGTAAAATTCCACTTCCTTTTAGTGTCTACATGGAGACCCTGTAGAAATCCTGGAGGTGTGTCCAGTAAAGTAAGTTTAGTTTATTAATTGTATATACATTTTTTGTAATTCAGTAGTAGGTAGTAGTACTATACTTTGTATGGTGTTTTTTCTTATGGTGATTTTAATTAAATAGTGCTAATTACACACATACATATGGACCTTTCCTATGTGTAATAATGCTATATACCCCCACCTTGTTAGTTACTCCTAAAAACTCAATGCAATCTCCGTAAAAATATAAATGTATTTATATAATATAAGGGATTATAGGGAGTGTAGGTTATTATGTGCAATGAGGAAATGATTCTTGCAGGGTTTGAGTTGCACCAAGGATCATTTGTGCTGGATGCACCACCTGGCTATTTAATGATTGGCTAAGGTCCGATCAGGTGACCCGGAGGTTCCCGAAACGCGCATCGGTCAAGGAGTTTGGACTGTTCATGTGACCTTTAACTACTTGTCTCTCCCCTTTGCCATGTATACACCGGTTTGCTCCATATCCAGGACTTAACTTAACACGAACGAACTACAGTTGAGCGGCACAACTTTGGACGACTCATTCGCATACTCGGCGGGACCAGGGTTTTGTTTTGTGGACTTGGCCTTACTGGAGCAGAAATGCGCAAGGGGTGAGACCAACCCAGTTTATCTATTTATATATTTCCTACCGTGTGGAACTCTGTACTTATGTCTTATATCTGTGGAACTTTTATGCACAGACTGGCCTTGCTGGTAAAGCGGAGACCTGGATATGACTAGATTGGGTTTTATTGATGTTCAGGGGCTTTTGTACGTGACAGCCTATTGGTTTTATTTTTATATAGATGTATATTCTCCTTTGCACTTTGTATGGCACTTTGTTATATTTTTAATAGATATATGCACTTTATTGATACCCCCAGTTTGTAGCCTTTATTGACCATTTGGTCCGCTACATTTAGTATTTTTTTGTAGGTCTATAGCATTGGTGTGCCTTGGATTTTTATCCAAGTCTAGTCAGTTCTTTGCCTAGCCACCTGTGCTAGACTTATTTTGTTTACTATGCACATTTGTTGGTTTGCTTCAGTGTATAATGTTGAAATACTAAATTTGGCCGTTAATTTAATCTGTTAAGCAAATAAAAAACATTACAAAAAATTATAGCAAAAAATGAAGATTTAAGAAATGTCTCCACATACACCTGACATCTATTTTATTAAAATCCAACTATTTTTTTACTGACAGTGGTTTTTAATTCAGGTTTTAATGCTGTGGCCTCTGTTGTATGTGCAGCCTGCCACCCAGTATCAATCAGTCTCTTCTGACTGAAAAATGCAAGTGCTTGGACCCAAAGCCACGTTTAATGTGATTCCCGCTAGACATAATTACACCAACAGCCTCTGAGAAACTCTCATTTGTTATACTTGCTGTTCACATAGTGCTCTATATATCGCAGAGAGAAGCAAAGACATGCTTAAGATCTTTGCAACAGCTAACCACTGTTTGTTTGATTCCGTTTGTAATTAGTAACAGATTCTCCATTAGCAGATGGATAATTACTGTGCTGGTTTAAATGTATATTCGTAATGAAGTGCACCGTCACCATCAACAAGTCCTCATTTCCCACACACCCATCTGCAGTTGGATTTGTAATTGAGTTCAGCTATAGTTGAACTATATAATTTTTTTTCCTAAATGATAAAAAGTACATTATTACATGCAAATCAGTTTTAGAAGAAAGGCAAAACTAGTCCATATTTGTATTGCCGCGAGAAACAAGAAAAGGATGTACTTTCTGCTGCAATATTAATGGCTGCAAAAGTAAAGTGAACCATCTTCAAACAAGGCGCAATATCTAAAGGGCTTCTCAAGGACAAATGAGTGTTATATTGCTAATGATCCCTCAGCAGTGGATGTGGGTAGCATGAGCGTGAGTCTGTCAACAAACCACATTATAGCAGAGACATCAGTCTGCATGTAGACAGTGGCTGTGATTTCATTTTCTAGATTGCTGTTCCAGTGAATAGACACTAGCTCTGAACAACATAAATTATTCTGTAAAACTTAATAGGCGACAACCTGCTGCACTGGGTTCCTTATACTTACACAACAGAGGGATATCAAGACCAGTTTAACCTGCTCTAGATTGTTTAATTATGTTTTTATTTTTTTCTATTTCTCCGTGTAGCCTATTTTTTGTAAAGTGTAGATATAAAAATGGTTTGATACAAGAAGAGCCATTTCTTCTTTTAGTCCACCTGCTAAATTTTTTAAAACATCTGATTCTGTAACTAATTTTTTTTCTGTGTAACCTACTTTGCTAAAGGTTTTTTTTTAAAATAAAAGGCAAGCGATGGCCATTTAACACAAGGGCCCCATTGTGCCATTTATGATGTTATTAAAGGAGAACTATTGTGTGTATAAAGTTTATTTAAAAAAACAACAACTGAAAAGTACTTGGGACAGGTATATAGGATTGGTAATTCCTGCCTTCCAATATTGTTTCTGTGAGGAGCGCCAGCCCAAAGAAAACCGGTTGTGCCAGTCTTCCTCCTGCCTTCAGCACTATCTTTAACACATGAATAGTCCAGGACTAACCTGGCAAATGTAAACTGTACGTGCTGTAGCTCCTGTAACAAAACAGTATTGTGAGGTAGGAATAATCAATCTTACCTCTCTGCTCCAGGTACTTTCTATTTTTAAAAAGTAAATTTTTAAATATATTTATCCTTTAAGATAACGGTACACTGCAAAGGCAGTATAGTATTGAGCAAGTGTGGGAAATCTTGGATTATGCTAGCAGGAATGTCACCATGGTGACACCTCTAATGTTTTTGGAAGGCTTGTTATTTTCGTGTTGTACTATTCAGTGCAGTCTGTTACCCATGTCTGTGCTACTCAAGGCAGTCATTTGTAAACAGTGTACAACAGCACCCCTGATATTTCACTTGTCACAGTACCAACAAGAAAATTCCACCTAAAACATTAATGATAAATTGTCAAATGTGACACTGTCTGTAATCTTTCTACAACTATAGAATTTATTAACTTTTTAAGTCACTTTTATATTCTTTCAGCCAGAGCCTTTCATTATTTAATGGAAGTTTGTTTTTTGTATGTATGTATTTGTATGTATTTTATTTCTTATATAGCGCTACATATTCTGCAGCGCTTTACAATTATTTACACAATTCAAATCAAGCCCTGCCCCGAGGAGCTTACAATCTAATCACTTTATGTACACAAACAACCTATCAGTATGTCTGATATGTCTGATATATGTCTGAAGCACGGGGAGAACATACAAACTCCTTGCAGATGTGTCCAAGGGTGGAATCAAACTCAGGAGCAAGGCATCAGTGCTAACCATGCATATCACATCCTGGTCCATACTCGAGAAAACAGGAGAGCTCTTTAGAAGCATTGCTGGTCATTAAAGACAGTCCCACCTGGACATCATAGAGAAATGGCATGTTTTATTCTCTTGGTTTAATATACTTCCACACAGAGGTGTTATAAACTGAATTGTTTGTAATTGATGCAAATGTGTGCAAAATATACATATTTACTACTTTCTATTCAGTGCACAAATAGTGTGCATTGAGGCTCATCTAAGGTTTTGAAGGGGTCCTAGTGGTATATATGAATTTTACTGGGCTGAACTTCCCCTTTAAAGGGAAAGTTCAGTTTAAATTATCAATATTTATTAAATTGTTAGTTTGTGTAATGCCTTCTTAGTTATTCTACATATTCTCTCCCATTTTGAAAAATCATTTGATTTCATACCCTTTGCTGTTCCCTGCTGTTGACATTAGTGAGCTGACATTTCAGTTTCTAATGGTCCTTCTTCTTCTCAGGATGCATTACATCCTTGGAATGTTCCTAACAGTAATTTCTACTGATTGGCTGTTGGATGGGTCAAAGATGCTCAAATCTCTACTGAGCAACTGAATCAACCCAGGCGCTGGGTCAAGGGACAAAATGCTGAATTGGCAGATTAAGGTCATTGGGATGAAAAAATACTGCTCTTTTTTCTGAAAAGCATATGTATTTGCACTGAACTTCCCCTTTAAGTTGACATATTGTGGCCTATTCACCATTATTGTGCTTTACACAGAGAGCGAGAGAGGAAATGGCTAATTGGCTACTTTGTCACTTTGCTGGAGTGAAAGGTTTTACTTATTTCAAACAGGTTTATCTGTAGTCAGTGTGGTAACTAGTAATCACTGGGCCCCCAGCAAAACTATGATGGAGCCTCTATCCGTGCTTCATCTACAGTGTGCTTCTGGGAGAAGGCTATATCTGTCATAAGGAAATTAAGAAGATGGGGCCGCCCAGTGGCTGCTCCCCCAGCTCACCTAGTAGTTACGCCCCTTTCTTTAGTTCAGGGTTTATTAATCCATTAATTTAGCAGCAAATGAGCTATAAATCAGGAAAAATGTGTTTTTATTTGTGCAGTTTTGCTATAACTACAATAGTGACAGTTCATATGTGTGATATTCATGGATTATGCTTTAACTGTCAACTGGTAATCCCATTTATCACAACAGTTAGTTCAATGGAAAATTAATCTGTTAATATTTAGTGCCAAAACTATAAACTAAATCCACCGTTGAACTCGTTAGTGGAAACCACAGATGAAATTTTGACACAGAACTACTGAAATTTGTTCATACGTTGAAAGCAGGTGGCAGGTTTAAATAAAATATGTGAGGTTATTTGGAAAGGAATACAACACTCCTCATTAATCCTAAAGATGTTTGAGGTGAAATGCTAATAAACATTGGTTCAGCTTTAATTCAGTAGTGGCCCTTACATTTAGTTACTGCATGGATAAATGTATTATATCAGAAAACAACTTCATGTCATGAAGGTTTTATTATTCAATATGAGGTGCAAAAATTTGTTGTATGCTTGTAGTGTTAACCCTACATAACAGTTGATTCAGGGGAAGGCAAAAAAAAAAAACTGGGGGAAAAAAAAAGGGGGGGGGGACGACAACAAAGTTTCCTACCGACTCCAAATTGCAATTGCAAAGTTCCCTGTATCAACACAAACAATATGTTTTTTTCAATAGTTTTGAATTTTTAAATGATGAACTAGCAAATTAAAGGGCATGTCCACCCCCAAAACTATAATCCCCCAACTACTGGCCCCACCATGTAGTGTAGTTTAATCCTTACCTCACATCCCAGCATAGGGTTCTCCTGTAGTCCCCCAAAAGTGCAAAAACTGCCCACCAGGAGGCTAGCAGGTGCTGCTCCTACCTTGCCTCAGGTAGATTTTGCTATGCGTAATGCAGCCCTTCTCCCCCCTCCCTCCCTCTCCCAATTCCCTCCCCCAATTCCTCCCCCTGCAGGTGAAATGTTTAATGTAAGATTCCCCCTGGGCTCTCACCCCAACCGCTATATTTTTATCTTTAAAAGCTCCCCAAACTCTTACTTACCTTTCCTCTTTCCTCCTGCACTGAATGACCGGCAGCCGCGTGACGGCAGACGCGGCTGCCGGTCCCGCCCCTCTGCTTGCATTTTCTCGCAAGCAGAGTGCCGGGAGCGCGGCGGAGGAAAGAGGGGAGTAAGTAGAGTTTGGGGGGCTTTTTAAAAAAAAATATAGCGGTTGGGGCTGTGAGCCATGGGGAATCTTATATCAAAAAGTGCATTTTAGGCTGGACATGCCCTTTAACTTTAAATCAAACATCTAGCTGCAATTTGTTATGAACTTTCAGACAATGTATGTGTTGATGTAGTATTTTTTCACTGTGTGCCTCTGAGCAAATTCTACTACAAACAACAATGGTATTGATAGCACAGTTTTTTGATTGATTTGAAGTGGCAGCTTTAGTTCTGCTCCATGCTTTTCTATTAACACTCCTAATAACCATCTGGCAGGCAGAAACCCAACTTGTAAGATGGCCTACACACTTGTTAGACATTACAAGCTTTTTTTGCTGGCCTTTGCCAGTCTCCAGATGAGACCCAATATTTTAGCTTTCCGACTGAATATCAGCCTGCGAAATTGTGGGTGTCACATGCAAGTTGCAGTTTAGTTCCACCAAACAATGTTCTGTGGATATTGGCACAAATATAAACATGTTCCATATGAATGTCGATGTAGATTACATATTTATTTGTGATAAATTTATCACACTGACCAAACCTTTGTTAATTCTGTATCAGATAGCAAAACTAAAATAAAGGACTTGAGCCATAAAAATATTAGTTCTAAAGTTCAGCTAATATTCTAAAAATGGTTCTAAAGCTTTTCATACATGGCCAATTTCATGGCTGATTACATAGTAAATGCATCTGTAATCATGATGTAGGGATAGGCCACACTAGTGAGTTTTAACGTGCATTTGCTCAGGTTTTTATTTCAGCTTTTTTGACTCTCAAACTATTAGCTTCCTATCATAAAGACATAAGGGAGATTTTTTCAGTCATAAGCCCTCAGGTTTTGGCGATTTCAATATTGTGCTTGAAGTTCTGTGTAAATCCTGATCATGATTCACCTATCTGCCTGACTTTAACACCATCTATAAGCTAGCATTTAATTGTCACTCCAAAAATGCCACAAGAGCATTCCTTTCTCAATGTGTCTTCAAACCCATGGAAGATGGGAATAGAGTGCTGTGGCTCTGTAATTTACCTAGATTTTCTTAGAGTGGTGGTTCATTGCTGATTCTAAATGACAAAAGACATGTGTTATGTACTTTTATGGTAAAATCTTTGCATAGTACTTAGTGATTATGTTATACTCTTGTATTTGGAGGATTTGAATTGTTTGCTTAGAAGAAGGCAAGCATGAGGCAATGTTTAGGAGATTATGTTGACATTCGGCAGGTTTGCAGTGCTATAATAGGACTAATATTATGGTACTTCATTTTTCTTCTTTTTTTTTTTTTAAAGCTTTTCAACATTCAAGCCTTCATTAATGAAAGGGAAAGGAGTTCTGGAGAACAGTTAACTTCTTGAACTGATTTATTGCTAATTACATAAGTAATGTTTCATTTTCTGTAACCAACAAGACAATTCTAGGCTTCCATCCAAATTGTATTTATTAAATGTGGATTCTTTTTTTTTTAAAAGATGACCCCCTATTAGCTAAGCAATAGGAAGACTGAAAACACACTGGATTAGATGTCAGGATTAGAACTAACTTAGCCTACAAGGGTTTCTAAAATTGTCTTCCCTTCTACCTTGCCTTTTCTATTGGTTTTACTATGCCATCTATGGCACAGACATTGTCTTTTAATAACCTGTGCATCTTAAAGGGCATAGGTTATTAAAAGACAATGAACCATTTTTATGTTATTTACCTCTTTTGAGTTGAAAAAGGGTGGATTGTCACCCGAAAGGTTGCCAGCACCACTTTTTTTTACAATATTCAAGTCTTCCTTCAATTTTTTAAGCATATGACATATATTGGGGGGTACAGTATTTATTATTTAATCAATGGACTTATAACATCTGTCCTAATTGATTCTAATTGGGTGAACTACAGCTTTGCTAACCACCATCAATTGTTTAGTTTTAATTTAGGAAAAATGTATTGGATGCAGAAATTTTCGCTGGTGCTCATGGGTTGATGTTCGGCCATTAATTTCAGATGATCGATTCCAGAGAAAATTTGAAAAGTTGTTACGACTCACAACTAACGACTATGATAAGTTAACTTTGCAAATATGCCTTATACAGGATTAGTCAATAAGAGTTCTTATTGTTTAAAATGGTGCTAATTTTTCCCCAATTCGATATTAGCTTTCAAATGTTAAATAAGATCTGGTTGGTTGGGGTAAAATAAGCACCATTTTAAATCAAAATAAAAAGTTCAGTCAAATAAGATTGTTAGGACACTATCCGGGAGATTCAATAAAAGTTCTTATATTTTTTTTCATTATGATCTTTATAAGGGCTGGTACTAATGGGCCAAGTTGGGGACAATAATTTCATCTGACTGGTTATGATCAATATATGTTAATCATTAGACAAATTGTTGGAACTAAAGTGGCACTCCCATCTGATCATGTGATCTGTTGATTTTGATTAAAAATAATCCATTTGTGAAATTACCATTGATCACCCAACAGAACCAGAACGTTGACCTGGCTGGCCCAGTTTGGGTGCACCAGCTCTAAGTTTATTCACTGGTTGAAAGCACAGCTAGTAAGAGAAGAGAAAAAAGAAATCAAAACTTCTCTTTGCTGAAAAGGTTATCCATATCTGTGCATAGGGTGTGCAGATTCAATTTGGCTGCTTTTTATATATTTTTTTAAGTTAAATTGAAACAAAAAATAAGTGAAATAAGATCAAATAATTTTATCTACAAAAAAAGCATTCTTTAACACTGACAAACATATAGAATTATTGACATACTTGGAGATCACATAATCTGAAATTACCTAAGATGTATTATGTCTTGTGCTTAAAGGAGAACTGTGGTCTTCATTCAAGTTCCAATACAAGTAAAAAGAGCTCTCTCGTAGGATGATATCTCTAACTGTAACTCCATAGTTATAGGCTTGCAAAGCCTCTCTTCCTTGCACAGTCTGTGTATCTCTGTGACAGACATGTGTTATAAGCTGTGTTGTAAGCTCCACCCAGGGCCGTCGGAAGGGGTGTGGTTATTAGCATTGTATTTACATATCATTCCTCTATTTATTTACAATACATTGATGGACCCACCCTCTAGAATAGTATTCCCACCCCAGATCAACCATACTTCCTGTGGAATAGAAGGTTTGGCCAAAAGATTTGTAAGCCTGTCAGTTGCCACCACGTCGCATGCACGCCGACGCACACACGCTACGTTCCGCGTTGATCCAGGAAGCTGTGCTGCCTCTGCCGGTTCTGGTACCAGTGAAGGTTGGATGGATGGATTCCGGCTGCATTCTTCTGCCAGTGAGTGCCAGCACCCCCCCCCCCCCCCACACACACACACCCCTAACAGATTAGGCAGTAGGGTGGACGGATGCCTTCCCTACAGGGTGCCGCTTCGCTACAGAGTGCCGCTCTGCATTGTGCTGCACACTGCTTCATTAGCGAGGCGGCCCTGGCTCCACCCTCCAAAAAACTGTTTTTTCTGTAGCCTGTTACAGGCTTGGAATCAATATATGTGGGAATAGTGACCATGATATAGTGTCATTTAATATAGGTTGCAGAAAACTAAAGTGCACTGGCTTAACAAAAACTTTTAACTTTAGGAAAGCTAATTTTATGCTTTTAAAGGAATCACTCCTGCTCATAGACTGGGGGGAACTGTTTCTAGGTAAAGATACTGAGCAGATGTGGACCACTTTTAAAGGGATATTAAACTATAACATTTCCAAATCGGTACCTTTAGGAAACAAGAGTAAAAAAATTAGGTCCACTCCTGCATGGCTTAATGCTCAGGTAAAAAGGGAAATGGAAAAAAAGAAAAGGGCTTTTAAAATTTTGAAAGCAGAAGGCACAGAACAGGCTTACAGGGACTTCAAAAGTTGTAATAAAGAGTGCAAGAAAGCAATTAAACTAGCTAAAATAGAAAATGAAACACGGATTGCCGAACAAATATAAGTATATAAATGGTAAAAAAATGAGGACTGAGAATGTGGGACCATTAAATAATGGAGCTGAGGTGGTTGTAGAGGATGCCGAAAAGGCTAATCTGCTAAACCGTTTTTTTACATCGGTTTTTACTGTTGAGAATCCTTACAGTAGGGATTGTAACAATGTGCAGGGAGGAAATGAAGAGTTTTCACATTGGATAACAGAGGATATGGTACGGAATCAATTAGACAAAGTTAATATCAATAAAGCGCCAGGACCTGATGGATTGCATCCTAGGATTTTAAAAGAGCTTAGTTCCCAAAGAGATTGTTGTAAGCCTGTCAGTTGCCACCACGTCGCATGCACGCCGACGCACACACGCTACGTTCGCCGTTGATCCAGGAAGCTGTGCTGCCTCTGCCGGTTCTGGTACCAGTGAAGGTTGGATGGATGGATTCCGGCTGCATTCTTCTGCCAGTGAGTGCCAGCACCCCCCCCCCCCCCACACACACACACCCTAACAGATTAGGCAGTAGGGTGGACGGATGCCTTCCCTACAGGGTGCCGCTTCGCTACAGAGTGGCCGCTCTGCATGTGGCTGCACACTGCTTCATTAGCGAGGCGGCCCTGGCTCCACCCTCCAAAAAACTGTTTTTTCTGTAGCCTGTTACAGGCTTGGAATAAATAATGTGGGAATAGTGACCATGATATAGTGTCATTTAATATAGGTTGCAGAAAACTAAAGTGCACTGGCTTAACAAAAACTTTTAACTTTAGGAAAGCTAATTTTAGCTTTTAAAGGAATCGCTCCTGCTCATAGACTGGGGGGAACTGTTTCTAGGTAAAGATAACTGAGCAGATGGGCGCACTTTTAAAGGGATATTAAACTATAACATTTCCAAATCGGTACCTTTAGGAAACAAGAGTAAAAAAATTAGGTCCACTCCTGCATGGCTTAATGCTCAGGTAAAAAGGGAAATGGAAAAAAAGAAAAGGGCTTTTAAAATTTTGAAAGCAGAAGGCACAGAACAGGTTACAGGGACTTCAAAAGTTGTAATAAGAGTGCAAGAAGCAATTAAACTAGCTAAAATAGAAAATGAAATACGGATTGCCGAACAAAGCAAGTCCAACCCCAAGATGTTTTTTAAGTATATAAATGGTAAAAAATGAGGACTGAGAATGTGGGACCATTAAATAATGGAGTTTTATTAGCAAACAGTACATTGAGGGTTGCATAAGTTACTGGTTAAAAGCACCGTCTTTGACATGGGAGACCAGGGTTCGAATCCTGGCTAGGGGAAGCTATACACATTCAAGTGTTTTCAATCAGGTATTGAAAACAAGTGGATGTCATCAAGCAGCAATCAAGCATAATGAGCACCAATTATGCGATTTAAAATGACTGTGTACTTAGCTCCTTCTAGAAATTTACTGGTGTGTTACAAACATGGTGAAGTCAAGAGAATGGTCCAGGAAGACAAGAGAAGTGGTGATTTCTCTTCACAGGAAGGCAATGGTATAAGAAGATTGCAAAGATTAAACACACCAAGAGACATCATAGGAAGCATCATTCACCAATTCAAGGCAAAGGGCACTGTTGAAACGCTACCTGGTCGTGGCAGAAAGAAGATGCTGACTACTGTATGCTACCTGAAGCGCAAAGTGGAGAAAAGTCCCTGTGTGACTGCTGAGGAACTGAAAAATAATTTGTCAGATGCGGGTACTGAAGTTTCAGCTCAGACACTACTTAATGAAGGCCTCCAAGCCAGAACTCCCAGGCGCACCCCCTTGCTGTCTCCAAAGAATATGAAGAGTCGAATGCAGTCCGTCACAAAACCTGATGATTGGGAGACGTTGGACCTTTCAACAGGACAATGATCCCAAGTCCACTAGAGCATGGTTGCAGATAAAGGCTGGAACATTTTGGAGTGGCTATCGCAGTCACCAGAATTAAAATCCGATTGATAACCTTGGTGGGACTTAAAGAAAGCCGTTGCAGCGCGCAAGCCTAAGAATGTGTTGAACTGGAGGCTTTTGCCCATGAAGAAGGGGAAGATACCCGTAGGTCGCTGCAAGACACTTGTGTCAAGCTAGGCTTCACGTTTAAAAAGCTGTTATAACTGGAAAAGGATGTTTGACTAAGTACTAAGAATGAATGTCACTTGGGGGTGAATAAAACTGATAATGATGTGAGCACAGAAAAGACATTTGTGGTTATTCATTATAAATGTTATGTTATATTTCTCTGACTTACAATTGTCTCTTTGATTTAATTGTAAACAAGATGACTGAAATGATCAAAATCAATGTCAAACTGGCCAAAATACTAAATTTCAGTGGGGGTTGAATATTTTGAACACAACTATATATATCCTATTTATCTATCTATCTATATATATATATATTTATAATATATATAATACTAGGTTTATCATATGGTTATTATATTACTTGGGTATTATATAACCCAAACATTTGTATAGCTGGCCCTAGCCAGGATTTGAACCTGGTCTCCCATGTCAAAGGCAGTGCCTTTAACCAGTACACTATCCAGTACATTTGATAATATCGAATTTACCATTGATAGTCCGGAAAATCGAAAGTCCGAGAAATCCGGGTCCGGGATAGTTGAGACGTACGAGTCCGTTTATGTCCATCCCTACTCATTAATATATCCAAAGTCCAGTTTAATTTTTTTTTACTTTTCTGTTAAACATTGGCAATTTTGCGTCAGAATACATGCTACACCCTAAAGAACATAAAAATTTCAAATTCTAACACTTCTATTAGTTAACACTTAACTTAACACCTCCAGTTAAAACTGCCTGTAAACTGTGACCCTCCACTCCACCTTGTCATGCAGAGCAGAAAAGAAGTTCTTGCAAGCTGGCAGATTCTGCAGCTTTCAGTAATAAAAACCATTCAGCCGCAATATGAACTATAGTTTGCTGCACAGTTTATACTTATATTGGGCAATCACAGTTTGGCAAGAATCACATTAAGACTGCAAGATTACAGGGAGAAAAAAATCTGTGTGCTGGTTAAATGAAAAAAGATTGCAGAAATCTACCTGAAATAAAATCTACCATGTAATGTCCTTGAGAAGTGCAACTGACAATGGGGTTCCCTATTAGAAATGTTTGTTATTTAGTGCATCTACGAATCTAATATATTTACATATTTTTAAAAAAATATACTTTATAACCCTTACTTAAATAATTAATATATAATTATTTTAATAAATTATTTTAAAAAACAAATTAAGGTAATAGTAATGTGAAGTTCAGTCATTACTGTTAATTGTTTATGATGTACAGTATGTTAATACAGTATGCATGCCACATCATAGTTTGGCATAAAAGTTCAATCTTACCTAAATTTCTGTTTGTTTCTTTAATGGCACTTTCTTTTATTACTGCTAAATGTTCCAAATCAACACTAATGCACTAAATCAAATGTTTTCTATGTGTTGGATGCTGGATCCCATTTTCTTGTTTTATACTGACTTTTAAGTATTTATAATGCAAACAATACAATTGACATGAGTGAAGGAGAAAGGGCTTATAAGGAGTGGACATGACATTAACCTGGTTTTATAATTGTTTACTTGGTGAAAACAGGTATCCGAGCGGGATGAACTATGTCTCCCCTGTGGTGGCACAAGTCTTATTGTTGTACATTACTTGTTCATTGTTTTTTTCTATTCCCTCAGTAGCTAAATAGTGTTTAATGCTGAGTGCAGTAGTGGCACAGCCAATGTCTGGATCATTTTTTAAAAATGTTTACACCTTTTGGAGTGGATATATATATGATATAGATCATAATCTTATGAATTTTGTGAATTCTGGTGCAGGCAAATGAAGAACGTTAGGAAACACTAGTCTAAGCATGTACCAATGCCAAATACCAATAAGCTTGCACTGGTGAGGGCTATCAAGAAGTGCCCCACTGTTACTTATAGCACAGTGGATGTATCTGTGTTGTTTAGCAAACTGTACAACAAAACAGCGTCATTGTTGTTTAATTAAGAAGAAAAATCTAAGAATTTGATGCATGTTTATTACAATAAAGCCTTGCATGATGATAAAAAAAGCCAGTTTGAAAACTAAACTCAACACCTGACAAAAAAAAATGATGGTCAGTTTGTATAATTATGTAGCATTAGCATTCCACATTCACAATTGTTTGAAATGTACAAAAATAGGGCCTTTTAGTCATATATTTTATTATTGAGATTGATCATCAGCATAGAGCTTTTCTTCCTTATTAAGGGTACCAAGACATAGCTAATCAACCTCTAAAGGGTAAATTGCACCTTAACATAACAGCTAATGTTTTTTCTGTTATTATACAACACCAAAAGTGCTTAATCTTTACAAACAACAAAAAAATGCTACTTTGCAGTAGATAAGCCAGTTCTCTGGATTGCTGCCTTTAGCTATAGTAAGGACACCAATGTGGTTAGTTATTCCTAATGAATATAATAATGTACCTTTTTGGTTTAAATATCAACCTTAGCTCTTGAGAACTAGCAAATTATTTAGGTGCTCCTGCAAAAGAAATGGATGGTATGTGTTTCTTCCAGTCCATTGAACACACCTTTTTTTTTACTGTGAACAAAGAGATCACAATAAGGTTTGATTGCAGTTTTATGGTATACCTACATTAACAGCAGTGAAATCAGATAATTAATCCCAGGAAGCACACTAATTCACAAACAGGAAAAAAGGGCAGTCACTTCCACAGTACATCAGAGCATGTTAATGATACCTGAGAGGACAGGAGTATTATTATGTAATAACCTTGTCTGGTTAATCCTGTGCATACACTCAGTTTGAAAAGAATGGAAAATACTTACTTACTGGGGAAAAAATATCATATTTGGCCTTTTCCAAGAGATTGTTTGAAGTTGATTTTTTCCTGTGCTATTTCAGCACATTTCAGAGGGTGTAAGGTGAATATATGATATCTTGTTAAAAATGGACATTCATTTGGTGCATAATAATACGCATTGTGCTAGCTTGGACTGTGCTGTGCTATAGATAGTGAACGTGGGAAATACAAATCCTATTGTGATGGTCTCGGGTGAGTGGGGGCAGTATTACTGTATGGATTCTTTATAGTCTTTTCTAAAATCAATCTTGAATTGATCCCTTTATTGCCAGAGGTACCTTTAAGTTATGCTGTGCAGTAAGACTCCAGCAAAGTTGAGAGCTTAAAATGGTATGTATACATCTAATATATTACAGCTAGGCATTGTACGGATAGTTTCATTCCTTAACAGTCACCATGTCACACAGAGATAGTAGATAATTCTGATTTTTTTTTTTTTTATTATCTTTATGTTTGCAGAGTTCTGGTCTATTTTACTTATGATCATTGACATAGTGGTATAAACATTCTTTACCTAAACATCTCTATGGATATGTTTTGTTTTTCAGAATAAATCATATCTATTTTCATGTCCATGACACAAATTGCCATCTAATTTCATTGTGATCCCAGTTTTTTAATTCTTCCTCTGAAGAAATCTAGAAATGTATCTACACCTACCCCCTTGACAGCAAATAGAAAAAAATGGTGCCCTGTAGATATGGCGCAATAGTCATTTCACTCCACAATAGCTAAGAGTGTAAATATGTATTCAGAATCTATTTGAGCTGCTTCAGGCAGATGCTGGTGTTATCGGAGGGAGCTGTTGATATAGTGCAATTGAAAGTAAAGTGATATTTCTGCTGTTTGGATAACTCTCTCAAGTATGTCAGAAGGGTATGCCTGGAACCATAGGTGACACAAAAGACAGAAAATGTTAACAGACCAAGGATATCCTTTCTAAAGCTAATGGATGACTAGAAAACAGGGATCTCTCTAATAAGAATCTGTATTTGTTCTGCTACATTTTAACTATAATTACAAGAAATCGTAGGATTTATAGTGCTTTTGTTTTTTAACAATGCCAAACAATATGCTACCTATAGTGATGGCAGTTGTCAAAGTAAAAAAAGGTGTCTAAATGGTGTTTATTGTAGAAATCCCTCCTGACATTATGAAATGTATAAAATATATTTCGAAGCTGCAAAAGTAGTAGTTAAGTCTAAACATTTTATATCTATTTGATGATATGTTTAAATGAAAATTGGAAATTTGCTTAACATAATTAATGTTCACTTACTTGAGCTTAATTATTATTATTCAGCCCCTACTTTAGGCAAACTAGCATCTTCTTGAGCACAGTGAAAACTCGAGAGCTTTCACACATGCTCAACTGAGCTTTCCACTCCTCTCAATGAACAGACTCCGAGTAGACTTAGTAGTATTGGCTGTGACGTCACCTGTCACGGCCATGACTGTGGGTCCACTGGGAACAGCCAGGCGTAATTATTCGGGTTGAGTAACTAATTTAATGGGCAGTGTGACTATAGTATTAGTATCTTGGGGGCTTCTCTATTATTAGGATATAGAAAATAGTTTTGGGGTTGGATATATATTTCTTTATATTAATTAGACTGGAATACTCTGTCAAGGTATCAAGTAGATTAAGGATAATTGAGACTAGAGCTCCCTTATGTCTTATGCAAATAAGAGGAGGATAAACTTAAGGGTAATTTCCATGTTTCCATGGGAGCCCTTACCTATACTCTACGAGGCTAAAGATTTACAGATTGCAGAGCGAGTGCCAATGTAAACTGATTTTAACTTATTTATCTGAAGTATTGTTATGTCTACAAAATCAATGTTTTTAAAACTCTAATACCTGTTTTAGAACTGATTACTAATCCAGTTTTCTTCATAATACAAGGTTGTATTGAAATCAATATAGTGTGTGGATGTAAAAAGTATACAAAATGATTTAGAAGCTTACACTGTATCTACGTTAAATGTGTTCTGTTTAAAATGTGTAGTGTGGTATTGAGGCAATACCCACATTTCCTGCCTAACTGATGACCAGAATGATGAAGGGGGGAAAAAATCTGAAATCCCTGGATCAACTCTACATTTATGTAATAATAACCAGTAACCTGCAACATTCTTGTTTTCAGAAACTCTCCAGCTTTCTCTTGAAACTATCCAGTGAACCTGCCATCACAACTTTAAATGGAAGACCGTTCCATAGTGTTACCTTCTTAGGTCATAAGGATGTCCAATTATACAATGGCGGCTCCCGTCCTCCCGCACTCACCTGCTAAGGTCTTCCTGGAGTAGCACACGTGCCAGCAGTCCCGGGGCGTCTCCTCCCCTAGACTATGGAAAAGAAAACAGAACCGCTGCACAGTATAGTAAACCTCCATTGAGGTAGTAACTCACCGCTCCAATTTTCTTAAAAGGCTTCATCTTATTTAATCCAATTAAAACATATTCAGATCCAAAGAGCTGTTAGCTGGGGGACAGTAGAAAACGTCTGACGCATTTCAGGTCAATAGACCCTTAATAGACCCTTAATAATAGACTTGTGAGTTACTGACCTCAATGGAGGTTTACACACTGTGCAGCGGTATCTGGTTCTTTCATAAAGGATGTCCGCATGGCAAAAACTGCCCATTTCTCTAAGAATGCTGGGTAGTTTCAGAGACATGCAAAGTCATTTATCATAAACAGACACTTCTGTCTAGCAAACAGAAAACTGGATTGTCTCATTACTTTCTTTGGAGAGGGGGAGGGGGATTAGAGAGAGTCTGAAGAATTTTCTAATTGGCTAAGATGTCACATGTTTACAAACAGAACATAAATGGGTGTAAACAGGAACTTCCTTACACTTACTGTCTTGTCCTGGGCAGTGCTAAGAGAATTTTTTGATTTGCTAACAGTGGAAGATCAGAAACTCAGTGGATGTTCGTAAAATTCCACTTCCTTTTAGGTCTACTGGAGACCCGTGAAATCTGGAGGTGGGTCCAGTAAAGTAAGTTTAGTTTATTAATTGTATATACATTTTTTGTAATTCAGTAGTAGGTAGTAGTACTAAATTTGTATGTGTTTTTTCTTATGGTGATTTTAATTAAATAGTGCTAATTACACACATACATATGGACCTTTCCTAGTGTAATAATGCTATATACCCCCACCTTGTTAGTTACTCCTAAAAACTAATGCAATCTCCGTAAAAATATAAATGTATTATATAATATAAGGGATTATAGGATGGGTAGGTTATGTGCAATGAGGAATGATTCTTGCACGGGTTTGAGTTGCACCAAGGATCATTTGTGCTGGATGCACCACCTGGCTATTTAATGATTGGCTAAGGTCCGACAGGGGACCCGGAGGTTCCGAAACGCGCGTCGGTCAAGGAGTTTGGACTGTTCATTTGACCTTTAAACTACTTGCTCTCTCCCCTTTGCCATGATACACCGGTTTGCTCCATATCCAGACTTAACTAACACGAACGAACTACAGTTGAGGGCACAACTTTGACGACTCATTCGCATACTCGGCGGGACCAGGGTTTTGTTTTTGGACTTGGCCTACTGGAGCAGAAATGCGCAAGGGGTGAGACCAACCCAGTTTATCTATTTATATATTTCCTACCGTGTGGAACTCTGTACTTATGTCTTATATCTGTGGAACTTTTTTGCACAGACTGGCCTTGCTGGTAAAGCGAGACCTGGATATGACTAGATTGGGTTTTATTGATGTTCAGGGGCTTTTGTACGTGACAGCCTATTGGTTTTATTTTTATATAGATGTATATTCTCCTTTGCACTTGTATGGCACTTTGTTATATTTTTAATAAGATATATGCACTTATTGAATACCCCCAGTTTGTAGCCTTTATTGACCATTTGGTCCGCTACATTTAGTATTTTTTGTAGGTCTATAGATTGGTGTGCCTTGTATTTTTATCCAAGTCTAGTCAGTTCTTTGCCTAGCCACCTGTGCTAGACTTATTTTGTTACTATGCACATTTGTTGGTTTGCTTCAGTGTATATGTTGAAATATAAATTTGGCGTTAATTTAATCTGTAAGCAAATAAAAAACATTACAAAAAATTATGCAAAAAATGAAGATTTAAGAAATGTCTCCACTACACCTGACATCTATTTTATAAAATCCAAACTATTTTTTTACTGACAGTGGTTTTTAATTCAGGTTTTAATGCTGTGGCCTCTGTGTATGTGCAGCCTGCCACCCAGTATCAATCAGTCTCTTCTGACTGAAAATGCAAGTGCTTGGACCCAAAGCCACTTAATGTGATTCCCGCTGACATAATTACACCAACAGCCTCTGAGAAACTTCATTTGTATACTTGCTGTTCACATAGTGCTCTATATATCGCAGAGAGAAGCAAAGACGCTTAAGATCTTTGCAACAGCTAACCATGTTGTTTGATTCGTTTGTAATTAGTAACAGATCTCCATTGCAGATGGATAATTACTGTGTGGTTTAAATGTATATTCGTAATGAAGTGCACCGTCACCATCAACAAGTCCTCATTTCCCACACACCCATCTGCAGTGGATTTGTAATTGAGTTCAGCTATAGTTGAACTATAATTTTTTTTCCTAAATGATAAAAAGTACATTATACATGCAAATCAGTTTTAGAAGAAAGGCAAAACTAGTCCATATTTTGATGCCGCGAGAACAAGAAAAGGATGTACTTTCTGCTGCAATATTAATGGCTGCAAAAGTAAAGTGAACCATCTTCAAACAAGGCGCAATATCTAAAGGGCTTCTCAAGGACAAATGAGTGTTATATTGCTAATGATCCTCAGCAGTGGATGTGGGTAGCATGAGTGTGAGTCTGTCAACAAACACATATTAGCAGAGACATCAGTCTGCAGTAGACAGTGGCTGTGATTTCTTTTCTAGATTGCTGTTCCAGTGAATAGACACTAGCTCTGAACAACATAAATTATTCTGTAAAACTTAATAGGCGACAACCTGCTGCACTGGGTTCCTTATACTTACAAACAGAGGGATATCAAGACCATTAACCTGCTCTAGATTGTTAATTATGTTTTTATTTTTTTCTATTTCTCCGTGTAGCCTATTTTTTGTAAAGTGTAGATATAAAAATGGTTGATACAAGAAGAGCCATTTCTTCTTTTAGTCACCTGCTAAATTTTTAAAACATCTGATTCTGTAACTAATTTTTTTTCTGTGTAACCTACTTTGCTAAAGGTTTTTTTTTAAATAAAAGGCAAGCGATGGCCATTTAACACAAGGGCCCCATTGTGCCATTTGATGTTATTAAAGGAGAACTATGTGTTGTATAAAGTTTATTTAAAAAAACAACAACTGAAAAGTACTTGGGACAGGTATATAGGATTGGTAATTCCTGCCTTCCAATATGTTTCTGTGAGGAGCGCCAGCCCAAGAAAAACCGGTTGTGCCAGTCTTCCTCCTGCCTTCAGCACTATCTTTAACACATGAATAGTCCAGGACTAACCTGGCAAATGTAAACTGTACGTGCTGTAGCTCCTGTAACGAAACAGTATTGTGAGGTAGGAATAATCAATCTTACCTCTCTGCTCCAGGTACTTTCTATTTTTAAAAAGTAAATTTTTAAATATATTTATCCTTTAAGATAACGGTACACTGCAAAGGCAGTATAGTATTGAGCAAGTGTGGGAAATCTTGGATTATGCTAGCAGGAATGTCACCATGGTGACACCTTAAGGTTTTTGGAAGCTTGTTATTTTCGTGGTGTACATTCAGTGCAGTCTGTTCCCATGTCTGTGCTACTCAAGGCAGTCATTTGTAAACAGTGTACAACAGCACCCTGATATTCAATTGTCACAGTACCAACAAGAAAATTCCACCTAAAACATTAATGATAAATTGTCAAATGTGACACTGTCTGTAATCTTTCTACAACTATAGAAATTATTAACTTTTTAAGTCACTTTTATATTCTTTCAGCCAGAGCCTTTCATTATTAATGGAAGTTTGTTTTTTTTGTATGTATGTATTTGTATGTATTTTATTTCTTATATAGCGCTACATATTCTGCAGCGCTTTACAATTATTTACACAATTAAATCAAGCCCTGCCCCGAGGAGCTTACAATCTAATCACTTTATGTTACACAAAAACACCTATCAGTATGTCTGATATGTCTGATATATGTTGAAGCACGGGAGAGAACATCAAAAACTCCTTGCAGATGGTCCAAGGGTGGAATCGAACTCAGGAGCAAGGCATCAGTGCTAACCATGCATATCACATCCTGGTCCATACTCGAGAAAACAATAGAGCTCTTTAGAAGCATTGCTGGTCATTAAAGACAGTCCACCTGGACATCATAGAGAAATGCATGTTTTAATTCTCTGGTTTAATATACTCCACAGAGGTGTTATAAACTGAATTGTTTGTAATTGATGCAAATGTGTGCATAAATATACATATTACTACTTTCTATTCAGTGCACAAAATGTGTGCATTGAGGCTCATCTAAGGTTTTGAAGGGGTCTAGTGGTATATATGAATTTTACTGGGCTGAACTTCCCCTTTAAAGGGAAAGTTCAGTTTTAAATTATCAATATTTATAATTGTTAGTTTGTGTAATGCCTTCTTAGTTATTCTACATATTCTTCCCATTTTGAAAAATCATTTGATTTCATACCCTTTGCTGTTCCTGCTGTTGACATTAGTGAGCTGACATTTCAGTTTCTAATGGTCCTTCTTCTTCTCAGGATGCATTACATCCTTGGAATGTTCCTAACAGTAATTTCTACTGATTGGCTGTTGGGGTCAAAGATGCTCAAATCTCTACTGAGCAACTGAATCACCCAGCGCTGGGTCAAGGGACAAATGTGAATTGGCAGATTAAGGTATTGGGATGAAAAAATACTGCTCTTTTTTGAAAAGCATATGTATTTGCACTGAACTTCCCCTTTAAGTTGACATATTGTGGCCTATTCACCATTATTGTGCTTTACACAGAGAGCGAGAGAGGAAATGGCTAATTGGCTACTTTGTCACTTTGCTGGAGTGAAAGGTTTTACTTATTCAAACAGGTTTATCGTGTCAGTGTGGGTAACTAGTAATCACTGGGCCCCCAGCAAAACTATGATGGAGCCCTATCCGTGCTTCATCACAGTGTCTTCTGGGAGAAGGCTATATCTGTCATAAGGAAATTAAGAAGATGGGGCCGCCAGTGGCTGCTCCCCCAGTCACCTAGTAGTTACGCCCTTTCTTGTTCAGGGTTTATAATCCATTAATTTAGCAGCAAATGAGCTATAAATCAGGAAAAATGTGTTTTTATTTGTGCAGTTTTGCTATAACTACAATAGTGACAGTTCATATGTGTGATATTCATGGATTATGCTTTAACTGTCAACTGGTAATCCCATTTATCACAACAGTTAGTTCAATGGAAAATTAATCTGTTAATATTTAGTGCCAAAACAAACTAATCCACCGTTGAACTCGTTAGTGGAAACCACAGATGAAATTTTGACACAGAACTACTGAAATTTGTTCATACGTTGAAAGCAGGTGGCAGGTTTAAATAAAATAGTGAGGTTATTTGGAAAGGAATAATCAACACTTCCTCATTAATCCTACAGATGTTATGAGGTGAAATGCTAACTAAACATTGGTTCAGCTTTAATTCAGTATGTGCCCTTACATTTAGTTACTGCATGGGATAAATGTATTATATCAGAAAACAACTTCATGTCATGAAGGTTTTTATTATTCAATATGAGGTGCAAAAATTTGCTTGTATTGCTTGTATGTTAACCCTACATAACAGTTGATTCAGGGGAAGGCAAAAAAAAAAAAAACTGGGGGAAAAAAAAAAGGGGGGGGGGGACGACAACAAAGTTTCCTACCTGACATCCAAATTGCAATTGCAAAGTATCCCTGTATCAACACAAACAATATGTTTTTTTCAATAGTTTTGAATTTTTAAATGATGAACTAGCAAATTAAGGGCATGTCCACCAAAACATAATCCCCCAACTACTGGCCCCACCAGTAGTGTAGTTTAATCCTTACCTCACATCCCAGCTCCATAGGGTTCTCCTGTAGTCCCCCCACAAAGTGCCAAAAACTGCCCACCAGGAGGCTAGCAGGGTCTGCCTCCTACCTTGCCTCAGGTAGATTTTGCTATGCGTACTGCAGCCTTCTCCCCCCTCCCTCCCTCTCCCAATCCTCCCCCAATTCCCTCCCCCTAGGTGAAATGTTTAATGTAAGATTCCCCCTGGGCTCTCAGCCCCAACCGCTATATTATCTTTATAAAGTCCCCAAACTCTTACTTACCTTTCCTCTTTCCTCCACTGCATGAATGACCGGCAGCCGCGTCCGGCAGACGCGGCTGCCGGTCCCGCCCTCTGCTTGCATTTCTTTTCGCAAGCAGAGTGCCGGGGGAGCGCGGGAGGAAGAGGGAGGTAAGTAGAGTTTGGGGGGCTTTTTAAAAAAAAAAATATAGCGGTTGGGGCTGTGAGCCCATGGGAATCTATATCAAAAAGTGCATTTTAGGCTGGACCTGCCCTTTAACTTAAAATCAAAAATCTAGCTGCATTTGTTATGAACCTTTCAGACAATGTATGTGTTGATGTAGTATTTTTTCACCTGTGTGCCTCTGAGCAAATTCTACTACAAACAACAACTGGTATTGATAGCACAGTTCTTTTGATTGATTTGAAGTGGCAGCTTTAGTTCTGCTCCATGCTTTTCTATTAACACTCTAATACCATGGCAGGCAGAAACCCAATTGTAAGATGGCCTACACAATTGTTAGACATTACAAGCTTTTTTTGCTGGCCTTTGCCAGTCTCCAGATGAGAACCCAATATTTTAGCTTTCCGATGAATATCAGCCTGCGAAATTGTGGGGGTCACATGCAAGTTGCAGTTTAGTTCACCAAAAAATGTTCTGTGGATATTGGCACAAATATAAACATGTTCCATATGAATGTCGATGTAGATTACATATTTATTTGTGATAAATTTATCACACTGACCAAACCTTTGTTAATTCTGTATCAGATAGCAAAACTAAAAAAGGACTTGAGCCATAAAAATATTATTCTAAAGTTCAGCTATATTCTAAAAATGGTTTAAAGCTTTTCAACATGGCCAATTTCATGGCTGATTACATAGTAAATGCATCTGTAATCAGATGTAGGGATAGGCCACACTAGTGAGTTTAACGTGCATTTGCTCAGGTTTTTATTTCAGCTTTTTTGACTCTCAAACTATTAGCTTCCTATCATAAAGACATAAGGGAGATTTTTTCAGTCATAAGCCCTCAGGTTTTGGCGATTTCAATATTGTGCTTGAGTTTGGGTAAATCCTGATCATGATTCACCTATCTGCTGACTTTAACACCATCTATAAGCTAGCATTTAATTGTCACTCCAAAATGCCACGAGAGCATTCCTTTCTCAATGTGTCTTCAAACCCATGGAAGATGGGAAGAGTGCTGTGGCTCTGTAATTTACCTAGATTTTTTTAGAGTGGTGGTTCATTGCTGATTCTAAATGACAAAAGACATGTGTTATGTACTTTATGGTAAATCTTTGCATAGTACTTAGTGATTATGTTATACTCTTGTATTTGGAGGATTTGAATTGTTTGCTTAGAAGAAGGCAAGCATGAGGCAATGTTTAGGAGATTATGTTGACATTCGGCAGGTTTGCAGTGCTATAATAGGACTAATATTATGGTAATTCATTTTTCTTCTTTTTTTTTTTAAAGCTTTTCAACATTCAAGCCTTCATTAATGAAAGGGAAAGGAGTTCTGGAGAACAGTTAACTTCTTGAATGATTTATTGCTAATTACATAAGTAATGTTTCATTTTTGTAACCAACAAGACCATTCTAGGCTTCCATCCAAATTGTATTTATTAAATGTGGATTCTTTTTTTTTAAAAGATGACCCCCTATTAGCTAAGCAATAGGAAGACTGAAAACACACTGGATTAGATGTCAGGATTAGAACTAACTTAGCCTACAAGGGTTTCTAAAATTGTCTCCCTTCTACCTTGCCTTTTCTATGGTTTTACTATGCCATCTATGGCACAGACATTGTCTTACTAACAATGTGTTGATAATATAGTCTTTTAATAACCTGTGCATCTTAAAGGGCATATCCACCCTGAAAATAACTAACCATTTTTATGTTTTACCTCTTTTGAGTTGAAAAAGGGTGGATTGTACCCGAAAGGTTGCCAGCACCACTTTTTTTTACAATATTCAAGTCTTCCTTCAATTTTAAGCATATGAACATATATTGGGGGGGTACAGTATTTATTATTTAATAATGGACTTAAACATCTGTCCTAATTGATTCTAATTGGGTGAACTACAGCTTTGCTAACCACCATCAATTGTTTAGTTTTAATTTAGGAAAAATGTATTGGATGCAGAAATTTTCGCTGGTGCTCATGGGTTGATGTTCGGCCATTAATTTCAGATGATCGATTCCAGAGAAAATTTGAAAAGTTGTTACGACTCACAACTAACGACTATGATAAGTTAACTTTGCAAAATTGCTTATACAGGATTAGTCAATAAGAGTTCTTATTGTTTAAATGGTGCTAATTTTTCCCCAATTCGATATTAGCTTTCAAATGTTAAAAGATCTGGTTGGTTGGGGTAAATAAGCACCATTTAAATCAAAATAAAAGTTCAGTCAAATAGATTGTTAGGACACTATCCGGGAGATTCAATAAAAGTTCTTATATTTTTTTTCATTTGATCTTATAAGGGCTGGTACTAATGGGCCAAGTTGGGGACAATAATTTCATTGACTGGTTATGATCAATATATGTTAATCATTAGACAAATTGTTGGAACTAAAGGGCACTCCCATCTGATCATGTGATCTGTTGATTTTGATTAAAAATAATCCATTTGTGAAATTACCATTGATCACCCAACAGAACCAGAACGTTGACCTGGTGGCCCAGTTGGGTGCACCAGCTCTAAGTTTATTCACTGGTTGAAAGACAGCTAGTAAGAGAAGAGAAAAAAGAAATCAAAACTTCTCTTTGCTGAAAAGGTATCCATATCTGTGCATAGGTGTGCAGATTCAATTTGGCTGCTTTTTATATATTTTTTTAAGTTAATTGAAACAAAAATAAGTGAAATAAGATCAAATAATTTTATCTACAAAAAAAGCATTCTTTAACACTGACAAACATATAGAATTATTGACATACTTGGAGATCACATAATTGAAATTACCTAAGATGTATTATGTCTTGTGCTTAAAGGAGAACTGTGGTCTTCATTCAAGTTCCAATACAAGTAAAAAGAGCTCTCTCGACCAAAACTAGGATGATATCTCTAACTGTAACTCATAGTTATAGGTTGCAAAGCCTTCTTCCTTGCACAGTCTGTGTATCTGTGACAAGACATGTGTTATAAGCTGTGTTGTAAGCTCCACCCAGGGCCGTCGGAAGGGTGTGGTTAAGCATTGATTTACATATCATTCCTCTATTTATTTACAAACATTGATGGACCCACCCTCTAGAATAGTATTCCCACCCCAGATCAACCATACTTCCTGTGGAATAGAAGGTTTGGCCAAAAGATTTGTAAGCTGTCAGTTGCCACCACGTGCATGCACGCCGACGCACACACGCTACGTTCCGCGTGATCCAGGAAGCTGTGCTGCTCTGCCGGTTCTGGTACCAGTGAAGGTTGGATGGATGGATTCCGGCTGCATTCTTCTGCCAGTGAGTGCCAGCAACCCCCCCCCCCCCCACACACACACACCCCTAACAGATTAGGCAGTAGGGTGGACGGATGCCTTCCCTACAGGGTGCCGCTTCGCTACAGAGTGCCGCTCTGCATTGTGCTGCACACTGCTTCATTAGCGAGGCGGCCCTGGCTCCACCCTCCAAAAAACTGTTTTTTCTGTAGCCTGTACAGGCTTGGAATCATATATGTGGGAATAGTGACCATGATATAGTGTATTTAAATAGGTTGCAGAAAACTAAAGTGCACTGGCTTAACAAAAACTTTTAACTTTAGGAAAGCTAATTTTATGCTTTTAAAGGAATCGCTCCTGCTCATAGACTGGGGGGAACTGTTTTTAGGTAAAGATACTGGCAGATGTGGGCCACTTTTAAAGGGATATTAAACTATAACATTTCCAAATCGGTACCTTTAGGAAACAAGAGTAAAAAAATTAGGTCCACTCCTGCATGGCTTAATGCTCAGGTAAAAAGGGAAATGGAAAAAAAGAAAAGGGCTTTTAAAATTTAAGCAGAAGGCACAGAACAGGCTTACAGGGACTTCAAAAGTTGTAATAAAGAGTGCAAGAAAGCAATTAAACTAGCTAAAATAGAAAATGAAATACGGATTGCCGAACAAAGCAAGTCCAACCCCAAGATGTTTTTTAAGTATATAAATGGTAAAAAAATGAGGACTGAGAATGTGGGACCATTAAATAATGGAGCTGAGGTGGTTGTAGAGGATGCCGAAAAGGCTAATCTGCTAAACCGTTTTTTACATCGGTTTTTACTGTTGAGATCCTTACAGTAGGGATTTGAACAATGTGCAGGGAGGAAATGAAGAGTTTTCACATTGGATAACAGAGGATATGGTACGGAATCAATTAGACAAAGTTAATATCAATAAAGCGCCAGGACCTGATGGATTGCATCCTAGGATTTTAAAAGAGCTTAGTTCAGTTCTAGCAAGACCACTGTGTCTCATTTTTCAGATTCGCTTTTGTCGGGGATGTGCCGCTGGATTGAAAAAGCCAATGTAATACCAATATTCAAAAAAGGTAGTCGTTCACAGCCTGGTAACTAAGACCTGTAAGCCTAACATCAGTGGTAGGGAAGGTGATGGAAACTTTGTTAAGGATCATATCCTTGACTTTGTCTCCAGAGATCATCTTATTAGTAGTGTCAGCATGGGTTTATGAGAAATAGATCATGCCGACAAATTTAATTGGTTTTTATGAAGAAGTGAGTAAGAAGTTAGATTCAGGCACAGCTGTGGATGTGTATATTTGGATTTTGCAAAAGCCTTTGATACTGTGCCACATAGGCGACTAATGTATAAACTGAGGACTGTTGGCCTTGAAGAAAACTTTGTTCAGGATAGAGAACTGGTTATTGGACCGCAAACAGAGAGTGGTGGTTAATGGAGCTACATCTATGGGGCTAAAGTTCTAAGCGGAGTTCCTCAGGTTCTGTACTGGGGCCGCTTCTGTTAATCTGTTTAAAATGACTTAGAAGGGGCATTGAGAGCAAGGTCTCTGTGTTTGCTGATGACACTAAATTTAGCAGAGCTTTGAAACTTCCAATGATGTGCAAGTGCTGCAAGCAGACCTAGATAGATTATCAAAATGGGCAGCAGAATGGCAGATGAGATTCAATGTTGATAAATGTAAGGTGATGCATTTGGGATTTAATAATCCCTGTGCCACCTACACCATAAATAACTCTGTGTTAGGTGTGCATCTGAATGGAAAAAGATTTGGGGGTTCTGGTAGATAACAGACTTAGCTGTAGCAAACAATGCCAGGTAGCAACAGCTAGAGCTAGCAAGATATGTCTTGTATAAAGAGGGAATAGATTCAGAGAGAAAAATATATTTTTCCCTCTTTACAAGGCATGGTAAGGCCTCATTTGGAATATGCGGTGCAGTTTTGGAATCCCATATACAAAAGGGACATCTTGGAAATGGAAGCAGTCCAGAGAAGGGCAACTAAATTAATAAGGGGAATGGAGGGCTTGAATATGCAGGCAGATTAGACAAGTTAGGGCTGTTTACATGGAGAAGCGGCGGTTGCGTGGGACATGATAACCTTATACAATATATAATGGCCCATACAGTGAACTCTGTGTGCATTGTTCACTAATAGGTCATATCAGAGGAATCGTGGACATCCTTTAAGGTTGGAAGAAAAGAAGTTTCATCTTCAAGTTAGGAGAGGTTTCTTTACAGTGAGAACGGTGAAACTGTGGAACTGTCTTCCAGCAGAGGTGGTAATGGCAAGTTCATTGAATAACTTTAAAAAAGGCTGGATAAGTTTCTAAAACTAAAGAATATTGAGAATTACTGGTATTAATGCATATAGATATGGTTGATCCAGGGATACTTTCCGATTGCCGTTTGGAGTCAGGAAGGAATTTCCCCCCCCCCCTTTTTTAGCTGGGGTTTTTTGCCTTCCTCTGGATCAACTGTTAGGTAGGGTTAAAAAAAAAAAAAAAAGGGAATAGGTTGGACTTGATGGACGAATGTCTTTATTCAACCTTAATTACTATGTTACTATGTGCTTTCCTCTACCCAAGGACACCTTAGAGAGAGATTTTTTTTTCTTTTTAGGCTTTAAAAATAATAAATACATTTGGTGTGGCGCTTATAATGCAGCTGATGATGTTCTTTCACATCAGTAGGATGCAGGTGGGCATACTCAAGCCAGGGGCTTGCTGGTGTCGTTGATATCACATTGATGTAACATTAAAGGGCATCTATAGTGGGAAAATTAACTTTTTTTCCTTTCTTTCCATGTGTTTTATAATTCCCCACAACCCCCAGAGTGTCTTCACTTTTTTCAGATTCCCTCTCTGTCCTGAGATACACCTGTTAGAAGAATACGTGATTACATTCCTATACTTCTACTTGAACTGTCAATCAAATCCCTGTGACATGATCACCCTCCCTGCTCTGTAATAAACATAGAGATAAGAGCATTAGCAGGGGGAAAGAGGTAGCTTTGATGGTAGATATAAGGCTGCACTTGACCCCCCTTCTTTATAGCTTTCACTGATTGATGAGGGTCAAAGTGAGAGAGTTAAACTGTACTGTTCTCCTTCTTCTTCCGTGTTCCAGAACAGCTTGCTTTCTATTGGCCACTTTGGGTGAGTGTGTTTTTCAGGATGTTGAACTTTTAACTCCTACTGCACATGATAAGCTTGTCGGTTAGCCGGAGTTGAGACATGGAGGATGTAACAGAGGGGAGGGGGATGGAGGGGAGTGCTGCACAGAGATCTGACACCATGGAAAAACAAAGTCACTGACCGAGATAGGATTAAGGCAGCACAGAGTACATGAATTTAACTTTGCAAAGGGGTAATGTGTTTTTTTCTCTATAGATGCCCTTTAAAGGAATTGTACACTGAAAAAATAACTTTGCCTCATTTCAGTCTATAAATGAATACATGCCAGCAGCACTTACTCTAATGTGTTTGTGATGCTACATGGATTCAATCCAGTACTTGTTTTGCTCAAGCTCAGTCCCCCAGCCCCCTGCCAGACTATCTGACTCAGTGAGGGCAACCATGCTCAGTAATCCCTATGGGGCAGCATTGGGAGAGGGAATTTCCCACCATACAGGTCATGTACCAATTGTTCTAGCTACAGCAAAACTACACATAACAGAAAAGATTAAGATACTAAGGCACTTGATTGGCAGCTGAAATTTAAGATGATTAGGACTGGATATCTAAAGAAAGAAGGGACAGATCAACAAAAAAATGGTATAGTGATAGTTGGGAAGAATTATAGTTTCCAGTATAAAAAAAAACAAATTTTCCAGTGTTAATTTTTATAGGACATGATTTTACAAAACATGAGGAAAAGGCTAAAAAGAAAAATCTCATAACAAAATTGTTGCAGCAAACTTTCTTATTTAGAAAAAAATTATTTTTCTGTACTAGGATTATGATAATTGACTATGTACGAAAGAAGTTTTTGACCAGATTTACCATCTAACATTACTGAGAAAACAAGTATTTCGGCAAAATCGATTTATGTAAATGTTTTTTTTTAATTCTGTATAAATTCCCTTCCTGTCATGTCATCACAGGAGAGCAAATTAGAAATGATTTAACTAAAACGATTTTTCCTAATTTAAGATTATTTTCCATCAGCTATCAGCTGCCTTGACGGTGATCACTTTATGTTTTGTCTACAGGATAAAACATTGGTTTCCACGCAACCAGCTAAGAAAATAGCATGTGAAAAGGTAACGTCAGATTATATTTAGAAAACAAAGTTTAACAGAAGCAGGGAGCAAGGGGATGAAAATGGTGGATAAGTCAGTCTAAAGCATTTTTTTTTTATAGGATTTATGTGTGTAATTATGAAAAGAAATTCAAATTAATCTTATCTGGTATTTGTCTCATGTCATCACCCACTGAGATCGCCATTTGGAATGATATAGTATGCACTGATGATGTGCAGGATTATGTAAACATACAAGGGAGTTCATATCGTTAAAAATGGTGCTAATTTTGCCCCAACCAATCAGATCTTTTTTAACATTTGAAAGCCAAAATTTAATTTGTGGGGCAAAATTACACACCATTTTTAATATAAGAACTTTTATTGAATTTCCCTGGTAGTTTTTATTTATTTTATTGATACTTCAACCAATGTTTGGATAACAGTAGCATGAGGGTATATTGACCATCTTGAAGGAGAACTTTAGACTAACATTTCTAGTCATTTGTAGCCTGAGATACCATGTATCAAATCAAACCTTCCAGTAACTTACTCTCCCCCTCCTCAGTCAGTGGCTTTGACATGCTTAATTTGCTTTACTCATTGAAAAAGAGTCATAATGCACTGCTTGGGGGATCTTACCTTGTTATTGAATACTAGCCCTTCAAAGTTGGCTCTGTGAAAGATGGCTCGGATTGGCCCCCTCCACTTCCCTGTATTAAATCAATTGGAAGCCACGCTCTGAAAGTCCGGGACTATGGCAGGGGAGCCCTGAATGCAGCTTCATGAAGCCGACTTTGCAGGGCTCATTCTTAGTAACAAGGAAGACCAAGGGATGAGACCCTGCAGTTTAGGTCCCCATCCAGGGTTCTATTAACTAGGGGAGGGTGGTATGAGAAGGCATAATTGCCCTTTAAGATGGCCAATTATTTGTAATGCCTGCATGATAGTCTAAGTGAACAGTACTTATCGATTTAATATGATTAAAACTCAATTTCTATGTTTTGTTCGGATGACTTGATGGACAGATCAATCAATTGGAAATATTGATGTGTATGCCAGGCTTAAGCTTGGTACACACTGTTTTTGTTTATATTTCCCACAATAGCATTTGTTAGCTTTTCTTTCCCCAAGTGTAGCAATTGGAAATTTACTGAGCAAATATAACATATCTCAAATGTACAGTACTGACCTTTCAAATATCTTCTCTTCAATCTGTAAATGTCCTTTTATATTATTCTATCAGTACATTAAAGCTATTCCCAGATACAGAAAGTTTGTGTATTTAGATCTAATTATTTGGGGTCAATAATATATACATGAACAGGAAATGACAGGATGAAATTAATCAAATAATCCACATGGATGGGTGAGCACATTTCTATACTTAGAAATTATAGCCTGACATTGGGCCTTGTTCTAACATCTGACAGCATTCATGTTCAGATGTGCACATGCCAGTTGTGGGTGCATCGTGTAGAATACCTGCTGGTTTATTAGCATGCAGAACTTAGATTCCCTTCTTCTAGAAGATTCATGCATGAAAAGACAGGTGCAGGATCAGCATATATTTGCATCTAACATAGATCATATTATGTTTGAAAAACAATATCAACTTGGTTTTACCGTTTTCAAGATTAACTTTACATTTATTTGGTTTCAGAAAGTTTTTGTCTTAATTCTCTTTGTTATTTAAGTACCTCTATCACAAATTTGCTTTATGGATTAATTTTTCATAGAGGGGTATTTGCAGAATCTGCTTTAACATATATTTATTTATAAAGAGTTCTGCAGGGTTATTTCATTTTCTTAAGAGTGAAAAAATAGGTGTACGCTTCGCTGCCAGGGACCATTAGGGTTCGGGTCACTCCTTCCTACTGCTCCGTTCCCAGCAGTATTGGTTAACACAAAAAGGATAGAAAAGAAGGGGACGCCACGCAGTGTTTCTGCGAACACAAAGTGTTTATTGATCTGACATGTTTCGAGGCAATATTCAAGTGTATTGAAAAAGACCCGTGTGTGGGTCGAAACATGTGAATCATAAACACTTTGTGTTCGCAGAAACACTGCGTGGTCGTCCCCTTCCTTTCTATCCTTTTTGTATTGCATTTTCTTATTTCTGACAACCTCCTTGTTCAGGTAACAATTGGTTTTCTGACTGCAAAGCGTTTATTGCAGGTCACCCTGTAGATTACAGCCCTGTCACTAAGTATGTGGCAGCTATATACTGTAGCCAGAACACTGTAAAAGTAAGAAGCCTGCAAAATTGAAGTCATCCAGTCCCTGCTATTTTGTCAACCTCAGTAAGGCAGTGACATGTGCAAGGGAGCCTTACTCTACCCCTGCCCCCTCAACCACCAAAATATTTCTTTAAAATTTTTTAAATCAATACTTACAGGCCCTTCTCTCCCACGGCATCCCCATTGACAGCTGTCGCGTCTGTGATTGGCTGCCTCTCAGCCGATCACAGAGGCGGCTGCCAGTCCAGCCCCTCTTGCAACTTCCACAAGCAGGGATCCGGATCAGAGACACTGCGGGAGAGAAGGGGCTGTAAGTAGCGATCTAAACATTTTTTTAAAGAAATATCACAGCGGTTGGGGGTGGGAAGGGGCACCTACTTTTGCCAAAGCTTATTTTTAGGGTGGACATGCCCTTTAAATAGTAATTATAGAACATATGCACGTGGTGTATTTTGTCGTTTTGATTCTCCTTTAACTTAACAGCTATATTTTGTTAATCTGCTTTGTTAGTTTTCTGCTCAAAGTTCTTTTATTTTTTTTAATGCTTTGTTCTTTTATACAACAAACTGTTAATAGGAAGGATTAATGAACCGAAGGCAACCTCTGTAGTTGTGGAGAGTGGACCAGTTACATACAATCATGAGGAGGATGCAGAGAAGAGGAGGAGGAAGAAGATGAACACTGTGTAAGCGCACTTCAGTTAATTGGAGGAAATGGTAAGTGTATGTATTAAACTTGGGGATAGTGAGAAATTTTTGTGGCTTTTCAATTCCACAACATATTCATTAAAATATAGGGAATAGAGGTTAAGTAAATGGTTTAATCTGACCAGAAAGTCCTCTTGTTCCCATGCACAATTTATGTAAAATTAGGGTTACACTAATTTTGCAGTGGCAGCACCATTTTCAATTGTAGTGCGAAACTTGACATCTACTGAAGAATGGAGGTGCACAACCGCAGGGTCAGGTAAGTAACACTCCCTAAGTTAGATAGCGTTCCTTATAATTGTTTCCAGAACTATTTTAGAATGCCGGATCGTTCTATGTATGCTTAGCTCATGTCATTTGATTTGTTTTCTCTACAAGTGTAGATGTATATTTTTTTTTGTTTCAGATTATGGCTGCGATGCGGATGATGATGATTATTAAGGGTTCATGAAGTGAAAAGTTGTCTCGTTTTAAGAAGATTGAACATCAAGGAACTAGTACCAGAAATTGTGTCTGTTCAATTAGAACATTCAAAATAATATCAATTTTATAAAAAAAATAATTTAAATGAAATGTGTAATTTTCGGTATGGTTCAATGTGGACCTTTCAACTATCATGGTTGGTACTGGATTGTAATACTTGAATTTTTTTTTGTTTGTTAAATTCTGTAATGTACATTTACTTATAGTCTTTACTCTTGGTAGTACTCGCTCAGTGGAATCCCATTGACAATATGGTAAATATGCAATCTAACCACAGGCTTTTTTATAAATTGTTTAGAAGCAGAGAAAACTGCAATTGGAAGAGACTGTCCCCCGAAAAGCAACTTTTAAATCTGCAGCCCCCTCTCCTGTCGTCTTCCCTTGGGACGCCGCCGAGGGCCACGCCCCGACCCTCTCTGGGGATCGCCGGAGGGGCCGGGTCGCGACCCTCGACCCCCTGCGTGCCGCCCTACGGCGCACGGGCGGCGGAGGAAGGGGCTTTGGGGACAAGAGCCGAGACAGCCGGCCGGTGCTCGCGCCGATCGGCTAGGAGTCACGCCCCCGGGGACCCCGAAAGCTCGAAGGCGGAACCAGTCAGAGTAGGGAGCCAGATATCTGAGGGAGACGAAGAGGAGGGAACTCTTAGACGACGGGGGACATAGGGGTTAATGGAGATGGAAACTCGCGGCAGTAAGGCGCGTAGGGAAAAAACAGCGAAGAGAGCTCTGTAACGGGATGAAAACGGAACCAGGGAACCTAGATTATATAGTTTAAGTGAGCTTCAAATGCATCAGGCGTATTGTGGATACTCTGACTGTTTCAAGTCGGGGGTGCTGATGAAGACAAGGAATTGGTCCTATGAGACATTGTGCAGGGCCACGCTCATGTCCTTGTCAGACAACGGGTTACGGAGTACTGCCAAAGAAAAAACCGACGAAGGACGAAGTGTCCCTTCCTGCAGGGATCAAAGTGGTATCAATGGGGGCGCGCCGCCCGCGGCCGGCAGGGGAGCGGGGAAGTGGAGGGGGAGCATGGAATAGAAGGGGAAGGTGGTAGGAGATAAAAGGGGGGAAAAGGCGGAAGAGGAAAAAGAAGAAGAAACAGAAAGGGACCCAGGAGAGGGGAGGAAGGAAAGGAGGGGGAAGGGAAAGGCAAGGGGGAGGAGTGGAGGGAATGAGAAAGAGGGAACCGGCCGGAAACAAAGATTCCATCACCTTAAGTTGAGACATTTTATTCCGAGTTTAGAAAGACGTATAGGGAGACTTAGCAGGTTAGCATAAATTTTGCAAAACACAAGTATTTATTAGAATGTCTGATAATTGGTAGAAGTTAAAAAGGTCTTATACCGTATAAATATATTAACACAACCCTGTTAGATAATAATTGTAGATCTGTAAATATATTTGTAAATATTTAGTATTGGCGTGCTTTTTATTGTGGTGATTTGTAAAACCTGTCCCAAAGTTGATTTGTTAGTGATCTACAACATTGTGGTATAATTCCCATTCCCCTTTATATTGTGATAATCTACCCTGAAGTCTTACAAACAACCCTGCAAATTATTAATACAAGGTGCAAAGAATTTGAGTTTTCTTGCATGGCTATTATAGGACATTGCATATTAAACGGCCCCTATTAAATAAAGTACATAACCTTATACCGTTATTTTCTGTACATCACATTCATCCATGTGTGTGAAAAGAAAAAAACGTTAAGTCACACACATGGTATATGATGCCACCTGACATAAAGGGATTGAATAAAAAGCAATTCTGTAAAATTTTTAGTGTGATCTTCCTGAATGGATGATACTCCTTAATGGTTCTTGCCATCCCATCTCCAATATGCTCACCTCGTACATACGATAAATAGGATAGCAGATTGTAAACACCACAGCATTCTAAAACATTATCAGGGTTATTCAATAAAAGTTCTTATCGTTAAAAAATGGTGCTAATTTTGCCCCAACCAATCAGATGTTAGCTTTCCAAATGTTAAGTAATATCTGATTGGTTGGGGCAAAATTAGCACCATTTTTAACGATAAGAACTTTTATTGAATCTCCCTGTGTGTTGGAAGAACATAACATTAAAGTTATACACATTATTATGCATGTAACTGTAGGGAATAGCTAAAATGTTAAGATTGTAAAGCTCCAGGCCCAAAGTAATGCCCCCCAAGTTCATTGAGTAAATTCTCATTAGTGGACTTCTGCTTTAAGGATTCACCAGTTACCCTCCTTCTTGATCCTCGTCAGGACAGGGTTACCAAACCACTTTTATGGACCTATATTTAAAATACTAGCAGGGAGATTCAATAAAAGTTCTTATCGTTTAAATGGTTGTTTAAACGGTTTTAAAAAACGTAAGAACTTTTATTGAATAACACTGTATGTCTGCTTTCTTCTCATTAAATAATATAATCCTGTTGTACTAATTTAACATTAAATCATAGCAGCCAATGAGAGATTTCTTTATTATTCTGCATATGATTAGAATGAGAAAAGATATTTGCTGATATGTGGGCAAAGGGTCTCTCTAAATTTAAAAAATGGTCACAGAGAAATGAACTAATTATTGTACAAACTTGGGCAAATGCACGTTGTTATTTAATATTACATAAGTTTCAGCCTCACCATAATTCCGTTGCTCTGCTGTGCATATGTAAATATATAAATATTATTGAACGAGTTTTGTTTTATATATATATATATATATAGCCTTCTTTGAAAACTATTTTGGAAGTATCACAATAAATTGTTTCAAATGGATGTCTTTTTGTATTGGATTCTACTGAATAAAGGGTCATCTGCAAGTAATTATCTTTCATTCAAATAATTTTTAGTTTTTCTGTCATCTTCACCTTACACTAACTGCAGTCGGACAGTGAACTGAGATATTACATAGAATAAGTGCTGATTGTCTGGGAGCAGAAATTAGAGAAATTTCCAAAATCACAAATGGAAACACAGGGGCCAAGGGGTCTCCATCCTTTCCAGCACTGCAGATTTGCTTCCCACCAGTCAGACACTTCCTGAACACTTCTTAATCACTGATCATGTGCAAAATCTTAAAAAAGGGAGCGGAACTAACTTTGTGATTGCAGATGCTCTCCTCCCACCTTCTAACTTTTTTCTGTTTGCTAGCATGCTGTAAGGCTTGGGTACACATGGAGGGACTATTTGTCCCAAACCGAGCGCTTGCTACGAGCAAGCAATCGGCCAGGAAAAATGTCCGTTGGTCGCGGCAAATTGGGTGTGGCTGAATTTGCGAACGATCGGCCGAGCGGTCCCATAGGAAACCACAAAATCGATCGGGATTTTCCGACAGTCTGATCGTCGTCATTCGGTCAATACGGACGATTAAGGTCAGTCGTGGCCGGCCGCCCCACACCAGGAGATATTTTCGGCTGACCGATAGTGCCGTGAATCGGTCGGTCGGCCAAAAATATCTTTGGTGTACCCAGCCTAAAGGCTGTAAACAATGCATGGGCATCTATGGCTCATTTTTAAAGTTCAGAGATGGCAGAGACCATGAACAAATGTTGTGTTGGGACCACAGTTTACTTTTAAGTGGGTTAAAGTCATGCTAACCAATTACAACAGATTGTAGGACTTTTACAGTGGCTGCATAAGTATCGGAGGAAATACTCACGTAGCTGATACAAGCCGCACAGCTTCTGGTAAACCTGCTATAGGAGATTTGCCCAGAGCAAGTGTTGCTCTGGGTGAATCTCCCTACTGAAGTCTGATTTAATTTACACAAAAACAAAGGAAAACCAGCAAAGGGTCTGATCCCTCAATTTCTTGAATTGTAAAACATATCCAGCCGTCTATTGAAGAGAATCAATGCATTCACTAGTAGAACATTATTAGAAAAACAGATTCACCTTTAGTATAGTATAGTCCAAACCCATCAGCATAATCCTCATTTCCTGCCTAACTGTTGATCCAGATAAGGCAAATAAAACCACCAAATTTATGAAGGGGAAAAAAAACCTTCCTGACTCCAAGTGGCAATTAAAGTCCCCCATAATAAGTACAGTCCCCAAACTTGCAGCCCTTGCCAACTATATATGAAGCTTACTCACTTCCTCCCTGTTAGCGTTTGGCAGCTTATAGCAGAAACCAACATTACCACCTTTCCTGTTGCCTAATTCCACCATATTGCCTCTGCTTTAAATCCATATCGCCTATTAGGTCTCCTTTTAAATTTGGCTTGATTCTTTTTTAACATAAACACCAAATCTCCCCCTTTTCTTTTTCTCTGTCCTGCCTAAACAAAGCATATCCTCCTAAATTTACAGCCCAGTTATGAGAACTGTTCAACCACGTTTCTGCTAACATATTACATCATACTTTTCATTCAACGCCATTATCTCCAATTCACCCAATTTGTCAGCCAGGCTTCTCACATTTGGCAAACATACATTTTAGATTATGATCCTGTAATTTATTCATACACTTTAATACACATGCCTTCCTACCCTCTATGCTACCCCTATTTTACTCGTGGATTCGATGCTCGCGTATAGGCTTTAATGGACAACTTTACTCACGGATCGATGCTCGCGTTCGCGCCTAGATACCATAGACATTTTACTCGCGGATTCGGTGCTAACGTATAGGTTTTAATGGACACTAACTCTGTGGATTCGATGCTCGCGTATATAGGTATAATAGGCATTTTACTCGCACATTCGATCGGTCAAACATTCCGATATTTATTGAAAGTCCGAAAATATCGAAAGTCCGGATAGTTCGAGAAGTCGAATTTGTTCGAATTCGAGTTCTAGTCCATCTCTACTAAACACATAGGTCCACTCTTTTAGGTTTATCTGAAATCCAAAGTACCAACTTATGTAGGCTTAAGCTGGGTACACACCGTAACGATAAAGCCCCGATACCGTTGGATGCGACGGTTATCGGGGCTTATCGTTACTGTGGTACGTTCGTTTCCCGAACGGAGCGCGGCGGCCGCGAACGATCGGGTCGGCCGTACGCTCGTTCGGGAAAGGCCGAAAATTTCCAAAATTTCGCTCGGGACTGTGTGTTTCCATCGGCCGCGCTAGACTCCCTATAGGGTCTAGCGCGGCCGATGGAAAAACAACAGTCCCGAGCGTTCTCCCTATAGGGGAGAACGCTCGGGACTGTGTGTATGCAGATCTTTGAAAGATGGCAGACAGGATTTGCAGATCCTGTCTGTCATCTTTCAGAAATCGTTACTGTGTGTACCTAGCTTAAGTTAATGAGAGGTCCAAACATTGCCTCATCAAATCAGATGTTAGGTTTTTATTGGTCTACTTCAGTTAAAAAACATTGATAACCTCTGATTGGTTACAAATTAATAACAAAATATTGCACCTCTATTTAATATCCCTACAACCTCTTTTGTCAACCTTAATTTCTTTCTTTTTTAAACCACCCTTACGCTACAATCCTAATTTACAGCTCTGTTGTTTTATACCAATGTAAAGAAAACACATTTGCCTTTTCCGTATCCTCTGTAACTATCACAGTAACATATTAATGACTTCACATTTTCAGTGCTTATCTATTTGCTTTTAATATGCTTAAATCACTTTTTTTTTAAGCTGGGTTTTACTTACAGCTATATTTTCCTAGTGTTCTATTTAGCTAAATGAATTTCTTATTTCCAACAATTATAGTCTTTATGAGCTTCTAAATGACTCTAGTGTTACCCTGGACCCCTATCATTGGATTAATGGCCCTCTGCACGATGGATTTCCCGGAGGTATAATCATGGCCTGCCAGTGGTTTTCGCAAGGTTTATGAAAGATTTCCAGTTTGATGAACACAGTAGGTATTGGGCCAAAATGGAAACAAGCAGAAACTTTAAATCTTAACTAACGTTAACCCAATCGGTTAGATATATAGGATTATTGGGTGGAATAATACATTTGGTAGGCACATTGTACTGTGTGTACAGTAACACATTTTACATATTACAACATTGCTTTACAATTTCATGTTAAAGGAAAAAAATTTTTGCTTTTGATGATTTTTTGTGTGTATGGCTTTTAATTTATCCTCTGCTGTATTGCTGGATCCATTGGTGCTTTATGAATAAAACATTCTGCAATCTGTTGGTTATTGCTATAGGATGCTATAGCGACCTAGAGATCTAAACCATGCTAAGCCATTCTCATCCATGGTATATTACAGCCTATATTTTATCAATACCGAAAGCTGGAAATTTCTACCAGTCCTAAAGGAACACTAAATCCATAAAAACAACTATGGCCATCTGTTTCTATTATTCACAGGGAGGTGAGAACGCTTATTCACACCCTGTGAATAATAGGACGCTCGGGGGACCTGGAACTTACCTTACCGTGCTCCACTCGCAGCCGCTCCTTCACTGAACAGCTGTTCTCTCCCGATCGCGCGCCCTATCTTTTGTATTTGCGCGCATGCGCCTAAGATAGGGCGCGCGGTCAGGACAGAGGGGCTGTCAGTGAAGGAGCGGCTTGCAGTGGAGTGGTGGTAAGGTAAGTTCCAGGTCCCCGAGCGTCCTATATTATTCAGGGAGGTGAGAATATGCGTTCTCACCTCCCTATGAATAATAGAAACGGTGGCACATAGTTATTTTTATGGATGATGGGGAGTTTACAGTCCCTTTAAGTCATTGATAATGAAGGAGAAAAAAAGTGTTTTTTTTTTACATGTTCATGTATTTATAATTGAATTGATTATATAAAATAAAAGTATTGACAAAAAGAATGGAATTTAACTATGTTTACATAGGTAAAGGTTTTACTTAAAGACCTGAATGTCTTTATTC
Source organism: Hymenochirus boettgeri (assembly GCA_019447015.1). NCBI lineage: Eukaryota > Metazoa > Chordata > Amphibia > Anura > Pipidae > Hymenochirus > Hymenochirus boettgeri. The sequence goes on along the minus strand of CM033476.1, from coordinate 262,320,287 downwards.
AACCTCAATTACTATGTATTGTGCCCACTAAGTAACTTGCCTGTCAGACAAAGCATCATGCTGCCATGCTTACTAAAGTGCAGTGCAATTATAAATGGAAGTACATTTACTAATATTGTTAAAAGGATCTTAACTCCAGACTATCAGTTCTTGTTCTGAAACCACAAGTACTGGCTTGAATTTGATCCTCTATTAGCTGCTTTAACAGTCTTGTTTGTTCAGGGATTAATACAGTTTCCCAGACAATACCATTCTATAGGCTTGTGGATATTAATTTATAGTTTCACATTTCAGAATATTAACCCAAGTTATTATATATGAATCAAGTTCATTACAGTTATCTAGAGCTAGGGGCTTGTGTAATGTAATAAAATAAAGAACAGGTTAGTAGAACCATGCAATTGGAAAGTGAATATAAACTCCAAGGTCCATCGGCTGGTGCCCAGTAGTGCAGGGCTATGGGCCAGTACATTTGATATCAACATTTGCATTAAGCATCCAGCAGCCCCTTTATTTATAATGTTCAATGTACTTTTTATTTGTCAAGAAGAGTCACAACCCCATATTAGGAATTTAAATACAGATCCAAGGGTACCCACACCATTTAGAGCTTTTTTTTTTTGCTTGCGTCCTGATTAAGCCCCATTTCACTGGAATTATTCCCCCGGCTGGGGAATAGGTGTGTAGATGGGGGTGCTTATGGAAAGAAGAAATGACCACTGCAGTATATGGAAATATTATTTACTGCCTCTATACACAGTTTTCTATACAGATATCTCTACACAAATATGGAAGTTTTTAAAAGCCGCTTGTTACCCTGCAGTTTATTTACCAGTCAGTGTGAATTACATACAGTCCTGGGGCAATACAATATCACAATACAATGTTTACTAACATATTTTCTATTCTGTTCCTAGCATAAGATAAAGATTCTAAATGTACCTATGTTATTTGCATCTGCAGTGGTGGCTTAACTGGTAAAGCACACATTTTAGAAAGAAAATGTTACAGGTTTGATCCCCAGACTTTTTTTTTTGTTTCAATTATGTTTCCTGCAAAAGTTAAAATTCTCCTGTTTCGTATAGCCATTGGGAACTCTAGTGCAGAGTTCAAAAATCCACCTTGCTTCAGCTTTTCGTAAGGCAACATCTAAAGAACCTCCACGTCTGCCTTTAGACAAAGGGGTAATCCGCTGAATACCTTAAACTAATAGACAAGACAAATCACTATGGTTACAGGGGGAAAAAAAAATGTCTCGCGACTGGACTACGACAATTATTGGATCTAATGTCCCTAACATGTTCTCTGATTCGTGACTTTAATGTACAGGACGTACATCCCACATACTGAATGGAGCAAAACGAACATGTTAATAGATAAACAACCCATGGCGTGTCACTATTGATGTACTGTTTTATGGGGAAGGATTGTCTTGTAATAGTGCTTTGAAAAGATGCAGTGACTGATGTATAATTACATGTCAGGCAATGGCTCTTTCCACACTTATAGGAACCCTTATATTTCAACCAAGTGACTGATGAATGGGTTTTACTAGAAAACCAACTAGGTGACTATACCTTTCTCCAAAGAATCTTTTAAAACAGGGTCTTCATGTAAGATAGGTAAGTACCGTTTTATAATTTTGGTGATCTCTGTGTATTGTCTACGGAACTCGTGGAAATAAACACTTGTTGAGAACAAGCAGATCCAGGGGAAATCTTTTGGGATGTATTTCTAAACGAAGTTAGAAGTGCCCAATCCACCTAGTGGATCATTTACCATTGAAAACCAAGGTAGACTTGCACTCCAAAAATGAACGGTTTATTGTGAGCCAAACATCAACAAGTCAACACAACGTTTCGAGGGTAAACACCCCCTTCATCCACCTGCAAGTCTTACCTTGGTTTTCTTTAGTACTTCGTTCCCTTTAAGTAGGGAAATTGGACTTTCTGCACCCACTGGGGTTAGTGTGCATATGGACTTTTCTTACCCATTTGAATTGGATCATTTACCATTATACGTTTCAAGAATCAGGTCATTCCTATTTCTAGAGAGAGCCTTTCTAAAAGCTGCCATCAGAATGTTATAGGGTAACCCATATCCAATAGCCTATCTCGTAATGCACAAGATGTGTACAATAAAATCTCTAAACTGCGAACAATTTTGTTTAATCAGCAGAAATTGTCCATAGGGGATTCCCTTAAAGCTATGAGGAGGATGACTGGATGAGGCATGGAGTATCGTATGCCTGCACTCTTTTTACGAAACATAGTAGTTTCAAGTGATAACCACAATGATTAATGGGAGTCTAAAAAATCAAGTGACATACACCATATACATGGGTAAAACTTAAGTTCATTGATGTTAATGATTCTCATAATTAATTGAATGGATGAGTGCCCACCCGCAGTATGAATAAATCATCTATAATGATTTATTTATACTGTATATGCATATTGGGATTGTATGGCAAAAAGATTACTAGTGCACAAACAATTCTAATTGCAATTGGCTACGCCAATATTAGAATTGTTTGTGCACTAGAATTCTATTATTGGGATGTATTATATTGTGGTCTCTAGTTGCACTTTAATATGGATGTACAACAGCCCAATGTTTCTCTTATGTGTACAAAAAGATTACAATTGATTTTTCCCTTTTTCCAATATTTCCATAATGTTGTGGGGGCAGTTTCCAAGGGAGTCATTTAGTAAGATGGCCCTTGTTTGTGTCCAATCTATGGCCCAGGGAAAACTATTTCTTGCAGACAGACTAATACCAGGATGTGTTGGGACAACATAATTGTACTTATGGCAGCAGTAAAATAAAAACCATTCATGTGAGATTTGTAGCATTTGAGTAATGAGTATTCATTCTCAACTCTATATATTCATCAATGAAATGTCCCAGACCACAAAATAATTTGTCCCGTCATAATTGTGCAGCTTTTTAGATATGTTTAATAACTTTTCTGGTGGTTGAAAAAAAGCATCACGCATAACTGTGAGAGCTCTGCATTGACTGTCACAACCAGCAGTTAGAAATCACGCAAGGGTGGTGTTTCGGAAAAGCCGCTGAATAAAAAATCCCTCATTCCTTCTAAACAGAAGTCATTAACTTTATAAATAGATAGCTTAGGGGAATACCTTGGTATTCTGTCACTCTGAAACAGAGTTTCCTTGTGACGAAATACAGATCAAAGAGTAAAATTTCCTGCAGAGAGATATTGCTTCTTCTTGGAAAATTCATACAGTACGCAATCAAAATACTGTAGTTAGTAAAGTAACCCTCTTAGCCCAATGGAAGCAAACAAGGAAAATATAGTGGATAATGTACCTTCTACTGTAAATTATAAGGGTATTAAAAGACTTGAGGAGTTCCGTGAGCATATTAAAGCATGAGGTTGCAGCTCTCACTCACAATCCCCCAATTTTGCGCACACCCACTTATGTGTATATTCTGGTTGCAGCAACCCATCATCAAGAGGGAGCCCACAGGTAAAATTTTTGGGCTATAATTGACATTCTACAATGCAGTCGAGAGGGGACCCAGATACTACATGGAACCTCTCGGTTTCGAAATCCGAATGTTCTGTCCGAAACGGGCAGATGTTTGGATTTCGGGACTTCAGACCACATTTTTGATGATTATCTAATGTATGTGGTTATTTTTGTAATCCTCAAAAAAAACCTTGGAACATTCGATAATCCTCGAAAATACGATCGGAAACTCGAAAGCAGTAGAAAAATTTACCTCACGTAGTTCAGTCCACAAACCCCCTTTTCGTTTTACTAAAGCTTTCAAAGAGGCTCACAGGCTCAGGTATTCTACTTACAAAACCGCGGCTCCTATCTTCATCCATAATAGTGAGTCTACTCTGCTACTGTGCATTCTCGTAACCAACAAGCTCGCAACAGCATCAGAGAAGGGATGCCCATGCCAGCGAGGGATGATGGGGGGTTTATAAGTAGAATATCTGAGCCTACGAGTATAAGGTAAAGTTAAATGAAAACAGGGTTTGTGGGGATGAACTATGTGACATAATCATTTTCTTAGGAGGGTGGAGAGCACTTAAAAAACCTGCCCTGGTAGGGTTTTGAATTGCACCAAACTGGGTTTTTTTGTGGGTTGAGGGCCCTATCTAAAATCTTGCTATGGGGCCCTGCGATTTATAGCTACGCCACTGAGACTTGCAACCACTCTCTATCCATTCCTCCACCTAGGACAACCTAGAGAGAAAGAAAATATTTTCAGGCTGTGTGTCTAGATAAATAATATTTAGAAGTTTGGTGGGATGGGACTTATGATCAGCTGATGATGCTTTGTCCCAGCAGTGGGCATGCTCCAACCTAAACTTGGAGGCAATTCCCAAGTGCTGGGTGATGTCACAGCTCCACAGTGCTATCAGGCAAAAAACACCCTTGTAGTGCTATATAGACGACTTTACACAATATTAGACATTGTTTCTAGACAGATAAACATTTTTTCTGATTAGAGTAATTAACTTTGCCTTGTGGCGTATGCTGTATATTGGAAGTTCCTAAAACAGCTGATGAAATGCTGAATAGATTGATAATTCTTCTTTGATTGAACTAATACTGACCCACGCCGCCTTACTATGATAAAGATGCTGCTGATCAAAATGAATCAACGTTTGGTAAGTTAATATTAGAAAGGTCACACAAACCAGAAATATCACTGATACTTAAAGGAAGCTATGAAATGTGATATCAATGCAATTAGCAGCAAAGATAATCCCCAAAACAACCAAATAGTTCATGATCTTCAGGATGTGTGGACCATCCAGGAATGTGTGTTTCAAACGCATAGAGGGGGGGGGGGGGTGGGAATTTGATATGAATGTTAATCCTAAATATGAACTTCAGACATATTTTGTTAGATTGTAAGATCACTGGGAAAAAATAGAAATTAAAAAAAGATGAGGTGGTTGTAGAGGATGCCGAAAAGGCTAATCTGCTAAACCGTTTTTTTACATCGGTTTTTACTGTTGAGAATCCTTACAGTAGGGATTGTAACAATGTGCAGGGAGGAAATGAAGAGTTTTCACATTGGATAACAGTGGATATGGTACGGAATCAATTAGACAAAGTTAATATCAATAAAGCGCCAGGACCAGATGGATTGCATCCTAGGATTTTAAAAGAGCTTAGTTCAGTTCTAGCAAGACCACTGTGTCTCATCTTTTCAGATTCGCTTTTGTCTGGGGATGTGCCGCTGGATTGGAAAAAAGCCAGTGTAATACCAATATTCAAAAAAGGTAGTCGTTCACAGCCTGGTAACTATAGACCTGTAAGCCTAACATCAGTGGTAGGGAAGGTGATGGAAACTTTGTTAAGGGATCATATCCTTGACTTTGTCTCCAGAGATCATCTTATTAGTAGTAGTCAGCATGGATTTATGAGAAATAGATCATGCCAGACAAATTTAATTGGTTTTTATGAAGAAGTGAGTAAGAAGTTAGATTCAGGCACAGCTGTGGATGTGGTATATTTGGATTTTGCAAAAGCCTTTGATACTGTGCCACATAGGCGACTAATGTATAAACTGAGGACTGTTGGCCTTGAAGAAAACATTTGTTCATGGATAGAGAACTGGTTATTGGACCGCAAACAGAGAGTGGTGGTTAATGGAGCTACATCTATGTGGGCTAAAGTTCTAAGCGGAGTTCCTCAGGGTTCTGTACTGGGGCCGCTTCTGTTTAATCTGTTTATAAATGACTTAGACGGGGGCATTGAGAGCAAGGTCTCTGTGTTTGCTGATGACACTAAATTATGCAGAGCTTTGGAAACTTCCAATGATGTGCAAGTGCTGCAAGCAGACCTAGATAGATTATCAAAATGGGCAGCAGAATGGCAGATGAGATTCAATGTTGATAAATGTAAGGTGATGCATTTGGGATTTAATAATCCCTGTGCCACCTACACCATAAATAACTCTGTGTTAGGTGCATCTGAAATGGAAAAAGATTTGGGGGTTCTGGTAGATAACAGACTTAGCTGTAGCAAACAATGCCAGGTAGCAACAGCTAGAGCTAGCAAGATATTGTCTTGTATAAAGAGGGGAATAGATTCAAGAGAGAAAAATATTATTCTCCCTCTTTACAAGGCACTGGTAAGGCCTCATTTGGAATATGCGGTGCAGTTTTGGAATCCCATATACAAAAGGGACATCTTGGAAATGGAAGCAGTCCAGAGAAGGGCAACTAAATTAATAAGGGGAATGGAGGGGCTTGAATATGCAGGCAGATTAGACAAGTTAGGGCTGTTTACATTGGAGAAGCGGCGGTTGCGTGGGGACATGATAACCTTATACAAATATATTAATGGCCCATACAGTGAACTCTCTGGTGCATTGTTCACTAATAGGTCATATCAGAGGAATCGTGGACATCCTTTAAGGTTGGAAGAAAAGAAGTTTCATCTTCAGGTTAGGAGAGGTTTCTTTACAGTGAGAACGGTGAACGTGGAATGTCTCCAGCAGAGTGGTAATGGCAAGTTCATTGAATAACTTTAAAAGGCCTGGATAGTTTCTAAAACTAAAGATATTGAGAATTACTGGTATTAATGCATATAGATTGGTTGATCCAGGGATACTTTCCGATTGCCGTTTGGGTCAGGAAGGAATTTCCCCCCCCCCCTTTTTTAGCTGGGGTTTTTTGCCTTCCTCTGGATCAACTGTTAGGTAGGGTTAAAAAAAAAAAAAAAAGGGAATAGGTTGGACTTGATGGACGAAGTCTTATTCAACCTTAATTACTATGTTACTATGTGCTTTCCTCACCCAAGGACACCTTAGAGAGAGATTTTTTTTTTCTTTTTAGGCTTTAAAAATAATAAATAACATTTGGTGTGGCGCTTATAATGCAGCTGATGATGTTCTTTCACATCAGTAGGATGCAGGTGGGCATACTCAAGCCAGGGGCTTGCTGGTGTCGGGATATCACATTGATGTAACATTAAAGGCATCTATAGTGGGAAAATTAACTTTTTTTTTTCTTTCCATGTGTTTTATAATTCCCCACAACCCCCAGAGTGTCTTCACTTTTTTCAGATTCCCTCTCTGTCCTGAGATACACCTGTTAGAGAATACGTGATTACATTCCTATACTTCTACTGGACTGTCAATCAATCCCTGTGACATATCACCCTCCCTGCCTGTAATAAACATAGAGATAAGAGCATTAGCAGGGGAAAGAGGTAGCTTTGATGGTAGATATAGGCTGCACTTGACCCCCCTTCTTTATGCTTTCACTGATTGATGATGTCACAAAGTGAGAGATCGTAAACTGTACTGTTCTCCTTCTTCTTCCGTTTCTCCAGAACAGCTTGCTTTCTATTGGCCACTTTGGTGAGTGGTGTTTTTCAGGATGTTGAACTTTTAACTCCTACTGCACATGATAAGCTTGTCGGTTAGCCGAGTTGAGACATGGGGATGTCAGAGGGGAGGGGGATGGAGGGGAGTGCTGCACAGAGATCTGACACCATGGAAAAACAAAGTCCTGACGAGATAGGATTAAGGCAGCACAGTACATGAATTTAACTTTGCAAAGGGGTAATGTGTTTTTTTTCCTATAGATGCCCTTTAAGGAATTGTACACTGAAAAAATAACTTTGCCTCATTTCAGTCTATAAATGACATGCCAGCACACTTACTCTAATGTGTTTGTGATGCTACATGGATTCATCCAGTACTTGTTTTGCTCAAGCTCAGTCCCCCAGCCCCCTGCCAGACTATCTACTCAGTGAGGCAACCATGCTCAGTTAATCCCTATGGGGCGCATTGGGAGAGGGAATTTCCCACCATGCAGGTCATGTACCAATTGTTCTAGCTACAGCAAAACTACACATAACAGAAAAGATTAAGATACTAAGGCACTTGATTGGCAGCTGAAATTTAAGATGATTAGGACTGGATATCTAAAGAAAGAAGGGACAGATCAACAAAAAAATGGTATAGTGATAGTTGGGAAGAATTATAGTTTCCAGTAAAAAAAAAACAAATTTTCCAGTGTTAATTTTTATAGGACATGATTTTACAAAACATGAGGAAAAGGCTAAAAAGAAAAATCTACTATAACAAAATTGTTGCAGCAAACTTTCTTATTTAGAATAAAAATTATTTTTCTGTACTAGGATTATGATAATTGACTATGTACGAAAGACCGTTTTTGACCAGATTTACCATCTAACATTACTGAGAAAACAAGTATTTCGGCAAAATCGATTTATGTAAATGTTTTTTTTTTAATTCTGTATAAATTCCCTTCCTGTCATGTCATCACAGGGAGAGCAAATTAGAAATGATTTAACTAAAACGATTTTTCCTAATTTAAGATTATTTTCCATCAGCTATCAGCTGCCTTGACTGGTGATCACTTTATGTTTTGTCTTACAGGATAAAACCATTGGTTTCCACGCAACCAGCTAAGAAAATAGCATGTGAAAAGGTAACTGTCAGATTATATTTAGAAAACAAAGTTTAACAGAAGCAGGGAGCAAGGGGATGAAAATGGTGGATAAGTCAGTCTAAAGCATTTTTTTTTTCATAGGATTTATGTGTGTAATTATGAAAAGAAATTCAAATTAATCTTTATCTGGTATTTGTCTCATGTCATCACCCACTGAGAATCGCCATTTGGAAATGATATAGTATGCACTGAATGATGTGCAGGATTATGTAAACATACAGGGAGTTCATATCGTTAAAAATGGTGCTAATTTTGCCCCAACCAATCAGATCTTTTTTAACATTTGAAAGCCAAAATTTAATTTGTTGGGGCAAAATTAACACCATTTTTAAATATAAGAACTTTTATTGAATTTCCCTGGTAGTTTTTATTTCATTTTTATTGATACTTCAACCAATGTTTGGATAACAGTAGCATGAGGGTATATTGACCATCTTGAAGGAGAACTTTAGACTAACATTTCTAGTCATTTGTAGCCTGAGATACACATGTATCAAATCAAACCTTCCAGTAACTTACCTCTCCCCCTCCTCAAGTCAGTGGCTTTGACATGCTTAATTTGCTTTACTCATTGAAAAAGAGTCATAATGCACTGCTTTGGGGGATCTTACCTTGTTATTGAATACTAGCCCTTCAAAGTTGGCTCTGTGAAAGATGGCTCCGGATTGGCCCCCTCCACTTCCCTGTATTAAATCAATTGGAAGCCACGCTCTGAAAGTCCGGGACTATGGCAGGGGAGCCCTGAATGCAGCTTCATGAAGCCGACTTTGCAGGGCTCATTCTTAGTAACAAGGGAAGACCAAGGGATGAAGACCCTGCAGTTTAGGTCCCCATCCAGGGTTCTATTAACTAGGGGAGGGTGGTATGAGAAGGCATAATTGCCCTTTAAGATGGCCAATTATTTGTAATGCCTGCATGATAGTCTAAGTGAACAGTACTTATCGATTTAATATTGATTAAAACTCAATTTCTATGTTTTGTTCGGATGACTTGATGGGACAGATCAAATCAATTGGAAATATTGATGTGTATGCCAGGCTTTAAGCTTGGTACACACTGTTTTGTTTATATTTCCCACAATAGCATTTGTTAGCTTTTCTTTCCCCAAGTGTAGCAATTGGAAATTTACTGAGCAAATATAACATATCTCAAATGTACAGTACTGACCTTTCAAATATCTTCTCTTCAATCTGTAAATGTCCTTTTATATTATTCTATCAGTACATTAAAAGCTATTCCCAGATACAGAAAGTTTGTGTATTTAAGATCTAATTATTTGGGGTCAATAATTACACATGAACAGGAAATGACAGGATGAAATGAATCAAATTAATCCACATGGATGGGTGAGCACATTTCTATACTTAGAAATTATAGCCTGACATTGGGCCTTGTTCTAACATCTGACAGCATTCATGTTCAGATGTGCACATGCCAGTTGTGGGTGCATCGTGTAGAATACCTGCTGGTTTATTAGCATGGCAGAACTTAGATTTCCCTTCTTCTAGAAGATTCATGCAATGAAAAAGACAGGTGCAGGATCAGCATATATTTGCATCTAACATAGATCATATTATGTTTGAAAAACAATATCAACTTGGTTTTACCGTTTTCAAAGATTAACTTTACATTTATTTGGTTTCAGAAAGTTTTTGTCTTAATTCTCTTTGTTATTTAAGTACCTCTATCACAAATTTGCTTTATGGATTAATTTTTCATAGAGGGGTATTTGCAGAATCTGCTTTAACATATATTTATTTATAAAGAGTTCTGCAGGGTTATTTCATTTTCTTAAGAGTGAAAAAATAGGTGTACGCTTCGCTGCCAGGGACCATTAGGGTTCGGGTCACTCCTTCCTACTGCTCCGTTCCCAGCAGTATTGGTTAACACAAAAAGGATAGAAAAGAAGGGGACGCCACGCAGTGTTTCTGCGAACACAAAGTGTTTATTGATCTGACATGTTTCGAGGGGAAATAAAATTCAAGTGTATTGAAAAAGACCCGTGTGTGGGTCGAAACATGTCGAATCAATAAACACTTTGTGTTCGCAGAAACACTGCGTGGTGTCCCCTTCCTTTCTATCCTTTTTGTATTGCATTTTCTTATTTCTGACAACCTCCTTGTTCAGGTAACAATTGGTTTTCTGACTGCAAAGCGTTTATTGCAGGTCACCCTGTAGATTACAGCCCTGTCACTAAGTATGTGCAGCTATATACTGTAGCCCAGAACACTGTAAAAGTAAGAAGCCTGCAAAATTGAAGTCATCCAGTCCCTGCTATTTTGTCAACCTCAGTAAGGCAGTGACATGTGCAAGGGAGCCCTTACTCTACCCCCTGCCCCCCTCAACCACCAAAATATTTCTTTAAAATTTTTTTTAAATCAATACTTACAGGCCCTTCTCTCCCACGGCATCCCCATTGACAGCTGTCGCGTCTGTGATTGGCTGCCTCTCAGCCGATCACAGAGGCGGCTGCCAGTCCAGCCCCTGCTTGCAACTTCCACAAGCAGGGATCCGGATCAGAGACACTGCGGGAGAGAAGGGGCTGTAAGTAGCGATCTAAACATTTTTTTAAAGAAATATCACAGCGGTTGGGGGTGGGAAGGGGGCACCTACCTTTTGCCAAAGCTTATTTTTAGGGTGGACATGCCCTTTAAATAGTAATTATAGAACATATGCACGTGGTGTATTTTGTCGTTTTGATTCTCCTTTAACTTAACAGCTATATTTTGTTAATCTGCTTTGTTAGTTTTCTGCTCAAAGTTCTTTTTATTTTTTTTTAATGCTTTGTTCTTTTATACAAACAAACTGTTACATAGGAAGGAATTAATGAACCGAAGGCAACCTCTGTAGTTGTGGAGAGTGGACCAGTTACATACAATCATGAGGAGGATGCAGAGGAAGAGGAGGAGGAAGAAGATGAACACTGTGTAAGCGCACTTCAGTTAATTGGAGGAAATGGTAAGTGTATGTATTAAACTTGGGGATAGTGAGAAATTTTTGTGGCTTTTCAATTCCACAACATATTCATTAAAATATAGGGAATAGAGGTTAAGTAAATGGTTTAATCTGACCAGAAAGTCCTCTTGTTCCCATGCACAATTTAGTGTAAAATTAGGGTTACACTAATTTTGCAGTGGCAGCACCATTTTCAATTGTAGTGCGAAACTTGACATCTAATGAAGAATGGAGGTGCACAACCGCAGGGTCAGGTAAGTAACACTCCCTAAGTTAGATAGCGTTCCCTTATAATTGTTTCCAGAACTATTTTAGAATGCCGGATCGTTCTATGTATGCTTAGCTCATGTCATTTGATTTGTTTTCTTACAATTGTGCTAATGTATCTTTTTTTTTTTTTTCAGATTATGGCTGCGATGCGGATGATGATGATTATTAAGGGTCTCATGCATATGTGAAAAGTTGTGTGTTCTCCAAGCAAGATTGAACATATGGACTAGTACCAGGAAATGCTGTTCCAAGATTAGACATTTCAAAATAATATCTCAATGTTTGTAAAAAAAATCAATTAAATGCAAATGTGTAATTTTCGGTAGGTTCATGGTGACCTTTCAACCTATCATTGTTTACTGGATTTGTAATACTTGAATTTTTTTTTGTTTGTTTTTAAATTCTGTAATGTACATTTCCTTATAGTCTTTACTCTTGGTCAGTCTCGCTCAGTGGCAAATCCCATTGACAATATTGGTAAATACTGCAATCTAACCACAGGCTTTTCCCCATTAAATTGTTTAGAAGCAGAAGAACTGCAATGTGAAGAGACTGTGCCCCCGAAAAGCAACTTTTAAATTGCATGAATTAATTTATATTTAATTTTAAGACCCACTGCTGCTAATATAGTTAATTGTTTTGAGACAAGTCAGGATTTAAGTCAAATTTTTGGTTTGGATCAGCTCACTTCATTATAACAATCATTGTGACTCTATTGTCTTTGCATACTTTTGGTTCCTTGTCGATCTGTATCAATGGAGGTCAATGTTATAGACTGTACTGTATAGATCAGGTTTACATGTATATTAAAAATAGAAGTTATCTGGAGGAATGACATTAGGGGAGTGTACAGTGTTTTTTATGCTAGATTGCATTTTCCCCCCACATTTCCATCCTTAGTGAGACTTTTACTTTAGCTTAACATTTTGCAAACACAAGTATTTATTAGAATGTCTGATTATGGTAGAAGTTAAAAGGTCTTATTACCGTATAAATAATTATACACAACCCTGTTAGATAATAATTGTAGATCTGTAAATATATTTGTAAATATTTAGTATTGGCGTGCTTTATTTATGTGGTGATTTGTAAAACTGTCCCAAAGTTAGATTTGTTAGTGATCTACAACATTGTGGTATAATTCCCATTCCCCTTTATATTGTGATAATCTACCCTGAAGTCTTACAAACAACCCTTGCAAATTATTAATACAAGGTGCAAAGAATTTGAGTTTTCTTGCATGGCTATTATAGGACATTGCATATAAACGGCCCCTATTAAATAAAGTACATAACCTTATACCGTTTTATTTTCTGTACATCACATTCATCCATGTGTGTGAAAGAAAAAACGTTAAGTCACACACATGGTATATGATGCCACCTGACATTAAATGGGATTGAATAAAAAGCAATTCTGTAAAATTTTTAGTGTGATCTTCCTGAATGGATGATACTCCTTACATGGTTCTTGCCATCCCATCTCCATATGCTCACCTCGTACATTACGATAAATAGGATAGCAGATTGTAAACACCACAGCATTCTAAAACATTATCAGGGTTATTCAATAAAAGTTCTTATCGTTAAAAATGGTGCTAATTTTGCCCCAACCAATCAGATGTTAGCTTTCAAATGTTAAGTAATATCTGATTGGTTGGGGCAAAATTAGCACCATTTTTAACGATAAGAACTTTTATTGAATCTCCCTGTGTGTTGGAAGACATAACATTAAAGTTATACACATTATTAAGCATGTAACTGTAGGGAATAGCTAAAATGTTAAGATTGTAAAGCTCCAGGCCCAAAGTAATGCCCCCCAAAGTTCATTGAGTAAATTCTCATTAGTGGACTTCTGCTTTAAGGATTCACCAGTTACCCCTCTCTTCTTGATCCTCGTCAGGACAGGGTTACAAACCACTTTTACTGGACCTATATTTAAAATACTAGCAGGGAGATTCAATAAAAGTTCTTATCGTTTAAAATGGTTGTTTAAAAAACGGTAAGAACTTTTATTGAATAACACTGTATGTCTGCTTTCTTCTCATTAAATATATATATATCCTGTTGTACTAATTTAACATTAAATCATAGCAGCCAATGAGAGATTTTCTTTTATTATTCTGCATGAATTAGAATGAGAAAAGATATTTGCTGATATGTGGCAAAGGGTCTCTCTTAAATTTAAAAAATGGTCACAGAGAAATGAACTAATTATTGTACAACTTTGGGCAAATGCACGTTGTTATTAATTATTACATAAGTTTCAGCCTCACCTATAATTCCGTTGCTCTGTGCATATGTAAATATATAAATATTATTGAACTAGTTTTGTTTTATATATATATATATATATAGCCTTCTTTTGAAAACTATTTTGGAAGTATTCACAATAAATTGTTTCAAATGGATGTCTTTTTGTATTTTGGATTCTACTGAATAAAGGGTCATCTGCAAGTAATTATCTTTCATTCAAATAATTTTTAGTTTTTCTGTCATCTTCACCTTACACTTAACTGCAGTCGGACAGTGAACTGAGATATTACATAGAATAAGTGCTGATTGTCTGGGAGCAGAAATTAGAGAAATTTCCAAAATCACAAATGGAAACACAGGGGCCCACGGGTTCTCCATCCTTTCCAGCACTGCAGATTTGCTTCCCACCAGTCAGACACTTCCTGAACACTTCTTAATCACTGATCATGTGCAAAATCTTAAAAAAGGGAGCGGAACTAACTTTGTGATTGCAGATTGCTCTCCTCCCACCTTCTAACTTTTTTCTGTTTGCTAGCATGCTGTAAGGCTTGGGTACACATGGAGGGACTATTTGTCCCAACCGAGCGCTTGCTACGAGCAAGCAATCGGCCAGGAAAAATGTCCGTTGGTCGCGGCAAATTTGGCTGTGGCTGAATTTGCGAACGATCGGCCGAGCGGTCCCATAGGAAACCACAAAATCGATCGGGATTTTCCGACACGTCTGATCGTTCGTTCATTCGGTCAATACGGACGATTAAGGTCAGTCGTGGCCGGCCGCCCCACACCAGGAGATATTTTCGGCTGACCGATAGTGCCGTGAATCGGTCGGTCGGCCAAAAATATCTTCTGTTGTGTACCCAGCCTAAAGGCTGTAAACAATGCATGGGCATCTATGGCTCATTTTTAAAGTTCAGAGATGGCAGATACCATGAACAAATGTTGTGTTGGGACCACAGTTTACTTTTAAGTGGTTAAAGTCATGCTAACCAATTTACAACAGATTTGTAGGACTTTTACAGTGGCTGCATAAGTATCGGAGGAAATACTCACGTAGCTGATACAAGCCGCACAGCTTCTGGTAAACCTGCTATAGGAGATTTGCCCAGAGCAAGTGTTGCTCTGGGTGAATCTCCCTACTGAAGTCTGATTTAATTTACACAAAACAAAGGAAAACCAGCAAAGGGTCTGATCCCTCAATTTCTTGAATTGTAAAACATATCCAGCCGTCTATTGAAGAGAATCAATGCATTCACTAGTAGAACATTATTTAGAAAACAGATTCACCTTTAGTATAGTATAGTCCAACCCATCCAGCAATATCCTCATTTCCTGCCTAACTGTTGATCCAGATAAAGGCAAATAAAACCACCAAATTTATGAAGGGGAAAAAAATCCTTCCTGACTCCAAGTGGCAATTAAAGTCCCCCATAATAAGTACAGTCCCCAAACTTGCAGCCCTTGCCAACTATATATGAAGCTTACTCACTTCCTCCCTGTTAGCGTTTGGCAGCTTATAGCAGAAACCAACATTACCACCTTTCCTGTTGCCTAATTCCACCCATATTGCCTCTGCTTTAACATCCATATCGCCTATTAGGTCTCCTTTTAAATTTGGCTTTGATTCTTTTTTAACATAAACACAAACTCCTCCCCCTTTTCTTTTTTCTCTGTCCTGCCTAAACAAAGCATATCCTCCTAAATTTACAGCCCAGTTATTAGAACTGTTCAACCACGTTTCTGCTATACATATTACATCATACTTTTCATTCAACGCCATTATCTCCAATTCACCCATTTTGTCAGCCAGGCTTCTCACATTTGCAAACATACATTTTAGATTATGATCCTGTAATTTATTCATACACTTTAATACACATGCCTTCCTACCCTCTATGCTACCCTCTATTTTACTCGCGGATTCGATGCTCGCGTATAGGCTTTAATGGACACTTTACTCACGGATTCGATGCTCGCGTTCGCGCCTAGATACCATAGACATTTTACTCGCGGATTCGGTGCTAACGTATAGGTTTTAATGGACACTTAACTCGTGGATTCGATGCTCGCGTATAGGTATAATAGGCATTTTACTCGCACATTCGATCGGTCAAACATTCGATATTTATTGACAGTCCGAAAATATCGAAAGTCCGGGATAGTTCGAGAAGTCCAATTTGGTTCGAATTCGAGTTCTAGTCCATCTCTACTAACACATAGGTCCACTCTTTTAGGTTTATCTGAAATCCAAAGTACCAACTTATGTAGGCTTAAGCTGGGTACACACCGTACGATAAAGCCCGATACCGTTGGATGCGACGGTATCGGGGCTTTATCGTTACTGGTGTACGTTCTTTCCCGAACGAGCGCGCGGCCCGCAACGATCGGGTCGGCCGTACGCTCGTTCGGGAAAGGCCGAAAATTTCCATCAGCCCGCGCTAGACTCCTATAGGGATCTAGCGCGGCCGATGGAAACACACAGTCCCAGCGTTCTCCCTATAGGGAGAACGCTCGGGACTGTGTGTATGCAGATCTTTGAAAGATGGCAGACAGATCTTGCAGATCCTGTCTGTCATCTTTCAGAAATCGTTACTGTGTGTACCTAGCTTAAGTTAATGAGAGGTCCAAACATTTGCCTCATCAAGATGTTAGGTTTTTATTGGTCACTTCGTAAAAAACATTGATAACCTCTGATTGGTTACAAATTAATAACAAAATATTGCACCTCTTATTTAATAATCCCCTACAACCTCTTTTGTCAACCTTAATTTCTTTCTTTTTTAAACCACCCTTACTGCTACAATCCATAATTTACAGCTCTGTTGTTTATACCAATGTAAAGAAACACATTTTGCCTTTTCCGTATCCTCTGTAACTATCACAGTAACAATATTTAATGACTTCACATTTTCAGTGCTTATCTATTTGCTTTTAATATGCTTAAATCACTTTTTTTTTTAAGCTGGTTTTACTTACAGCTATATTTTCCCTAGTGTTCTATTTTAGCTAAATGAATTTCTTTATTCCAACAATTATTAGTCTTTATAGCTTCTAAATGACTCTATTGTTACCCCTGACCCCTATCATTGGATTAATGGCCCCTCTGCCGATGGATTTCCCGGAGTATAATCATGGCCTGCCAGTGGTTTTCTGCAAGGTTTATGAAAGATTTCCAGTTTGATGAACACAGTAGGTATTGGGCAAAATGGAAACAAGCAGAAACTTTAAATCTTTAACTAACGTTAACCCAATCGGTTAGATATATAGGATTATTGGGTGGAATAATACATTTGGTAGGCACATTGTACTGTGTGTACAGTAACACATTTTACATATTACAACATTGCTTTACAATTTTCATGTTTAAAGGAAAAAAATTTTTGCTTTTGATGATTTTTTGTTTGTATGGCTTTTAATTTATCCTCTGCTGTATTGCTGGATCCATTGGTGCTTTATGAATAAAACATTCTGCAATCTGTTGGCTTATTGCTATAGGATGCTATAGCGACCTAGAGATCTAAACCAATGCTAATCCATTCTCCATCCATGGTATATACAGCCTATATTTTATCAATACCGAAAGCTGGAAATTTCTACCAGTCCTTAAAGGAACACTAAATCCATAAAAACAACTATGTGCCATCTGTTTCTATTATTCACAGGGAGGTGAGAACGCTTATTCACCTCCCTGTGAATAATAGGACGCTCGGGGGACCTGGAACTTGCACTCCACTTCAATTGCATCAATGCATCAACCAGGGTGCTTACTCAGAAGCAATAACAGATAGCACTCCACTTCAATTGCATCAATGCATCAACCAGGGTGCTTACTCAGGAGCAATAACAATAGGAAAATCGGAGCAGTCATCTGGGATTTTCAAACAAACAGAAACAAAGTTTATTGGGATCACATCAATTCCCATCAATGTGTTACATTCCACCCGGGACCGTCATCAGGATTACAGATACCTCATTTCCTGCTAAATTTAAGGTAAGGTGATTTACAAACCAATTAGTATGTGTCACACATAATTAAAATGGGTAAGAAAAGTCCATATGCACACTAACCCCAGGTGGGTGCAGAAAGTCCAATTTCCCTACTTCAAAGGGAACGAAGTACTAAAGAAAACCAAGGTAGACTTGCACTCCAAAAATGAACGGTTTATTGTGAGCCAAACATCAACAAGTCACACAACGTTTCGAGGGTAACACCCCCTTCATCACCTGCAAGTCTACCTTGGTTTTCTTTAGTACTTCGTTCCCTTTGAAGTAGGGAAATTGGACTTTCTGCACCCACCTGGGGTTAGTGTGCATATGGACTTTTCTTACCCATTTGAATTGGATCATTTACCATTATACGTTCAAGAATCAGGTCATTCCTATTTCTAGAGAGAGCCTTTCTAAAAGCTGCCATCAGAATGTTCATAGGGTAACCCATATCCAATAGCCTATCTCGTAATGCACAAGATTGTACAATAAAATCTCTAAACTGCGAACAATTTTGTTTAATCAGCAGAAATTGTCCATAGGGGATTCCCTTAAAGCTATGAGGAGGATGACTGGATGAGGCATGGAGTATCGTATTGCCTGCACTCTTTTTACGAAACATAGTAGTTTCCAAGTGATAACCACAATGATTAATGGTGATGTCTAAAAAATCAAGTGACATACCACCATATACATGGGTAAACCTTAAAGTTCATTGATGTTAATGATTCTCATGAATTAATTGAAATCTGACTGAGTGCCCACCCGCAGTATGAATAAATCATCTATAAATGATTTATTTATACTGTATATGCATATTGGGATTTGTATGGCAAAAAGATTACTAGTGCACAAACAATTCTAATTGCATATTGGCTACCGCCAATATTAGAATTGTTTGTGCACTAGAATTCTATTATTGGGATGTATTATATTTGTGGTCTCTAGTTGCACTTTAATATGGATGTACAACAGCCCAATTTTTTCTCTTATGTGTACAAAAAGATTACTAATTGATTTTTCCCTTTTTTCCAATATTTCCATAATGTTGTGGGGGCAGTTTCCCAGGGAGTCATTTAGTAAGATGGCCCTGTGTTTGTGTCCAATCTATGGCCCCAGGGGAAACTATTTTCTTGCAGACAGACTAATACCAGGATGTGTTGGGACAACATAATTGTACTTATGGCAGCAGTAAAATAAAAACCATTCATGTGAGATTTGTAGCATTTGAGTAATGAGTATTCATTCTCAATCTCTATATTATCATCAATGAAATGTCCCAGACACAAAATAATTTGTCCCTGTCATAATTGTGCAGCTTTTTAGATATGTTAATACCTTTTCTGGTGGTTGAAAAAAAGCATCACGCATAACTGGTGAGAGCTCTGTCATTGACTGTCACACCAGCAGTAGAAATCACGCAAGGGGGTGTTTCTGGAAAAGCCGCTGAATAAAAATCCCTCATTTCCTCTCTAAACAGAAGTCATAACTTTATAAATAGATAGCTTAGGGGAATACCTTGGTATTCTGTCACTCTGAAACAGAGTTTCCTTGTGACAGAATATCAGATCAAAGAGTAAAATTTCCTGCAGAGAGATATTGCTTCTTCTTGGAAAATTCATACAGTACAGCATATCAAATACTGTAGTTTAGTAAAGTAACCCTCTTAGCCCAATGGAAGCAAACAAGGAAAATATAGTGGATAATGTACCTTCTACTGTAAATTATAAGGGTATTAAAAGACTTGAGGAGTTCCGTGAGCATATTAAAGCATGAGGTTGCAGCTCTCACTCACAATCTCCCCAATTTTGCGCACACCCACTTACTTGTGTATATTCTGGTTGCAGCAACCCATGCATCAAGAGGAGCCCACAGGTAAAATTTTTGGGCTATAATTGACATTCTACAATGCAGTCGAGAGGGGACCCAGATCCTACATGGAACCTCTCGGTTTCCGAAATCCGAATGTTCTGTCCGAAACCGGGCAGATTGTTTGGATTTCGGGACTTCAGACCACATTTTTGATGATTATCTAATGTATGTGGTTATTTTTGGTAATCCTCAAAAATAACCTTGAACATTCGATAATCCTCGAAAATACGATCGGAAACTCGAAAGCAGTAGAAAAATTTTACCTCACGTAGTTCAGTCCCACAAACCCCCTTTTCGTTTTACTTAAAGCTTTCAAAGAGGCTCACAGGCTCAGGTATTCTACTTACAAAACCGCGGCTCCTCTCTTCATCCATAATAGTGAGTCTACTCTGCTACTGTGCATTCTCGTAACCAACAAGCTCGCAACAGCATCAGAGAAGGGATGCCCATGCCAGCGAGGGATTGGGGGTTTTATAAGTAGAATATCTGAGCCTACGAGTATAAGGTAAATGTTAAATGAAAACAGGGTTTGTGGGGATGAACTATGTGACATAAACATTTTCTTAGGAGGGTGGACATGCACTTTAAAAAACCTGCCCTGGTAGGGTTGAATTGCACCAAACTGGGTTTTTTTTGTGGGTTGAGAGGCCCTATCTAAAATCTTGCTATGGGGCCCTGCGATTTCTAGCTACGCCACTGAGACTTGCAACCACTCTCTATCCATTCCTCCACCTATGGACACCTTAGAGAGAAAGAAAATATTTTCAGGCTTGTGTCTAGATAACATAATTATTTAGAAGTTTGGGGTGGGACTTATGATTCAGCTGATGATGCTTTGTCCCAGCAGTGGGCATGCTCCAACCTTAAACTTGGAGGCAATTCCCAAGTGCTGGTGATGTCACAGCTCACAGTGCTATCAGGAAAAAACACCCTTTGTAGTGCTATATAGACGACTTTACACAATATTAGACATTGCTTTCTAGACAGATAAACATTTTTTCTTATTAGCATGTAATTGTACTTTGCCTTTGGCTGTATGTTGTATATTGGAAGTTCTAAAACAGCTGAAATGCTGCTAGTTGATAATTCCTTTATTTGAACCTAATACTAGCCCCAGGCCTGTACTATGAAAAGCATGTATGTTGTATCAAAATGAATACATTTGGTAGTAATATAGAAAGGTCACACACCAGAAATATCCTTGCTAATTAAAGGAAGCTATGAAATGTTATCAATGCACATCTAGCAGCAAATGTATAGATCCCCCCACAAGCACCAAATATTTCATGATCTCTCAGGATGATGTGGCATCCCAGGAATGTGTCGTTTCAAAGCCTAGAGGGGTGGGATACATGTGATATGAATGTTAATCCTAACTATGAACTTCAGAAATATTTTTAGATGTTAAGATCACTGGGAAAAATAGAATTAAAAAGATGCACTGAATTTAGATACTGATGCCTAAATGAGAAAGTATATTGGAATGTGCAGTCTGCTTCACAAAACCTAAATTGGCATTCTACATTCTGACATATCTTAGAACAGTAAGGGTAAATATAAACATTGATTGCACTCAGCCTTTCTTGTGGATTCTTTTTAGCTGTGCCAGGAAAATGATCCCAGCTTGACATAAAAAACAAACGGTTTAGTGCGTGAAATATATTTATGTGTAATAGGATGTGCATTTGACTGTAATATTGATGATGTTAGTGTCTTTTATACATCTATGGAATAACACACATACATCTCACATGGTGCTATTGGGCTCTTGGCATTGTGGGTAGGATTCATGCTCCAAGCAACTGCAGAAAATTACATGGGTAATAGATAGTGTTGGATTCAAACATTGTTCCATTGAAAAACATCAGCTCAATATACCTAGTGCTGGTATAATAATAGTCTTATATGCACCAATATTTAATCTATCACACCTATAAATATCCCACACTTTCTATCTCTATGATTATTATTATATATCTGTGTATGGTTTTTTTTACAGACATTTATTCGGCATGTACAATGCTGTTTTGACACCTTATCCTGGGCGTTCCTATAACACCACAATGCAATTATATCTTGCATTCAGAATGTCCCTAACACTTGGCAGTGATATGCTAATTGGGATTTTCCAGGGTACATAATTGCCACAGATTCTTGTACAAGTCATTCTGAATTGAGAAAGCCAGTTGGATGACTAGCGAAACGTCTTTAAGAACTAAACTTCAAGTCCAGTTGATCTAATTGAATACAACAGATATACCATGACCTGGATGAATGAGAACCTTCACAAGCTTATTCAATGCCAGTTGGTGATATCTGAAGTTAATATCCATAGGCCTTATAGCATTAATGCATCACAATGTTTGGGTACTTCAGTGTAATAGTTAATCTCATTACCCCAATATGTATCCAGGCATCCTACCAACAGTTATGAACGTTCATTCATAGAATACCAGGTGGTAGTAAAATACCGCAATGGTCTTCTATGGATGATCTTTAATCTACAATCACTATCGTCAATTTAACGCTCATAGATAGAAGAGTTCTAGGAATCACTATTTGCTTTTCTTGCATTGTATCTACTGTTCCTTATAAAAGATACAAAATAAACTTTGTGCCCTATTGTGTCTATATTCCATTAGATGTTAGGGGGAATGCAGGGTATGTACTGCACAGAATGTATTTGTGTGAGCACAGATAATAATTACCGGTATCTGCAAACACAGCGAATAAAAAATTATAGTTAATATTCCTTACAATTATCTTCCATTTAGTCATCCCTAGTCTAGTCATAGTTCAATCAGACAAATTGGTAAATTTCAGTAGATTGTGAAGGCTTTTATGGACCACACAATTGGTCCCGGCAAAATATTTAAATAATTATTTGATCCAGTTTAGCAATGAAGGTGTTAAATAGAAATGGCTCCAATACTCGGTAACGAAGTTGTCTCACAGACATTTCTTTTCTGTGCAATTTATACACTTGAAGTACTGACTTAGGTGACTTAATTTAATATGAGTCTCTTCAGAGTCTGGTACCTTGAGACAATATGATGGGAGGATACTGTAATAATAAGCTACCGCAGACATTGCTGGAGAACAGACTGGAAAATGCCAATAACGAGCCTGTAACAGCACTTTCCTTATTTACAGCTGTGAGCAGTCCCCATCATTTATTTGTCTAGTTACAATTGTATTAATACCTCTGATTACTTCTGGCTTAATGCAGTTTAATCTTTATTTCAGCTCCCAGAAAGGCAGGCCCTGCAGGGACAGATTGTTTTAGTCATTTACAATAAATGAACAATATTTGGCTCCTGTTCCATTGCCCTGTTAAAGTGTACATCCCCTTTTAACAAGCAGAACTATGTTTAATGTGGGATCTTCTCATAATAGATAAAAGAGTTCTGTCCATTTGAAAACTGACAGAAATATTAAAATGTTGGCCTTCACCTAGTCAGTCTTTTGGTGATGATGAAGCGTTTGTCTTCTAGACTGTAAGTCACTGTTCCCGACAAGCTAAACGCTTACAGCTGTTACACTGTGTTTGGCTGCCAAGAATCCTTTTCGCATCCTCTGGCTCTCAAAGAATAAGACATGAGAATCTGTCATAAGAAATAAAAATATGTGAGAGATTACAGTAAGATATGCCTTCTGTCAGTGGCAGGATTTGAGAATCACTGTGTAAAATAAATGCATCTGTCTGTTCTGTCATGCCACTGCTACTGCAGGCAATTCATACCACACCAATGACTGTGTGGTCTTGCACTTTTCTGTACAGGTAGAAATCCGTGACCTTAACATTAAGAAATGACATGTTAATATGCACAGACCAGGATTACCCATTTTACAATAAAGGTTTTAAGGGAAGGGTGTCCCTCAAAGTTACTTTGTTTATTGTTATCCAATCCTTATAAAAGTAAAACTTAATGTACAGGGCCTTCATTTTCCAATTTACACCCACGATCTACCCAACTTTGCCCACTGCTTACCTAAGCCCCACCTATTTGCCATCACCAATTGGATTTACCTTATTATATGATCACCACGATTTACACGCCACACCATAGCAGAAAGGTGCAACTTCAACAACTGCTAGTGGATGGTTTCTGCAAAGTTTTCTTTAGTGCTTCATATTATTTTGAATTGCTATAATAAAGTTTGTTGGCAACCTTATTCATGTGTGCAGAGGTTTTTGGTAGGTATACAGACCAAGCAAGCATCAGTACAGTGCAGAAAACCCCTAGAGGTGGATAGGCATAAGTGAGTGTTTTAAGAATTGTAATATATGGAAGTGTCATTTTAACAGTTTTTACAGAGATCTTTATCTAAACCTATTTATTTTTTGCTTTTAACACTTCCCCTACCCATACCCCCAAGCACAAGTATGAAACTTTTAAAGATTTTAATCTAGGAAATCCCTTAAAGCATAACTGTCCCACCAGAAACCAGACAGTGGAAGTTATGTGTTATTTAGTGCCACATTTTATGCAGTGTAACAGCTAGGACACACCAGGCCATTTTAACCCATGATCCAATCGCGTGTTCAAAAGCGTACGCTAGTGTGGTCCAATTGAAGTGGCCACACTAGGTGTGTTGGGACCGTTTGGGCTGCAATCCGTTGATCAGAGCGCGTGCGATCACCATTTTTGGTGCGGTTCGCATGCAATCTGATTCCTGAAAATTACAGGTATCGCAGCACAAGCGGGCAACTAAGTGCACAAAGTGTGTGCAATTGCGTGTGCGCAATCGAGCGTGGTTAGTGTGGCCTCAGCCTAATACCGGTGCTGTTATGATTATTCTAAACAAAACTTACTGTTTTTTTAATCACATTACTACTGGTTTGTAATTCAGTTTTCAAGTTTCAAGCATTCTCATTTATCTTTGTGGTCACTGTCTAAATGATGGTCACGTTGTGTATTACCAACTACAAGTGACCAAGAGTCACAGCCATAAACATTACGATCCTTAGAGAGACCTCCAAAAGGTATTTCCACTGCTGCAGAGATTTAACAGTGTTTGTGATTATATTTACCCTTTCATTTAAAATATACTGTATGTGTTCTATCTATGGTATTTGCAGCCATCTAGAAGATTATTTTATAACTTAAGCTGATGTTATAATAATAGGAAACATTTGTCTATAGCCTCTCTCAAAAATGAATTTCTGGTAAGCTGATTTAACAAGGCAGCCAGTTTCCCTGATCGTGTTTACATGTCTTTCCAAGCCTCGTGGAACATCTGTCACCGTTATCCATGCCTGAGTAGATTCAGAATGTTGGCCTAGCAATGGGATTGTATGCTCTATGGTGCAATCTAAAACAATAAAACAAAAAAAGGGAACATAATGAGATGGTAAGAGGATCATAATTTAAGACCTTAAGTTAAACAATGTGCTGGTGATGGTTGAATAAAGAAACAGTAATTCAGTCCAAAATGATTGTTTTAGTCTGACAGAATATTTGGAAACACTGAAGATCAGGACAAATAATAGCCCTGTGTGTACCCAGCCCTAAGAAGGCTGTGCACCTTGCTGATCTTTCACATATACTGAGGGGAATTGCCTAATATCATTAAGCTGTATGGGACAAAATAGACTACGATGCTAACGCTACAAACTGCCACCATTGGTATCATGGTTGGTCAGTATGGTCAAAAAATGTTTAACTGTCTAAATTTACTTCCTTTACTACAATTACAGGGACCCAAAGTGATCGCCCCTTGTATGGTCACTTGTCTGACCAACTTACTACCCGAGTGGGCAATCAGGGTAGTGTATGTGGTTGCCACCACATTACAAAGGACTCTTTCAGCATATGTGCAATGGCATGAGGAATCTCTTTCCTCATGTCTCAAGGCAGAGCACTTTTTTCTATATAAATGTAACAATATAAAATATACCCCCTATTTACGAGGTCCTCTGCTACTAGTGATGTACAGACAGGACAAAGATGACACCAATATATTGGTATAATAATACCAATATTACTATTTTACACAGTGGTCGTTATTTGACACTTGGTAGTATAACCGTATATTTAAAAAAGGTTTTGGGCCATATTTATAAAGGCACAGTATCAATATTTTGCGATACCACACCATTAATGATTACAATTACAATCACGGAAGTAAAATTACAGTCGCGATCGTCCATTTACATAATTGTCTAATCACATACACAATACCATTGCAGCAGTCTACTAGCGCATGGTATTGAACGGTCACAATTGGACAAACACAGCCATAAATGTATGGGTGTACTTTTACGATAACCCGTGGTAAAAAATTTTTAACATCCCTATGCACCAACCGATTTGTTTTCTGCCACTTGGGGTGAAATGCAAGATATTTTCTTTTGGCAACTTACCTGCAGTCATTTATTTTTTTGTGTGCCTACGGTAACAAAGGGATTCAATAGAGGTCGTTTGTTTATGATAACGTTATTTTACAAATAACTATTTAATCGTTTATGATATTGTTATTTTACAAAGTTTTATAAATTTACATTTTTGTAAAAAAAAATTAGAGAAAACAGTATTGTGCATGTTATTGCTGCAGAATTGAAAAAATAATTTGCAAAAAACTTTATTGATGGGAGGCAGTAAAATGAGATCTGAGCTATTTCATACCTCAAGCTGGCTGTACAAATGCCCAATTAGGGTGGATTATAGAGCATGCATATGCCAGGTAAATGCCAATGCTAATAAACCATTGCCACTAATGGTAGAAACAGTTTTAGATATACTAGTATAGATTTAGATATAAAGGTATAAGGTATAAATATAGCAATATCATGGTATATATGGGGAAGTCTTCCGTTCAATGTATATTCATATTTTTGCATAATAACAGATTCCATTGGAATCCCCTTTCAATAACTGATAAAAGTCAACCTAGACACTGAGGGGTTGTTTCTGATAAAACAAAGTCTGTCAGAAAAATAGTTTAACAGGGTTAGACAATTAAATTAAATTAACTGATTAACTCATTAGGGACAGGTGGCAACTATTCAAATGCAGTTAATCTAGTATATTTTATACTTAATATGTATATGTGTTATCTGTTGTATTCAATTAGATCAACTGGACTTGAAATGTAGTTCTTGAAGACGTTTTGCTAGTCATCCGACTCTGGGCGTTCCTATAACACCTCTTAGCCACTATCTAATCACACCCTTAACACCTGGCTGTGATATATCTATTGGGGATTTTCCCGGAGTCCATAATTTGCCCACAATTCTTGTACAAGTCATTCTGAATTGAGAAAGCCAGTCGGATGACTAGCGAAACGTCTTCAAGAACTACATTTCAAGTCCAGTTGATCTAATTGAATACAACAGATATACCATGACCTGGATGAATGAGAACCTTCACAAGCATGTATATGTGTTAATATAGATCTCAGAACTTATCTACTTCATGTAGTAACATATGCAAATAAGGAACAAAGACTTCTGGGAATTTACCATGTTTCCATGGAAGCTCTTAGGAAAGCTATATCCTTGAAAAGACTTTTACAGCATTCCACAAGCTAAATGCAAAACCAGAGGGCCAACAACAGACCGGTTTCAGCTTTATTGAGCCATCATCAGTGTAGTGCAGGCCTCTGGTTTTGCAGTGTATAGCGCCTTTATAGTGTAGGTCTCTGGTTTTGCAGTGTATAGCGCCTTTGGACAAACATCACTAATAAATTAAATAGGATAGGGAGAAAATACTGGCTTTTAAACTCCCTTTTCAGCTATATGCAAATAAGGAACAAAGACTTATGGGAATTTACAATGTTTCCATGGAAGTTCTTAGGAAAGCTATGGGGCATATTTATAAAGTATTGTCTTTTTCGCCAAATAATTAGCGCAGCACATCGCAGCGAAAATATCGCCATTTGGGGCTTCGTTTCGCCTTCTTTATAAAAAAGCAAAAAAACACACTTCGCGGCTGAAAAAGGCGAACGGGCGCGATAAAGAGCGAAAAGTATCGCAGCGAAAACTTAACGCATCTAAGACTGCATTGTGAAAACCATTCGAAACCAGAAAAGCCCACTAGAAAATGATGTCAAGTTCAAAATGGCCACCTCACATTTACCAAGAAGTCAGCCATGTCTTATTTAGTCAATCGTCTTAGAATTTCTCAATTAGAATACAATTTTCTTTTGCACTGCACATTCGCCTTTCTAATGCGCGTTCGCCTTTCTAATGCGCGTTCGCCTTTCTAATGTGCGTTCGCCTTTCTAACGCGCGTTCGCTTTTCCAAGGCATATTCCATTATAACGTGCGTTCGCCTTTCTAATGTTCGTTCGCCTTTCTAATGTGCGTTCGCCTTTCTAATGTGCGTTCGCCTTTCTAATGCGTGTTCGCTTTTCCAAGGCATATTACATTCTAATGCGCGATCGCCTTTCTAATGTCGCTTTTCCAAGGCATATTACATTCTAATGCGCATTCGCCTTTCTAATGTTGCTTTTCCAAGGCATATTACACTCTAATGCGCGATCGCCCTTCTAATGCGCGTTCGCTTTTTCAAGGCATATTACCCATTAGAATGCCTTTTCGCTCAAACAATGACTTTTCACCACCTTCAGGGTCGCGCTAATCTTTCGCTCTTTTTAACGCAAAAACCACCTTTCGCTCTTTTATAAATCGCGTTATGCCTTTTTGCTCCTTTTTCGCTAAAATTACCATTGCGAAGTTAGGCGAAAAGGGTTTAGCGATAGCTCGCGGAAACGGTTTCGCCATTCGTTAACGCTACCTTTATAAATAGCGTTAACTGTCTTTTTGGCGAAAACCCATGCGAAAAGCGAATGCGAAAACATTTCGCTACTTTTCGCTCTTTTATAAATATGCCCCTATATCTTTGAAAAGACTTTTACAGCATTCCACAAGCTAAATGCAAAACCAGAGCACCAACTACAGACTTCGGCTTTATTAAGCCATCATCATTGTAGTGCAGGCCACATAGTCATATACTTTTCTAGTTTCAATAAATAAAAGGCCTATAGCCTGCTCTTCTATCTACGTAATGAACCCACCAGTGATATGCCTTCTAGAAGATGCTCTCATAATTTCTCTGTTCTTGGGCCTGGTATACATGGGTTACTTTTGACCCAGTATTCCTGCCCAATATACTATCTATCTAAAAATAAATTAATAAACTGCTATTCAGGATCAGGAATAAAATCATTAGTCATAGATCAATTATACTGTATATTATGTTGAAGACGTGATCAGTTGAAATTTACTGCTATGTCCTCTTCATTTTTATCCGATTTTAATATTTTTTTTTAAAATGTCAATTCATCCAACCTCCAAAGGAGTCCCATTCAGTATTTGGGAAGGGATTCCAGTATCAGTGA
Organism: Hymenochirus boettgeri; assembly: GCA_019447015.1. Lineage (NCBI taxonomy): Eukaryota > Metazoa > Chordata > Amphibia > Anura > Pipidae > Hymenochirus > Hymenochirus boettgeri. The sequence goes on along the minus strand of CM033476.1, from coordinate 262,291,121 downwards.
AGTACAGTCTGGAATATCTTACATAATGTAACAGAGCTTTTATTTTCTGTGAAAGGAAATACCGTATATACTCGAGTATAAGCCGAGGTTTTTAGGTTTAAAAATTAACCTAAAAACCTTGCCTCGGCTTATACTCGAGTCAATAGATACTTACCTTCAATCCAGAAGGAGCCACGAGTCAGGCCGGCAGTTCCCAGTAGTTCTTCATGGTTGCGCGATGATGTCATTGCGCAGTACTGGGAACTGCCGGCTCTGCACAGAGCGAGCGGCAGCCGGCAGAGAGATGTCTGAAGACCAGGTACGGTAAGTGAGCTGGGGGGGACTGGGGAGAGGGCTGGGGGGACAGTATGCCATGCAGTAACCCCCAATACCTTTCTACTATAGGTGGTTGTAAACTACAACTCCCAGCAACCAAGCATGCTGGGAGTTGTAGTTTCCAAACATCTACAGTGGAAAGGTATTAGGGTGGGGGACAGTATGCCATACAGTAACCCCCAATACCTTTCTACTATAGGTGGTTGTAAACTACAACTCCCAGCAACCAAGCATGCTGGGAGTTGTAGTTTCCAAACATCTACAGTGGAAAGGTATTAGGGTTACTGTATACCCTCGGCTTATACTCGAGTCAATCATGCTTTTCTAATTTTGGAGGCAAAAATGGGTACCTCGGCTTATACTCGGGTCGGCTTATACTCGAGTATATACGGTAGCTGTAGATTTAGCTGGAACACTCAGAAATTAATAAAAAAATGTAATTCCTTTTTTGAAGCTAAAAATTCTATTTAATATTTTGCTCTATTTAGTATGTCCGAGATTCCCAAAAAAAACAAAGTAACTCTGAATATTAAAACACCACTAAAACAATTATCTCAAGATAATGTCCAATGGTTAGGTGTAATATGCTGCTTCCTATTTTTAAAGAGATCAATTACTGCAGAGAAATTGCAGCTACAATTGCTCATGTTAACTGCCTAAAATGAGACCTAAAATGTCCAATTAATCTCACACAGCTTCATGTGTATTGGTCCTAAACAGACGTATTTCCACTACGGAGCACTAGAATATTTAAGCGCTATCAGTTCAAGGTCAAATATTTATGTACAAATTGTTATATTCATATGGCACATTTTGCTCAACTACATAGCCACTAAGCACATCAAAAAGCTGCTGTATGTACTTTAGATATATCTTCTTCTAATATTTCATCTTTAAAGAGTCTTCAGCTGTTCCAAAACTCTTAACAATTAATCATTGTACATTTGCTGGTATATGTACATCCATAATCACCAACACAAGAGTTGACCCCCCCTCTTGCTCTCAGAAGAAACATGGTTGTAGGGGCCATGTTTATAAAGGCATGGTATTGCTTTTTAGCGATACTGCACCTTTAACGATCGTTATGGCGATAATTAATTTACGATCGCTATTGTAAATGTATGACCACGATCGTAGATTAACAATCGCCCATAGAATACCATTGCAGTATTTTACTACCACTTGGTATTCTTCGAATGAAGGTTCATAGAATAACGTTTGTTTGCCATAAATTATGGCAGCGGTCTTACATTTACAATAACCCGTTGTATTGCAAACTTGCGATACGGCAGGTTTTTAAAGGAGAACTATAGTGCATATAAACTATTTCAAAAATAGTTAAAATGAAAATTACTTGGGGAAGGGAGTTAGGATTAGTACTTTCTACTTGCCAATATCATTTCTATGAGGAGCGGGAGCAAAAAAAACCCTGCTTTTCCTGAGTGCTTCGCATTATCTTTAATATAGGAAGGCCCAGGGCCAAAAGCTGGCAGATGAAAACTGTATGTGCTATATCTCCTCAGAGGAACAATATTGGGAGATGGGAATAATCAATCCTACCTCACTGTCCCAGGTACTTTTCATTTCTAAAAAGTACATTTTTACAGTATAGTTGTCCTTTAAATATGGCCCGAGATTTGTATTGTTTGTGTGTTTTGTCTTTTATGGGGATGGTTTACAGTGGTTAGTACATTTTACAATTATGAAATTTAGGATCGCTATCATAGATTTACAACATTGATCATAAATTTACAATCCTGAGAATGCTAAAAAAAATAGCTAAAAAGCGATACCGTGCCTTAATAAAAAAGGCCCTCTATTCAGTAGATAACTGACTGAACTGTAGCAAACAATGCCAGATAGCAACAGCTAGAGCTAGCAAGATATTGTCTTGTATAAAGAGGGTAATAGATTAATTTGAGAAAAATATTATTCTCCCTCTTTACAAGGCACTGGTAGGGCCTCATTTGAAATATGCGGTGTAGTTTTAGAATCCCATATACAAAAGGGACATCTTTAAAATAGAAGCACTTAAATATGCAGACAGATTAGACAAGTTAGGGCTGTTTACATTAGAGAAGCAACGTTTGCGCAGGGCTATGATCACTTTATACAAATTTATTAATGGGCCATACAATAAGCTCTGGTGCATTGTTTACTAATAGGTCATATCAGCTGCTCAGAGCAGCCCTTCTCTCCCCCCCCTCCCTCTCCCTCCCTCTCCCTACCCTTTTGTTCTACCTCCCCCTAGTGTAAAAACCCTTCCCCACATATTAGGGATAGTTCCCCCAACCGCTATAAAATATTCGTAAGAAACTCCCCCGATCTTTACTTACCTTCCCTCTCTCCTCCAGTGTTCTGAACTGCCGGCAGCTGCGTCTGTGATTGGCTGCCTCTCAGCCAATCACAGATGCGGCTGCTGGTCTGGCCCCCTGCTTACAGTTCCATGCAAGCAGAAGGCCGGGCATTGCAGCAGAAGGTAAGTAACAATTGGGGGACTTTCTTGAAAATCTAATATAGCGGTTGGGGCTGGGGCAACTATCCCTACAACATATAAAAAAATTATCAAAAGGGGTGGACATGCCCTTTAAACGATAAGAACTTTTATTGAATCTCCCTGATAGTTCTGGTTAATTCCATGAACCTTTCCGATAGCCATTAGGAAGGAATGGCCTTCCTCTGGATCAACTGTTATGTAGGATCAAAGAGAAGGTTATAAAGGTTGGACTAGATGGACAAATGTCTTTACTATGTCTTTACTATTACTATGTTATTATGATTTGTTATGTCCTATTTTATCAAATTATCTTTCTTCTATAGCTTTACTTGCTTTCCCTTCTTAGGGAACAACGCACACAGCCTATAGGATATAGACTTAAGATGCACAGCTTAGTGTCTGTAAGTCAGAGTTCAGGGATTTTTTTCTTCTTCAACACAAATAATCCCGCTACTGACTCACTTAGGTTGATTGACATACTAATTGCCTTAAAAACCTGGTCTGCCTGTGGTCTTTTAATGAGAACGATAACTAGAGTGAACAAACTGATCCAGGAGCTTTGTTGTAGAAGTTCCCTGTAGCAATACACTGCAAAGCCTTGCACACACACTAAATAAATCTCTTTGGAGCAATGGTTAGATGAATCCTCCAAATTAGATTTATCTAATTATTCCCATATAGACAAGCAATTGCTTAACAGTCTCTTCTGTACTATGGGGAGGGGGGAGCAATAAGGAGACCTTAGAGACCAAAGGATGGGAGAGAAAAAAAGAGATGGCCTGCATGGACACAGATAACTTAGAAATTGTGGTGTCCATTCCCCACTAGGCGTGTTCTGTTGCTGTACATTTGTCTAATGCATATGATCATTTGTGGCCATTTCTATTCTATTGAAAGCAATGGCAACATTGAAATGCATCCAAAACTGTATACAGTGTATTGCCACAGAATCAGAAGAAAATGGAGAGAGAGGGATGAGGAGAGACTTGACTGGCTCGTGATACTTTTGAGGGAGAGAAAATAACAAAACAACTTGCATGAGGAGACTGAACTTGAATCCATCCAGCTAAAAAGAGAAGTTAGCTATTGGTGAAGATTGGAGAGACTGTGGGATAGGGACTTGAGGAGGAAGAGTGGTGAGTGACTTACGGCACATTGTGGATTACATTTTCCATAAGGGAGACATGGGCTACCTAAGGAGCATGGAATCCTCTTAATCAGACACTTGTAGACGGTTATCCTCTCAGGTGGAGTATTAACATATTCCTTTTAAGGATTACAAATTCTCCCATTTGGGGAGTTGAGCGCTCCAACCTAAACAACTGAAGGGCACCAACGCCGGCCATTTTTATAAGTGGCCACTTAAGAGGATAACAGTCTACAAGTGTCTGATTAAGAGGATTCCATGCTCCTTAGGTAGACCATGTCTCCCTTCTGGAAAATGTAATCCATAATGTGCCGTAAGTCACTCACCACTCTTCCTCCTCAAGTCCCTGTCCCACAGTCTCTCCAATCTTCACCAATAGCTAACTTCTCTTTTTTTAGCTGGATGGATCCAAGTTCAGTCTCCTCATGCAAGTTGCTTTGGTTTTTTTCTCTCCCTCAGAAGTATCACCAGCCAGTCAAGTCTCTCCTCATCCATCTCTCTCTAATTCCTGCCCCCTCCAATCCTCCCCTCAGTCTTTCAGGGCAGAGACTGAGGGTTGTCCGCAGTGTAGAATTACTGTAGCTCTGCCACACTACATATTGATGAATCAACAAGGTAAGAGTCCCCCAAAAATACTGACTACAAAAGGCATTGGGCAAATTTCTATAAAATATATGTCTGAAAGTAGCGTAAGGAAGTTGGAAGAATGTTATGTCCTTTTGGTTTAGTGGCCCTTTTATGTGTTTAACCATACTTTAGTTCTTAAAGCAAAAAGACAAGTAATTTTAAGCAATGTTCCATCCCATTAAGGACATGGCATCATCTTCAGAGTGAATTATATTCAAGGAATGGTTTTATATTCACAATAGTTACTCCAATGTTTAAACTGACTTGATAGAAGCCCATTTCCCATTTTGGAACCATTCTGTATCATAACCGTTACCCAGAAAATTGGTAAAGTAAAGTAATAAATCTTTCCCCTTTATTGAACTGAATCATGTCCTGCTACTTTATATTGCTCTGTTAATATTGCACCAAACTCCATCCTAAAGCCTCAGGTAGATTACAAAAATTGTGTACTTGATATATCTGCACTGTATTCCAATATGCCATAAAAATGTAATACACTAAAAGTGAACAATTGTGAACTATTTGTTGGATTATGGGAGAACTTGACCTTTTGCTCATTCACATTTCTTCACTTTTAGTAGACCATTCATGTGTTCATCTAAAAATGTTATCTTGCTACCACAAACCCCATTTTCTATTTACTTTAACCTTTCAAACTGACTCCCAGGCTCAGATATTTTACTTAAAAAACCAAGGCTCCTCTCTCATCCTGGTAATAGCCGCCAGTCACGGCCATGATGTTGACGTTATGGACAATGGCTGTTACAGAACTGCACCAGCGTGGGACCTGGGGTTTTGTAAGTAGAATATCTGAGCCTGGGAGCATATTTGAAAGGTTTGAAAAGTAAAACAAAAACGGGGTTGTTGGAGCTGAACTACAAACCTGGCTGCAGTTTGACCGGGTTGTGTGGGTGGGCCCCATCTAAAATGTTGCTATGGGGCCCTGTGATTTCTAGATACGCCCCTGTATGAAATGGAGAAATGAAATATTTGTGCAATGAGATAAACTATATGTATTCAGCTTCCTGTATCTGAGATTATAGGATGCCTTACACTGTAATTGTTCCCAAGGTTTGACATTGAAATGCCCATTTCTATGTTTCTGACAATTCCCCCCAACCCTGCCTTGCTGTATGACTAGGATTCTAGATTTAAGGTTTTAATTAGCACAATTATTACAATTATTATCAGTTCTTCATTGAAGGATTTACCAATGCAGGGCTTTGTTTCAGAATATCTTGTAATACAGGTAAAGAAAAAAATTGGGGGTTTTCGTTCCTTTATGCTTCCTTTTCCTTAGTGTCTTCACCTCAATCAGCTGCTTCCACCCATATAATTTTAGATCTAGATTCCTACTACCATCACAGTAGAACCCAGCTGAAACCACACCTGAAGCCATATTATTCTATAATAATAATCATATATGAACATGATTAGGGACAGGTAAGTTCAGATACGCTAAAAAAAATCAACAGTGGAACAAAAAAGATCAATAACAAAGATAAAGGCGCAATCTGAAAATGTGAGTTTAAAAGCTTATAGTTAAGGAAACAGCAGAATGAAAACTTGGTTAAATATTTATTACTTAAAGGGGAACTGTGGTCTCCAAACAAGTTTGGAGTTTGGATTTTAAGTGAAAGGTCAGGTTCCTACCATCCAAATGAGCCATCAACCTCCTCTCTACGTGCTGCACAGGCCAAGATAATGAAGAAATCACCGATCAGAAAGTTAATGGATGTTTGGGTTGGGTTGTCACATGCTCAGTAAAGGAGAAAGGAGAAGAAACCAGAAGGAGTGGAATAACAGCACAGCCCACAGCAGGGAGTATATACATTTATGTCTTTTTTAGGAGGAGACACGGGAACAGGATTGTCTCATGGTTTCAGAGCAGGAAGTGCAGAGGATCTGGTGATGCAGCTACCAAATAACATAAAAATGTAAATATCTTTAAAACTATGTAAAATAAATAAATAAATAATGAAAGTAAATTCAATACCCAGGAAAGTAATTCCTTCAAATTTACCTAATCATTTTTGGGCCACAGTTAGTTACCCTTTAAATATGACTATTTTAGGCAAATACAGACAAAATGACCATTAGACCGAAATAGAGGAGGAGGAAATAATCCTCATTGCAGCGGTAGGTTTTGGAGTTAAAGTTAAGGTAGGCATACACGGCATTTCGATCGAAATATCAAAGACATTTTCCTGGTTTTCGATAGACCGATCGCCAATATTGAAGGTCTATCGAAAAAAAAACGGATCGGGCAAGATGGAAAATTTTCCATCAACCCCATCTACCAGAACCAGACCTTCCATAGATTTCAAGCTGAAATCTATGGAAGATTGTTGGTGCAAGGTGGGGATAGTCGATTATGGACGATCGCAAATCCGATCGGAAGAATATTGGACTGTGTATGCCCACCTTTACACTAACTGATTCTGAATACTGTTCAGCACAACTTTAACTCCTTGCGTACGGCAGCTGTGTGGGTCTCATAAAGATCAGATTTTGATTTTTAAAACAGACAAAAAATGTGTTGGACATTAACCATGCGTCACAGCAAAATGTCCCCAGTACCAGCAGCCAACCAGTGGGTTATTAATGGAAAGTCTGATCGGGTAAAAATATCAGCCCTAGCATAAGGATTTCCTTTAGGGCTGCTACAGGTGCACATTAAATTGATATGCCTGTATGCATGAAATAACACATGATCGTCCGTGTGACATATCACTATCCCAGGTGGATGGAAAATCCATATGATGAAATAGATATGTGCAACATCATACACCATCATTTCCTCTATAACACAGAATCAATATTTTCCTGTCCTCACTCTGTGGACATTACACAGTACGTTATATTTCATACAGTATGTTCTGCCTTAATTTTAACCCAGTGACTGCTGTCCTGCTTTGATGGAATGAAATAGATTAACATGGTCTGCTTTCATTTCTATGATTGCAGTTTTTCCTTTAATAAGTTGTTAAGTACCAGAGGGTCCACTTTATGGCATTGAAGTCTCAGAACATTTTGTGTGACTCCATCCTGCCAACACCCTGTGGCTCTCTATGAAAGATGTTATCATTATTTCACTGGGCTGTGCCTTGCCCCAGCTGTGCAAAGTCTTCCTGTTTTTCACTGCAACTCATTGTTTTGCTGTTTGATTTTGGCAGCGCTATTAAATCAAACTAAGAATAGTCAGTACACGGTAGGGAGAAATGCCAAAGGCTGAACGTTGCTTTGTGCTCGCTATACATTGCAGGTCAGCCCTGTCATCTGCCTGAAGGGGTGGTTGGTGGGATACAGTTGGAATCCATATTTATTTTATAAACAGGTTTTTTTTATGACAAGACACTTTATATTTTTAGCTCCAGATTTTTCTGCTTGTTTTGTAATTGGCTGCACTGTAACCATTAATTATGTTTATGTGAATATTAACTGCCCCCACACCTTCCATTAGCCCTAATCACTGTAGTAAAAATGTACATTTAGATATATATAAAGATTAATGAAGCACAGCACTCTACACGGCATTCAACAAAAGTGTGTCTATTATTATTATCTATCTAGGGATGTCCAGCCTGCTTCTCCTGACTGCACTCTGTTATTCAGATGGCAGACAGGGAATGCTGGGAGATGTAGTTTTCAAACTTTTAGGGCCACAAGCTGCATACTCTAGGATTTCTGCACAGCAAGTTTTGGGGGTATCCATCTCTTTATAAAGTACTATTTATATTATTAATAGAATTTGCAGGATTTTATGTGTATTGGTCCACTTTATTTTATCCTACTGAACTGCTGTCTATGCTGTTATAATCATGTATACATATAACATATATATATACACATATACAGATGTATTATCAGTGCTCACTAATGTGTAATCACAGCTATCTATCTATCTATCCATCCTTCCCCTTAAACAGAAAACCCTCACCTTATAGGTGGCATGGAGGGGTATATCCTTTATTCCTTGGTAACAAAATGCCCATTGATAGGACTAATTACAGGTTAATTCACATCCCAGGCTATTTCCATTGTCTAATCTCTCCCACATATCCAGAAAAGTTATGCCCTCTTTACTTCAGCTGCTACTATTACCTTACAGTTAACATCCATAGAAACTGCACTAACAAGATTGTAAGGGCTATTTAACTGTTTACATACCTCCTGCGGTTTTTCATTTGAGCGCAGATATACTGTAATATATTTCACGGTAGGAGGTTGGTTTCTGGAAAAGATATTTTAGCTGTGAATGAGCGGACAGCTTCATTAGTATGCATTAATATACATTCAAAGAAAACTTTATTCATTCCCATTGGTTGGATGCTGTTCAATTTCATAATCATATCCATTTGTTATGCAGAAGTAGCTGTGACCTACCCCCCTGCCTTTCTGAATGTTATGTCACCTCTTCTATGACCTGTAGAGATGGAAGAACTTTCGAAAGTTCAGTCCGTTTTCGAACTTCTAAAAAATGTTTGAAAGTCTGAAAACGGACCCATTAAAGTCATTGGGGGGTAAATAGTTTGGAAAGTTCATTCGAATATAGCAGGGTAAACTTACCTTACAGGCCTCTGGGACCTGGGAGATGGTCTGGGGAACACCTCCGTGTGCGGGGGACAGTACTGCTTTCGGTAATCCTCAACGTTCGATGTTTTCCAAACATTCAGTAAAACTCGAACGGCCGCTTCCGAAAATCCCTGAATGGCTGGAGATTCCCTAAATCGGGAATCCCCGGTTCGAACTGCGCGACCCCTTAAGCCCCAAAGGGCCCTTGTCAGGGCCACAAGGGAACTTCTTAGTGCCGCAAGGGCCCTGATAGGGCGGGGGAGGGGGTCCCGGTTTCGAGCTGTGGGACCCCTGAAGTCCAGCCATGGGATAATCTCCGGCCGTTCGGGGTTTTTTGGAAGCGCCTATTCGAGGCCTGCTGAACGTTCGAAAATCCCCGTACATTCGAGAATTGTCAAATGTTTGAGGATTTTCGAATATAGTCCTGCGAGTCCGGAAAATGAAACTACTTCGAATAGTTCGAGTTCATCCAAACTCATAAAGTTTGGCTCGAACTAATGACCTGCCACCCAAACCGGGAGACCATGTTCTATTTCCCTTTATTAGAATAAAGGGAAATAGTACCTTTTTACTGGTATACTACAGCTGGAAAACCTTTGATAACAAAGGTGCAGATTAAGAACATGGGCAAGAGTTTGCACCTCTTATTGAATAAACACCAACATTAAATTTTATCTACAATCAAAAGTTGCAGTATTTTAATACAATGAAGTTTAGTTATTTTTGCCAATGGGTCTATCTTGCAGTTGTAACTAACAGGGTTATTCAATAAAAGTTCTTATCGTTTAAAATGGTGCAAATTTTGCCCCAACCAATCAGATGCTAGCTTTCAAATGTTAAATAAGTTCTGATTGGTTGGGGCAAAATTAGCACAATTTTAAACAATAAGAACTTTTATTGAATCTCCCTGTAAGTTTCTTTCTCTGACACAGGAATAATTACAGTATAGCCTTGAGATTCAGGGTTGTGTTTCTAAAGCTGCATTATGGAATATTAAGATTCCACTGTGGGTTAAGGTGCGGGTAAGAGTTTTTAATAGGACGAATGTGGAACTGCCTAATGCAATATTTTGACCCAACTTACCGTTAATTCGGTCGATGGGTTGAAAAATTGGTGTTACTATTTCTTCCACAAATGTCGGTCATCTTCATCCAAACTGGACAAAAGCTCAAATGGACATGTTGCTAAATTTCAGTAAATTGTGTGGTCTTCTATGTGTTGTGCTGAAATTTTTGCTGTGACTGATGATATTTCGACCTGTGTGTACCAGCCTAAAAGGATGTTGTACTGGTTGGTTCATTACGTTTTAACAGAGGACTGAATACCATTTTAGGAAAGATGGCTACAGGTGAATGTAGCAATATAATATATTTTCCGAAGTAGAATAGAGTCATCTTTAGTATCTCTGCCTTTCCCTACAAACCAATGCTGACATAAAATGCTAGTGAAACCGAAGTGAACTTTAAACAGAGTCTGTGGAGAGGTAAGTTCAGAGATGCTCCCCCTAATAGTCCATGCCACAGTCGGTGATTTGCAGTATTTATATTTGAAGGGAGGCACACTCAAAAAAGCTTTATAGCATTAAATTTATTAGGTACTGAACATTTCGGGGGGTCCAACCCCCTTCCTCAGGTGAGGAAGTTGATTGGACCCCCGAAGCGTTATGTACCTGGTTGTTTCAGCGCCTAATAAGTTTAATACTATGAAACTGAAGTGAGCCTGGATACATTTATCTCTGGGTAAAGGGTTTATAAGCAACTGCAGCAATCTCCAGTGCTTCTTATATTTTTTAACTCTGACAGACTGTATCTCAGTAACAAGGGAGGATATAGAAACAAGTGATACACTGATTCAGTGAAAAAAATATTGGTGCATGTGTGTGTGTATGTGATCTATTTATTTATCGATCTACCTATCTAGCTATCTAACCGAATAATCCATCCATGACAAAGGATCTTGGTCGATCAGAAACATGTTGCACTGAAGCAATGAAATAAATAAAGAATTTTTGCAGTTAATTACTGCATGGCGTCTCCTTCCAATTCAGTTTGATGGCTTTAATTGCTGCTGGGACCAGGGCAGAGGGGAGTCGGGACCAAATAAGATGGAGTTACAGGTGTGGGATACTCCTAACCGAGGAGTTAGTACCGATCGAGCGAGCGAGAGAGGAAGGAGAGCCAGCCAGCCAGCCAGCACAGCCAGCCAACCAGCCAGCCATCCAGGCCAGCCAGCAGCCAGTCCAGCCAGCCATCCAGCCAGCACAGCCACAGCCAGGCGCACGTCACATCCACGCCAGCCAGCCTAGCCAAGCAGCCAGCCAAGGCCAGAAGCCAAAGCAGCCATGCCAGCCAGCCATCCATCCATCCATCCATCCATCCATCCATCCATCCATCTATCTATCTATCTATCTATCTATCTATCTATCTGTCTCCCTCTTTCTCTCTATATATAATACTGTATGTAAACACACACTTCTGGACAATGCCTAGACAATGAAAAGCAGGAAACACCTGGTTTACAAATGTGCATCTATCCCTGAGCAGTAAACACTTCAAATTAGTAAGAGTCTAAGGATTTCCTTCTGTCGCAGATGTGACTCTTGGCACCCATTCCACTTAACCAATTCTATTTCAAGTAACAGGCAATTTACAGTTTATTTTTATTATATTACTTACATCTATCTTTGCCTTGAAGGAATCTGTAGCTCATGGACTTGAATTGCTTAGAATGCAGAAAATTTCTTAATGAAAATAAATCTGTGTTCACATGGGCCGATATTGCAACTCGATCTACTGATTGTGTGTAGATGTATATACCTGTGTCCATGTGGTGTTAATAGTTTTTATTTTTGTGTTTAACGTTAAAAAAAAAGATTTAAATCTTTTAAATTGGTCAATGGACATACTTACCAACCCTCATTCCCTCGCTGCCTTCTGCTTGTGCCTTTTCCATGCATCGAAGCAAGCAGAAGGGGCTCAACCAGCAGCCGCGAAAGTGATTGGCTAAAACATTGTGTCTCAGCCAATCACTTTCACGGCTGCTGGTCGAGACCCTTTTGTCTTTGCACTGTGTAGATTATATAGTACTTTTTAAAATTCTGAATATATTAAAATCAGAATTATATGATTAACATATCATTAACAAGTCATTATTATAATCATGACATTAAAATATAATTGGTGATGAAGCGTATCATTAACACATTATTATTGTAATATTAACATATTGTTAGACTAAAATTAGCAAATTGTATATTTAGATTTTTGTTTTACCTATGTTATGTTATACCCATAACAATTTATCACATTATCAAATCATAATTATAATTATATCATTGAAAATTATTGGTGCACCTTACCAACATAGAATTAGGCTGCATTAACATATCATTGTCATATAACATATTTGTTTTTTCATTTGATTTCTATAAATTAACACTTATCAAATCATAATTATTTCACATTATGGACTGTTTTTATAATACATTAATGTTGTTAAATAATGTTGAAGATAACAATGAACTGCATGTAAATAATAATTAATATTGTTAATTTACATGGTGATTATAGTTGTTGTATACCGTGGACAATCAGTATTGTTTATTTCCCCTGTTGTTGCAAATTAACCATTGCTTTTATTTACACAACAAAACTTAAAGGACAATTAAGCTAGGTACACACCTAGCGATTTTTCTCCCTGACCGTCCGTTCGATACTTTCGACCGGTCGGCCAGGAGGTAGGACTGTCGGTCGTGGCAAAAGCAGCCGCGTCCGATAGTTACCGCGATCGATCTTGCGGTCCATAGAGGACCGCACGATCGGACGAGTTTTTACACCATGTCCAATCGTCCTTTCGTCCGATTCGGGCGCATTTGGATGCAATAATTTCGGTCCGTTCGACCGATACACTGAACTATCGGTCGATCGGACTGAAATATCTCATCGTGTATACCCAGCTTAATACTCACCTTCCCTCCGCTCCTCTTCTTAGGTCTGTACCTTTTACCCAGGGTGAGGACCTGAACCGATAGGTCTTCACCCCTGGGTTCGCGAAAGTTAAAGCACAGCGTTACTGAAATGCTGCTCTGGCAGGCTCCGCCCCCTCCTCTCCTTGCGTGACAAGGCCCATAGGAAGGCACACTCGTTGCAGAGCGTGCCTTCCTATTGGCCTGGTCGCCGACGAGAGGAGGGGCGGAGCCTGACAGAGCAGCGGTTCAGTAACGCTGTGCTTTAACTTTCAGACCTTACAGACCTAAGAAGAGGAGCGGAGGGAAGGTGAGTATAATTGTCCTTTAACTGTCCAGAACCATTAGTAATGTTGCCTCTTTTACCGTACAGTATATACTCGAGTATAAGCCGATCAGAGTATAAGTCGAGGTACTTATTTTTACCTGAAAAATTAGTAAACTGATTGACTTGAGTATAAGCCGAGGGTTGACTTTCTCCCATAGACAGCCCTATAAAAAGTCCCATACACATCCCCATAGAAAGTCCCATACACAGCCCTATAGAAAGTCCCATACGCAGCCCTATAGAAGTTCCCATACACAGCCCCATAGAAAGTCCCATACACAGCCCTTTAGAAAGTCCCATACACAGTCCCATAGAAAGTACCATACGCAGCCCTATAGAAAGTCCCATACACAGCCCCATAGAAAGTTCCATACACAGCCCCATAGAAAGTCCCATACACAGTCCCATAGAAAGTACCATACACATCCCCATAGAAAGTCCCATACACGGTCCCATAGAAAGTCCCATACACAGCCCCATAAAAGTCCCATACACAGCCCCATAGAAAGTCCCATACACAGCCCTATAGAAAGTCCCATACACAGTCCCATAGAAAGTACCATACACATCCCCATAGAAAGTCCCATACAGTGTCCCATAGAAAGTCCCATACACAGCCCCATAGAAAGTCCCATACACAGCCCCATAGAAAGTCCAATACACAGCCCCAAAGAAAGTCCAATACACAGCCCCATATAAAGTCCCATACACAGCCCCATATAAAGTCCCATACACAGCCCCATATAAAGTCCCATACACAGCCCCATAGAAAGTCCAATACACAGCCCCATAGAAAGTCCTATACACAGCCCCATGGGGGTCCAGGAGAATGTTTGAAGCATATAAAAGTATAATATGGGGTACAGAACTGTGTCTATGTGAGGCCCAGAGAAGTACATCCACATTAATGGCTCTTAATGTGCAGAATTTATAATAAATCATTAAAAAGAAAGAATTAACCTTTTATTATATGAAATTACACTAATAAATCCAAAGGTGTCACTGAAATATGGCTACAGGAAAAGAGAAAAACCCTCAAAACTTAATATAGATGCATATCAATATTCATTGCTTTCCTCTTTATTAACTTTCAGGGGCATATTTAAATAAACATAACCTGATCTGAAAATGCGACCATTAGATTTACCTCAGTCAGAAAAAAAAATGGTTGATAAATGAATGAACACGGGTCCTGTTCTGTTATTAATCATTTCACAGTATTTAAAGGTCAGTAAACATAAACCACACTTTTAATGATCTGAAATATAAGCAAATGTATAACAAATAATAATATGAATATATCTAATTTATGGTTTGTAAAATAATCATAGTGTATAATTACATCAATATAATATAATTAAAGAGCAAGTCCACCCAAAAAACTATAATTTGATGGCCATGACTGTAGCTTTAAAATAAGCCATCCCCCATTAAAATTCCTCCAGCCAAACTTAAGATACATAAGTTTTTGTAGCTTGCTTTTGGCAGACCAGGAACATCTTCAGCTGTAATCCAAGCTGGCTGACGTATTCAAAGTAATTCTTCACACTATGGCCATAAAAGCATATTCCAGATTTGCAATATCTAGCCTTTAATGGCTTTCTAAACTACCGATAACATAGTAACATAGTAATTGAGGTTGAATAAAGACAGTACGTCCATCTAGTCCAACCTTTATACCCTCCTTTTGATTTCGGTGGGTTGGGCAATTGTTGTCCTGCTCACTCATAGATCAGCCCAGACTGCATGGGAAATGGGGAAAGTAACAGGATTCAAGAAAAAAATGAGGGATCTTTAATATTCATGCTGCACAGAAAGGTATAGGATTTTCTATGGGGCTGTGTATTGGACGATTTATGGGGCGATATATGGGTTTATGTATGGGACTTTCTATGGGGCTATGCATGGGACTCTCTATGGGGCTATGTATGGGACTTTCTATGGGGCTATGTATGGAATGGTGTATGGGGGCTGTGTATGGACATTCTATGGGGCGGTGTATGGAAAATTCTATGGGGCGGTGTATGGGAGAAAGTCAAAGTTAACAGTTTATACTTAAGTCCAGCAGTTTTCCTGGTTTATCAGTTAAAAATAAGTGCCTCTGCGTATATTCAGGTTAGCTTATACTCGAGTATAAGCTATGTTTTCCACCAATGATTCTCAACACATTAAGAAAAAGCAATGCAGGCAGGGTCTATGATCTCTATCTAAGCTTTGGAGAAATGCATTATTATTGAGCTATTCACAACTCCAATTTAAAATTACAATGCCACTTTATTATATATCTTTTTATTTTTAGAAACTCTGAGTCATTTTTATGGAACTTAAAGGAATCACATGCTTTTTATGTGCAACCTATACTATACAAATAAGAAGGCTATCTATATATATATCTCCCTATATCACACACTCTTATATGTTAACAATACTAATTCTTGCCCACATTTCAGATACTCCATTGTCTAATAAGAGCTAGAACAGAATTGTTTTAGTTCATCCTGCAGTAAATGTAAAGCTAGGTACACACCTAGCGATTTTTCCTCCTGACCGACCGTTCGATACTTTCGACCGGTCGTGCGGTCCATAGAGGACTGCATGATCGGACGAAGGAAAAGCAGCCGTGTCCGATAGTTACCGCGACCTATCGTGCGGTCCATAGAGGACTGCACGATCGGACGAGGTTTTCCACCATGTCCGATCGTCCTTTCGTCCGATTCGGACGAACGGTCGGTCGGACATGGGAGCATTCGGATGCGATAATTTTGGTCCGATCGACCGATACACTGAACTATTGGTCGATCGGACCGAAATATCTCATTGTGTGTACCCAGCTTAAGTGACAAAGCTGGATCAAAGGCTAAGAAGGAAATGTGTAAACAATATATCTTATTATTGGGTTATGCATTGTTATATTTACCTCTTGTTGTCATTGAACATGTTTGAATTTTCCTTTTTAGTTATTTTTGTTTTGCATATTAAAGGGCATGTTCACCCCCTTTAAACCTTTTTTAAATTAGGTACCCCCCCAACACTGTTTTCGATATACTTGCCTATCTCCCAAGTGCTCCTCAGTCAAGATATCTTACATTGAAGTCCTCCAGGCTTTCGCTGCACTCTTCTAGGTGGTACCTACCTACTAGTCAAAGTGGCAACTATACAGCTGCGCAAGCTCATAAAGCTGTAAAGGAGGAAGCAGAGAGTATCAGAGGACTTCATGGTAAGATAAGGTAGGTATTCCAAAAATAGGATTTGGGTAGGTAAGGCTTTTTAATGTCTGATCACCCTAATAAGGCTTTTGGTGCAAAAGAGGAACTATTTGTTGGTTCTGAAAATGAACAGTCTAATATATTCTGTTATTGCTTCATGGTTTGGATTGATTTTTTTTTTGGCAAAAACATTGGAAATTTTATGCTTATATGCAAGCTGGCACATCATTTTAATTCAATACTATCATCTTGGTCATAGGGAAATGATCAGATAATTCATCTTTGAATTTGTGTGGAACCAAGAACAGACCATCATAATTATTCTAATCAAGATATATTTTCCCTTCACAGGGCACTGCTCTCTGCAAATTTGTAGGCCTCTGAATGCATTTTAACATTTTGCCCCTTTTCTCTCATCAAGACAAATACTACTGATGGATTCAAATTTGTATCATTGTAGTGCCAGCAGCTGAACACTTGTGAATAACAGTAACGGCAAACTCCATGTTACAAAAAGAAAATGGTAATAGATATTCTTTTCTTCTCACCCAGACATTTACATTTTATTACAGCTTTCGAAGAATGACAAGAAAGGTTTCAAATGAAAGATATTTTAGTAAATCAGGGATTTTTTTTTACACATTTATCCCTGACATAAACCCATTCAAATTAAAAAGCGAAGCCATTTTTAACTTTGTATCCAGCACTAAAATGTGCTCTAGTAAAGAAGAAATATTCAAAGTGCAGGCTTCAGTCTGCTGTTAGCACCATAAAAACCCTTTATCTTAATTTAAAGGGCTTTTAAACCGAAAAATAAGTTATTTTAAATTGACTATAACTGGAAACTATAATTCTTCCCAACCACCACTGTATCAATTTTTTTGTTGATCTGCCCCCTATTTCTTTATATATCCAATCTAAAACTTCTTATATTTCAGCTGTCAATCAAGTTCTCAAAAACTATCCTTCTGTGAGTAGTTTTACTTGTATGCACCCTTAATAAATTAGTAAATTGGAAAGGACTCATAACAGGGGCCTTTCCTCCTCTTAAATATCATTAAATTAAACATACTCAAGCTGGCCATATATGAAAAAAAATTTTGATTGGTTTTTTGAATTTTTTAAAAATTGAATCCTGGTTTTTTGAATTTTTTAAAAATTGAATCTAAACTTTTTGATCAATGGACTGCTGATAGGTAAAATGTAATGAGTTCATCATTTGAAAGTCAATCAAATACTGGGAATTTTTTTTTTGCATAAATGTAGATGACATCTGCCTCTAGAAACATCACAGTGATAAGATTGCAATATGAGTGATTGCTCTAAATTGTTCTGGCATAAGAATTTCACAAAATAGAATTTTATAAATCAAAGGTACTCAAATGGAAAGATATTATAATATCATTATGACATTGTTACATAACTCTGACACAAATGATATAATATGGTGACATAATTGTAACCTATGATATAACTCTGACAGCATCGTGACACCAGTACGATTATATTGTGACATCATTGACATTTTTGTAACATAACTGGGATCGCATTGTATAATACTTAAAAGCTCTAACATGTTCTGGACTAAAAACATTCATAAGAAATGTACTTAAAGGGCATGTCCACCCCCAAAACTAAAATTTAACCCACTATTGGCCCCACTGTGTAGTGTATAAAAATCCTTACCTTACATCCCAGCTCCAAATGGTTCTCCTGTAATGCCCCCCCAAATTTAAAAAAAACTGCCCACCAGGAGCCTGGCCACCAGGGAGATTGTTTCCGCCTCTGAGCTGTCCTCTCAGAGGTTTTTGGCTTGCTCAGAGCAGCCCTTCACTCCCTCCCTCCCCCCCCCATTTTGTTCTTCCTTCCCCTAGTGTAAAAACGCTTTCCCACATATTAGGTACAGTTCCCCCAGCCCCAACCGCTATAAAATATTTGTAAGAAACTCCCCCGATCTTTACTTACCTTCCCTCTCTCCTCCGGTGTTCTGAACTGCCGGAAGCCTCGTTTGTGATTGGCTGCCTCTCAGCCAATCACAGACGTGGCTGCTGGTCCGGCCCCCTGCTTGCAGTTCCGTGCAAGCAGAAGGCCAGACATTGCGGCGGAGGACAGAGGGAAGGTAAGTAAAAATTGGGGGACGTTCTTGAAAATCTAATATAGCGGTTGGGGCAGGGGCAACTATCCCTACATTGTATAAAAAAATGATCAAAAGGGGTGGACATGCCCTTTAATGTTGATAGTGCAGAAGTACATCAATTGCTACTAGCTGATTTTTAATCAGGAAATACCCATCATATGCACCATTGCCAAGCCATTTGCTCTTTATATGGCTAGCTCAAAGGAATAGTTCACTGAAAATGTAAAATACTTTGGTACAATTTTCTAGAAAGGCACTGTTGTTAAACAAAGGGGGAGCCTCTGTGTAAAGCTGGGTACACACAGTAACGATAAAGCCCTTTATCGTTATGTGTGTATGTTCGTTTCCCGAACGAGCGCGTGGCCGCCGAACGATCGGGTCGGCCAAACGCTTGTTCAAGAAAGGCCGAAAATTTTGATCGCCCGTGCTAGACTCCCTATAGAGGAGTCTAGCGCGGCCGATGGAAACACACAGTCCCAAGCATTTTCCTTATGAACTTCATAGGGAGAACGCTCGGGACTGTGTAAATGCAGATCTTTGAAAGATGGCAGACACCAGATCCTCTCTGTCATCTTTCAGAAATCTGTACTGTGTGTACCTAGCTTAAGTCATTGAGTAATACAGTTTTCTATGAAAATGTATAAAGTAAAGGAATCAGTTCTCTCTCCCCCACAGCTGAATCTTCTTGTTCTATTTGTTACAATACTTCTTAGGAAAGAATAAAGTGCCAATTAGAAAGGGGTCTAGTCACAGCAGGAGAGTGATCATATGACATACTGAACATCTACATGGGCTTCCAGATGGAACAAGAAATAACCCTTGTTATTTATTCCATGAAATGTGTAAATAGAACTGCAGAACATGTACAAGTATAAGGGACTTTATTAGAATGAGAAATTGTACTTTATCATTTTGTTTGTAGCTCGTATCTACTGCATATAGCATTTTTGTATTATAACAAAAACATTTTGTTTTAAAGAAGAAGAACCACACAAATTCTTCCTCCAGAGCGATTTGTTTGTCTGTTTTTATGGGGTGGTTTGCAGTCTAGTAAATGTACTAACCTAGCACTATTTATTTCTAGGAGTGTGCCTGTGTAAGTAATTAATCAACTTTTTTTTTTTTCATTTGCTTTTTTTACTACTTTCGGGTTTCTAAAATAAATACTTGTGTTCAACTGTAGGGTGAGGGGTGGTAAGAGACAAAAGAAATGCATTCTTTCTTTTGGCTAGGGGGTTGGAGGGGTTTTTAAACTAGGTATGGGGGGGATGGTACGTTAAACTACACAGGGGTTGATAGAGAAGTTAGGGATCAGGGGGCTAAAAACAACGGAGGGAGAAGACAGGGGATAGGACAGCATAGAGGATAAGGAGGTATGTACATCCAAGTATGGAAGTAAATCAATTGATAATCTAAAATGTATGTTTACAAATGCAAGAAGTCTGGCTGGAAAAACTGGGGAACTAGAACTAATAGCTTTAAAGGAAAGGTATGATGTGATCCGTATAGCAGAAATGTGGCTAAATGATTCACACGAATGGACAGTAAATATTGAAGGATACTCCTTATTTAGACATGACAGAGTTAATAAGAAAGGAGGAGGAGTATGTATGTATGTTAAACAGGAATTGAAGCCAAATCTAAAAGATGGAATAGATGGGGGTATAAACAATATGGCAGAAAAATATGGGTAGAGATGTGTACAGGAAGCAAGGAGGTGGGTAAATTCATTCTTGGGGTATGTTATAAGTTGCCAAATGCCGGGAAATGAATCTCCATATGCAGTTGGCGAGGGCTGCTGATATGGGGCATGTTTTGGTTATGGGGAATTTTAACTACCCTGACATAGATTGGAGAAGGGGAACTGCCAGCACCTCAAAAGGTATAAATTTCCTATATGAGTATTTTCTTTCACAGATGGTAGAAGTTTCTACTAGACAGAATGCGTTGTTGGATCTGGTGATATCTAATAACCCTAAGCTCATTTTGGAAATGAAGGTAATGGGACGCTTAGGGAATAGTGATCATGATATAGTGTCATTTAATATAGGTTGCAAAAATCTAAAGTGCACTGGGTTAACAAAAACTTTTAACTTTAGGGAAGCTAATTTTATGTTGTTAAAGGAAAGTCCATTCTGGCATGGCTTAATGCTCATGTAAAAAGGGAAATGGAAAAAAAGAAAAAGGCGTTTAAATTTTGAAATCAGTGGGAACAGAACAGTCGTACAGGGAGTATAAAAGCTGTGTGAGAGTGCAAGAAAGCAATTAAACTTGCTAAAATAGAAAATAAAATACGGATAGCCAAACAAAGCAAGTCCAACCCCAAAATGTTTTTTAAGTATATAGATGGTAAAAAGATGAGGACTGAGAATGTGGAACCATTAAACAATAGGGCTGAGATGGTTGTAGAGGATGCCAAAAAGGCTAATCTGCTAAACCGTTTTTTATATCAGTTTTCACTATAGAGAATCCTAGTCCTTACAGCAGGGATTCTAATAACATGCAGGGGAGAAATGAGGAGTATTCACATTGGCTGACGGAGGATATGGTATGGAAACAATTAGACAAAGTAAATATCAATAAAGCCCCAGGACCAGATGGATTGCATCCCCGGATTTTAAAAGAGCTTAGTTCAGTTCTATCTAGACCACAGTTTCTCATCTTTTCAGATACACTTTGGTCTGGGGATGTGCCGCTGGATTGGAAAAAAGCCAATGTAATACCAATATTTAAAAAAGGTAGTCGTTCACAGCCTGGTAACTATAGACCTGTAAGCCTAACATCAGTGGTAGGGAAGGTGCAGAAAACTTTGTTACGGGATCATAACCTTGACTTTGTCTCCAGAACTGATCTTATTAGTAGTAGTCAGCATGGATTTAGGAGAAATAGATCATGCCAGACAAATTTAATTGTTTTTTATTAAGAAGTGAGTAAGAATTTAGATTCAGGCACAGCAGTGGATGTGGTATACCTAGATAGATTATCAAAATGGGCAGCAGAATGGCAGAAGAGATTCAATGTTGATAAATGTAAGGTGATGCATTTAGGATTTAATAATCCCTGTGCCACCTACACGATAAATAACTCTGTGTTAAGTGAATCTGTAATGGAAAAAGATTTGGGGGTTCTGGTAGATAACAGACTTAGCTGTAGCAAACAATGCCAGACCGCCACGGCTAGAGCTAGCAAGATATTGTCCTGTATAAAGAGAGGAATAGATTCAAGAGAGAAAAATATTATTTTCCCTCTTTACAAGGCACTGGTAAGGCCTCATTTGGAATATGTGGTGCAGTTTTGGAATCCCATATACAAAAGTTTCTAAAACGAAAAAAATATTGAGAACTACTGGTATTAATACATTAACTGTAGATCTGGTTGATCCAGGGATACTTTCCGATTGCCATTTGGAGTCAGGATGCACATACACTATACAAGGACAAAGACTCTCACTATGAACGCTATATAAATATATATACACTTTTTAGCACTTGTGAATGCTTATTATTTCATCAGTGGAAACCAGCTTTGGTGTTTTACATTGTAGGCTATTTACTTCTAAAGCCTATAAAATAAAATCATACCCTCAAGTACAGAAAATTATGTATGTAAAGTGTTACCATTGAGCTATAATGGAACAAGCAGGATCTGATCTTTTATCTCTCACTGTTTCTTAAAGCTTGGGTTTGATTTTATCAAATATACATGTATCTTCTTAAAGGAATAGTTCACTGGAAAAGTGAACGATTCCTTCAATGTATTTATTGAAGATCGGGAGGTTAAAGAGCTATTACTTACCTTCGTCCTGCTCCTGCTCAGTTGATTGAAGAACGGGAGGTAAGGCATAGCTCCTCAACTTCCTGGGCTTCTATCAATACATTAAAGAAATAGTCCACTTTTCCAGTGAACTATTATTTTAACATTCAGTCTTTGTTTTTTTTTTTTTACCCCTAGTTTACTATTCTGTGATATTCTCCCCCTCTTCACAGAGTCAATGGGTGCAAAAGACCCATAAATTCTATTGCATCAGTTTTGGATCCAATTGCACAGTTTTTGGACATTTTATTAAACACCTTCTGGGGACCATGTCTGATTGTTTATTGATTAAATCCTATGCAACCTAACCTGCTAAAGCTGGCTATACACATAAGATGTATATAGACAAATTTCTAATCAATCTAATGTCTAAAGACTGAATTTTACAAGCAATGGTTCTTACCTTGAGGCAATCCAATTTGGCCCATTCATTTTGTAATATCAAGTGGCAGAAAAAACGGGTTAGGCGGTTCTTAGATAGATAAGACATTTGTCAATAGACAAACATCTAAAGACAAACATCTAAAGTACTGAATGGGCACGTTTAGACTTTGTTTAAGTTTTGAGCCAAAGCGATCTTGATAAAATCTTAGCCTTAAGAACTCTCTTAGTAGCACCTTTAGGCTGATACAATAAGGTACAAAAGTTTGCCTGTGGTATTTATATACAGAAACAGATTAGATGTTAGCTTTTAAATGGGTTACTGCAGTTTGATAAAATCTGATTAGTCACTATATATTAGTAGCAAAGGAAAATGTTTACACCTTCTATTGCATCCGCCCCTTCTATACATGTTTTCTCATTTTCTAGCTCTTGTTCCCCAACCACCCTCCCTTCCCTACAGAGCAGACATGTGTCAGACTTACTGGTCTATTCTCTCCTGTTATTTATTTACAGGCTGTATGAAGTGTCATAAAAGAGAAAATACATTTTGGAGAATTAAATACAATTTTTTTTTGCTGTGGGTGACACTTCGCTAACAACTCTTTTCCTATAAAACATCCTTTGATACTCTCACATTTTGACACAAGTTCTTTTCATCTAAACTTATCTTTTATTATAAAATTAAAAAATGTAGCCAGAGAGCTTTTTTTGTGAGATAATTTTGTATGCTTATTCAGTTTCTATGGAGACATGAAGCATCTCTGTATTGTACATATTTCATCCCTGTGCTATTGAAGCAAGACATCCCTGGTCTGTTTGCTGCCATCTGCTACCTATTGTGAAGAAAAGTAAATTGCCTGCCTTTTATATATTTGCGGGTGTTCAATTCAAGTGCATTCTATGATTGCTGTCTTTTTGTTTTTAGTTACCTGAAGTATCACTGAATATGTACACACAAACACAGATATTCCCACTCCCCCTGTCAGGAAACATTCCATTGTATATTTACACACTTCACATCTTAATAATAGGTGGGCGATTTATTTTCAATCCAATCATTTATGCTGTCAGGATTGTTACACATGTGGGTTCCTCTGTTAAATCTACTCTGGTGTGAATTATATTAACTGAGTGACAGATATTTAGCAATAAAGTGCGTCACTACAAAGACACTTTATTTCAGGGCATGACATTCAGAATACATTAAACACAACAGCAGGAGAGTGATATATTGCTGTGGGAAAGGACATCACAGCATCATTCTGCAACTGCAAAAGTTGTCAATAAAGAATGCTTCATTCTTCTTTTCAGTATTACATTATACAAGCAGTTTGTCTTGCTTGGGGAAATTACACATTTAAAGTGACACTGTCATCAACATTAACTCTATATAATATGCCTTAAAACAATGTTTAAAGTTTCTTTTTGTTATTTTTTGCACTGTTTTTATTATAGTCTACTAATAGTCACAGAATATAGTTACATATCTTGAAAAAGAAAATTTAAAAACTAAGAGCAATGGAATCTAAGCAAAGCAATACCAATAACAAAATAAGATTTGTATAACTCTTTATTCACTCGCTAAGAAAATATACAAAATGTCAAAATTCAAATGTTTAAATAATGTATGTTATATTTTTCTAAATTTTATTATTCAACCTTTCCTCAATAATTAAATAAACATTTAAACAATGTTTAAAGGGCATGCCCAACCCCAAACTAAAATTTTCCCCACTGTGTAGTTTTCAAAAATAACTTTCTCCTCTGCTCCTTATGGTTGTCCTGCTAGCTGCACCTGGACCACCCAAGGAGATGGGTAAGTCTGTTTAATGCTGGATTTGTCTGTATATATTGAAGGATAGACACATCTGAAGCAATGGGTTCAGGGCATGTGTACCCGGGCCAGAATGAAATTATAAGTGAGCTTAGAAAGTATTATATTATTGTCTGGGTGTAATCCGGTATCTGCCCCTTTCCTGCAATCAGAATAGGATTGGAAGGAGACTCCATGCAGTATTCCACTGCAAACAACTTTTATTTCAGTGCTCTTTGCAACATGTTTGGCTTTGTAGAGACCCACAAAGCCAAACCAGAAATGTGGGACACACCAAACCAAAAATCTGCCCATTTCCTGTCCTTCTGGAGGACTCTGTCATGCGCAGTGGAGCTCTCCTTCCCCCCTCCCTCCTTTCGGATCCATCGGCGCTGCATTTAATCTTTTACCCCCCCAAGGGTGAATGTTCCATATATATGTTGACTACAGGTTCCAAATCATTTCATATCTGTCAGATTTTTCTTTGGGCCATCTATTTTCCATAACCTGCACATCATTTACTCTGTGTAAAAGGTCAATACAAAATGGGGCTAGAATTTGTTTCCAGTATTTAGAAAGCTTTTTGCTGCTGTAAGTCTATGTTTACCTAGATCTCTTTTTAGTTCATATTTGGATGTGGAACATGTGGCAAAATTGGAATCAGGAAACCTAACAGCATGCTCACTAGTGATGGACCAGAACTATCTAAACTCAATTTGAACTCTGACTTATTTTCGATAATTCTCGAATTGGTAACCCTGGAATGTATCCCTCGATTTTGTTAACCCTCTAATGTAGCCTTCGTTTTCGGTAACCCTCAAATGTATTGTTCGGAACCCTCGAATGTAGCGGTCGATTTTGATAACCCTCGAATGTATCGGTCAATTTCGATATCCCTTGAATGTATCGCTCGCTTTCGGTAACCCTCGAATGTAGCTGTCAATTTCGGTAACCTGCAAATGTATTGTTATGTAAAGTATCATTCGGTAACCCTCGAATTGGTCGTAACCCTCGAATGTAGCATGCCAATTACCCGATCGTTGGGGAAATAAGTGTTTAAAGAAGTTTTGGTGATGTACATGTTCCCCAGACCATTTCCCAGGTGCCAGGGCCATTTACAGTAAGTTACCATTGTTAGTTTACCTGTAATTTATCTGAAATTATCTATTTCCTCCCATTGACTTTAATGGGTTAGTTTCTACATTTTTTACTGAAGTTTGAAAACGAACCAAACTTCAGGAAGTGCGGCCATCTCTAGTGTCTACTAATGTCTGTACGGCAGTCCAACTCCGGACAACACCAAAATATATGTAATAAAGTTAATCTCCAGCACATCACTGGGAACAGTGGATTAATAAAATGCAACTTCATTGGGATTTCATACTATTATAATAAAATGTTGTACCCATTTTTTTAATTATAAGTTGTTTTGGCTGTTGCCTCCCATATGCTCTAAGTACATTTAATAGAGTAGTGGGATGTAGATAAGTTTAAGGTCCAGTTCTGCTCTGTGTCATTCTAACATAGATAATTCAGACAATCATTACCACACATTCATAATCTCACGTGTTCTTAAAATGATGAAGAATGGGAATAACATTCTATACTCACATTCTACATTTGTAGGGTCATGATGAACATATTCCTGGATATTTTGAGGGCTGTTCGCCTCTTGTTGAAATCTGTTACTGTTTCAAATATCTTTGTCAATTTAGTTACAGGTTATACATTTTCCAAATTAAGAGATGAACCCAGTGTTAGTGAATAATGACGCTTCTTCTGTGTTATCTGACATGGCAACAAATGGGGATCTGCATGTGGAGTGACCTTATCCTGCAGTCGTCAGCAATGAAATAAACTCATGAATAATGGAATCAACTGATCTCTATGTGAAAGGGAGGTTAGATTTTCCTCATGTTGGAATTTAATGTTAACCCTTGTGGAATATATTTGTCAATACATTTGGAATGGAATTACTGGTATGTGTTGTACGTAATTCTAAACGTAAAAGATTTACAGCGGCCACCAAGACATGTTTTTCTTACCAAAGCCAATCCTACATTTTCTTTAATAACATTGTTTAATAGTTATTTTCATTGAAATAGTATTAAGTACAATCTCTATATAACACCACATTTGCAATTATGTTACCGGTCTATACAAAATAAACCAGGTGTAATCATTATTTTAAATACCACCGCTGATTTGATAGAATGTCCAGATGAATCCACAGATCCATCCCAAAATATAATATGACAGATATAATTTATAGTATTGAATAAATAAACACAATAATTTGGTAACTACCCTTGGGACCTATTTATATACCCATAGTATCAAACATTACTAATAGTGTGGGATAGTAAATACTGCTAAGGGTTGTGACACTCGTTATGGGTACTTTACAGCTGCAACAATATTTTGCATCCTTGTTAGCAAATTTGACTAGAATATTGCCGTGATCAGTAAAGACCGATGCAGATACTACGTTATCGTTATTTTACAACATGGATAGAATTTTAAATCACAATTATAAAATACTGATGCAGTTGTAAAATACTGCTCCATAGTGGAAATTAAAACAAGGGTAGTTTGCTGTATTAAAGAATAGAGATGTTCGAAAATGATGAGTTTTGTCCCCTTTTTTTGAATTTTCGAATTTAACTGTGGACCCATAGAAGTCTATGGGAGAAAAAAAACTTCTATTGATTTTAAGGATGAAATAGTAATAGTAAGTTACTGTAAATAACACAGGGACCTGGGAAATGGTCTGGGGAACCCGTAAATATAACCAAAACTTATTTAAAAACTTTTCTCTCGATTGGGCTGTTTTCGAGCTTCCGCATTTTATTTTCGAGGGTTACCGAAATCGAACGCTACTTTCAAGGGTTACCGATATTACAAAATCGAGGGTTACTGAAATCGGCTTGTACATTCGAGGGTTAACGAAATCGGCTTGTACATTCGAGGGTTACCGAAATCGGCTTGTACATTCGAGGGTTACCGAAATCGAACGCTACTTTCGAGGGTTAACGATATTACAAACTTTTTCTACTAATTTTAATTTTTGATAATCATCTACTTTCGATTATCATCTACTTTCGATTTCGCTAATTATCCAGAAAAATTTGTGTTTCATAAATTCCGGGAGTTCCGAAAGTTTTCATCAGGACTTCGAAACCCTTGGATTCGATTCGAAACTGGGTTCTATTAGAACCCAGAGTACATCTCTATTAGACTAGAAATACTGTGCCTTTATAAATATTGCCCTGTGTATCTTTATTGACCAAAAGGGCGATCTCTGATGTGATGATCATTTGATAATTAGATGCCCATAAGGAATTATCTCAAGCTAATTCTCTGTTGGCAGAAATATACATCATAATGTAAATGGTGTGTCTATCCAGTGGATCTTCTTGAAGAGGAAGATTGTTTTCTGACGGTGATAAATTTTGTGACGAATTGACATTTTGTGGGGGAGAGAAAGGTGTTAGTGCAATAGGTATGGGGCATAATGGGGCACTATTTAAGTATCTTTACTTAGTTATCCTATTAAAGGATCACTAGTGTTATTTAAGGAGAGGTCATTTTATTTATATAGGGATATTCTTATTTAAGGGCCAGTATCTTTATTTAAAAAAAGGAGTATTCTTATTTGAGGAGCTGTATTCATATTAAAGGATAAACCAACATCATATTCTGGTTTTAAACAATGGTCACTAGAACTTCTTCTCAATTGTTACATTGTAACATAGTAACACAGCATGGTTTCTTTTTTATTTTCACAATATTATAAAAAGTTACAGTACGAGGCACCAATAATTCATGTTCATTGTTCACAAAAAATGTGATTTACTGGATTTCTTAATTTAATCATTTAGGTGCTTTTGTTCCTCATTAATCCATTTATCTTAACTCCTTTGAAGAAAACATTTCATTATATTTCCACAGTCCACCTCTCTGCCTGGTCTGCCAAGCTTACTCCCCCCCCCAAACCAAACCATTTACTTGTCCACAATGTTTATTTAATACAATTTGTGCAACTACACACCTTTTAGGTTCTTGAGTCTGACAAGCTCCTGCATTTTCAGTTAATTTACAGGTTGTCATACACAGGCAATCCATTGCCTATAGCTCTTGCTCTGTCTGGCAGGAGATCCATTCATTGATTACCTATCTCTTATCATTCTTCCATATTATAACCTTTTTTCAGCCACCCATTTACACATTTTTCATGTGCCAAATTGTGATTACCTCTTTGTTCTATGACCCATCATACTTTATAATTATGATATAAATATAATTCATAATTGCCTACTTTTCATGCTAACCTCACATCCTCCAAATTCTAACAAGTTCCAATTGGTGCTGTAAAATTGGATAGATTCCCTGGCTTTACTTATTTTACAGAAAATGACATCTTATAACGCATACACTTTTCTTTTAATGCTGCTTGATCATTTAAAAGTTGTTCTCTTGTTACAAAATCATTTTTGTGCAATTTTTTTTCGCGTAACCTAGCTCTATATCTTTGCCAAAGCTTTGGACTGTTTATATCCGGTTTCTCTATTATAAATTATATTTAAAATTGACCCACAGGTAAACCATTTAAGGGCACCATGAAGTTAAAAATGGGACTTTTTGTAGGTCATATCCTATATACTAAACAAAGGATGTAATTATGGACATACGCACCGCACTTGCATGCACACACCTCAACCACTTAAAGCCTGCACATGCACACCATAACCACAGCCCACAATGCTACTGCAAAATAGTAGTTTTGGTGACATGGCAAACACGCACGCCATCACCAACTTGATACCGTTGTGATGGAGACATGCAAACTTAAGGCAGTGGTGACGTGCTCAAGTGATTGCCATTCTTGGATTTGTGATTATTTTGAGAATTGGCAGATATTTTTATTGTTCATATCTATAAATAGGAAATCAACACTTCCTTTCCATATTATCAGCATGTTGTCAACATTTCTTAACCATATACCAAATTTCTCTCCCTACCTGCTTCTGATTTATCTGACACATTTGTGTTTATAACATAACCCCAAGTGCAGACATCTGATTTTAGGGGAACTTGTGCCACCCATCGCAGTGCCTCTGGCTTTGACATTGTTGTCAATAGTACAAAAATTTCTACACCAGTGATGTGAGGAATGGATGAGTATTATATTTCTACATCCATCTTTAATAAAATTATAGAATCTCTGGTCATGTGTTTACAAATAATGGACAAAGGATAATAGATCAGCATATATACTCAAACTTTCAGTAGGTCTATAAATCAAGACAATGGATCTGACCAAGTAGACATAGTAGACCTTAAGGATTATGAAAAAGTAAGCATCTATACTGAAAAAAAAGTTTGACCGTTACAGGAAACTATAATGATTCCAAACCACCACTGTATCATTTTTTTGTTGATCTGCACACATTTCTTTAAATGTCCATTCTAAAACTCACATTTCAGCTGTCATTCAAGTGCCGTGCTCTCCTTAACTATTCTTCTGTGAGCAGTTTTGCTGTAGCTGGATTGGTGACAGAACAAAAATACCTGTGGGCAATTGGGAGTACACTGCAGCGATCCTAACACCCGACACCAATGGGGGCCTTCCTTCGATCACACTAGAAAGCCTCCAACATGGAATCCATACACTGCGAAAGAAGTGAGTCGAGGGAGGGCACATCTCTATGGAATCAAATGTACTTTATTTTAACATCATGTGGAAAAGAAAAACCCCATCGGTGGTCCGCTTGAAGCAGGGTATTTTTCTTTTGCAGTGTATGGATTGGTGACAGAGTTTTGACAGTCGGAATGCTGTATGCTCTGTGCAGTTTTAACAGTTTGTGGGGGAAATGTCAGGTCAGATGAAAGTGGGAGTGGTTAAAAGTGGGAGGGGAGATACTGCCCCTGAGCAAAACATGTGCTGGAATGAAGTAATACACACACCTCAGAGTAAGTGATACGTATTTATTTTAGATTAAAATGAGGAAAATAATTGTTCTCAGTATAGTGTTCTTTTAAATAAATAAGTAATCTCCCCAGCATTAATAACATTAGTTGCTGATGCCTTATCTAACATTTTTTAAAATCTTAACTTGGATTTAGTTTATAGTGTTTATAATGGACAGCAATTTCTTATTGTTTATATTAAATGTGTTTTCTCTGCTAGCTAAAATAAAAAGTACATAATTATTTAATCAGGTTTCATGATTTCAGTATACATCATAGAATTCCAAGAACTGCCACTATAAATATGATATTTTAATAAAATCGGAATTCAGTTTTAGTTTATAACTTATTATCTGTAGTGTGAGGACAGACTAATTTCCCAACTCCCTTTAAGTTACATAGTAACCTGATTAGAAATATGTTGATAATAAAGATGTAAGATGTAGATTTAGAGAGTTTTAAATTATATTGATAATTAACAGGACACAATTTATAGCTATTCAGAAGTTGATGGAACAGATGTGACTTTTCATGAAATACTGGGGAAAATGGCTCCCTTTGTGACTATTCTGCAGCATTATATTTGTTGAATCCCTTGTGGTTCACATTTCCAGCTGGTGTGGTGAAGGATCAATCAAGTGGAAACTTGCTGCATAGAGTTTAAAAAGACCAGGGAGACTCTGTCTTTCATACAGTATTATGAAGGACAATGAAAAGCCTGTTTGTGTGGCAATAGTGAACTGGAACAAAACAGAAAAAAATAGTGAATAAAACACACACAGACAAAGAATGCAACAACCAGTCCAGGGCTCTGTAGTAATAAGAAAAAAACTAGAGCAAATTGGTACTCAGATTAGACAGGGTGAATAAAGGGATATGGGACAGGATCTCTGAGAACATGCTTTTAAAGCTGGTGTTATATTGGTTGACATTCGATTAAAGATGAATATTGAATAAATTGTAATGCCGTGTAGAGCAGCAGTTTTACCTGCTGAAGTTCCTGCATCATATTGCATCCGGATCATGTTTGAAGTCATAATTACTATCGATATTGTGGTCGTAATATCGATCACAAAGTGATCAGACCAATCGGTTGACGGAAAATTGCAGGAAAGTTGAGAGGTAAATGTGAAGTGTAAGGATGTTTGGTGTGTCTCTTAAAATTCTACCTATTAAACAGTAGATATAGGCTTCAGTAAATAGTGCTGCAATAAGTAAAACTCGATTCAGAACTGAAGTGAAATTGAGGGGAGCAGCTCTAAAATGTGAGATCCAGATGTAGACTAAAATGTCCGGCAGCTAACCTGCAGCTCAGTTCCATCCCGAGGTGGATCTTCCACTCCAGAGTTTTGTGGTGCTGGTTTCAGGTTTTGCTGCCTTGCCAATTCTCTTGCACATATTTTCCTGTGTACTGTATATGTTTGGTATCATGGTAACAAGTTTACTCCCTTTTAGTAGCATTATAAACCACATTTTTATGGTTATTTTTGAACTGATTTTTCACTTTTAAAGGAACATAGAAAAAGCAACAACAACAAAAATAAATTAATAGAGAAAAACAAGAATTAAGAAAAATTTCATTCAAATTGTCAAACCCAGTCATCAATCGATCACCTTTCAAAAACATCTGTAACCAATGACAGAAGCAAATTCCAATGATTGTCTCTTCAGGATGAGCACCGAGTGTCTAGGTCAATGAATATATTAAACAACACACATTTTATAGTGTTGGAACATGATCAAATTCAGAGGAACATTTGTTTCCTTGTATCTCCTGTACTGCAGCTTTTCAGGTTTAAACCTATCAGTATAGTCTTTTTGCAGATAAAATGGTTGTAGCCGTGTTAGTTCAGTAGCATATACTAAGAGATGAGTACTGTAGGATAAGGTGATACCTTTTTATTATGGACTAACCGTTCATTTTTACAAACAAGCTTTTGAGAGATACACTTCTCTCTTACCTGAGGAAGAGAGAAGTGTATCTCTCGAAAGCTTGTCTGTAAAAATGAACGGTTAGTCCATAATAATAAGGTATCACCTCATCCTACAGTACTCATCTTTTTAGTATAGTCTTTTTAAACGTCAGTATTAGTTTTGAAAACATGGATCTATGTTGCTTTGCCACATCATGGACATAATTGAGGAACATGTCTTACCCACAATTCTGGAAAGAGTTTTAACTTATGTTATTTTATTTGTCAGCCAATGCTGAATGTATAGGAATGACTACAATGTATGGGAATGACTAGAATTTATGGGAATGACTAGAATACATTGGGATGACTAAATGTAGGGGAATGACTATAATGTATGGGAATGACTATAGGATATAATTATTTGTAATTAATGTGCTATCCTAGTAGGGTTATAACAGTGGTTTCTTTTCTTTAAAAAAGGTGAAATCCAGAAAATATGTAGCATAATAATCCTGAGCAGATGGGAAAGTATGTAAACAGTAAGGCTGACCAGAAAACACATTAAAAATGTTATCTTATCCACTGATTCAATTTAAAATATACATTCCAGAAAAATGGTATATGGATAATATAATACATTTCTATAATAGAGTAAACAATATTAACTTATCTGATTCTTCTCCCTCAGTTAGCAGTAATTTCATTTTTTAGGTAATATTACTCTAGCATTCTATTAAGTTTAGCATTTTCTGGAAATATTACTTGGAATGGAATCAATAAAAGTGTATTTTTATTTTATTTAGTTTTTTGTAGTGCAAAGATGTTTATTATGATTTCTGACAGTAATCTTTATTCTTCACAGAGACCTCTGAAGAGTATCTGCTTTGTAACAAGTTTTTATCTTCCACAAAATTATTTTAAAGGGACTAACAAAAGATTTATCTAAATGTATTTTTCACGAAAAATGGAAGCATTATGTTAAATTCTATGTGCTTCCAAATAACCAAGAGGTTTGTTCTTGTAACAATGTAATATTACATGTCTTAGTAACCTTCTGTGCCCAGACTGTCAAAGGCCCATGAGGCAACCTGGGAATCCTCGATCCTTAAATCAGCAACTCAAGTAACCGATTAGAATTCTTAAGCACAACAAGCTATACACATTACAAATCCCAGCAGCTAGTACAGATCTATCCCAGGGCTAGGACATACTGCTGCGCTTTTTTTGCATTTGCGCATGTGTTTTTTTCATATCATTGAAAACACGGCAATGCACCGAAACCGTGTGTTTTCGGGTGCGTTGCGATTTGCGTTCCGCATTTTAAATCGCAATCACATGCGTTTTTCAATACTTAATGAAAAAAATGCATGCGCAAACATCAATAGTGACTTTTTTGTATTTCTAGACCAACCAACTCCCCTCATGGAGCTAAATTAGGAAACACTGCATTATATGACTGGGTTGTGTAAGAACTGAAAGCAATGCCAGATGAAAAACAACACCAAATTTCTTGGTTGTTTTACTTATCTTAAGATATGTTGCAATGGGGTCAAATAAGGTTAGCTAGATTCCATTCTAGAGATTGGAGTTTTAGTATAAAAACTAGAAGCTACAACTCATTACTAGAGATGGCCGAAACTAGTTTTGTTCTGTTTTCAGATTCCCGGATCTCTGAAAAATCCCGAAGATCCAAAAATCCGAAACCGGAACAAATTTTCTTATGTACGGGGCTATTTTCGATAGTTTTCGAAAATAGCCTCGAACGTTCGAAAATTATAGAAAATATGATCGGAGACCATTTTTGAGTTTCCAATCTTATTTTCGAAAATCGAGCGTTCAAGGCTATTTTCGATAATTTTTGAAAATAGCCCCGTACATTCGAAAATTCGTTCCGGTTTCAGATTTTCGGATCCTCGGGATTTTCCAGAGATCCGGGAATCCGAAAACAGAACAAAACTAGTTTCGGCCATCTCTAGTAATGAGTTGTAGAGATTTTCGAATGTTCAAGGCTACTTTCGAAAATTATCAAAAATAGTCTTGAACGTTTGATTTTCGAAAATACGATCGGAAATTCGAAAATGGTCTCCGATTGTATTTTCGATAATTTTCGAACATTCAAGGCTATTTTCGAAAATAGCCCCGTACATTCGAAAATTTTCGAAAATGTCTTTCAAAGTCCCGAAATCTATTATAAAAGTATTCTATAAAAGTATTTTTTTTTTAGGCTTTGAGCCCAGCCTACCAGCACCTTAACATCTCATGCAGATCCTAAATGCAGGTATAGCACAGAATATCAGGTACAGGTAAGTCCTATTACAACACATTAAGAAACTATTACTGGAGAAGCAGATGATGTTAGAGGCAATTACTTTTCAGAGATCTGTAATTTTATATCAATAAACTTAATGAAGGAATGCACCCTAACGGTCTTTACAAACATTATTCTATCTTATTAATGATCTACGCATTTCTGCTATCAGGACGATGAAGGCCTCATTTTGGCTGAAACACGTAGCTCATTAAAAAGATGAAATAAGTTTGTAGAAACTATTGGAGTGCATTTCTCCACCCTGGCATTTAATATGATGGACAAGATCTGAATGCAGATATAAATATTTATGATATAGAAATGCTGAAATAACATTCTCTAAACATTGTTTAATAAATGTTAAAATTCCTTCCTGTTAAACTCTTCCTCTGCTTCTGTGTCTGAGAAAAAACATAGAAGGACTGAACAGGTAAGGCATATTTTCCGTTAGTGTAACATTCAGTTTGATGTAACACTTGGTCTGTGCAGTTGGCATAAATCAGGTGCATCCTGGTATTTCACAGATCTGTTCCATAGTCACTTGCTGCCTCTTAGCAATCTTGAGAAAATTACCTGAGACCAGCATTTTGTTCTACATCTGTTGTTGATGTGGATCAGCGCTGAGAAACATGTTTTGATTCTTAATCATCCTTCTGGCATCGCCGTCAGATTTCATCTCAGCAGCTACTGTTGCATATCATGACTTATTTTTGACATTACAGCTCTTGACTTCAAAGGCAAAACGTCTGATAATTCTTTCTTTTTTTATTTTTTTTATTTCTGAGACTCTTTCACTGTGTTTCTTTCTTTTGGACCCTTTGACAATTGGATCAAATACATCTGTAAACCTCCCAAGCTGTAGTTTGGTAAATCTCTCTGTCAAATATTCGAGGATGGGAGGATGAAACCCCTTGCTTGCTTTTATCTATTGTGCTGCAGAACCTGACTCTCAGTTTTAAAGGGTGTTTTCCGATCTGTTCAGCTCTGACGTTTAATTCTACAAAGGGTTTTTCTTGCTATGAGTTTGCTAGAGAACATGATGGTTCCATAGTGACAAACAGTGATCTCATTTGAATTAGAAGGCATTGTTTTTACATCTTATTTATTTCCACTCTGATGATAGTAGCTTGTATTTTGTGCTTCATTTACTTCTACCTACTGTTTAAATAGGAGGTAGAATAAAGCAAGTTGGAGACTTGGAACTGCTCACAAATGTAATTCAAACCAGGTAATTCTATTTAATCCCTTAGTGCTGTGTATAATGTTTTTTACAGAAATTATTTTGTTGGATTATTTTCTTAACTAATCCGCTCAACAAAATCACATGAAAATTATACAGAGAACATTTTTGATAGAATCATATAATAAAGCAAATCGAGGGGATACTATACTGTCTATAACCCCAACCCCTCTGGGCTGAGTTTATACCAATCCCCTAGGACAGCTAGCTTGTGCCACCCTCCTCCCCAAAGCAATACCAATATTAAATGTATACAATCAAATCAGCGATATTAACAGCTTGTTATAGATATTATCCAAATCCTACAGTACTCAGAATAACCCCCAAAAAGTTCATTTATATATGCCTATAACTTAAATATTTAGGGGGTTATTCAATAAAAGTTCTTCTGTTTAAAATGGTGCTAATTTTGCCCCAACCAATCAGATGTTAGCTTTCAAATGTTACATAAGTTCTGATTGGTTGGGGCAAAATTAGCACCATTTTAAATGATAAGAAATTTTATTGAATCTCCCTGTATGTGCCCAGTGAATATGACACCCAATGAATCTATGTATATAAACAAATAAATAGATTAAAGAAGGTATGTATGTATGTATGTATGTATGTATGTATATGTTTATTTTATTATTTATTATTTTAGCGCCACTTGGGGACGCATCGCTGTACAGTATTAAAATACAATAAAGTCATACAAGGGGGATAAATACATAGATAGTTCAGTACATAAAAATATAACTTATATAAAGGGTAGTGCTAGGGCTTTGCCACAAGAGGTAATGAGGTCCCTGCCCTGTAGAGCTTACAATCTAGTTAGGTGGGTAACACACAGATACAATGGAATGGGTATAAGTGCTGGAGTGAGATGTATGCAGTGCAAATAAAACAATCAAATACTGTGCTGGTTACCAGACTAGGTCGTGCTAGTGAAATAGTCTCAATGAATGTTGCGCAATCCTAATCATCGCTCTCCAAGTGCCACCTCAATATACTGTGCCACCAGTATATGATCAGTATATACAGTATATACTCTGTAAAGGTGGACATTGCGATCCTAAAACAGACCGATATTTTAATAGACAGATGTGCAATATTAAATCTACGTAGATGTACCATACATTTTGTTTAACATTTAATTTAAAATAAAAATAAAATTTTTGGGCCAATTAATGGAAATTTCTATGGCGGGTTGGTTTGATAGTAATATCAGTCCAGTGTATCGGCACCTTAACAGTTCCGATACCAATAACCTATTCTAATCAGATTATTGAACTATCTGTTTAATCTATTTGAGACTATTAGTATTTCACAAACTTTTAAACTGCCATTATCTACATTATTATTTCCTATTTATAATTTGATTAATGGTTGGACACAATCACCCCCAGGTCCCAGATGAGAGTTAGAGATTGGGTATTTTGCCAGCCAGAGTGGGAATTTTTAGATGAGATTATATATCAGGTTAATTACCTTAAAGATTATAGGGAGGTCAGGGTAGGTACTGATTGAGAGGCAAACAACTCTGACGGATTGGCAGTGGCAACTTGCTCAAAAAATGGCACAACAGTAAAAATTCTTAGAAACACAGAAATAGAGGTAGAGCTTGATAGAATAGCCAGACAATCCAATGTCAGTAACTGATTGCATAGTAGCTAGGTTCAGAGCGAAAGGTCATGCACAGAGGTTAGTCGGACCAGGGAAGGTACAGACCAGAAAGGACAGATTGCTAACCAGGGCCAGATTTATACTTTTCTCCCCTAGGCCAGCTGGCTTGTTGAAATGTAAATATTCCGCTCATGTGTACCCATCTTAGAAAAGTGTTTTATGATTCCTCCTAAGGCATGGGCAGTTTTAATATAGGGTGAACATGGCTATTTCCCAGGACCCTAAGCCTTTAATGGGGCCCCAAACCAAATGTTTTAAATAGTGAAAGGGGCCCCACACATTTTTATGCCCTGGGCCCCTCACAGACCTTATTCCAGTCCTAATCATAAGCATCTGAAGCTCCTTATTTTTCAGATTCAACTTATTATTGTCAGTTTGGTACATTATAAATATTATTACACATTTACAAAATGTAAGGTTTGTCCAATTTATCAGTACCACAAAGTTAATTATCATGATCATACAATTCCAATTGCTATAGTAAATGTACGATCATGATCATAATTTTACGACAGGAAATGTAAGTCTAATAATACACTGAGTTCAGGAAACCCCTTATGTAAACCTTATCTGGTATATTTTTCATTTTGGATGCTTACAAATAGGGATGGCATAGAACTCGAACTCGAACCCGAGTTCGAGCCGAACTTTCGAGTTCCGGAATGACCCGGACTTTTCGAACTATCTCGGACGCGG
Source organism: Hymenochirus boettgeri (assembly GCA_019447015.1). Taxonomy (NCBI): domain Eukaryota; kingdom Metazoa; phylum Chordata; class Amphibia; order Anura; family Pipidae; genus Hymenochirus; species Hymenochirus boettgeri. The sequence continues at coordinate 262,252,517 of CM033476.1, read as the reverse complement.
ACTTTCGATATTTCCCGGACTTTCGATGATTTATCGAATGTTCGAGAAAGTTCGAGTATCGAATCCGCGAGTAAAATGTACATGGTATCTAGGCGCGAACATCGAATCTGCGAGTAAAGTCTCCATTACAGCCTATACGCGAGTATCGAATCTGCGAGTAAAATGTCCATGTTACCTCGAACGTTCGAATGCGAAAGCTCGAAAGTAGCGCGCGTGAGAGTAAAATCGATTTTACGAAAGTCCTGGATATTGGAACATGCTCCCCAGACCATTTCCCAGGTCCCACAGCCATTTACATTAAGTTACCATTAATATTTTAGTTGTATTTGACTCGAACTTTTCGAACTATTTGCCTCCCATAGACTTTAATGGGTCCGTTTTCGAACTTTCGAACTTTTACAATAGTTCGAAAGTTCGAAAACGGACCGAACTTTCAATAGTTTGACCATCTCTACTTACAAATACCTTCAAACCATTCCAATCATTTGTGCTGCTTTTCTTTCCATGGTTCGTTGCTGCTGTTGATGTTAGCCCCATTCAATTTTATGGGACTGGTGGCAAATAAAGATTTGGCTCAAAGGGAGGTTCTACCAGATGCAAAGGAGATTGGGAAGAAAAGGAGGAGCATCATTCACCCAAAAAAACCTTTTAGCCAACCAATAGCATTTTAAAGCCCCTATACATGGCACTGATGCTTTGAGCGATTTGGCAAATTCAATCGAAGCAATCAAAATAGCCGTTTTCTGTTTTTCCGATCAACTGCTGGTTTATTGAAAAAACAAAAATCTTTCCACGCAGAAAATTTTTCTTTAACCCCATCTTCTTCATGTCCTCATCTCCTGCATCTTTCAATGGGAAATCTGCAGAAGATTGGTGATGCTAGGCGGGAAACTACGACCAGGCAGGGGCGGGGAACTTCAACAGGATTTCTGATAGTTTTAGCCAATTGGAAATCTGATTGGAAAAACAACTGCCCTTGTATTGCTGCTTTGAGGTTAAAAATATATTAGTTTGGGTCCTTAATAATTTATTATTAGAATTTCATTACCCTTTAAATCCCTAGCACATACAGAGATATTGATTTAAAAAAGAAAACAATTGATGGTCCTTGTTTACAGCAGTTGTGTTAAGGAGATGAAAAATCAGCAGGACTGAAAATGCTTGACCTGCCTCATTCTGTAATTGTGCTCTGAGCGGAACAGAGATAATAAACATATTATTACCTTTTATGGAACTCATTTGTCGCAATGCTTTCTCATAAATTTTATTAATGTAATGTAATTTATTTAATAGAGGATTAAGGAGGAAGGATAAAAAATATAAAAAACGTTAATCTCTTATTTAAAACAACTTTGAATCTGCAAGTTTGTTTCTAGATATAACCTCAGATCCTTCATTGCACATAGTAAAGCTGGCCATACATTAGTCTGCTTACCTCCTGATGTTCCTGTGACGTTTCAAACTGTGCCAATCAGTAACGTCGATGGTAAACAAGTGTTTCAGAACAGTAATACAGTACAGTGTAAAAATCCACAGAAATGTGCTCCCCATTAACCATTCAGGTGGTATCAGAATAAGTGATGTAAGATTTAGAACTATTGGGATGTAATTTCCCTCCTAAAAGGTTTATCAAATATTCCACCCCATGAGATTGTTCCATATGAATAAACTGTGGTAATTAATGCAAGTCTCCTAAGGAACTTAAATCTTATATTTAAGACTTCAAAGAGGACACAATACCTTTGACTTTGCGGTGTCTGAATGAGTCATTTTTGATGAAAAGAGGATTATCTTTCTGCTTACGGACCCACATACTGGGAGAGTGGAACATTTAGTCTCTTTACTAACAACATGATTCTGTTCCTAATGTGTACAAGAAGGAGCTGATCCTTTTCCTTTAAATAAAAGAAAAAAACAATACATAAAGTCCAGACACAGGGAAATAGTTTTTTTTTGTTTTTATTATTAGATCATCTTTAACTCAACTATATCAAAGTAGCTCTTCCTGGGTTATTATAATCCATAGGGATAATGAAATAGATGTCCCTGACCCATATCCTATTAATAAAATAAACTACTTAAAGGAAGAGTTCACCTTTCTTATTCAAATCTATAATTGTAATGGAGACAGAAGCATTTGCTCCTTTCTCCTGCTTCTATGCCCAGAACTCACTATTTACAGAACCAAGATCCTGCGGTACTGCAGTGGCTCTCTTGTTAGTTCCCCTTTCCCTCACTCTTGTGTGCAAATATGACTTTGCCAAAACAGTTGCGCTTACTCACACGGGTGAAAGAAAGGAGGGAGCATTGGGGAACTAACAAGAGAAACACTGCAGTTCAACCGGATCTCTGTTCGGTAAGTAGTGAGAGCTGGGCTTGGAGGCAATTATAGATTTGATGAAAAGTTAGGGTCTTTTTTTAGGTGAATTCTTCCTTAAAAAAGTAAATATGATCAACGTTAGAATTATCAAATAAGTTCCCAATGTGGATTCTAAGCCCGAATCCACTTTAATTTTTACTGGGAATTCTTATCTGTCCTTCTGATACCAGAATAAATATTGCTCACATTCATTAGCATTTGTCCATATCCAAAGGTAAACACGCTGTAGCAGAAATGCAGGGAATCCCAGTTCTCTTGATTGCTCTGATAACACAAAATGCCATGTTTATACTGAATGACTAGTGTTACATTTCCCTATTAAACAGATGGTAAACCTTGTGATGGTTTATAAGTGGCAGGTATTAGATGCTCTCTCTCAAGAGGGTTATCGTCAATTATAATGGTTAAGGCTGAGAAATAATACAAGGTGAGGTGTCTGTTCAGTTCAAATGAATATGCATGTAACTGGCCTACAGTAAAAAAAGATTGATATGAAAAGCATTTTACATTAGTAAAATTAGATAAAAGCCTTATGCTATAGACTAAAAAAAAGTATTCCTTTTTTAATACCCAGCCTTGTAAAGGAACAAGTTCTCACCAACTACAGCCTCTTATTAAAACAATGATACAAGCCAAACCTTTCATTTCCTAGCTAATTTCTGTCATCTAGAGAGCAAATATATCAGAGAGATCAGAGACAATTCATCAGTTTAAGGAACCTCTTTAAATTGATGCAGTTGACAGGCAATCGGTGTATCAGTGTATTGGAGAATAAAGCTGCTAAAACAATATCAGTGTTAAGGAAACTGTAACTGGAAATCAGATAAAAACAAAGTAAAGTGGAATGTCTGACAGTCAGGGATCAATTTATAAATAGTATTTAAGGGCATTCCCCCCCCCCCCTTTTCCTGATCTAAGATCTCCCTTAAGCTGGTACATACATGCAAGGTCTTTAGAAAATGACAGACAGAATCTGTCTCCTACAATATTTGCACCAATGCCAGTGGTGAATCTAAGGTGTAAGGGTTGAAAAACAAGTGTGACTGTGTTTGTAATTTCGCACATTTTTTATGGGTCTATACGTTTTGTATATGAAAGTTGTCTTGTACATTACATGCCCCTTCAATTAAAAAAACAATTCTCTAGGCACCTGTATTGGAGAGAGTTTGTAATATAAAAAACTGCTCATGTGGAATGTGTCATTGAATTAAAAGCCAAACGCTATCTTGAACTTGTCTGAAGGCAATAATTTCATAAAGATGTGAATAGTATGTGTATAAAAAAAAACCATCAACAAGGAATAAGACCCCAATCCTATCCTTTCCCTGCACTGAACATTTGTGTCAATTGTAAAAAGATGCTTGTGTTTAGTGCTAACAGCAACCTTCTTATGGCTTATGGAGGATTGTCTTGGTCATGTGACCAAGCATAACCAGTATTTATAGGACAACTTCACCCTCATAATAACATCTTTTAGAAAGAATGACCTCTTTGAAATATGTTGATATATCATACTTTGTCCTATGAATTCATTACTGTATGCCTGCTATGCTTCTGGATGTATCATGGAAACTGAGCAATTTAGAAACCTGTACTGAGCCTGGGCATGCTCAGAAGAGGCAGATAGGGGATTAACATTCAGTCATTGGCTGTGATGTCAACTGTCAAATCCATAACTGACAGTTACTAACTGTAAGAACCAGGAAGCAGAAACAGAGGAACCAGGACATTGTGCAGGATTTCAGGTTAAATTTATATAGTTCAGATTTCAAACTATTTCCGTTTAGGGTTTTGGGGGGTAATTTACCTGTATGTAAGTTTTCATTTTGGGGCTGGACTTACCCTTTAAATACTTAAATGTAAAGATAGAGAGAGACTTTAATTGTTTAACTTTTAAATACAAAAAAATATTTGTAAAATTAGCAGTTAAAATTTTTGTTTCAGGAAATGCCCGAAAACCTCAACCTCGCGAGGTTTATATAACTCAAAGCTGTCCCCAAATGTACTTACCAGCCTTCTGCCTGTCTTTTTGTGCAACGTCTTAGCCAATCACAGGAGCGGATGCCGATCGAACCCCTTCTGCTTGCTTCCGTGCATGGAAGCAAGCATGGACTGACAGAAGGCAGCGAGGGAATGAAGGCTGGTAAGTACATTTGGGGACAGCTTTGAGTTATATATATATATATTTTTAGCCATTTCCTGCAACATATACAATTTTTGTTTGGAGAGGGTGGACATAAAATGCAATTTTATTGGTAATGTGGAATATTAATTTAGGGATTTTTGATTAAACTACTATTTACAAAAACTAAAACTGTAGATTTGAATCTATCAGGCTTTTGTCTGTCTGTCAAAAGGGATTGAGGTAATGTAAACAAGGAACCTGTAACTTTAGACTGCACTTGAATGGCTTTCTGATTTTAGACCAGCATGTTGAAGCACCACACAGGGCAAAAGTGATAATAAAGTGTCCCAGAAATAATAACATCAGAATTTTGGACCCATGGCAAAGAAACTCTCTATATATTAATTCTACTTAGAGCCTGTGGACAAACAGAAGCCCACAAATCATGATCAAGGCCTAACACTGACAAGGCAGGATCACTATCAATCAGGGTTTGGCCCAGAAACTGATATCCAGCATGGCAGTGTGAATTATAGAAGTTCTGAAAAAAAAGAGTTAACTAAGTAAATATTAACAGCCTTTGAAACGTTTAAAATGTCATCATTAATCATTGTTCTTCATTGTAAAAAAAAAAAAAAATTTGCAAAATACATTTGTCACTGCCATGACTGTATATACTGTATATTTTCAGCTATGCTCTCAGAACTGTAGAGAAATAATCAGGGTTTATAAACTAGCTCTATGATAAGTAACATTGCTAGATACTAGAACAAATAGTACTTGAAAGCCTTGGCAAGAAGAGAGAGGGAAATCTCCTAAAAAATTGAGCAGTTAACCGGAAATTCTACCCCATATGGGGGTATGGAATTGCTTTAGGCAGATCATCTCCAGTACAACAAGATACATTTCATGTGCCAGTTTCTTTTCATTTAGCTGTAAAAGCTATAAATGAAGTTCAGTATGGAAACTTAAGATGAGGTTAAAAGGCTTAGAATAATAGGAAAACAGTGCATTGGTGGTATCTACATTATGGAATTGGGGTAATATAAGGGTTGGTGTGTAATGACAGGCTGCAAGGTGATAGATATTACTAGTATATTGCTATTTCACAAGCAAATTTAATGGAGCACTGAATACTGAATCTCATCATTTGAATATTACATACTGTATATTGTGATCTGATGCCATGAATTTGCTGGCTTCTTGCACCTAAGGCTTAGCTACAAGATTAGTTACTAAATTGCAAATTATAATACAGTAGCAGACCTAGAAATGTAATACATATTTTTGCACTAGATATACATATTCCAATAATCCATATTCCCTTTTCTTATCCTCTAATGAAGGTTATGGCCCTCTTGCATGCAATACTGCTAACCCATGCTGTTTGCAAATGCTGGATAGTGACTCTAAAGCTCTGAGTCTATAATCTGCCTTTCATGTTGGCCCATTGTCATACCTCCGTGAGCTTTAGAATGAAGATTAGTGTTGAGCATAAGTGACACAGTTAGAAATGGAGGCTTCTCTTTAAACGCTAAGCCAAATGAAATTTAGATTTGAGACCAATTACTCCAAATATGCTCTGCTCTGACTGTTTTTAGAGTTGCAGCCTGGCAAGCCTATTTATTTATATTGATCCCAGTAAACAATAACTCTTAAATCAAATGATACATAATTAAGAATAAACTGCTTAAACATTTGGTGTGCCCAAAAGAATGGATTGCCAAATTCTATCCCAGAACAATGTATTTCTTATTAATGGGGTTGAAGACTATAGAAGGAGACTGGAAGGGCGGAAGGCAATGTGTTTGACAGGTTGGATCTGCTCTGTTTCATTTCATACAAAAACATGTAGATCTTAAATCTACAAATCATTGAGCAAATTCTCTCCAGTACTGTAGCCATAAATATTTAAAACTATTAAAGGAACTGTCTTTTACAATGAGAAAATGCAACGGGGAGGGGGGTGTTAGGATTATTATAACTGAATAGTGCAAGTTAAATATTGAGTGTGTATATATACATATAAAACATTTATAAGAGGCATACTGTCGTTGCTGGAAGAGTTAAGCATAAGATGCTATGAGTATGAAAGACACAGTTAGCGGGAGGTTAATCTGAGTTCAGTGGGGAGGGAGGGCTAGTCACACATATAGAAAACAGGAATTAGTGGTGTGGATCCTGGGAGGACTAGACGTTTCAGTGTTAGGAACAGAAGGGGAAAAGGGTTAATAACGAGTCAAGAGATACTGAGCAGTAATTAAAAATTTGTGGGGAAAAGGATGTTAATTAGCAGTTTGGAGAAGGAGTATAAAATCAATCCAAGGTGTGAGAAATAAAAATACAGATGATTCAACTTTTTCTGTGACAAACAATACACGGCTTTGTTAAAAGATCCTAGAAAGTAAAATAAAAACTAATAATAGAAAAATCGGTTTTCATTTTCTAAGATAATGTGAGAATATTTATTAGACTGTGTGGTTCTGTTTCCATGTATGTCGGATTTTACTGAAAAACCATGGAAACATTGCGAGACAGGTCAGGTTTAAAAAATTGTATTTAGATACAGTATGAACCATAAAGTGTGTAAAACTCGATAACGTTAGGGTTCTCGAATGGAAAGTCTTAAACTGGAACTTTGATCCAAATTCCGACATAAATAAGGACCTTCACTAAAATGATTGTATCAAATTTTCGTTGTTATCATGTACAGGTGTTTTTTTTCATTGTAGATGAAAGATATGTTGAAATAAGTAAAATATTACAATGGTGAAACTTGTACCTTTTGTAAATGAAATAATTTACAGTATTTCTTCTCTTGGGATAAACTGAACTTCCTTTTGGGTCAGCTACATGTTAATTAAATTAATTGACCCCTGACCCTAGAGGGTATTATTTTTTTCTTACCTCAGGAACTTCAGTATGTTCTAGATTCTATAACCGGAGCTCTAAAAGCCTGAGATATAAGCACCAGCTCCTTGGCGTTATTAGTTATTTACTCTAAAACAGTTACTGCATTTTATACTAACAGGGAGATTCAATAAAAGTTCTTATCGTCAACAATGGTGCTAATTTAGCCCCAACCAATCAGATGTTAGCTTTCAAATTTTAAATAATATCTGATTGGTTGGGGCAAAATTTGCACCATTTTTAATGATAAGTTAAAAATACTTTTATTGAATCTCCCTGTAAGTAAGGTAAAACCATTAAACCTCTTTTTTTAAATAAAGACATTGCTACTGTGATTTCTACTTTCATTGTATTTCTTCATAGAAAGCGCAAAACATAGATAAATACCTTTTAATTTGGGTTTGTAAGGGTATGTATTTTAGTTGAATACCAATTGATTTTTGATGTATCCAGTAACATTACAATGTTTTATGAAATGTATAATATTGTTTTATGGTATGGGTATGACATGGGAATGAGAGGAACTTGCTTGGGAGTAGCCACAGTCCAAACCTTTCAGTATGCTCCTGTGACCTGTATGGTCTTACATCCAGCTCTGATTCCTAATTTAAAGGGCAATTAAACCATTCAGTAAAACAGTTAAACCATGATATTATCCAGGAAAAGGACCTAAATGGTGGGGTCTTACCCAATTGCAGAGAACAAGCCTTGAAAAAATGAGTTTGTGTGATTACCCGACTACCGATGAGACTGACTAATGGGAAGACATGCTCTTGAAGTGTGCATTCCCATTAGTCAAACACTAGGTTTTAGTGGGGGTGTCCAGAGTTGGCTTCGCAAAGCCAACTTTGGAAGGCTCACTCTACTAAATTGGGTTAAACCCAGGGGTGAGGACACACCAGTTTAGGTCCTCACACTGGGTACTCTCACTGAGGGGGGGGGGGGGGGGCAGAGAAGGAGAGGGGGCTAATTGCCATTTAAGTTTGCATCTGATTAGTAATTAAAGTCTTTTGTTGTAATTAATGTGATTCTGGATGCTTTCCTGGCCCCATTTGAATTTGGCACAAGGCCCTATTAACATTTACTGGAACTGACATCACTAGCAGAAAAAAAAAACATAAAGGGAGGCAGCATCAAATATTTGCTGATGTTTTTTTCCTTCAAAACTAAAGTGCAATGGTTGGTCCTCACGCTACTATCTTAACTTTAAAGGGGAAGTTCAGTGCAAATATATATACTTCACAGAAAAAAAGAGCAGTATTTTCCCATCTTAATGACCTTAACCTGCCCATCCAGCATTTTGTCTGTGTATAAATAAATGCTTCTAAAATGCTGACTTCCTGTTTGCAGGACCCCTAATAGAAACCGTTATGATCTTGCCCTTGACCCAGCACCTGGGTTAAATCAGTTGCTCAGTAGAGATCTGAGCATGTTTGACCCACCCAACAGCCAATCAGTAGAAATAACATAAAAAGGTAGTGTGCATTCTGGGAAGAAGATGGACTGTTACATAAACGGAAATGTCTGGTCACTATTGTCAACATCAGGGAATAGCTAGGAGTATAAATGCAACTGATTTTTCAAAATGGCAGAGAATATGTAGAATTATTAGGTATGTATAATATAATATTTTCCACTGAACTTTACCTTTTACCTGCATGCTCCATATATATAGAATGGTTTATTATCATTTCATAAATAGGCCCTTGATCACATTTGACCAGCAACTGCTTTTTTCAGGATGGTGGTTATGCATCATGTTACCACAATATACTAATCAAATAATGTCAGCACATTGTGGGAGTATGGTAGGTAAGCATAGCATCCCCTTAGACTTACTTTAAGTTTCGCTCAAATATTTATCACAAGACTTAATTTATTGTAAGCAATGTGTGCATCATTCCATTTCCAAAAATGTGGTATTCAGTACAAAGGCCTTGCTAACCCAATGTTACATAAGGTAGTGTGGAGTTTGCATTGATTTGGGTGTGAGTGCCCCAATATTGCATTGTCTTGTATATTCTCTAAATGTTAAGTCACTTTCTTATGTGAAAGGGAATTATCCAGTCCTTGTCCTATACCTTCTATGCTTCTCACACATACCTATGTAGGGCTGGCCAGTTGAAGGGTATTTCTTTCAAGTAGTCTTATACCATGGATGTCAAACCTGCTTCCCTCTAAGCATTCACCAAACACAGAGGGAAGGCGGGAGTTGTAGTTTTCAAACATCTAGAGGTTGGATATCCCTGTCTTATACTCTGCTGATCTCTATGGTAGAGTACAGCTATTCTTTCCTGTTGGTGATTGTGAAAATAAATTAATCCCAGACCATTCCCGGAGCCCCATAAAATATAATATACCTAAATCTTTTCAGGAATGGGCTCCATAATCAGATGTTTACAGCTACATAGAGGGGAAACTATTTTGGCAGTCCTGCTGCCACTGATGATCTGCTCACTGTGTTTGAATGAGCTTTCCTGTGCGGAATTCTCAACTTCACAATTATTCTGTTAATATGAATTTCACCCACTTGGCAACTCTCATATTATTTTGATCATAAATCCTTTTAATGTGGGAGATATGTCACTTATTTAAATAGCTGTTTAGTTCCCATTGTAGCAAAGTTAATTAATAAGCAAATGTTAATGTCAGATATTTAATCAATATTTTTACAATGGACGCTGCTATCTGGGTATCAAAGTGATTATATGCCTAGTGTGTTGCCTGTGATAAATGGTGGAGAACAAAAATACAATTAATATAAGTTATTCATTTCCATTAGAATGTTTCACTGCATTGCTGATTCCTGGCTGGGCTTGTGTAGCTTTCCTCCAGGTAATCCCAGTTTCTGTTACAATCTTTACAATATTTTCAGCTGACGACCTATAGTGCCATGTATCAGTCGGTCATATGCATGAGTGGGGGCAGCTGCGACCAAGCTCAGTCACCCATTCGTCCGGATTGGTCAAATGGGCTATCAGACCTGTTGGTAAATCACGACGATCATGCAGTTTCCTATGGGACCGCACAATCACTCACTGCAATATTCATTTGTCCCAGCCGAGCTCTCACTTGTAGCAAACACTTAGTTGGGACAAAAAGTCCCCTTGTGAGTACCCACCTTAAGACTGATGCTCATACTGTAGGTAGAGTGTGTGTGATTGTAAGCTCAGACAGGGCCTGATTTGAACAGATAGAATACTTGTAAAGTGCTGCATAAGAGCTCTATACTGTCTAAGTAAATAAATAAACTACCATACAACAACAGGAATAATTACCATAAACATACTAATAATAATGGCTAAATAATGGCTAACTAGTGTATATAATTTGTCTGGTCCCAAATAAATTGCAGTTAATTCCATACTAGATGTCCTTGTTGGAAATGCCAAAGAACTATACTGCATTTGGGGACATCTATCTATCTATCTATCTATCTATCTTCCATTTAGGATATACACAATATATATTTATTGTATTTATTTAATAATGTGTAATGTTAAACTGGTCAACACTGTCTAGAATGATGGAAATGGGTAAGTTTTGAAGGTCAATGGTCAGGTGAGTTTTGTGTATAAAAGAAACATTCTCTCTAGAAGAACGTCTAGTTTTGTGTTCAGTGAATTAGCAATTCATCAGTTCTATGGATTTTGAATGGCAGGGTAATGATGTTTTCTTACAATACTTAAAGGGCTAAATTGATGAGGATGATTTAAAATGAAAGGAAGTATAATTAAGCTAAAAAAAGGTCACTGTGTCCCTGTATATGACAGCAGTAAAATTATTATACTAAAGAACAGAAGACAGGCTCTTTGCTGGGAGGCATGAAGATATTCAGAGAACAATAGCATGACATAGAACTGATATGATGAATAAAGCCTTACATATAACACCGGTGATTGCAGATATAATTAAAACACTTAGCCTTGCAATACCAACACTTTGAAATGTCTTGGACGGACTGGCGGATTTATTCACTTGTGTCTAAAAAGCAGGTTATAGAAAATCTGTGGTGCTAATCTAGAATTTAAATGAAATGGTGATGAAGGGAAATAAAGGGAACACTGGTAATTAACACCATTCAGACAAGCCAAATTGTACCAATTACCTTCTTCATTGGCTCATATTTATTGAGTGAATACTTTGTACTAAAGGAAAGTGTTGTCATGAATAATTATTTTCTTTCCTTACTATAGAGTATAAAAAAAATCCTTTGGAGAAAAATGTTTGCATAAATTTAGAGGTTTTGTATCTGGAGTAAACGGTCTCCATGGAGCAGGTCTGAAAGGTCTCTGTAGCTGTAGTGTAGATAGTTGTTATCTATGCAGAAAACTTAGCTATGTTTCTAAACATATATTCATAGAGATGAAACTGAAATAAATTAATTGAAATTCAAAGTATACACATCACCCAATGTTAAGCTAGGTACACACACTCCCGATAAAGCAGTGTGTGTAGTCTTTCCCGAACAAGCGCGCAACTGCCGAACACTTTGTTTTCTTGTTTTAATTTGTGACATCAGACAAACATAAACCGAACAAATAGCAGATTACAGACTTCTCTGAGAAAACAAGACGTGACCCACAAAGACTACGGCCCTTTAAAATAAGGAAAAAGGTAATGCCATTTAGATTGTGGGAAATATTAATGCTATCCACATCTGTACTGTTCTCCATTGTTAACAAGTAGCAACAAAATGGCTTGGTTACGTTAATATACAGTTCTTTGACAATAGTTTCAATGAATAGTTCACTCACAATGTGAACTATTCCTTTACTGCATTAACTGAAGAAAGGGAGGTAAAGAAGCTATGCCCTCCCTACTTCTTCTATTAATTTAGAAGGAACCAGGAACAAAGGAGTTATATTTACCTTGCACACGATCCACCGCCGGCTCCACTTACAGGTCCTGACCACTTCCGCATTAAGTGTGCATGCATGATAATGCGCACTATAGTTAAACAATACGGAAGTGGTCAGAGCCTCACAGTGGAGCCGGCGGTACTCGCCACAAGTACAGAAAATGCTGTGAACTTTGGAAATCTGTCCCCAATGGCAGTAGAATGTAAGGCTGGGTACACACCAGCAGATATTTTCGACCGGTCCACAGCACTTTTAGTCGAAATTATCTGCTGATGTGAGGCAGCCGGCCGCGATCATCCTCGATCGTCCCTATGGGACCACATGGTCGATCGCACAAAATGTTGTCTGCAGCCACTATAACCGCGACCGACTGACATTTGTCCAGGGCCGAGCCCTCGCTCGTACTGAGCGCCCAGTCAGGACAAATAGTCCTTTCATGTGTACCCAGCCTAACTGAATTTTCTTACAATTAGCTTAGTTTTGGATTGATACTCAACTCACTATTTAACCTTATATTGTTGGTGGGATGTTGAGAGCTGTAGCTCAAGAACATCCAAAAGGCTGAGTTGGCCATATCTGGTAGAATTTTTGGAACTGAACATTGCTTTAAATTACTGTATACATTGATAATCAATACATTTAAAACCATAATTGTATGGTGTTGAATGAGTACAAACTAGATAAGCACAGTAGAGCGCTATATATAGAAAATTCAATAAAGTTCACATGGCAGATGCAGACACAAGCTGCAGTTGTAAATATTTAGCCCAATTCAATAAATGCAATAGTTAGAGGGTATCTCCGCTGAAAAATTGTAGATACTGTTTTTCATTTTAATTGAAGAATGGGAGGTAAAGTTGGAGCCAGCAGGAAACCCAGGCTGCTATATTTTAACTTTAAAATGCTAGTTAAGAAGGGAGAACAAATCACTGCTATTATTATTAGATATGACAAGTTTGTATAATAATTTGCACTGTTATGAACCGAACAACTGTTCAAAAGATCAGAAAATGTAGATTCAAACACCTTCCACAAACTGGTTTGAACCTGATGCACCCAAGACAATAAGTGAATAATCTGAGGCCTCTTCATTCAATGTTGATTTCCGACTGTTTCATTAACTCCTAATTCTTGCCCACCGATAATAAACATTTGTTTAAATAATGTCTCCAGCTGTGCCTCCCATTCTGTTATGTTGCCTTCCTCTATCTCTCTTAACTGCATTCCCTCTGTTCTTTTCTTTCCTCCCCCATCAGCTTTATATTCTACTGAATTCCTCCTTTTTTCTTTTTCCACCCACACTCCCTTATGTTATACTCCTCCATTTCCCCTTGCATAAGCTATTAATTACTGCACTATTAATATTTGTTTTTAATATATTTTTAGAATCTCAACCCTTTTACTTTGGGCTGCTGACTTCCACTTGGGTTCTACAGCCATCTTTAGATCCTCTGCAGATTGGCACAGAGTGCATCCAGTGAACAAGCCACCATTAGGCATCAACACAGAACAACAAAATCGAGAGCTAAACACTTTTGTTGTTAGTCAGTTGCACAAATAACACACTAGCACACAAATTGTCTGTTCACAAAATCATAAAAACAAAATCCTGATGAAAAGTAAACATTTAGCATGTATCTATATCCTTGGTCCCCATTCTTGGGACATCTTAATGAAAAACATTTTTTGAAATATCTGTTGTATTCAATTAGATCAACTGGACTTGAAGTTTAGTTCTTGAAGACGTTTCGCTAGTCATCCGACTGTTTTTCTCAATTCAGAATGACTTGTACAAGAATCTGTGGCAAAACGTCTTCAAGAACTAAACTTAAAGTCCAGTTGATCTAATTGAATACAACAGATATACCATAACCTGGATGAATGAGAACCTTCACAAGCAAATATCTGTTGTATTCTATTAGATCAACTGGACTTGAAGTTTAGTCCTTGAAGACGTTTCCGACTGGCTTTCTCAATTCAGAATGACTTGTACAAGAATCTGTGGCAATTATGTACCCTGGAAAATCCCAATTAGCATATCACAGTGTTAAGGGCATGATTGGATAGTGGCTAAGAGGCTAATCACGCCCTTAACACTTGGCTGTGATATGCTAATTGGGATTTTCTAGGGTACATAATTGCCACAGATTCTTGTACAAGTCATTCTGAATTGAGAAAGCCAGTCGGATGACTAGCGAAACGTCTTCAAGAACTAAACTTCAAGTCCAGTTGATCTAATTGAATACAACAGATATACCATGACCTGGATGAATGAGAACCTTCACAACCATTTTTTAAAATACATTTTTGAAAAAGGAGTCCCAATAGTTTGAGTGCTAGGCCACACTTTTCTCACACACTTACATTCACAATGTGGGTGGAAACATTGCATGTGCTGCAACCCGTTTTTGGAGAGCATGTGATCACCATTTTTTTGTGAATCGCATGCACTCCGATTTTGGACTATTGTGCAAATTGCTCTGAAATGCAAAAATGTTTTTACACACGTTATTGTCCGCAGCCTAATTCGCTGTTCAGTCCTGGTGATGTCCAAAATCAGCTTTGATACATTGTGATAGGATTTTGCCTATCACTTGAGGAAAGACAAATAATGATTATTTACAGCTTTACTTTTGCCCTTAGTAAAATTTAATAATGATACCAGTGCCCTTGCAACTAACTCTGTTGAACATAAGTATATTAGAGAGAATTTAGTGTTATTTTAATTTTTTTACATTTTTTTTAATTTTCACAATTAGTAGTTTTGTTAATTTCTTCAAAAAGGAACATTAAGTAAACTCCACGGACCTATGAATGTTGATAGTTTCACTTAGAAACTATACATATTTTGGTTATTATTTCAAGCTCCACAGCCAGTACTTTCTGGAGTGTTTCTGGAGGGATTTAGTATAAACAGTCAGAACTATGTGGTTAGATCTTAGAAAATACAACTGTCAGATCTTTTCGAATACTCACTCCTCAAAGCATCCTCATTAATGCAGCCAGTGGACTGCTTGTGGGTGCTTGTCTGCAATTAAATCTCTCCTTTTTATAGGGTTATGTCATCTGATCTGTCTGCATAAAGCTCTCTTGAAGACTAAGATATTTTACCGTCTATTGACAAAGTCTGGTGACATCATTAAAATAAGGGGGAAAAGTGTGTCTCCTAAGATGAATCATTATTAGGAACGAGGGCAGCCTCAGTCCATTAGCAACAGCACTCAAACAAAAAGAAAAGATTACGTCAAGGTGGTTGAATGCAGTTCCATTGATGTAATGCTGCTCACAAAAGGGACTCTTGTCAGCAAGGAACAATAGGGAACACATAAAAGCCAAATCGTTCTGTACAGTTCTTTGAAGTAGAGGTAGAAGATTGTAGCCATTGATGAAAATCTTCAGGATTTCATTATTCTTTATGAATCCCTCTCACCTCTTTCTCTTCCTTCTGGTAAAAAAGCTCGCCTTCACCTACACAATCATACATTTTAAACTACTACTGCAAATGTAAGCTTTCATTTACAATTAACCCTAGGTCCAGTCACTGGTTTTTTTTTCATCCTTTAAACCTAAAAAAATGTTTAAGCAGATCATCTCTCCATGATCGTTATGATGACAGTAATAGTCTTAAAAACAAACAAATGCAGATTTTCTAGGAAAGCTGTAGGTTGTTTTTACATTGGTTTATTTAATATATCTGGAATTGTAGGGTTTTGGCCCTTTATCAGTAGATGAAAAATGCAAACTGATGCAATTTTTAGTATTAGATTTTACCAATAAAAGAAAATTCTACAATCAACGGCTTCCTTTTCTCAGGATGAGAATTATTATTCCTCTAAATGGGAAAGTTTCTTACTTAAGCAAACATAAAGCAAAGCGCGGTACTACCCAGTTACAGTATTTTAGTCTAGATGCACTGTAAAATATAAGAATATCATTGGCTCACAGTCAAGTTACCTAAATCCTATTTTACCTAATGTTACTATCTAGTATATCTTTAGCAAACTTTACTACACTTACTGGTCATAATATATAAAGATGAAGCTCATTTCCCAACTATTGCTGTGACACCTACTGTAGATGCCCCCTGAATGTGCCAATCCATCACAGATCTTAAGGGAATTCCTTCTTTTAAAAGGCAGATGTGGTCTCTGAACAAGTTAGGATTAAATAAAAACCCATCTGTCGTACATTCAAAATAAATGCTGAATAATATCTTTAGGTAAATAGAAGTTATATTGCTGGAAAGGTTTAACAATGTAACTTTCTGATTTCACCAGCTTGTAGTCATGTGATCAGCCTCTGCCTGCATAAATAGTATCTCCATATTTTTTTTTTTAATCTTTGCAGGTACTTCCTCTTATGTTTGCTACCCATCACCCAGACAGTCCGGGAATTGACCCGCCAGCCAAGGGTTTGTGCTGGCTGAAAATATTATAAATTTGTAGTCAGGAGATAAAACAGTTAGTACGGGTTTAACTCCTTTGCAGTGTCAGTGCAGGTAAGCAAAAATTTACACGAGTCGCTACCGCAAGAGATGTTAACCGATTGCAGAATTCTGCGCCCAGCAAACTTATACCACCAATAAAGACCTCAAAACTATATAAAGACCTGTTACCTAAATTATTAATTTAAATAAACTTAGCGTCCCTGACTGGTACTTTAATAGACTAGGGAGAAAAAAATAGTCCATCAAAGTGAACTCTTATCTCACTTTAATTTTAAACATATTCATTTAGGTAACATTTAGGAGTCAACTGGTGTATAATTTGCCTTTCTTTTCCATTTGGTCCCACTATACAGAGTTATTAACACCTTTAAGTAGAAGAAGCACCTGACATCACTGCAGTTACATCGATTCCTTCTTCCATTGTGTAACTTTATGTATTCAGACTCACTTCTGTTACACTTTCCCCACAAATTGTTGTTGAGGAAAATCAAGCCTGTTATGAAAGTGATAAATGCTTTGATTAAGTTAACACTGGCAGAGCACAGAGGAAAAGTGCTTTTCCATCTTTTTTCTTCTAAAAGGAATATTATCTAAGAGCTGATAAGACAGAATGAGAAGTCACATTTATTTTTTTTCTTGGCCCAAAAATTGTAAATTAGATTAAACCCTGGATCAACTTAATTCTACATCTACGAATATCAGAAATGATTTATTTTACTAGATTAAAGACTCAACTTGATGCCTTTTAGATGTTATTTGTTGCATTTGCCAGTATAACTCCCTTTAAGAGTTCTATGTTTTCTGCATAATATTGCTACATGAAATATTTATCTTGTCTGCTTCAGCTGTTTGGTTTTTTTAAGATATTTATGGAACTCACCAAGTAGAATCATTTTTATAAACAAAGCAAACCTGAAATTCGAAAATCAGCAAGCCAATCCATTTAAGTCAATGGGAGTTAAAAAAGCTGAACGTTCCGCATAAAATAAGGTATAAATAGCAATGGCAACTTACTGTAAATGGCTCAAGGACTTGGGAAATTGTCTGGGGAACACGTATCAATGCCCAAAATCTTTTTTAAAAGAGTACAGGAAACTTCATGCGCTACCTGTTTTGATATTCCGCATAGCATTTTCTAAATTTCTAGAAATGTCAAAATAATTAAAGAGGAAGTTCAGTGCAAATACATGTACTTTTCAGAAAAAAGAGCAGAAAAATGACCTTACTCTGACAATTCAGCATTTTGTTTGTTTATAAATAAATGCAACCGAAATACTGACTTCCTGCAGGACCCCTAGTAGAGACCATGGTCTTGCCCTTGAACCAGCGCTTGGGTTGATTCGGTTGCTCAGTAGAGATCTGAGCATCTTTCACCCACCCAACAGCCAATCAGTAGAAATAACTATTAGGAATATTCCAAGGAAGTGGTGCATCCTGGGAAGGACCGTTAGAACCTGAAATGTCAGCTCCCTAATGTCAACCCCAGGGAACAGCAAAGGGTATAAAATCAACTGATTTTTCAAAATGGAAGAGAATATGTAGAATAACTAAGTATACATTACACAAACTAACAATTTAATAAATATTGATAATTTCCACTGAACTGTCCCTTTAAGTGGGTCGTAAAAATCCTAAATTCGCAAAGTCCTAGTTCCAGTGGATCCATGAAATCTGCTTTGTAACCGGGTTCAGATCCATCTCTAGTTCTAAGTGTTCTATAGTTCTAGAAAATAGTTGACTCCTATACATAGCATTGTTAGCTAGGGGAGACTGTTTTAGAATCTTGGTGTTACTGCAGCATGTTGGGGTTAAATTGTTCTACAGGAAAACCCCAGTGAGAGATGAAAGGGGCACTACTTTTTTGTAATAAGAAACTGACAGACATTCATACATATTCTGCAGAAAGCAAAACTTATTATAAACAGCAACAATGAGCACTTGAACAGATTTCCATCTATGGAAATAAATGAGCCATACTGGATTTTGGTGTTCTTAACGGAAATGTGATTGATGTGTTCATGTTTTCACTACAGTCTTATGGAGAAACTGATCAACATGTCCAGGAGGATTCAATGTTCCTATCTTGGAATCATTAATGATAGTTTTTGTTTTTTGGAAAAGTTGACTGGGAACTCAAGATACCACGTGTCCGAAGTGTACGGTGTAAATAAATCACCAGCTTTAATGGCAGTTTAATGTATTTCCCAACATTTTACATTTAGACAGTTTTATATCTTCTCAATGACATTTTAAATAGGTATCTACTTTTTAATGTCCACTTGTAAAATAAGCTACAAAAAGCCTGTTTGCAATAAAAATGATTAATGTCTTTCTTAGGCTTTCAAATTAAAATAAGACTGCAAGGCATGTTTTAATGGCTTTGCTTACTTCTAAATTAGAGAACTTTTTCTTTAGAAGCCATACACCATTATATGTCCTTTCCTTGTTTTTTTGCACACTTCATTTTGTTGGTGTGAATGGATGGATTTATAAAGATAAAATGAATGATAGTTTGTACTGGCAGGTAGGTGTTAGCACCGATGGGCAGGATTAATCACTAGCAAGAATACAGTGTCAATGAACTCATGTATGTATGTATTTTATTTTTTATGTAACGCAACATATTCCTTAGAGCTTTACAATAAAAAAAAACAAAAAACAGGCCCTACCCTAAAGAGCTTACAATCTAAACACTTTATCTCCCACACACAACCCATCACTTTGTCTTTATGATTGTATGGAAAACCAGAGTGCTTGATGGAAACCCACTCAACCCAGGATTCATGTTGCAAGGTATCAGTGCTAACCAAACGTTAATCTTGATTATTCCACTTAAAAGACAACTGTACTGCACAAAATAATACTTTGGGCGAGGAGCTAAACTGCTAGGCCCTCACCCTTTTGTTATCCTTAGTTCCCATTTATTTAGGTTTCTGTCATTTTAAAACATTTAAACAACCCTGGGGTTGCATTAAATCTGACATACCATTCCATAGTTTAAAGTTGGGGACTCTTTCCCGACTGTTTAATGGGAAAACATGCTCCCTAAAGTATAGTACAATAGTATCTGTAGTATTGTCCCTGTAGTATAGTACAGCAGTATCTGTAGTGTTGTCCCTATTGTATAGTACAGTAGTACCTGTAGCATTGTCCCTGTAGTATAGTACTAGTACAGTAGTACCTGTAGCATTGCCCCTGTAGTATAGTACAGTAGTACCTGTAGCATTGCACCTGTAGTATAGTTCAGTAGTACCTGTAGCATTGCCCTGTAGTACAGTAGTATCTGTAGCATTGCCCTGTAGTATAGTTCAGTAGTACCTGTAGCATTGCCCTGTAGTACAGTAGTATCTGTAGCATTGCCCCTGTAGTATAGTACAGTAGTATCTGTAGCATTGTCCCTATAGTACAGTAGTACTTGTAGCATTGTCCCTGTAGTATAGTACAGTAGTACCTGTAGTTGTGTCCCTGTAGTAAAGTACAGTAGTACTTGTAGCATTGCCCCTGTAGTATAGTACAGTATTATCTGTAGCATTGCCTCTGTAGTATAGTACAGTAGTATCTGTAGTATTGTGCCTGTAGTATAGTACAGCAGTATCTGTAGCATTGTGCCTGTAGTATAGTACAGCAGTATCTGTAGCATTGCCCCTGTAGTATAGTACAGTAGTATCTGTAGTTTTGTCCCTGTAGTGTAGTATCTGTAGCATTGCCCCTGTAGTATAGTACAGTAGTATCTGTAGTATTGTCCCTGTTGTATAGTACAGTAGTATTTGTAGTTTTGTCTATGTAGTATAGTACAGTAGTATTTGTAGTTTTGTCCCTGTAGTATAGTACAGTAGTATCTGTAGTTTTGTCCCTGTAGTATAATACAGTAATATCTGTAGCATTGCCCCTGTAGTATAGTACAATAGTATCTGTAGTATTGTCCCTGTTGTATAGTACAGTAGTATTTGTAGTTTTGTCCCTGTAGTATAATACAGTAGTACCTGTAGTTTTGTCCCTGTAGTATAGTACAGTAATATCTGTATCATTGCCCCTGTAGTATAGTACAATAGTATCTGTAGTATTGTCCCTGTTGTATAGTACAGCAGTATTTGTAGTTGTCCCTGTAGTATAGTACAGTATTTGTAGTTTTGTCCCTGTAGTATAGTACAGTAGTATTTGTAGTTTTGTCCCTGTAGTATAGTACAGTAGTATGTATGTATGTAGTATGGAGTTAGATCAACTAGACTTAACATTTATTTTCTTGAAACTGTTTTGCTAATCAATCAACAATACAGTATCTTCAAGAAAATGTTCAATTGATATAACTGGATAACATAGAAATCCCATGATTTGTGTAAATGAGAATCTTTACAAAAATATGTGACACTGTTTCAAACAGAACTAGATGTTTTAAAAGCCATTCAATTAATGTAAGCGAAACATTTTTCTCCAGTAGTTCCATGGAAAAGATCTGAATTTTATATTTGTTTAGGTGAAAATTCCATTATCAGATTATCTTTCCTCTCTTATACTTGATGAAAGTAAGTAACCCCCCCTTAAAGGGTAAGTTCACTTGCAGCGCAATCCAAATCACCCGCAGGGCGATCCATTGCTTGCTCCTGACAAGTCCCGACCACTTTTGACTGTAAGTAAACTATAGTGCACTGTAATTTACTTACAGACGGAAGTTGTCTTTACCTGTCAGACGTTCCAGCGGTGGAACGCGCTGCGGCTACGTTCTCTCCTCTCTCCTGATACATTAAGTGAAGAATGGAGGTAAGACATAGCAAGTTTACCTCCTGCTCTTCACTTAAAGCTTTAAAGCCAAAGTTCACTTTGCGAGTGAACTAATCCTTTAAAGTTTCTTTTTAGAACATGGACCATCAGGGAGATTTACCCAGAGCCACACACACAGTATATCTCCTGGAAGAGAATTACCAGAGGCTGCATGGGTGAATCTCACCCTCGTATTTAATCAGCTAGTGGTAAATAGGCTTGCATGGTTGTGTTACTGTCTCTTCTGAAACCCAAACAGCAACCTAGGTGTTAAAGTTGCACTAACCGATCATAAATTGGTTAGTTCCCCTTTAAGCATTTAAAAGAGTGCAGTGCCAATGCCTCTTGATAAATGCCCCTGTTTATGTCTGACACTGATTTAGCTCTGTAACAGTAATGGTTCACAATTTCCTCCCAGTAACTTGAGGTCAA
This sequence comes from Hymenochirus boettgeri, assembly GCA_019447015.1. Classification (NCBI taxonomy): domain Eukaryota; kingdom Metazoa; phylum Chordata; class Amphibia; order Anura; family Pipidae; genus Hymenochirus; species Hymenochirus boettgeri. The sequence continues at coordinate 262,230,603 of CM033476.1, read as the reverse complement.
AAGCTGTTCAAAAATAGAATTTATGAACCCCACTTATTATTTTCTTATAAATTAGAACCAATCCCTTTGATAAACAGATACAGTACGAGGTGTGGGTGAGGTACAATAAAGCCAAAAAGAACAGTGAATCAAGAACCTTCTTTAAAATATCCCATTCTCCTTCCTTTACATATAGCAACTTCTTTAACAGGGCCGTCTCTAGACTTTTTGGCACCTGAAAAAAAATGTCAAATGCCACAGTGACTGATAAATGATGCCCAACATTGATTTTAGATCGGCTGGGCTGAAAAATGTTGAATTTGATCAAATGGATTGCCAGTCAGAAGGGAGGGGGAGGAGTTGTAGCTGTTTTCTGTTGTTCAATGAAAGTCACGGATTCCCCCTGCTATTTAAAATGACAGTACCTCACGAAAATGTGTGATTTTTACAAACGGCATTTTTGAGGCCCCCTGGCATCTGGGTCCCAGGCACATGGAAAAGACAATTTTTTTCCCCCTGCTATCAAAACTGCTGCCCCCCTACAGGGTACTGCTCTGTAATGTGCTTCACCTTGCCTCATTAGAGAGGTGGCCCTGTTCTTTAAATAATGTTACAGAAATGTGGCAAATAAACAAATAAACACAAATTTCCTTAAATAATTCATCTTGCTAAGCGTACATTGGCTATCTATGCTGGCAGGTGAAGTGTTAATGAATTCTGCAGGGCAAATGAATTAGAAATATGTCCAGTGCTTGCAATAGACAGTGAAAGAACTGCAGATGTAGATTTCATGGTCATGGACAACCTCCTGGAATGAATCACTGAACCTGCACAGTAAAAGGAAAACTAACACTAAAATATAAATGAGCCTGAATGGATTCTGCAATTTCTAACTAGCAGGATAACTGACTCTTACCTCTGAAAACCAGAAGCATTGAGGAAGAGCTGTGTGTAATTCTGCCTGTCATTTATATTTTAGATTTCATTTGCTTTAACTTCCCTTTACTCTGAACAATCAAATGTTTATTCTTTTTCCAAAAATATTTTTAATTCAACTAGTATGTTATTAAATATTTTATTGTAAAACACTTAGCAGAGATGAGAAATCAAATATTCATTTATTTTTTTACGTGAAATTTCAGTAGTGAGGTGACAAATGAGCGTGCATGCAATATTCACTATTCTACGTAACTAGAAACATTAGCGTGTAAGGTTACTGTCTCCTACCAACAGATGAATGTTTAGAATTCACCTAGACAGGTTAAGGTTTGGTTTGCGGAGTGAAAGAGGATCTATCATCAAATACCTGAAAGGGGCTTAATTGTGGCTAAAAGTAACTAACCTTTCAGCTCTACGGAACTTCCAATCTATACAATTTTCTTTTAGCTATGTCATTACAAAGTGCTTTGGTGTGTGGGTTTTTTTTTTTTTTTTTTTTTAAAAGACAGACTTGATCAGCTGGCTAAATCACCCACTCCAATTCCAATGTCAACTTCTTGTGACCTTAGAAAAGTCTTGTTATTACCCTACGCCTCAGGCAAGAAAAATGTGATGATGCATGAACTAACGGCGTATGGAAAACTCTATGGACAAATCCAGGGCATTTCAAAAGGAATGAAAAGGATTGGAATCATTATTGTTAGTGAATCTAAAGATCCTAAATATTTTTTGATACCTTGAGACAGATTAATCTTTAGCATTATAGTATGAATTCCTTTAGGCTATCATATATACACACATCATTATATATTTATAACCCATTATCGTTATGTGGGGCCCTAGGCAATGGGATTCTTTATGAATTCTCACTATTTACAGAAATGTACTGTTATTGAGTTGTACAGTATACAGTACGTAGTTCATATGGATAGAAGGTGATCATGGGGATTTTAAAAACCTCATGTTTAGTACAGAAAACTGCAGTTTTAGAATGTTTCTGTATTTAACCTTCTTTATTATTTGCTGCATGTCCCCAAGTACAGGGTGATTTGGAGTGGGGTTTTGGAGTATACAAAGGGAAGGTAAAGTCTGATGGTTGGGGGGGTTTTTGCATTGCAATTTTTTTTTTAAATTGAGTAGGCCCAATTTCAGTGGGTAGTGTATATTAGTGATGAAGTCTGGTTCTGAGACAAAATCAGTTTCAAAGTTTTGAACTCTCTAATTTTTCGGATCACAGCACTTTTCCCGGATTTTCAATAGTTGATTCATTTTTTAAATAGAATATCGTAGGATATACTTAATATTTGAAAATTATCGAAATTGTGATGCATAAAACATGAAAATAACTTGAGTGTGAAGAAAGTTACTTATTGGTTATATGTGCGTGATCCTCAGTCCCGGGCCCCTGAGCCATTTATACTAATTACTATTGCTATTTATACCTTAAATTTAATCAGAACTATTGGATTTTATGAACTTATACTGACTTCTATGAGTCTGATTATGAATTTTTACATTTTTTGAAAGCCCATTTTCAGGAACAAAACCTGCCAGTTTCGAACATCTTTACTGTACATGTGTGGCAGCTCGCATTCACGTTGTCTATTGATCAACAAACAACAGTGATAGGAGCTGATACACACCTAAGATTGTTGGCTGAAGCGGTTAGTCAACAGATGTTGTTTGGCCTGCAAAATCACACGTGTGTACAAAGCCTTAGAGCACACAAATGCAAGCTTGCCTATCCCAGTTTGCCATTGGTTTTTCATTGCTACTCCAAACAGAGCAGAGAGGTGTCAGTCCCAGGTCCTGTTAATTTAGTCTTTGCCATACACCTAACAAATGTACTGGAACTGACAATCAGTCATTTTGAGAACCACCGTAGCAGCAGTTAACATTAAGTTTGTCTGACCTTGGACCATTGATGTTATTTCCCTACACCTAAGGCAAGAAAAATGTGATGATGGATAAACTCACAGCACATGATGAATCCTATGAACACATCTAGAGTATTTGCAAAGAAACAACAATGATCATTATCAATACTGGCAGTGAGTTAAAAGATCCTCAAGTTTTTTTTTACACTTCTGTTCCTAATGTATCTTTCATTGCTTTATCAAGTGAATTAATCTCGGGTAACAGCTAGTTTGTGTACAATATATATATATACAAACCATATACATATTCCAGTGCTTACCCTGGTACTTTCATTTCATAACATATACATTGTGATATTGTGGTGAATTGTACACTTTGCTACTGTACATAATTTCCCTGAGTTGAATTTCCACCTTATTTATGCCACACTTCGTGCTTTTCTTCACACTTTCCTCTGGACAGCCCAGTCTCACTGCTTCCTGTTCTCGCAGCTTACCAAACGTGGAAAGAAATCATTTACAGGGTTATTCAATAAAAGTTCTTATAGTTTAAAATGGTGCTAATTTTGCCCCAACCAATCAGATATTAGCTTTCAAATGTTAAATAAGATCTGATTGGTTGGGGCAAAATTAGCACCATTTTAAACAATAAGAACTTTTATTGAATCTCCCTGAATGTTCCTCTGCTAAACGCACTTCATCCTGAAACCGCCCCTTCACGTTGCTTGTGGGGGAACTGCCATCACTATTATCACTGAAAATTCCCTTGACAAATAGAAGGGATGGCATTTCAGTAGTACAAATTCCATATTTTCTGTGCACCCCATTTTTATAACCACAAGATTAGTGCACCACAGGTTACAGATCCCCCCCCCCCCTTTTTACCAGAATTAGTTGTCCGGTCTACTCTACACATGGAATATCCCTCCAAGTCCACAATAGAGTCTGGAGTTCTTAAATTTAACCAAGTCTCTGTAAGAATTATAAGGCAAAACTTCCCCTTTCCTCCCCCAGACACCATGGTCAGCCGGAGCTCATCCATTTTATTCCTAAGCGACCTGACATTTGCAAGCAGCATATTAGGGAGAGGCAGGGGAGACAGGAAAGATGTACCCGGAGGCTTCCTCCCCATGACACGGGCAGCTGCTGGAGGCTTCCTCTGCATCTCACGAACACCTGCTCGCTTACTCCTCTTCTGCTTCTTCTCCCACCTATGCCTCCAGCGCCAGCGTCTCTGTCTGCGCAACAGCACTCCCGGAACTTATGCCAAGACTCCACATCCTTGTTCCCGCGATCTCTCCACCGGGGGTTCAGCCAGGAAAACCACCGGGCCTTAACTAGTGCCTAAGCCACATGCCCACATTTCTGTCCACGCGACATCTCCGCCGGGGGTTCAGCCAGGAACTCTGCCTTGGCTTCAGCAAAAACTTTGCATATATATATATATATATATGCAACATTCAAGGGTTACAGAACAATACATTCAAGGGTAATGGAACAATACATTCAAGGGTTACCGAAGTCGACCGCTGCATTCGAGGGTTACTGAAATTGAAGGCTAGAGCTGAGGGTTACAGAAATCGAATGATGCATTCGAGGGTTACCAAAGTCGAGTGATACATTCAAGGGTTACTGAAATCGAAGGCTACATTCGAGGGTTACCAAAACCAAAGGATATATTCGTGGGTTACCGAATTTGAAGGTTACATTCAAGGGTTACAGAATGATACTTTTGAGGGTTACAGAACAATACATTAGAGGGTTACCGATATGAGAATTTTAAAATTATAGAATTTTTCGATGATTGTCAAAATTAAGTCCGCAAGATTTACAAACCTAAACAAGTTTGAAGTTCGGATAGAGTTTCGATAGTTTGAGGTTCATCGGGTTCATGTCCATCACTAGTATATATTTATTTAACAGCCCCCTTCCTCAAGTCAGACACCTGAGGAAGGGGGCTGTTGACCCCCCAAAACATTGTGTATATGTTTTTTTTAGCACCTGAATAAATTATTGTTTAAAGTTTTCCTGTGATATATGACGGCACTCTCTGGACTTTTAAATAAAATGTAACTTTTATTGATGGTAGTTAAAACGCTATCCACGCATTTCAGCCGATAGGCCGTCCTCATATATCCTGAGGAAGAACTATCGGCTGAAACACGTAGATAGCGTTTTAACTACCATCAATAAAAGATTACATTTTTCTAAAAAGTCCAGAGCAGGTGCGTAGTATATTGATCAATATCATATATATATATATATATATATATATATATATTGATACGCCCTTGATGTGGTGCATATTTTAGGGGGTGCACCTCACAACAAATCTGCTTCATTATTGTCAACAGAAATAGAAAAAGGTGGGCCAGGACCAGGTTTAAGTCAGAAAATTATTAGTTTTTTTTTTTAGTAAGGTACAGTTTAAGACATTGCTGCCTTTAACTAAACTTAACGTGGGGGTGGAAAATGTAAGGACTTAACACGTTAGGACTTGGCTCCTATGGAAATAGTATAGAGGGAGAAAACTAGGGTCCAAGAGCCCTGCTGCCCCCCATCATTCGATTCTCTTTGTGTTTACATTTACCTTTGAACAACCCTGTTGTCCCCCAAAATCCAAGAAAAACTTGGTACTGATGACATTCATCTCAGAGTGGCATTGTGGGAGCTGCTATTCCAGATGGCGAATAAGGACTTTGTTATTTCTTTACCAGATAACTACATCACATCACCCTAACCACATACTGGTACACATCCTCTAAGGTATTCTCTCTCCTGGCTTTCTTTTCACACTCAGGCTGTGCAAAGTTGGCATTACTATATATTATTATTCATTCTTTATCCCACTTTTTTTATCCTCAAACTTGAGTCATTAAGTATAATATAAACTGAGCCTTTGTCCCAAAATAACTGTGTATTAATAAACAATGTTAATACACAAGAGCCACGGGCATCATGCAAATTTATAAACCAGTTTTGGTGTTGACATTTTGTAGTTTTACATGGAACTTCAACAAATAAACATTAACATAAAAACTTTAGGACATTTCGTCCTTTCAACAAAAAGACCCTGGAAGATTTATGCATCTTTATTAATTATATCCTTTTAAACACTACTTAGCTTGGTTATAACTGGTGCTTAACAATGTTATCAGTTATAATTGATGCAGTTATGTCATTAGTGTCACATAACATAGAAGACTTTATTATTAATAATACAACACCTACTTTAAAATATAATTATAATAGAAGCCAACTAGGCTTTCCAAGACCATCATTAAAGCAATCAGCCTGCAAATATTTGCTTTTACATGGTCATAAAACTTTGTACTGTATTTTATAGCACAGGTGAAGTGGCTCAAGGACACACACTGATGGACTTTGCTTAATACCTGCTTGTCTAAATTTTACAGGCAGACAACTCAGTAATGGGAGATATATTAGTCCCTACACTCTGAACTTCTATAAGTTTACTCTAGTACTTTCTCTTTGGCTCTGGTTACAGCAAACAGCATTTACATTGCAGGATTTTACAATGGAGCCATTGAATAATAATTAAGACCAAAGAAACAGTGCTGGAATTCCCACTTGGGGTCACAAGCCACGTACCCCTAGCAATGGCACCTCACACTTGCAGGTCATACAAATACATCAACGTTTATTGTTGTCCACTAAGACAGCACAAGTAATGTTATATAAAAATGCATCAGCAGAATCAAATTACACATATACATATATAATGTGCATATAAGTAGCAGACATAAAAAAACAAAAAGTCCCAGAATGTTAAGCAGCTTAGCTACCCATCTTCCAAGGACAAATGTCCAAGTCACTGCTCCTAGATCCTCCTCAGCACTACGGATATCAGGAGTGATACAAAGAAACACTTCCTACTAAAATGAATACTGGCTGGTCCATGGCAAGGGTGAGGTGTCATTGTTGGGGATACTTGGCTTTTGACCCCTAATGGATAACCAGCATTGTTTATTTGGTGTTAGTATATGTTCAACCCCTGAGCTCAGCCTTATTATGTCTTACACACATGGTCAAATATTAATGCGGTGCACTCTTCCCTACTTTATTATTAGGCATTGAATGATAGTATAATCACAAAATACTGATTTTCATTTTACAACTGCATTGTGAAATACCAGGATTGGCCATGATATTAGTAATTAACATTTTATCCCTTTTCTTAATCTTACTGTATGTACAGTATCTGTCTTACTTAAGCTGACACCTTATTTTTAACTTGCCATTTCTTACTGTCCACTTTGCTCTGTCTTAAATGTAATTGTTTCTATTTTCATACAGTAGGTAAATGGGCTGTGGATCCTGGTGGGTCAGTAGAACCTTGCATACATGTCAATGAGAAAAAGATAGAATAGATCATTTTTAATGATTAGCTGGACATATACAGTATTTTAAATTGCAAACTTGCCAAATAAACAATCCAGCGTGACATTAGTACACAAAATACTGATAAAAAAACATGGTCTGTGACAGCGCAATAACTGAAATTGTTTCACAGATGCTCATTCATGGAGGTAAGATCGCCAAGCGATTGCGCATCTACAGCCCCGATATGGTCATTATGCCCTGTAAACAAACCTTTTTTTCTGCTGACTGACAGACCAGAGATTACCATGGTATTCGAGATTTTCTCTTAATTTTGAAATAATCAGTTGATTTCATATACTTAGCTATGCCCAGCTGTGGTCAGTATTGAGCTGCCATTTCAGATCCTCATTCTGCCATTTTAGTGTCTCTTCATCCCAGAAGGCATTTTTTTTTGGAATATTCCTCACAGTGACTTTAACTGATTGGCTTATTAAATGGAACGAACATGCTCAGATCTTTGCTGGGTAACTGAAATTCCCATGGGGCTGAGTCAAGAGCAAGACCATAATGTACAATATTAATGCTGTATACACACAGGTATATTTTGTTGTCCTGATCAACCACTGTTGCTAATATTTTAGCTATTTAGACTTAACTATTGGCCGTAGTTACCACATAACCGATTGCTTTAAACCAATTTTTAGGCAAAACCTGTTGGTCTAACTATTCAAGCAAGTTGATAAATCACGGTTGATAGTGTACTTTAGTCTTCAATGGGGAGCGAGATTGATCAAGTGAAAGATATAAGATCTGACACATGATCTTTCTGTGTGTAAGCAGCCTAATTCTCTTTACTTATGTGTAATTTTCCTCAGGTGACCAATTTCAGTTTATTTAAGTACAAATTAAGTTTTCCGTATTAGCTAAGAAAAAAACGTAAAAAATGTGATTTACACACATTAACTCGGCATGGGAAACTTTGCAAATCATGCCCTATTTCTATTGATAGTTTTATCCTGTAAACATGCTGGGCAGATAGTAATTACTGTCGTGAAGAAGTAGATTTACGGACTAGTACAAATAGTGACCTGTCAACAACCGGCAAATCGGTGATTTGGCAAATACCAACTAACAGAAATACTTCAGGTTTAGAAATAGGTCCCAAAAGGAAAATAAAGAATAAACTAATCCTAAGTCCTTTTGCCCTGTTCATTTCAGTAACTTTACATTATGTACATACTTTCCCACACAGTTTACAAATATATCTGGCAAATGGATTCTGATCCCACCATCTGGTTCTCAGATTTGTTCAGCAAATAAGTAAATAATTTTAGCTCTTCTCTGCTCTGTATAATTCTATAAAACCAGACAGAACCTGCCAATGTATACACAGTCAGGAAAATGTAAAAAAGCATATAAAAATAACAGAGCAGGAATGTCCAAGCTGCAGCCCTCTAGATGTTTGCAAAGTGCAACTACCTAGCGGCCTGGGAATGATGGCAGTTGCATTTGCAAACATCTGGAGGGCTGCAGGTTGGACATCCCTGATATAGATTATCATAGTAAAGTAATTGTGCACAGTGACAGAGATTGTACAAATGTAGACCAAACACCTGAATGTTTCCTCAATAAATAAATCATCACATCCCATAATAAAATGTACCACATACATCAGGAAAATCTCTCAAACCTTTTATATAAAATCAGATACTGGAAAAAATTCTAAGCAATGCAATAAAACGTATGTCCAGTTATTATTTAGAAGATAAAAGAAAATCTGCAGCACACTACTATTATGATGTGTGATTATATACATTCCCTTTATTTAAGTACCTCGATTATAAACCTACCCAAGTATAAACCAAGACACCCACTTTTACCTCTAAAAAGGAGTAAAAGTGATTGGCTCGAGTATAAACCAAGGGTAGAAATTATGACCACTGCTGCCTTCTCACTCTGTATTGTTTTGAGGCTTTAGTTGCCCTTTAAGCACAGCATAATTAAGGATAGCAGAATTCCTATACAGTAATAGCCATACTGGATTTGGCTATTACTGCTTGGGACTATTTAATAGGAATTCTGCTGTCCATTTAAAGGGCAACTAAAGCCTCAAAACAATACAGAATCAGAAGGCAGCAATAGATAACATTCTCCTGATTTTGTATTGTTTTTAGGCTTTAGTTGCCCTTGAATGAACATCAGAAGTCCCATACAGTAATAGCCATACTGTATTTGGCTATTACTGTATGGGAATTCTTATGTCCATTTAAAAGGCAATTAAAGCCTCATTCCTTGGCACTCCAGATGTTTTGAAACTACAACTCCCAGCATGCTTTAGTATAGCCACTGCAGGAATTACTGTACTGTATTATACTCGAGTCAAAGACTTACCTGCTCCGGCGGCCGCATGCTCCACATTCCTCTGCTGGCTGATGTCACTACTCAGCACCGGTCTCACTTCCCGGCGCCGAGTAGTGACATCAGTCAGCAAAGGATGCGGAGCTTGCGGCCGTCGGAGCAGGTAAGTCTTTGACTCGAGTATAAACCGAGACTTGATTTTCAGGCTATTTTTTTAGCCTGAAAATCTTGGTTTATACTCAAGTATACACGGTAAGTACATACATATCCGGGGATGGCGATGTGCAAATAGCAAGTTAAAATACATTAAAATACAATATATACAAATAGCAGCATCAGAGTAAAGCAGCAAGCGTATGTATGTATGTATATGTTTATTTATATAGCGCCACTTGGGGACGCAGAGCTGTACAAATTAAAATACAATAAAGTCATACAAGGAGGATAAATACATAGATAGTGCTGTACATAAATATATAACTTATATAAATAGAAGTGCTAGGGCTTTGCCACAAGAGGTAACGAGGCCCTGCCCCATAGAGCTTACAATCTAGTTAGGTGGGTAACACACAAATACAATGGAATGGGTATAAGGGCTGGAGTGAGACATATGCAGTGCAAATAAAACAATCAAATACTGTGCTGGTTACCAGATAGGTAGGATGTAAGGCTAGATTTAAACCTGCTAATTGAGGTTTCTTGACGTAGAGAGAGGGTAATAGAATTTCAGAGGATGGGAGCCACGAGAGAGAAAGGTTTAAGGCAAGAGGAAGCAGTCCAAGTGAGGGGGTCTGTACAGGAGCTGGTTCTGCGATGAGCGGAGGCTACCGGCAGGAACATATGGGGAGACTAGAGAGGAAATATAAGGAGAAGCAGTAGAGTGAAGGGATTTAAATGTTAGGAGAAGGATTTTGTACGTAAAGCGCTGTTTAACGGGGAGCCAGGTTATTGTCCGGTACAGAGGAGATTTGGGATCCGGTTTATTAGAGAGCGAAACAATATGTGTGGCAGAGTTAAGTATAGACTGAAGGGGAGAGAGGTAGGAAGCAGGAAGACCAGAAAGTAGTAGGTTGCAATAGTCCAGACGCAATAGGATGAGAGCATGCATAAGCATAGCAGTGGTCGGGAGAGAAAGGAACCTGCGGATTTTGGCTATATCCTCCTTGACCTCTCCTCTGCTTTCGACACAGTCGATCATTCCCTCCTTATGCATATACTTCACTCTTTGGGCATTTGGAATGAAGTGGCATCCTGGTTTCTATCCTATCTCTCTGACAGAACTTACTCTGTATCTTATGCTACCAATACCTCTTCTCCGGTTCCTCTTGGTGTGGGGGTTCCACAGGGGTCTGTTCTTGGACCCTTATTGTTCTCCCTCTACACTATTTCCTTGGGAGATGTTATTTACCTTCAAATACCATTTATATGCAGACGATACACAAATCTACTTGTCCACCCCTACGCTAATTCCTGACATCCAATCACGTGTCTGCGACTGCCTCCTTGCCATCTCCTCCTGGATGTCTCAACGCTACCTCAAATTAAATCTTTCTAAAACTGAACTGATCGTTTTTCCACCTAAACCTGGTCCTGTTTCATCTTTCTCCATCTCTGTTGAGAATACCCCTATTTCCCCTATCCAATCTGCACACTGCCTAGGGGTAATTATTGACTCCTCTCTTTCCTTTTCTAACCTGTGTGCGACACAACTGTGAAGTCTAGTGCAAACTACGGATGAACTCCTTGGCATCGACACAAGTGCTAAGAACGGGTGAAGGTTGCATGTTGCACACCAGAGTAAGTCCCGAATCAGTACTTAAAGTTGCATGATTTGAATTGACTTAATTTGTGGAGTTAATCAGTTGCCATTGTGTGTTTGAACAGTATGAGTTTCCCCACTGGACACAGAGTTATTTGAGGGATCAGTCCTGGCTAAAACCGGAATAGGATTACAGTCATTGGCAATAATACCAGTAAAGGAGTCTGTGAAGTGGACTGAAGGATATTGATCCGCCTCTTGATCTCTCCAGCACAGCGTATCCTCTCTCCCATTAGGGGATTGATGTTTTTCAAATTTTCACTATGTGCACTTTTTATTTATATGTATGTGGGTTGTCTTAATGAATAAAATTGTGATGAATTTTCAGCCAATCCAGGTCGCACTCGTTAATGCTAGTTAAGCAGTTTTTTAACAAGGGTGTATAAGGCGGTAGGTGCTAATATAGGGGTCTTGTTTCCTTTTTTTAGAGCAATTGTCGGGTTTCTGCATGGTACATTTGAGCGTTATCGCCAATTCAAGGGTAACCAAACGATACATTATAAGGTTACTGAACGAACCACTATATTTGAGGGTTATGGACCATTTGAGTGTTATTGCTGAACCGCTACATTTGAGGGTTACCGAACATTCGAGGGTTACAAAATGAACCGCTACATTCAAGGGTTATCGCTGAGGGTTTCAACAAAAATCTTAATTCGACCGATATTGCCAAAACAGCGCATTTGATGGTTATCGCCGAGACGGTACATTTAAGGGTCATTGCCGAAACGCTTCATTCGAGGGATTTCACAGAAATGGTACATTCAAGGGTTATTGAATTTTCGATAAATATCAAAAGTATGTCTATGAGTTCAGAAAACTCGAACTATGAACTTTCTAAAGAGTCCAAGTTCATTTCAAACTATTAAAGTGTGGGTCGAACTCGGGTTCGAGTTTGAGCCCATCTCTATAGCCCTATAATGATGGTATTAATGGGCAGTTTTACTTGTTTAGTACAGTAAGGTTTAAAAACAAATATGACAGGCTATTCTAACAGATGCACAATATCTATTATGTATCCAGCACAATGTGATTTATTTCAACACAGAATACAGTAACAGAATAAATAGGTCAGTTTAAAGGGCCATTGAAATAGTTGTATTTCCTAGAGCACACAAATGCCTGTATTGACATCATCACAGGTTATCTCAATGACCATAACTAAAAGAGGTTCTAGGGTATCTGGTTCTTTGCATTGCTTATTACCACCAGGTGAAATGTACAGCTGTTAAAATGCCAATTCCCATTTGGTGTCTTTAGTGGGGAACAGGAATCACACCTTTGCTTTATCTTGTATACATTTAATATTGTTTTCAAATTAGAAAATATTCACCTCAGGGTAGGAATTTATTAGTGTGTTAAAAGGAACGCCATAGACTCTACCAGTGGAATAAATCACACTGCATTTGCATGCTCCTGTGTTATTTTAAACAAATTCTGAAGTTTAAAAATGCTAGAAATAGATTTACTAATGAGAATGATAATAAATAGAAATAGACTAATAGGTATTAGAAGTTACTTGCAAGCTGGACCTTGTTACACTAATTCTTTAAAATACAGTACCCATCTTACAGATACTCACCATGCTTTGTAAACCTATACATTATGCAAGGATCCAGTTTTGTGTTTCAGCTCTCCTAGTCTCTTTTCTAGTAGTTGTACTGACATATACAGCCTGTCAAACCGCACTGTACTGTTAGACAGCAAATGTTCCTCTGAACATGGGGGTCTATTTGTTCTCTATTCCCCTTTGAATATTTCCCAATCAAAGATATGTCTCCTCCGCCATCCCAACACTAGGCTAAAATTCTACAGCAATAAAGCAAAGTATAAAACTTATTAGAAACAGCACAGCATTGTCATAATGCCAAAAACTTCACTGACTGATCTAAATTCGAAACTAGGTCTATTGCACTAACAAGGGAAGCTGAGGCACATACACCACAAAGCTGTAATCTAGACTACATCAAGATACAATATTGACAGCTTCCCCAGGGGGTTATTTTAAGGTAAAATAGTTTTTTCATCCAAAACCACAAATGAAATAAAATCCTGTGATCGTGTTACATTCAAAGATCACAGAGAACTTATCCTCACTGAGTGACACAGGTAAACTGATGGGCCAACTGCATGGAACAAGAGTCATCTGAGGATAGCATGGCTAAAGACTGAGCTAAGCAATATACATGGTGAGACTCCTTTACCCCCATGCCACAGTGACGTTTTAAGGAGTTAAAGTCACACTAACTAATTCAATATCGGTTAGCAATAATTTAACTCCTTCCTTGTGCTGGCTGCGTTGGTATCACAAAAGACATCTGTGCAGCCGGCACAACAAATCTAAAATCCCCTTTATGCTGGATTTATTGTGACTTTTTAACGCCAGCTATAAGCAGCGTAAAATCTAAAAGCTGCAAAATAAATATTAAAGGGCATGTCCACCCCCTTTTCCATAGTTTGCTGTAGTGTAGGGCTCTCTCCCCCAGCCCCAACCGCTATAGTACTTTTTGTATAAACTCCCCTGAATTGTACTTACATTGCATTTTTTTTTCATTGCATGAAAATGCAAGCAGGGGGCCGGACCGGCAGCCACGTCTGTGTTTGGCTGCCAATCATGGACGTGGCTTCCAGCTATCCAGAATGTCGGAGGAGAGAGGTAATGTAAGTAGCAGTTGGGGCTGGGGGAGGAAGCCCTACACTACAGAAAAGGGGTTTTGTGCTAGGGGGAGGGAGAGGAAAACAGGTGGAAGAGGGGAGAGAGGGATGGGGGGGAGGGCTGCAGTGCACATGGCAAAATTCTCCCGGAGGAGAGACAGGAGGCAGAGTCCTATTTGGCCAGTAGTGGGTTAAATCTCCTAAACGTGTGGTAGGAGATTTACCTGGAGCTATAGCGGTTCTGGGTAAATCTCCCTGTATCTATGCAAATGTGTATACAGACAATATCTATCTATTTATCTTATACAGTATATATTTATATAATCCTATCTGACTCTCTGTAACATGTAGTATATTAAATGCAACCTGGTTAAAATATAAGGAGAATAGAAGTCACCTTCAGCTTACCATTATCTTTATAAAAGCACTTAATCCTACATTACCCTATATATGCCCCTATATACACCTATGCATGGATTTAACTGTTCCAGTATATTGTTCAAAGAGACAGCCATATCTTTTTAAAAGAAACAACATCATTTTGCTATGACATCATCATTCAGAGGCATTTCACAACCTTACTGACTTTATAGTAATTAACATTTTGCATTGCTGGTAAATTGATTTTTTGCCATTCAGTTTTATTAAAGACAGGAGGTAAGGTAAGGAACTTACCGAATCTCTCGCTCTCCACTGCGTCCTCTGACAGGTTCCGACGGACTTTGTATGCTATACGTATCGCACTTGCCTGTCCATTAAGTTCCTCCAATAATGAAAATGGTGTACATATTTATTTTTGGTGCAGCATATTATTACCATCACGATTTAGTAAAAACAATTCGAACTCCAGCCTACTGAGCAACTTCCTGGATTCTAGACTGCGATTTTATAACGCATGCGATGACCATTTTTATCTGTTATTGTCAAAATCGCACATAATACAAATCTATGGATTTATATGGATGTGATTAAATGCTTTGTTTCATTTTTGACCTGACAAGTGGGTGTGCCTGTTTTTTTGGGGGGACTTTGTTGTTGGAGTTCTCTGCAACTCCGTATTTGTGTTTTTATGTATACTGTTTACCCCCCTGGCACCACTGGATTTCCAGTGTTCCACATGTTTGTAGATATGGCTCTGTGTTATTCCAGTCTACATACAATGTAGGGCAACCCCCCAAACCTAAACGCTAGGTTTATAACTTTAAAACCAACCCCAAACTGTAGCTACTCAACCTCATTTCCTCTGGTCCCTCTGCTTACTGACAGACCCATTAGTGATTGGGGCTCTCAGCCAATCACAGATGTGACTGCCGGTCCGGCCCCTTCAGCAGAAGAGGCAGTGAGTGAGGGAACAAAGGTGGGTAAGTACATTTTAGGGCTGATATTAAAGCTATTGTTTAGGGTGGGTGGGTGGGGGGAATCCCTATATTATGTTTTTTAAGATTTGTAGGTGGAGATACCCTTTAAAGGTCACAAATTAGACATTCCTGTAATAGCCAAAATGTTATTTATACATGTGTGACTTGTGTAAACATTTAAGTATAATACTATTTTGGTAATGTATTTTTGGTACTAGTGCAAACTCATTATTATAAATCTTTTATATACTAAAATCACTAATCTTGTTCTGCAGATAAGACAAACATAAAGGTGGGAGCTAATGAGTTTTTAAAATTATGTTCTTTGTGGATCAATAAGCTTTTCTAAAAAGAAAAAAGTCACCTGCTTTTTCAGCAAGAATAATCAAAATTCAGCCAAGTTGTAGCTAGGGTTTGAAGATATTATTTTGAAAAAAAAAAAACTTTAGAAATATTAAGTGTGCTGTTTAATACCACATTAAAGTTAACATTGTAAGTTTCAGAAAGAAATGAACTGGAGATGGAGATGGAGA
This sequence comes from Hymenochirus boettgeri, assembly GCA_019447015.1. Lineage (NCBI taxonomy): Eukaryota > Metazoa > Chordata > Amphibia > Anura > Pipidae > Hymenochirus > Hymenochirus boettgeri. Next base: position 262,214,741 of record CM033476.1, on the reverse strand, counting down.
CTGGAGATGGTTCAGAGAATGTGAGATACGGCAGAATTTACCACTTATTAAGTATGCCCCATGCCCCTGAAAGAAAAACTAAACAAAACTTTCAATAAAGATTAGAGTAGGGCTGAACTTCTTGAAGTTGGGTTCATTTTGGAACTATTGAACTTTAGTAAAATTCTATAGTGCGGAAGCGAACCCATTAAAGTCATTGGGAGATAATCATTCGAAAAGTTCTAGTTGATTACAAAAAAATAGCAATGGTAACTTACTGTAAATGTCTGTGGTACATGGGAAATGGTCTGGGGAACACGTCCGTATCACGAAAACTTGTTTAAACACTACCTTTCCCCACAATCAGGCAATTGTCATGTTTCTGCATGCTATATTCGAAGGTTATCGCCAATTCTAGTTACCGAACGATACATTCTAGGGTTACCTGACGATACATTTGAGGGTTACCGAACATTTGAGGGTTATCACCGAACTGCTACATTCGAGGGTTAGCAAACATTTGAAGGGTACCAAACAAACAGCTACATTAAAGGGTTATCAGTGAACCTCTTCATTCCAGGGAGATCGTTGAAACCCGCCATTCGAGGGTTATCACTGAAAAGGTAAATTAGAGGGTTATCGAATTTTCGATAATTATCGAAAATAAGTCAACAAGTTTGAAAAATTCTAAAGAGTTCGAGTTCGTCCGAACAATTAAAGTTTGGGTTGAACTCAAGTATGGTTTTAGTCCACCTCTAATAAAGGTTTATTAACAGAACAAAATAAGGCAAGGAAGTTTATTAGAACTGAAATCAAAATCACATATTGGTTTCAAGGTGACTTGTGCATTTACAGTATATTAGTGCAATCAGAAAGAGATCTATTTTGTTTAATAAAGATCCACAGGATAAAAATATGTCACAGAGAAATTTTCAATATTTCTAAGAATTTCATATTTAAAAATTATAAATTTTTGAAATTTCTATATATGTCGAAAATGCTAAGTGGAATGCCAAAACAGGAAGTTTTCGGTACTGGATGGTGTTTTTTTTTCTTTTAAGATTTTGGACATTGATAAGTGTTCCCCAGACCATTTCCCAGATTACTAAGCCTTTCATATTAAGTTACCATTTGCTATTTATACCTTAATTTTAGGCTGAACTTTTGGATTTTTTTCATCTCCCATTGACTTCAATAGATCCGGTTGTGAGTTTTTAAACTTTCAGATTTTTTAGAAAATCTGCGAATTTGCAAGCTAATGGATTTCAGTGAGTTCACCCATCTCTAGTCAGGATACATTCTTAGCAATTCTACATCCTGCTGTTGTTAACACTTCCTGATTGAACTCTCACCTCCATCTCCATGATTTCAGACTGAACTACAATCTGAATTTAGAACCTTCAGACACTCTTGACCTTGACATTTTGCTAATCTTTATTTTTATCATTAAATTGCTTTTCCTTTTTTATAGTTATTTCAATGGGGTAACCTGCAGCCATTTCTGGAAGTAATGTTTCCAGATGGGGAATGTCTCTGGTCTTACACGTATCCATGGTACAGGACATCAAAATGGTTCATGCAACAGGTGATTTATTTCTTTCTAAGACTATTTTGTTACTGGTAATGACTGTAATTATACTGTATGTCCATGTACAGCAAGAGAAAATCACAGTGAAAAGCATTTTCTGTAACTTACCACACTGAATGTTGCTGGACCAGCACTTGATTTATTTCTACTTTGTATTACCTTTCACTTTTTTAGGTGGCCGTTTGGTCCAGATGTCTATGGATTATCAATAAAGTATGATTTGATTTTACTAGCTGGAGTTTCGTTCTTAATTTCTCATTGTGCACATTCCTACTTGGTGGATTACTTTCACTACCCCTGTATGTTAAATACAAAGGTAAACCAGAGAGGGCCCCCCAAAAAAGACCCCACAAAAATGACAACCACATAATGGCCAAAAAAGAAAACAATGTTTAATGGTTACATAAAATCACTCATTATATCGGACTCCCCACACATAACCCCTAAAGTGCAAAAGCCACCTCCCAACCCAGACATCCCACATCATGGTCACTGAGGAAGCCTGAGACAGAGATGACGTAAGGCAAAACACATATCGGTTGTTGGGGGTGTGGCTTTCAGGACTGTATGTATGTTTTCCTCGTGTATATTAATGCAACAAAAAGTGCCAAGATGTTGGCACTATATAAATCCACAATAATTATAACAATGATAATAATATTGTACTTTGAACATCCACATTGTGAATGTTCTTTACTACAGAGCCAATTAAACACAAGATTTATTTTCATTGTACTTGAAGTGCACCCTAGTTTTTATGGGTTTAGAATGCAAAAAGGACTAAAATTCATGTAAAATTTGTGTTCCAGTGATTTCAATTTTATTATCATCCCTGAAGATCTCTAAAATATACCATGTGCTATTGCCATCTGTGATGTGAACTATAGGGTTCTCCATCTTATCCTAATTCACAGTACTCATTCTATATACAACATAACTGCACCTTCCAGTCACTTATTACTAATCCACCATGTGTGACTATAGTTTATGTCCGGGAACTGCTGGGAATGACAGCGTTGCCTGCTGGGACACTGTTTTTCCAAAGAAATAGAATGCAATAAAAAATGTCATATGCTGAATAAGTGCTCTGTATGAGCCTGTAATGATGGAATCCTTTGTGGCATCATTTAGGGGAATCAGAGTTAAGGCTATTTAATGAAAATGCTCATGGGGCCCACTGGGACTGGGAAGTATAGAAAAATACAGTGATGGCTTCATTATCTATTTTCCTAGGGGACTGTATGGGCTATAATGAGTGACTTAAAAGGATAGTTTATGTGATTTAAAGGGTTACTTCAGTCCCACAGTTGTGCTATTTGTAATATTATATGGGCCTCATTTACCCAGAGCCGCAATCTCCTTACACAAATGTAATAGTGTGTGAGGGATCATGAGTAAATCCCAAAATGGACTCACAGCATGATTTTAACACCAGCTACTGTATTTGCTGCCATTAAAATCTTGTGCTAAATGTAGCTACGTGGGTGTCTTTTGCGAAATCACAAATATTAAACCAGTTAATACGAAAAGTGACCAGCACTTCGTCGAATGAAGCGCAATATATTTGTACAGTCAGATTGTCTGATTTAATAAAGGATTACTAAATGTGATACCACTCCATAATACAGCTGGTAACAGTACTACACAGCACTCCATTTATTTAAGATTGCGCTGCAAAACACCAGCTACAGTGTCAGAAATTACCGATAATGATCAGTACTTTCCCACTGGTTGTTCTCTTTTTTTAATTCCTAAAATACCGTTCTGATAAAATAGAAATATCAGTATTTTCCAAAACCGCTCCTTTTAAATATTTCCCGGTTTCTGCGAAATTCAGTGGTTTTGCTTTATTTTCTTCTTAATATTTTCTCTCCCACTACCATAATGCAATGTATCATAGGCTTCTCAAGCCAGCAGTGCTGAGAATACAAATGACCTTTTCAGGTAGAAGGTCCTTGAACAAGCTATAGGGGGTTTTTGAGGTATGATTGTAAGTGTATATTTAGAATTTCAGCCTTAACTTGTGGCTTGGCTGTTATTTATTGTCATAAAGTCATTTGCATTACATGCATACAAAATTTATAACAATCAAAGGTGGCTTTAAAGCAAGGCCACATGATGGTTCCTGTAGAGATTAGGGAGCAATAAGTCCCACTTTGCATGATTTGATCCATTTGTGCTTGCAAATGTGTTTTGCATTACTACAATATTTTTAAAATGAAAATCGCAGGAACTAGTTCCCAATATGTGCATTACATTGTGATCCTTTATTCAACTCACGTTTGCATGACTTTTGGTCTGTTTGTGTCCGTTACTTGTTTGTTTTGCACTTCAATTTAAATTCATGGGAATGCAGAAAAAAGTGCAGACAAGCAGACACAAACATATTTTACCCACAATCCTTTGGGAAAATAGTAAAGGCAAACACAGACAAACATGGAAAAGCAGACGGTTACATCGGTTTTTACTGTTGAGAATCCTTGTCCTTACAGCAGGGATTGTAATAATATGCAGGGAAGAAATGAAGACTATTCACATTGGCTAACAGAGGATATGGTACGGAAACAATTAGACAAAGTTAATCAATAAAGCCCCAGGAGAGATGGATTGCATCCTCGGATTTTAAAAGAGCTTACCGTATATACTCGAGTATAAGCCGACCCGAGTATAAGCCGAGGTACCCATTCTTACCTGAAAAAGTAATGAAACCTGATTGACTCGAGTATAAGCCGAGGGTAGAAATTATCACCACTACTGCAAACCTGTAATTACCTAAAATGATTAGAAAATGAACATGAATAAAGAGGAGGTCCATGTTTTATTTTTAGAGTATTTATTTTCAAATAAAAACAACCTGTTTTGTAGTCACTATATGCATTAAAGCAACAAAAAGTATGGAAAATATTTTAACTGGGAAACCTTTTTGCTGAATCAAAGTTCAATGGCTTGAGCAGCAATATGAAACATGCAGTACTCTAATTAAAATCCTTCAAAGTCAGATTCCTCATCATCAGTTTCTCCAAATAGTGCCTCAAATTCAGCTGGCGTAATGTCATCTGCATAGACATTATCATCACCATCATCAATATTTACATCATCTTCATCACTGCTGCTGTGCTGAAACAAAACCTCATCTTCTGTACCATCCATGGCATTACTTATACCGCATTTCAGAAAAGCACGTTTGATGATGTCTTCTGGAATGTCCTCCCATGCATCTCGTACCCACTTTGCTACTAATTCTATGTCAGGCTTCATTAGATTTCAACCTTTTGTCAATTTGGCTTGACCTGATGACATCCATTCATGCCACATTTTTCGCACACGGTCTTTAAAAGGTTTGTTTATAGCCACATCCAGAGGCTGTAAAACAGATGTTAGCCCACCAGGAATATCAGCCAAAGTGGTTTGAAATGACTTAGCCATTTTTTTGACATCTTTACATATATGGGCTCTAAACATATCCCAAACTAGCAATGAGGGTTTTTTTTTAATGCTACTCCTGGTCGTCCATTCCAAATCTCCTCTAGCCATTTTTTTGTTCCTTGTTCATCCATCTAGCCTTTAACATGTGGACGGACAGTAATTCCGGGGGGAATTTGGCATTCTTAGGCAAGGTCTTCCTTTTAAATATAATAACAGGCCGCAGCTTGACTCCATTGGCCAAACATGCCAGAACCACTGTGAAATGATTTTTTTCATTCCCTGTTGTTCTAAGGAAAATAGTTTTTTCTCCTAAGGATGCCACGGTTCTGTTGCTTGGAAGATCAAAAGTCATTGCAGTCTCATCCATATTCCCGATACTTCCAAGGTCATAATTATAAACTTTCTTTGTTTTATAATAAATTGATGGAATGACATAACCTTTTCTTCAAGGTTTTGTGGTAGTTTTTGTGAAATCTTTGTTCGCTGTCGCAAGCAAAGGCCAAACCTATTCATGAATCGGGTACACCATCCAGCTGATGCAATGAAGTTCTCAATACCCTCTGTTTTATATTTCTCATCTTTAGCCATTTGAAGGGCACGTAATCGAATTGCCATGCGTGTTATACAGTATCCATTTAGACGACATTCCACAACCCATGCAAGTCAGTCTCTAGAGCCCCATATGAGGTTGTTAAACCACGACAAGCCTTTTTTGACTTCGGCATCTTCTCCAATTCTGACTTGATTTTTCGCCAAACTTGAACCTGTTTTTCGTCAACGCCAAATTCCCGGCCTGCAATGGAATTATTACTTTCCTCTGCTCTTGAAACAACCTTGAGTTTAAAGCCAGCGTCGTATGATCTGCGTTTTTGTTTTCTTCCACGACCAACCGTTTCTAACAGATTAAAAATACACAGAAGAGCCAGTAAGAAAACTTAAACCCCATACCTTAAGAGCAGAGTTTACCGTAGTTACAGTACAAGTGAGGCACTGATTATTGCTTTTATATCAAGGTACGGTATTCTGCCTTCAAAATCAGTATTGTTTTGAGGCTTTAGTTGCCCTTTAAATGGATAGCAGAATTCCCATAAAGTACGGTATGTAGTGTACGGTAATCCCATACAGTAGTCCCACACAATGCCGGTTATAACCAAATCCAGTACTGGACCCATTCTACTGGCAAGTTCAACTACAAAAAAAATCCCCTTGCCCAACTTTGTAACCCATCATTGTATTCTTTTGAGGCACTCCAGATGTTTGGAAACTACAACTCCCAGCATGCTTTGGTTGCTGGGAGTTGTAGTTTCTAAACATCTCTAGCAAGTTCCACAAAAAAAAATTACCTTTCCCAACTCATCTTTCTGTTGTTTAGAGGCACTCCAGATGTTTGGAAACTACAACTCCCGGCAATCAAAGCATGCTGGGAGTTGTAGTTTCCTAACATTTGTATTGGCAACTCTGTACCCCCAAAGCAGAATAACAGTAACCAGAGGCAATAATAGTCACTAATGAGGCACTAATGAGGCAATTAAAAAAGGAAAAAAGGAACATTTTTAGAAGTGGCAGATGGTTAGGAAAAGGGGAGAGAATGGTTTAGATATAACCTGCTTCTTAGACAAAGTGACAAGTACATTGTACATTAACTTACCGGTCCCACAGGACCGGACAGGAGCATCGGAAATCTCGCTCCTTCCCTGCTCCTCCATTCCGATTACAAGAAACCTTACGTAATGGCGCGCCTGCGTGCGCGCGTGCACATTTCCGAGTCTCTGCTTGGTCTGCTTGGTCTCTGTGCAGCGGTTGTGCAGGCGACCTATGGTAATGGACTTGTACCGGTCGTTCTCCCTCTCGGTGCCCATGCTCCCTCCCGGCGGCTGTGCAGGCGACCTAATGGACTGGTACCGGTAAGTACCGTACCATTTCTCAGCAGTTTTGCGATGTGACTTGAGTATAAGCCAAGACAAGGTTTTTAGGTTTATTTTTAAACCTAAAAACCTCGGCTTATACTCGAGTATATACGGTAGTTCAGTTCTATCTAGACCACTGTTTCTCATCTTTTCAGATTCGCTTTGGTCTGGAGATGTGCCGCTGGATTGGAAAAAAGCCAATGTAATACCAATTTTCAAAAAAGGTAGTCGTTCACAGTCTGGTAACTATAGACCTGTAAGCCTAACATCAGTGGTAGGGAAGGTGATGGAAACTTTCTTACGGGATCATATCCTTGACTTTGTCTCCAGAGATCATCTTATTAGTAGTAGTCAGCATGGATTTATGAGAAATAGATCCTGCCAGACAAATTTAATTGGTTTTTATGAAGAAGTGATTAAGAAGTTAGATTCAGGCACAGCAGTGGATGTGGTATATTTGGATTTTGCGAAAGCTTTTGATACTGTGCTTTTTTGATACTGTGCCACATAGGCGACTAATGTATAAACTGAGGACTGTTGGCCTTGAAGAAAACATTTGTTCATGGATAGAGAACTGGTTATTGGATCGCAAACAGAGAGTGGTGGTAAATGGAGCTACATCTATGTGGGCTAAAGTTCTAAGTGGAGTGCCTCAGGGTTCTGTACTGGGGCTGCTTCTGTTTAATCTGTTTATAAATGACTTAGAAGGGGGCATTGAGAGCAAGGTCTCTGTTTACTGATGACATTAAACTATGCAGAGCTTTGGAAACTTCCAATGATGTTCAAGTGCTGCAAGCAGACCTAGATAGATTATCAAAATGGGCAGCAGAATGGCAGAAAAGATTAAATGTTGATAAATGTAAGGTGATGCATTTGGGATTTAATAATCCCTTTGCCACCTACACCATAAATAACTCTGTGTTAAGTAATGTAATGGAAAAAGATTTGACTTTTTTTTGGGGGGGATTTTTGAACTGAAAAAATTTAACAAATAAGAAAGTCTGAAATCGGACACATTAAAATCTATGGGGAAAAAATAGTTTGAAAAGTTCAAAATAAAATAAGGTTAAAATAGCAACGGTAACTTACTATACTTGGATCTGGGGCCTGGGAAATGGTCTGGGGAACACATACAAATATCCAGAACTTAAAGTAATTTCCCCAAATATTTTATATGTTTTGAAATTTCGATTTTTTGAAAAGTTTCTAAATCTTTACCCTGAATCTCTTAAAAAGGGGTGCTCATTATTACACAGGAGGAAGTAGCAAATCTTCCTTGTTGCTACAAAAGGGGGTCAAAAAGAGGAAAATATCATTATTTTAAAAATTCTTAGTTTATATTATGCATACCTAGTTATTCTGCATATTATATATATTAGCTTCCATATTGAAACATCAGTTACACAGTATGGGGATAATATGGCCCCGTGGCCATACACGGACCAATAGTTTCTGCTCCCTTTACTTAAAATAAAAGCCAATACCAACTGACAGAAATTTTCGTCTTTCCCTACAGACCAGATTACGGTCATTCGTCAGTATTGTAGTCGGTCGCTTTGTTCCCTACACACTGCCGATACTGTTAGCATTAATTATTGTTAATGTGTATGGCCACCTTAATTTCTACTGATTGGCTGTTGGATGGGTCAAAGATGCTCAGATGTCTACTGGGCAACTGAATCAACCCAGGTGCTGGGTCAAGGGCAAGAACATAACGGTCTCTACTAGGGGTCCTGCAAACAGTCAATATTTCGAAAGCATTTATTTATACACAGACAAAAAAAGTCTGAATGGGCTTTATTTTTGCATCATAAAGGGGAAAGCAGCCAGATTTTAATCTTTAAGCCAACTTCCACTGGTTTGTTTATTTCACAGCAAGTAAAATAAAAACAGGCAGAACAAATCAAAAACTCATCCAACCTTCAAAACAAACAATAGAAAAACAAAGTTCAGCACTTACTGAATACCAATCAGTTTCCTCAGTGTCTGGTTTGTAAAAGTCCCTCACACCTTTGTTTCGGGTATAGAGTTCCTTTTTAGATCAGTCTAGAAATCCTGTTTAGCCCAGGTTCAGCGTGAACAGACACACTCAGCCTGTTCCCAACCCCCACAATCTGCTCCACACGTGTGGGTCACATGACTGCTTATCACACCTCTCTGACATCACAGCCAGGTAAGTCTGGGGTGGAATGAAAGTCCCAGAATCCATCCCTCCATTTCAGACCCTGGATACCCTAATATGAATTACATCCATATCATTTTGTATAGGTACATAGCAGTATAACTACTGCTATACACAATCCGGGGCCCATAAACTCAGAACTAGTCTATGTGATAATTCAGACAACATTTTTGACAAATGTACTGTTTATGTCATCACAGAACCCATAACTGTGGGCAAAATGATGTAAATAAATGGAGGTATACGTGCAGCTTACAGATGGCACAGACTCCAAGCTGTGAAACAAGATGTCTTTATTTGAACAAAACATGTGTGCTACATGTTTAGGACCAATGTCCTTTCTCAAGCACACCACATGTAAAACACAGACTGCCTAATATAGGTAGTCATGAAGGAACAAACCACCTAAGTCCATCCCACACCAAATTGATCAGCAAATCACCATTGTGTAATTCAAACAGTCCGGCCTCCAAAGTCTTCTTCCTCTTCAAGTGTATAACTGTTTCCTTAGTGCAAACATTATAAATGTGGACCAATCAGGTATAAATCCATAAACTTCTGTATAGTCGAAACACCATAGTTCGAGTACATTGAGTACTTGTGGGTGTACATAGTACTAAATGTTGGAGTCCAAGTTCAGTGAAATAATGTTGAACATAGTAAGTTCAGAACAACCAAGTACCATGCGGTGGACGAAAACCAGTATGATACGAGAAATAAAGTAAATGGAGTAGCAAACAAATAAAATAGCAAACAAATAAAATTGCAAGGAGTGATCACAGACTTCTATACTGGTATCCTTGCAACTATACTAATCTGTAGTTTTCTATATGCAGGTGTTCTATTTATATTTCGTCGAGACGAACGCGATCAGGAACTGGACCGCGCGCACACATGGCAGGAGGAGCAAAGCAGTGACAGGAGAAGGAGAACCGGAGCCCCCACAACAGGCAACGGGCAGGTTACAGCACCGGATTGCCGGAACCGAAAGTGACGCCCACTCCCAGCGCGACCGGAAGTCGGAGGGCCTACAGCTTCTACATTGTTCCTAGGTGTAGAGGGTCCTCATTCCCTCGGCAAAATGATGTACCAATGATTGGACAAAATTATGTACCATTCACTGTGGGCAGACTTATGTACCATTTAGAACTAGGCCAGACGGTAGACCAACGCATTTTTCACGCGCTTGCGCACAAAATTTCGGTTATAATGGAAATTGCATGTAAACTCCAAAATTCACATGATTTTCGATGCACATGCGATTGCACATCCATTTCTGTTTTCCCCATTTTTTTTTCAGAAATATGTACATTGTCCATAATGGAAAATTGCAAAGTCACATGCGAAAAAGCAGAACAATGCATTAGAATCGCACACACGATTACATATGCACTTCGGTGCTTTGCAGTGGGGCCTCAGCCTAAGCCAGCCCTCCAGTTCAACAGCCAGTGTTAGGTCAGCCCTCCGGTTCACCAGTCAATGTTAAGTCAGCCCTCCAGTTCACCAGTCAGTGTTGAGTCAGTCCTCGATTTCACCAGTCAGCCCTCCAGTCCACATCCAGTGTGAGTCAATTCCACAGACACACACTTTTTGGGAAAACAAACAACAGTAGGTGCCCGCTCATATATTCACCTTGTATATGTAGTACAGTGTAGTGATTGTCAGCCAGTATTAGTGAACCCACCACACCCACCTCCACAATCCATGCCCCCTCTTTTAGACAAAGCCACAGCCACTTCACCTTAGTGGTGGCCCGCTTCATGACCCTTCACACCCCCTTACATATAGGCATTGTTCAAAAGTTGTTTCAAGTGCCAAAAACCTTAGAAACACCACTTAATACTTTACAAGGCAACTCAGGAGGTTGGCACTGCTAAAATATCTGTCATTGATGAATTTGGGACATATGGCTAGATTGTTTCCACAAAACTCTGAAAATTCAGAGTTTGTAAAATCTGATTCAAACTCTGTTCCAGTTCTAGTCCATCTCTAGTTGGTACCAGTGAAATTTTAACACCGAAAATCTGTCCAAGCCCAAGAGGCACTCCAACTGCATATCAAGTGCTCAAATAAGTGCAAGGGAAGGAAAACAACCTCATAGATAGAGCGCAGAAAGGGAGGTGGACACCCAACACCAAATATAAGTAGAAACAAACTCTTTATTAAATCCATAGTGAAAAAAAATCCATTAAACCCTTAAGAACAACTCACTGTGCAGTGGCTCCCCCCAAACCCCTTCAGTACCCCAAATCATACCAAACTAGATACTCATACAGGGTGCAAGTGTAAACGAATATACAGAGTGCAATGATTAAACAACTCTGGAAGGGAGAAACCCTCTACAAGTATAGACAAAGTCTCAGTCCAAGCGTCACTCAGTAGTCAAATCCCAGAACATTTAGGGGAGCCCAACAGTAAATTACAAGAAGTTCCAAATGGCACACTGCTGTTGGCTCATTAGCCAGACAAGTTGGTAGGTGCAGTCCTCTCAGCCCCCTACTTCCAGGGCTTCAATATCCAAGCAAGGCAAAAAGTAGAGGAGCACACTACTTCAGTGAACACTTCTTTATTTGTGCAAAAACAACATACAACGTTTCGGGACACTAGGCCCCTTCCTCAGGGGTATACCTGAGCAGCCATTTGGAGCAGGTATGTAAGGTAAGGGGGACAGTAGTGGGTTACATTATAGTTTTGGGGGGTGGACATGCCCTTTAAAGTCAAAAATCTTGTGAAAAGACCTTAGGGCAAATTTAGGACAAAAAATGGTGTAACATGTTTCACCTTTTCTAAAAGAAAAAGGGACACTTTTTAATAAATTATGTTAATAGGGAAACACATCATGAAAAAAGTGTTTGTGAAGGTTCTCATCCAGGTCATAGTATATCTGTTGTATTCAGTTAGAGCGACTGGACTTGAAGTTTAGTTCTTGAAGACGTTTCACTAGTCATCTCAATTCAGAATGCCAATTCTACAGGTAAATAATGGGAAACTTTTAAGCAAAGGTTGAGTAATAAAAAAAAGATTAACACTCAAGAACACTCTCCTAGAAATGCATTCTCGCCTAATTTTACAACTTTATAGGTACCACTATGGTTTCCACGATGTTTTTTTTTTTTATCTACAAGCTCCCAGTGGCCTGCTTCGTTACTAACCTTCATATACCTTTGGGTGAGTTCTGCAAGATTTAACCTTGAAAAGTGTATTAATGATATATGTACAGAAATTACACCTAAAGGAAGAAAAAGTGGTAAAGAGACAAATTTTCACATTTTTATATATTGAAAAAACAGCGCCAACAAATAAGTATCGTTTCTTTATAAATATGCCCCATAGCTTTGATACAGAACTTTGGTTTTAATGATTAAATTTGTGTGTTAAAACTATGGTCTGCTCTACAAATAACAATACATTCTAGGGTTAGCGAACGGTTTGTAAATTCGATAAAGTAAAGACTGCCATGTATTGCCTGGGTGTCTGTACCCTTCATAATTATCAATTTAAAGGTTAGTGTACCATCCTTTTCATTAATTAGTACTCAGTAAAAGGCACAAACTTGCTGGCAACAGTTCTTGGGTTTTGGCTCAGAATTTCCCCAATCTTGTGGCAAAACTGAAATTTTGGCATTAAAATCTGGTTTTCATGGCTGAAATTTGGGTCATTCTGCATTGAAATTTTATCTGGAGTTTTGACCAATGAAAGCGTAGAAGCGCTAGTTTTGAACCAAAAGTTTGAAACTGAGGTGAAAACAGGTGGAAATGAAAACTAATTTAGAGGGGTTGTTTGAATGGAGAAATAAATTGGAGTAAATGCTGTAAAACAAGCAATGGTTATTGATCTTAGAAGGGTCACTGAGGAAAATGATGCTCCTTTGTATATACTGTGATTCATAAAGGTAATTTCCAGATGGAAATATTTAGTTTGATCACCTAAGTTGCTGCTGCACTGGGAAGTTTCATAATGTAATGGTATGGGAAAAGTATGGGGAAAGATATTGAAACTATTAGTAGGGTAGTAAAAGCAGCCTAGCGATATATTAGAGTTAGTCTACCTTCCATGAAGATGTGTATGTCAGACTTTCCTAGAAGAGAGCTAGGAGGAACAACATGTTGTTTTTATATAACTGTACGTGACAATAAATAATAATAATAATTTTAGTAGTATTATTATTACTTTAATACATCTCTATTCCTCAGTTCTTGTGTGGGCCCCAATTCCAGTGTTTATAACAAACACTGGTTTTAACCAGGTTAGGTACAAGTATATTGTAACCTTAAGCTTGCAAAGAGCATATTCTTCATATGTGCTCAATAATAAGGTGCAACATTCTGTCCATACTATTCATTTACAGCAACCAATGAGATGTTATATGTGGACTGGGTTTCTGCAGTTAGACAACATCTCATTGGTTGCTGCAGATTGATATCACAGGCATACCATCTTTGTAGTATGCTAGAGAGCTCCTCTGATAACACACACTGGGGGTGCCTGTCCCAGATGTAGCGGGTAACATGTGAAGAAGTGACTGGAGGGATTTTAGCCATTTCTAAACTAGAAAAAATGTGTTAGTCCAAAATAAATAAACAACACTATTAAAGCATGCTGTGTTTAGCTTTGAAAATAAAAATTATTCATTGCTTATAGTATACTTGTTTGCTGATTAATCATGTAATATGTGTGTACGAAAATCCCCCCTCAATTGCAAAATACAAAGATAATAGATATACAAATACTTATCATGAGCCATTTAGCCTTTAAATTATCAAAAACCTTCCAAAAGACCAAAAACCAAATAGTTTGCAACAGAGAATTCTTCCCTATACATGTTTTCCTGCACCATATTTTTCCATCATTAATGCAAAAAATATCATAAATCTTACATGTCTGCTGCATTATTTATTGTAATGGTAATCATAAATAACAAGACCCACAGCTTAATGTTGTGATAATGTGTCATTATGTGCCAAAATATAAGGCTATCAATGAAAAATATTAGAAATGGAGGTTGCATGAATGTTTCCTTTCAGTCATATTCCACCTGCTATGCACTAGAATATGGTAGGAAACCACTTTGATGCAATAAAGGCTATAGGCCACACTAGTGCATTTCTGATCACATGTGCTCTGATTTCAGAATATTGTGCAAAATTTTGCCATGTGCTATTAATGTGCACCCACCAATCAGATGCTATCGCACTGCAATAACCCAGTAAAAAGATAAAATCTGATTGGATGCTGCAAATTAATTGCACAAGCCAGCATGAGATGAAAGCTATTTTATATTTCAAAGAATGTGTTATAGAAATAAACAAATCATTGTGATTCATTTAACAGATACGACTTGGAAAACACCAAGGATAAATATATGAATTAGGCTTGTTATTAGAAGTGCTGAATGAATAGTGTAATATCAAAAGAAATCAGACAGTAATATTAAGGCTCTAAATCCCAGACAAGGAAACCCTTTTTGTCAAGATGCCCTTGACAACATTCACCAATTCACAATTGATTTCTCTAGTGTATAATTTGACTTACTTCATAGTCTTGTCAGGAATTAAGGTCACAGTCTTAGTTACTTTTCCAAGGTTGCAAGCCACATGATATTTTAATTAATTTATTTATTTCTGTGACATCATCGATGCCAATAATTTTCTTGGCGTCTCATATATGCTGCCTATTTAGCCACCTCTTAGCCAGTCTCATGCCAAAGAACATATCCCTGTTCCCATTCATAGGGTGAGAAACATTATTAAAATAATTATTTTCAGTCCATATACAGTACGTGTTTGTTATCTTAACATATTTTTGTTATCACAGGCTGTATATATTACCATTAGCCAATAAAAGGTATTATAAATCCAAGATATCTTTCCATCAATTTCTAACATGGTAGAAAATTATATTTTAATATAGGTAGAGCTCCCCCCAAACACTCAAATCAGAATACTCACACAGCCCTAAAGTGTAGGGATGGACTAGAACTCAAACCCAGGTTCGAGATGAATTTTATGAGTTAGTATGAACTCTGACTTTTTAGATCTCTTCAAACTACAAACTTTTGGGCTTTTTAAACTCGTGGACATATTTTCAATAATTATTGAAAATTCGAGGATTATCAAATTTTCCATTCAATAACCGTCAACTTTAACACATCATAACCCTAGAATGCGTAATTCAGTAACCCTTGAATTCAGCGATAAACCCCAAAAAGTAGCATTTGTTAACCCTCAAATCCTGACATTCAGTAACCCTAGAATGCGGCAATAACCCTCGAATGTAGTGTTCAGTAACTCTCGAATATGGAGATAACCCTCGAATGTAGTGTTCACTAACCCTCAAATTCGTTTATAACCCTCGAATGTAGTGTTTGTTTTCGGTGTCCTTTAAATTTCAATGTGGACGCCTGAAAATAGCCCAATCCTGAGGCAAGTTAGTTTTTAAACAAATTTTGTTGATATGTAAGTGTTCCCCAAATCATTTCCCATGTCCCTGAGCCATGTACAGTAAGTTACCATTGCTATTTTAACTGTATTTCATCAGAACTTTTTTAAACTATTTATCCCCATTCACTTTAATGGGTCCGTTTTCGAACTATGGGTTTGGAGACCACAGTTCCCCTTTAAGGGGATTTAACTGTAATAGAAATAGCTGCTAAATATGTATGTGGGAAATTTTCTTGGAATGGAGTTTGTGCACCTGGGGTGTTTACATTACAGTTCTATCTCTGTATTTGTAAAATCCAATTGTCATAAATCAGAATAGTCTTGCAAGAAGCATGGTACATCATTTTATTAGTTACAGGCATTGTGTTTTTCATCTTTTTCATAAATAAAAGGGAAAAAATACGTTATTTGTTTGGATACAAACTTGTCAGACTGATGTAATTATAACTACATACTGGCTTTCACATTTAGAGCATCCACCAGAATAAGGACATTTAATGTGGTTATTTATGAATTCTAGAGAACCAAAGGCAAAAATAATTTTGGAAACAATAAATAAGTAAAGACTGGTGGTAACCAGAAAACCCCTGGAGGGTCCAGGCACCTGTGGGCCGAATTGGCTTGTAAAACCAGAGCAAATGTGTAAATAAAGATTCAGAGGAAAAGCAGAATCAGAAATGAGAAGTAAAAAAAAAAAGAAGTGGACAGGAAAGAGAGTGAAATAAATTAATAACCAAGGAAAAAAGGAGCTGGCCCTGGTCTGGTCTAATTCTTCCTGGGGGAAGGGCCAGTCCGGCATTGAAGGTTAATGCATGAAATATCCTACCTTTTTAACACTATAATAATTACAGAATGTCAGGGATAGATGTTTTTATTATTAAATTGAGAAATGATTGGGTTTTTGTTTTTACATGGTTGGACTGTATAGTATACTTTATCAAATGCCCTCATGGGTGTCCTTGATCATAAATAAAGTGCTAATATGCATGACAGCAGAATCTGTCTCAGCTAAAGATTAATACATACAATGAGCAGCCAGAAAGTCTTTGAAGGAAGATGTGTCAGGTTCCAAAGTATTATTGTTGTCATATCAATGGGCTTTGTGTCCAATGACATTAAATTTAAACTATTAAATGTCAACATGTTTTTGACCAAGACTATCTCAGGATTCGTCACGCTACAGTGTCAGACAGAAGTGAATGTATGGAGTTATATACTTGACATGAATTCTAATTTTTGCTGCTTCACCGGTTGTGACTGCAGATGGCAAAATGCAGAGGGTAATCTGGCAAAGAGCACCCTTCATGTGCATCTGATTTGATTAAAAATGTAGACGCCACACCTTGTGTGATTACTGGTGCAGCTTATGTTCTTTCCAGATGCATAAAGCTCTGCTACTGCATTATTGTCAATCAGTGGCTCAGATTAATGGACTAGATTAGCTTCCTCTGAGTTCATTTTCTCATGTATGAGATTGGCTGATAAGATGATTTTGTAGAAAAAAAGACTCAATCTATTCACTGCACTAATGAATAACTGGGTAGATGTGAAATGAGCATTACAGTTATCTTGGCATCATCTTACACAAGGTTTCCATATTTTAGACAAACAAACAAAACAAAAGGGAAATAACACTTAATACAGTTACCCACATAGTATGGAGTATGTTATGACATTTCATATTTTATTTTGCAGCACAAAATAACATTTAAATTGGTGTAAAAGCAACCTCTATAATTCCGTACTACTGTAAAAACCAAGGCTCATCTTTATAAAGGGACGGTATTGCTATTTAACGACATTGCGCCTTCATACATTTCCGTTCACAATCTTAATCTGCCAATTCAGCATTTTGTCTGTGTATAAATAAATGCAACCGAAATACTGACTTCCTGTTCGCAGGACCCCTAATTGAGACCGTTATGGTCTTGCCCTTGACCCAGCGCCTGGGTTGATTCAGTTGCTCAGTAGAGATCTGAGCATATTTGACCCATCCAACAGCCAATCAGTAGAAATAACTGTTAGGTACATTCCAAGGATGTGGTGCATCCTGGGAAGAAGAAGGACTGTTAGAACCTGAAATGTCAGCTCACTAATGTCAACAGCAGGGAACAGCAAAGGGCATGAAATCAACTGATTTTTCAAAATGGGAGAGAATATGTAGAATAACTAAGAAGGCATTACACAAACTAACAATTTAACAAATATTGATCATTTCCACTGAACTGTCCCTTGAATGAATGAGTGGCAAGAATTACAAAGGCAGACTTGGATATGGGGCAGCATTTTCAAAGAACATACGGAGACCAGTATATTATATTGGTGGCCATAGATGGTCAACACCAGAGTATAACCCTACAGCTTGGCCGGGTTACATTATACTTTTATAATTTACATCTTAGCAATACTACTTCTTGGCGTGGGATTAGCTTACAAAGTCAAATTAGTAAAAACTTTAAATAAAGCTTGTTTGTATTTATTAGGTCATTGGGGAACCGTCCAATCGGCATGAACAGGTGATCACAAAAACCCAGCAGATATTTCAGGCTTTTCTCATTGATATTTCTATTAATCACATCTATTGAAATGGCATATGTAAACATTATATTCTATTCTTTATTTGTGGTTTTTTATTTTTTTTAATTAACTTTTTCTCTGTTAGTAAATTTGAACTAAATTTTGTTATGATTATTTCATTCTATTAGTTTTCTGTCTACAAGAAAGAAATGATAAAAACCCTTCACAGGACCACTAAGCACTTTGTGTGTTTTCTTGTCTATGGCATCAAATCAGTTACAACTATTTATTGTTTAAATGTTTAGTGGAGTTCGGAATTTACTAGATCCACATCAAATAAATCCCTGAAGTGTGTTTACATCTCCATTTTTGGCAGATAATTCACATGAGGCTTAAACAGCTAAAATGTATTTTAAACAACAAATCTGTTTTTATTGCTGGATCAGGATAGGGGAGTTTTTAAGTTAATCCGTTACCTAAATTGAACTTGGACTTGTAGTTTTCTCTTGTTTTTCTGCACTTATAGTTTTATTGTATAGGCTCCACATAATGTCATTTAAGAAGCTTTGAATCACATAGAAACCATAAGAATAAATATTTTAAAACTTGTCAAAATAAAAAAGATCCAAAACAGAATCTATAGTTTAATAAATTGTGTCCAGGCCTATCTGATTATTAAATGGACTAATAAAATAAATGATGTATCTAGAGGACAGACATTGTAAGAACAGCGTCATTTCAGCCATTGCGGAGAGTTAAGATGGAGGAAGTGGAAGAAGTGAAATATGACTGAAATGGCCAGGTGGATACTGTATACAATCGGCCATTTTATGAAGAGGCAGTTATTAGGGCTTTATTTATAAAGGTGCTGTATCGCTTTTAAGTGATAACTCAACTTTAAAGGGCATGTCCACCCCCAAAACTATAATCCCCCCCACTATTGGCCCAACTCTGTAGTGTAATAAAACCCTTACCTTACATCCCTGCTCCAAAGGGTTCTCCTGGATTCCCCCCCAAAGTCCCAAAAACTGCCCACCAGGAGAATATCCATAGTCCATATAGGACTCTGCCTCCTGTCTCTCCTCCAGGAGAATTTTGTGCTGCGCACTGCAGGCCTCCCCCCCCCCCTCCCTCCTGTTTGGCAAGCCCTTCCTCTACTGTAAAATCCCTTTGCCCATTAGTAGCTATCCTGCCCCCAGCCCCCACCGCCACAGGAACTCCCCCAAACTTTACTTACCTTACCTCTCTCCCCCGGCTTTTTCAGCAGCCGGCCGGTACAGTATGCCATGGGAAATAGGTAAGGTAAGTAAAGATTGGGGGAGTTCCAGTAAAATCTTTTATGGTGGTTGGGGCTGGGGGAAGGATAGCTACTAATGGGCAAAAGTCATAAAATGGGGTGGGCATGCCCTTTAATGATCAACTACTGTAACATTCTGCTACTTGGACACCCAGCCTCTCATCTCTCTCCTCTCCAGTCTATCTTAAACTCGGCAGCTCGGATCATCTCGCTCTCCTCCAAAAGAGAACCTGCAAACCCTGATACTTTATTCCATAGAGTGGCTTCTCATCAAACAAAGAATCATATTCAACACCCTTATTTTAACCTTTAAATACCTTCACTCTACTGCACCTCCCTACTTATCTTCTCTCTTGGTCCCTTATGTTCATGGATGTGCCCTGTGCTCCTTGCAAGGAAATCTTCTCTACAAACCCCCAATGAACACTGCCATCTCCTGCCTTAAACCAATCTCTCTACCTTTGGAACTGTCTCCCTCTCTTGCTTCGCCAGGTGATATCCATTAATACTTTTAAATCTGGACTTTCTGAGCACCAGCACAACAAATGATTGTAAGCCATCTCAAGCACTTTATACCCACCTCCCCACTTGTATCTGTATGTTGACATAGATTGTAAGCTCTTTGAGGCAGGGATCTCATTCCTAATGTGTCAAGGCATGCTGCACATATCAATTTATACATTATACATATATATATATATATGTATTAACCTATGTATGAAATTGTATTTAAAGGGCATGTCCTATATTATAATTTATACCTCTACTGAGTAGTGTTGAAAAATCCTTACATTACATCCCTGCTCCAAATGAATGTCCTGCAATATCTGTGCAGTCCTAAAAAGTGAACAGCAGGAGCCTGGCTGTGTCCCAAAATCTTTCTGCCTTTTACCACTCCTCTGGGAGGTTTCTGGCGTTCTCAATGAAGCCCTTCCCTCTTCCTCCCTCTGTATCCTGTTTGTCTCTCCCTTCCCCTAACGCTTAACCCCTTTGCTGTAGTGTAGGTCCCTAACCCACCCCTAACCGCTATGTTTATTTGAAAAAAGACGATCTGAACATCCCTTACTTTCCTTCATTCCCCCGACGTTCTGTAAGGCCAGCAGGTGAGGAAGGGGGCACCTAATACCCCCACAACAAACGTTGTGTTTTTTGATTTTGGTCACTTAATAAAGAAAACGTTGATTTGGAAAAGGCAAGGAGTCTTCGACACTGCTTTTTGCTGGATTGATTCCATCCTTGCTGTCAGTCATTGCCAACGTTTAACAAAACAGGTATTACATAATGAGATATTACTTGGAGTCCAACTTCAAAAGCCAAACCAATAAAACATGCGACATGTTCTGTGGGTTTACGTTCATTTTAAATCACAAGTTGACTTTAATAGACTAGTCTAATTGTCTTCCTTAAAAGAAATCACTCACCCTTGAAATATGACTGTGTATCCTGTGCAAAAAGTGTTTCCCTTTTATGATGTTCATTGAACTCAATGAAACAACAAATTGTTCTTGAGCATAAAAATAAGACGGTATAATTCAGCAAGTATGAAACATGTCTTAATACAAATACGTACAAATCTAAATCAAACCCAATTTTGTTTGCAATTACAAATCATTTTTGTACAGCGACAGGACTCTAATAGTGAGATATACATTATATAGAGCTATAAAGCAGAGCACTCAGATTCCAAGTTATAGGTTCAAATGGAAATTAATTTAGGGGCATTTTTATAAAGGCTTTGCAATATTGCACTTACAGTATAACTCAGTTATAAAATACAGTAAGGCTGGGTTCCCATTGAACAACATTTGGAAAATCTGAAACAAATCACCCATAGGAATGCAACATGAAGCAGTTTGAAGCACTGTACCATTGCTAACAACGGCACCTGTGACAACCAGTAAAAACATTGGGCAACATTGCTGGTGTGTTGTTTCCCATTCGTTCAACTTAATTTCACGTAGCCTTATGACGAAGTGCAGTTTTGACCATAGCCTGGTGTGGGGTCAGAAACGGCAGTTTTGGTTTCAGGATTTTATCAGTTAAAACTACCAATGAAATTCCGATGCGGAACTGCTACA
Organism: Hymenochirus boettgeri; assembly: GCA_019447015.1. Classification (NCBI taxonomy): domain Eukaryota; kingdom Metazoa; phylum Chordata; class Amphibia; order Anura; family Pipidae; genus Hymenochirus; species Hymenochirus boettgeri. The sequence goes on along the minus strand of CM033476.1, from coordinate 262,193,327 downwards.
ATTTTGGTAATCTAATCCCCATTTTGCCAGTGAACTTTGTGGTTTGGATGCATAACATCAAAATCCTCCATTAAAACCTCTCACTGTTATTAAAAAATGATGGCAAATTCTAGTGGATTTGTGCATCTCTAAATACAATGCAACCACATTGTAGGGTTTTCAGAAATACTACTGCAGCTACATGCTACGCCAGGGAGACAGCGGGAGCTCAGGAGCATTAAAGGGCAACTGTGGTCTCCAAACAAGTTAGGGTTGAATGAAAGCCTGCAGTATTTCCTTTATAATGAGCTGAAATTCACATCTCTGGCTGTGAGAAAGGATATTGGGGTGAATGTGAAGTACCTGGCGGAAAAAAATGACATTTGAGAAGGGGAGCCTATTAATGCAGGCAGGGCCTGGTCACATGACTACAAACTGGTCACATGGCTAAAAACAGGAAGTGTTCAAGCAGGAAGTAATATTTCCGAACTTCTCCAGCAATAACTTCTCATAAATTTTATCTATAGATGTGATTTAGGCTTTATTTTGAAGGTGTGATGGAAGTTTTATATAACCCTTACTAGTTTGGAAGAATTGGAGACCACAGTTACCCTTTAATGAGTGGCTAAGAGGGTGGTGTAAGGAAGAAGGGTTTGGGTTTATAGAGAACTGGGAAGACTTTGCTGTTGGCTCCAGGCACTTTAGAAGGGATGGGTTGAACCTCACTGATTGCAGTACAGCTGTTTTAGGGGAGAAGATAGCTAGAGGGTTGGAGGAGATTTTAAACTAGGTTGGGGGGGATGGTTTTATCAGTCTTACTGGGATAGATAGCACAGGAGGAAAGCAGGGTGTAGCTTGGCCAGTGGTGGGTGGAAAGGGGGGTGGGGCTAGCATAAGGGATAGAGAGGCATATGTATTAAAGTGCATGAATAAATTACAGGATCATAATCTAAAATGTATGTTTGCAAATGCGAGAAGCCTGGCTGACAAAATGGGTGAATTGGAGATAATGGCGTTGAACGAAAAGTATGATGTAATAGGTATAGCAGAAACGTGGTTGAACAGTTCTCACGACTGGGCTGTAAATTTAGAAGGATATGCCTTGTTTAGGCAGGATAGAGATATGTGTTCATGTTAGAAAAGAATTGAAGCCAAATTTAAAAGAAGAGATAACTGGTGGTGATATGGATGTTAAAGCAGAGGCAATATGGGTGGAATTAGGCAACAGGAAAGGAGGTAATGTCATTGTTGGTGTCTGCTATAAGCTGCCAAATGCTAGCAGGGAGGAAGTGAGTCAGCTTCATATGCAGTTAGCAAGGGCTGCAAGTTTAGGTAGAGTACTCATTATGGGGGACTTTAATTACCCTGACATTGATTGGTGGAGTGGAGCTGGAGTTGAACAGCATTGGTGGAGTGGAACAACACAGAAAAGGGTGATGAGTTCCTGAATTTGCTGCAGGATAATATTCTCTCACATGTGGTTGAGGTTCCTACTAGAAAAGGAGCTCTGTTGGATCTGGTAATATCTAACATCGTGGAGTGTATTGTAGGTATAAAGGTAACTGGAGGCTTAGGGAATAGTGACAATGAAATAGTACCGTTTGGAGTATGTTATCGAAAGGAAAAATGCGCTGGGTTAACAAAGACTTTGAATTTCGGGATAGCAAATTTTCCCAGGTTAAATGTAGCTCTTCAGAATATCAAATGGGATAAGGTATTCTCAGGTAAAGGTACTGAACAGAAGTGGACTGTGTTTAAGGGCATTTTAAGCCATTTCACATCTAAATTTATATGGGAAATAAATGTAAAAGAAAAAAAAAAATCCACGTCCAAGTGGCTGATTTCTGATGTAAAGAGGCAAATGGAAAGGAAGAAATAGGCATTTAAACCTTTAAGTCACAGGGAACAGAAAAGGCCTTTAGGGATTATAAAAGCTAACAAGGAATGTAAGAAAGCAACCAAACTAGACAAAATTAATAATGAAGTTAGGATAGCTGAACAAAGCATCACTAAACCTAAAAAAAAAAAAACTAAAAAAAGTATATTAATAGTAAGAAGATGAGGACTGAAAATGTGGCACCATTAAATAATGGGGATAAGTTAGTTACAGAGGATGGCGGTGAAGCAAAAGTCTTAAATATCCCCCCCCCCTCTGTATACACTATAGAAGATCCATGTACAGATATCATAGAGTATAGTAGCAATAATGGTATAAAAGATGCAAGTGCACTTTGGTTAACCGAGGAAATAGTACAGAAACAACTAAATAAGGTTAATATTAATAAATCTCCTGGACAGGATAAAATACATCCTCGGGTCCTTAGGGAGCTAAGTTCAGTTTTATCTAGGCCATTGTTTCTTATTTTTGCAGATTTCCTCATGTCCGGAGGTGTGCCTCTGGATTGGAAAAAGGCAGATATTCCAATATTCAAAAAGGGTAGTCGTTTACAGCCGGGTAATTACAGGCCTGTAAGTTTAACTTCAGTGGTAGGCAAGATACTGGAAAGTTTAATAAGGTAACATATTCTAGAGTCAGTATATCAAGGACTAACATTAGTAGTAGTAACCAGCATGGATTTTGGAGGAATAGATCTTGTCAAACTAACTTGCTTGGCTTTTAAGAGGAAGTAAGTAGAAATTTAGACTCTGGCATAGCAGTAGATGTAGTATACTTGGATTTTGCAAAGGCTTTGTTTGATACAGTCCCCCATAGGCGACTAATGTATAAGCTAAGGTCTGTTGGTCTGATGAGGCACATTTGTACATGGATAGAAAATTGGTTAATAAAAAGGATGCAAAGAGACAGAGTAGTTGTTAATGGGGCTTCATCATTATGGACTAAAGTGCTAATTGGGATGCCACAGGGTTCTGTGTTGGGACCGCTTCTATTTCTTCTGTTTATTAATGATTTCAAAGTGGGTATTGTCAGCAAGGTTTCTGTGTTTGCTGACGACACAAAACTTTGTCGACCAATAAAAACTTCAGAGGATGTGCAATCGTTGCAGGGGGATCTAGATAGATTGTCACTTTGGACTACTAAGTGGCAGATGAGATACAATGTTGATAAATGTAAGGTGATGTATTTTGGACTTAAAAATCCTTGTGCTACTTATACTATAAATGGCTCTGTTAAGTGAATCCTTGTTGGAAAGGGATCTTGGCGTTTTGGTGGATAACAAACTTAAAGGTAGCAAGCAGTGCCAGGCAGCAACAGCCACAACCAGCATGGTATTGTCTTGTATAAAGAGAGGTATGGATTCAAGGGAGGAAAATGTTATTCTCCCTCTTTACAAAGCATTGGTAAGGCCTCATTTGGAATATACAGTGCAATTTTGGAATCCTGTGTAAAAAAGGACATATTTTTGTCCTTCGCCATTGTTTACCAATAGAGCATGTCAGAGGACACAGGGACATCCCTTAAGACTTGAAGAAAAAAGGTTTAGGCTTCAAGCTCAGAAAGGGTTTTTCACTGTGAGAACGGTAAAGCTATGGAACTGTCTTCCAGTGGACGTTGTAATGGCAGGTTCATTGGTCAGTTTTAAAAAAAAGCTAGATGAGTTTCTGCAAACAAGGAATGTTGCAAGTTACTGGTATTAATACATAAAGTAAAGTCGAGTTGATCCAGGGAAATTTCTGATTGCCACATGGAGTCAGGAAAGATTTTTTTTCGTCTTCATAAATTTGGTGGGTTTTTTTTGCCTTCCTCTGTATCAACAGTTAGGTAGGAAATGAGGATATTGCTAGATGGGTTGGACTGGATGGACATATGTCTTTATTCAACCTTAAAATACTATACTATACTATACTATATTATTTCAAAATAAACCCCCCCCCTATTAACCGATATCAGAGTTGCATTACATGTTTTGTGAGTGGCCTATTAGTAAGTGCTAATGATAGCACGAAACGCGTAAGGCAACTCTAAAGTTGGTATTCCAATAAAAGTTGTTTTGTTTTACTTACCTGGTTGGCCAGTTTCCGGAGACGCCACCCTCATGAATCTTGAGCGTTCTATAAATTACAGGTACCTTAGGAAATTTCCTCATGAGTGCATCACTCAATTCCTTTTTAATTAAACCATCTGTGACTGTATAGTATTGCCCAGTATTGCTCAGCAGAGCAGATGTATAATTGATCTATTCCATTTTGGAATTCAGTAAGGTTCAGATATTGTTGGTTTACATTTGCATCCTGTTTTATATATATTGCATAACTGGTAGGATACTGTATATGTCAGAAGGCTTTTAAAAGTATAATGTTTTTGCATTTGGTTTGATATTTGGAGTACTACTATTAGAGATGGGTCCAACACGGAACCCCTTGGTCCTGAAATATGAACGATCTATACAAAAGGTGGATCGCTCTGTTTTCGGGATGCATTTTTGAGGGTTACCGAATGTATACAATCATAAACTCGAAAGTAGTTTCCGATCGTATTTTTGAGGGTTATTGAACGTTCGAGAATATATTTTCGAGGGTTACCGAAAATAACCTCATACATTCGGTTACCCTCGAAAATTTGGTCCGAACCCTCAAAAGAGCTATTAGAAAATTTTCAAAAATAGCCTCGAATGTTCGAAAATTATCGAAAATACGATTTTGATACCATTTTCGAGTTTCCGAGCGTATTTTCGAAATTCGAACATTCTAGGCTATTTTCGATAATTTTCTAAAATAGCCTTGAACATTCCAAAATCTTCGAAAATACAAATGGAAACTCGAAAATGGTCTCTGATCGTATTTTCAATAATTTTCAAACGTTCGAGGCTATTTTCGAAATCAAACTATCGAAAATAGTTGGATTTTCGGGATTTTCCCGAGATCCGGGAATTTGAAAATGGAATGAAACTAGTGAGTTTCGGCTATCTCTACTGAAGAGTAGTTGCTGTCTTACTGTCCAAAAGGTTTCTGCCTCCTTCCTGTCCTGAGAGGACAGTGGCAAGGGCATGGGAGCCATTTCCACCCTTTCCCTCCCACTATCCGGATCCGTCCATGGCTGGCTACCCGCCTAGCATTAATTCCTTTTTCTGCAGTGTAGGGCATCAAAGAGCCGGATAATGCGCCAGATGATGGAGGGGCTGTAAATAACGTTCTAAATCTTTTTTTAATATTTTCATACAGCGGTTTGGGGTGGGCATGGATGCCCTACATTATTTTTAAAATTTTTTATTAGGATGGACATGCCCTTTATTCATAACTTATTATTAGAATGAAATTTAGACATCACAGACAAGCTAATTATTCATGGAACTTTACCTCTCCACTGGAAACTTTATGACACTGAGATGTTTGAGGTGTTGGTTAAACTTACCTTAACTGTGCTACCATAAACCTAACTGAGACACTATCATCATCCATTTATGAATGCAATTTTAAATACTTGTTTCCTTTTACTTTCTGAATGCTAAGACATTTACAGTAACTGATTGGTCGATTTTAATTATAAACCCCATTTGGCAGTCATATGACAATACGAAAAGAAGTTCTCATTCTATAATGATTAGCACTAGTGTAAAGATAGCTACAAGCAGGAAATCCAGAGAACTGGGTAGATTATTATCTGATTGTTAATTAGAATCAGCTGTGCCAAATCATCTCACTAAGTTACCTCTAAGGTCATGCCCTCGGCACATCATTACCTTTAATTGGTTTAAATATTAGATGCAACTATTATTATTTCTAATATATTCTTAGTTTTTATTCAAAATATTTAGAGGTTGCATCCGGGTAAAATCTGTTTCTACAAAACCGTGTAAAGATATTTATAAGGAAAAATCTAATTATCATTAAGATAAAATGTCATTAGAGTTTCCTTTTTGTCTGTTTAGTATGACATCGCTAATATCAACCTCTTTTTTGTCTGTTCACAGGGGTAATGAGCACTGACAGCCCAAATTACACATGTACCTGCACAGACCGTAGGACAGTATGTAGCTGTAAAGAATCAGTGGTAAAATGAATATTTATAAAATGTTTAATACTAGCAGGTTATCTCACTATCTAACAATGTTTGGCAGTGTTTGTTTATAGCTCAAGCTCTGCTGTAATCAGGCATAACACTGTTTATACACAAACTTATCTACAGCCCCGGAACTGAAAATGTCCTAGATCACATGAGGGGTAAGCATAGGAATCCTATATAATAAAATCCTAATGTGCGTCCCTGCGTCCATGTGTCTGTGTGTGTCACTGCACTTACAATGGACTTACCACTAGAGGGATATTCCCTTCCCTCTCTCTCCCTCCCCCTCTCCTATTCACCATTTTAAGAGAGGAGGAAGAAACAGTGCGATCTGCTGGCAGGCGGTAGTAGGGCCCGCTACAAGACCAAGATGCTGAGAAAGCCTTGTGCGAAACGCGTTCGGCGTTCCCCACCGTTCCTTCCCCATGTGACCCACTCGATATATGGTCCTAGTGGCACGCTACTTAGCCGCTACTGATCCCCCGTGGACTGGTGACTGTTAGTGACTGGTGACAGTTGAGTATAACTTCTGTTATGTGATCTATGAGTAGGGGGTATTGTGTATGGCCACCTGAGCCAGTGAGCCGATGTACTAGGGTCTTCACATGGTGGTTTTGTATTGGTTATTGGATTTTAAGTGTTTTTAACTTTGGTTGTATATGCACATTGTTTCCCAGATGATATTAAATAAAGGGATTGCTAACACTATTGTATGAGGTGTGCCGAGTCTGTTCCATTCTTTAATCTTTAATACAAGACCAAGATGCCACCCGCTATCAGCCGTTTTGAACAGCTGATCGTGTGTATGAATGAAACATATGCGTGATCAGCTGTTTAAAAGACCGGACCCATACTGAAGTTCAGGTCTGGTCTTTTAAACAGCTGATCACGCATATGTTTCATTCATACGTGTGATCAGCTGTTTAAAATGGCTGATTGCGGGAGGCATCTTGGAGGGGGTCAGGGGCCCCTGCAGGTATGCCCCAAGAGCCTGCCTGTGAGGCAGAGGGGGGCTATGGCTGTGGGACAGGGGGGGAAATGGCTGTGGGACTGAAGGGCGGGGGACGCTGACTGTGGGACAGAGGGGGCTATGGCTGTGGGAAAGAGGGGGCTATGGCTGTGGGACAGAGGAGGCTATGGCTGTGGGACAAAGGGGGGGACTGGCTGTGGGACAGGGTGGATTGGCTGTGGGACAGAGGGGGCTTTGGTTGTGGGTCAGAGGGGGGCTATGGCTGTGGGACAGGGGAGACTTGCTGTGGGATAGAGGGGGGACTGGCTGTGGGACAGAGGGGGGACTGGCTGTGGGACAGAGGGAGCTATGGTTGTGGGACAGAGGGGGGATTGGCTGTGGGAAAGAGGGGGCTATGGCTGTGGGACAGAGGGGGGCTATGGCGTGGGACAGAGGGGGACTGGCTGGGGAGAGGGGGGACTGGCTGTGGGACAGAGGGGGACTGGCTGTGGGACAGAGGGGGGATGGCTGTGGGACAGAGGGGGTACTGGCTTTGGGACGAGGGGGATGGCTGTGGGAAGAAGGGGGATTGGCTGTGGGACCGAGGGGGGAATTGGCTGGGGACAGAGGGGGGCTATGGCTGTGGGACAGAGGGGGGCTATGGCTGTGGGCAGAGGGGGACTGGCTGTGGGACAGAGGGGGGACTGGCTGTGGGACAGAGGGGGGACTGGCTGTGGGACAGAGGGGGCTATGGCTGTGGGACAGAGGGGGGATAGAGGGGGGATTGGCTGTGGGACAGAGGGGGGATTGGCTGTGGGACAGAGGGGGGATTGGCTGTGGGACAGAGGGGGGCTATAGCTGTGGGACTGAAGGGGGGACTCCGGCTGTGTGATAAAGGGGGACGCTGGCTGTGGGGCAGAGGGGGGAGAGTGAGACTGACTGCGGAATGGGGGGGACTTGCTGTGGGACAGAGGGGGGGACTGGGGCTGTGGGACAGAGGGGGGGGACTGGGGCTGCAGGACAGATGGGGGGACTCTAGCTGTGAGGGGGAACTCTGGGCTTCTAGCGCCCGTTAATGGCTTAATGACTAATATAAAATAAATTATTTACTGTATGCAAGTGTAGACAAATGATAAAGCTCTGTGATACCTCTTCTGTTCTCATTAAGAGAAATACAGATAATACAGATACTCACATAGAAATTGTGCATATGCAGTGTAATGGCAAGAAAGTTTATGTCACTGTCTCTTGAGAACTGTCCCTAGAAATTGAAATGTTGGCAACTATGTCTACACATACAGTTCCACTAAATACCAAAAGTAACAATGACAATAAGTCCATGGAACAAGTAAATGGCCTACTCACTGGTAAATTTAAAAACATAAAAAAACTATTTGTAGTACAGCACACAGATAAATAACAACAGGCATTTGCCTCATGTGTTATACAACCATTTCTTTAGAAGCAAAGTGCCAATCACACAAACACAACATCTAGTGTCTGACACATATAATAATAGGCAGGTTAATAACACTTTCTATCTACAATGCTATTTACATCTTAAATTCATCAAGTCCCTGACACCTGGCTGTTATATGCTGATTGAGGCACATTCCGGGGGTATTTATTGCCAAATTATTGTATAATAATTCCGAATTGGGGAAGCCAGTTGGATGACTAGTGAAACATCTTAAAGGGGAAGTTCAGTGCAAATACATATACTTTTCAGAAAAAAAGAGCAGTATTTTTTCATCCCAATGACCTTAATCTGCCAATTCAGCATTTCTCTGTTATAAATAAATGCAACCGAAAATACTGACTTCCTGTTTGCAGGACCCCTAGTAAGAGACAGTTATGGTCTTGCCCTTGACCCAGTGCCTGGGTTGATTTAGTTGCTCAGTGAGATCTGAGCATCTTTGACCCATCCAACAGCAAAAATCAGTAGAAATAACTGTTAGGAACATTCCAAGGAAGTGGTGCATCCTGGGAAGAAGAAGGACCATTAGAACCTGAAATGTCAGCTCACTAATGTCAACAGCAGGGAACAGCAAAGGGTATGAAATCAACTGATTTTTCAAAATGGAAGAGAATATGTAGAATAACTAAGAAGGCATCACACAAACTAACAATTTAACAAATATTGATAATTTCCATTGAACTGTCCCTTTAAAAAAACTAAATTTTAAGTCCAGTTCTAACTGAATCTCATGGATATACCCTATTAAAGGGGACAAAAGCATTGTCACATTATTCATTAACATCCCAATAGTAAGTGAATTGTAGGTGAATAGGTCCCCCTCCCTCAGTCCATGGGTCCAACCATTTGTAAGACATGCTACATAAGAAATGTGCCATTCAGTATAAGTGCCTTTTAATATGTTCAGAGATTATTCTAGATGCCCATCTAATAGCCATGAGAAACATTAAAAAACCACATGGGTAATGGCTATCAACATGTAGCCAAGATTAAATTTGGTTTAACTACATACTAAGTGATACATGTATATTACAGGACAAAGCTGGCACACTATGGTGTATTGCTGACAGTAGCCAATGCTAAATATCATTCAAAGACACATTGCAACAAGCCCATACATTTTGTTGTGTATGGTGCGCAATGACAATAAAGTGTTTATTATACCCTGATAAAATCTAAACTAATGCTATGTAAATGTGTGTAAATCCTTACACACTGCATGTGATGAAAATACAAAGGGATACTTTATGTATGTAAGGACTGTGTAAATTACTATGTTAGTCTTTGCCATGAAAGAAGCAAAACTGTACAGTAGAACTATATTTTGTAATGGTTTGTAGCATACAGATTTCATGGTTATCCACAGTAAGGAGGGTGCCATATAAATATATAAAGTCTTGTCTCCCCTAGATATATAAATAATTGAATGTTTATATGTTTATTTTTGCCTGTCGGGTAGCAGCATCATGTATCCTCTCTATCTATGACCCTCATTATCAGCTACATGATTGATTCTAAACAATCTGACCTGACTGTCTTCTTTCTGCCCAGGGGCGTAACTACCAGGGGAGAAGACCCTGCAGGGAGGACCAAAAGCCAAAGGGCCCCATCTTCTTATTTTCCCTATGACATATACAGCCTCTTACCAGGAAACAACTGTGGAAGAAGCAGGGAGTTTTGCTAGGGGCCTAGTGATTCCTAGTTACGCCACTGTTTTTGCCTACCCAGTTTTTGCTAAATCTAGTTTATTTTTTAACTTGTGCTACTGCTACCTATTGTTAATAATCCAATGCCTAAGCAATAGCTACATTCCACTTCTGGATCGCGACCACCTGCTGCGGCTCCTTCCCGGCAGCCCCTCCTAGCCTCCTGTTCCGAGATTGGCGCGAGCGGGGAAGGGGTTGGGAGGGGCTGCTGGGAAGCGGCAGCGGGTGTCCGCCGCCGCGGGGGTTGTGGGCTGGGTGGGAGTATGCCCCGCCCCCTTAGCAGAGGCGTCGGGAAGGGATTTTAAGTCCCTTCGCGGCGATACTGTACGATGTGCGGCGGTAATTTATTTGCGCTAATTTTGCTTTTTTTATAAATATGCCCCTTTATCGTCTGAAATGGTCTTTCGTTCGAAGATCCGCCAAGTCGGCCGTTCAACGATTCCCGAACGAATGAACGTTTCAGCAGATTAAGCACCTACACAGGGGCCGATTATCAGCTGAAACGTTTGTTCATACACATCGTGCGTCACAGGTCGGGGCCCGCGATCCTACCTGTGTACGAGCCATATTTATAAAGGCACTGTATTGCTTTTTAGTGATACTGCACCTTTAATGATCGGTTTAACAATCGTTAAGCGGATCATTAATTTACAATTTGTTTAACGATCCTTAATTTACGATCATTAACGTAAATGAGCAATAATGATAGTAAATTACTGATAACAATCCTAAATCTATGATAATGCAATCGTAGATCTACAATCCCCATAGAATACAATTAATTAGACATTACAACCTCGGCCGTTTATTACCGATAACGTGCGGAATCGCCAAATTGCGATACCACACTTTATAAATATGGCCCTAAGGATCATCTCTATAAACATCTATAGATATACTGAATATTTTTAATTACAATATATAGTAAAGATTTTCAGAATTTATAATAATTTGAACGCTTTGGAAAGGGACTGTCCAACCTTCGTAAAACCTCCACCTGCTCACTATACATCACAGTGGGGGCCAGAGGCTGTCTATCTGCTTCTTGAGATGAGAAATTCTCATCAAACTGAATGCCTGAAAAGTAATGCAAATTATTGCCAAACAGTTGATTTTTTAAAATATTTTATTGCTTTATGGATTTAAAACTAAATTAATACTTACCCAATTATTTTTAATTAGATTTAAAATTAGAACTGAATTTGCAATCATAAACTCGGCCCAAAGAGAAGAGATATCAGAATATAGTTATGTTTGTGCTACAGACATAAAAACCCTAAGTGGTCATTGTATATGAATGTGACACACACTCTGTAAATCAGAGCCAGGGACAACTTACCACCAAATACAGATCGAAACCCCCAGGCTCATTTACTGTGCAGCTGGTGTGTAATACACTGTAAATTAGAAAGAAAGAAAATCCCACTATGAGACTTTTGGAAGCTATAATTTGGCATGTTTTAAATATATTCTACTGCAGGGGATATAATTACTCAACATGAAAGTATGGTTTTATAGCCAGTAATTGTTACATTTTTGTGGTGCATACTCACATACTAAAAATACTCTTTATGATTTGCCTTAGAGCTGAGCTTAGAGACTATATTTCCCAATTTTTTGCTTGATTACTATAAAACAATGGTTCGGTGTCCTTTATAATGTTTACATGTTTGTTGATTGCTGACTTAAAACAGAGCTAAGAAATGGAATGCTAACAGGACAAATGTTTTGACAATAAGTCAAAAAATAGTCTTAAAGTCATGCTAACTCATGTTATAAAGATTAGTGTGACTTTAAAGGGAATATTCACCCCCTTTTCAAAAGTCTGCAATACTTACTTATTCATCCAATGGTTGCGAAGGCAGAATTCCATCCTGTTCTTTTTGCTGACAGCTCCATCTTCTTCTATTACTCCCTGGAAGCAGCCACCAGTCACGTTTGTGACAGTGACATCACAACTAACCACTGGAGGATCCTAATATTTTAAGTTGGGATCATAATTTCGCAAAAATCTTAAACCAATAATTTATTGGCCCACAATATCACAGCAAGACTGTTCAATGTTTGTATTATTCTGTGTTTTCTGGATTGTAAAATACCTTTTGAATGTTGATTGAAGTCCCTCTGTAAAATGATTTGTACAATAAATCACTAAATATCTATGCTCCTATACTCTATACTGCTAGGAAGAATGTTTCAGAAAGTGGAGTCTGACAGATTAGACATTTATGTGCTTTACAAGGAACATGTGTTACATGACCATAAATACAGAATAAAAAACCAGGATTATGACATTTACATGACTTCCATTTATTAATATTGTTTTATTTTTTAGACAGTTATATAACTTTTAACAACAAATAAAACAATTTCTTATTAGACAGATTAAAAATGTCTCTTGATAAGTCAAGCGTATTATGAAACAAGCAGATAAAACACTGTTATAGTGCTCTGGGACTTGTAAGAGACTTATTCCACTTTATCCTAAATCTACATCTTGTTCAGTTTTATGACTTTTTTCTCCCACTTTTTTAAAGGGCATGTCCACCCCCAAAACTATAATCCCCCCCACTACTGGCCCCACCATGTAGTGTAGTAAAATCCTTACCTCACATCCCAGCCCCATAAGGTTCTCCTATAGTCCCCCCCCCAAAGTCCCAAAAACTGACCACCAGGAGGATAACAGAGTCCATATAGGACTCTGCCTCCTACCTGGCCTCCGGGAGAAGTTTGGCATGCGTACTGCAGCCCTTCTCCCCCTCCCTCTCCCTCCCGTTTTGCTATCCCTCCTCCTACCATAAAACCCCTTGCCCATTTAATAGAATATGTTCCCCCAGCCCCAACCGCAAAAAAATTATTTTAAGAAAGTCCCCAGAACTGTACTTACCTTCCCTCCGTGATTGGCTGCCTCTCAGCCAATCACGGACGCGGCTGCTGGTCCCGCAAGCAGAAGGCTGGGCCGGCCGTCGGAGGAGAGAGGGAAGGTAAGTGAAGAACTGGGGACTTTCGTAAATTATTTTTATAGCGGTTGGGGCTGGGGGGCTGTGTTCTATTTTAGGGCAAAAGTTCTTATTAAGGGTGGACATGCCCTTTAATATCATATTATCCCCCAAATCTGGGATTACCTTATACTGAGATTCAGGTGAAACAAAAACAAAACAAAAAACTAAATTCATTTTCTAAATGTGCTGCATTTCAAGGGCACAAATTAACTGAAGGCTCTTGTTTTATACAAATGAAGGTCCCATCATTTATATGATTTAAAATAATTTATATAAATTACGAGACCAGGTGCACCTACTTTATGTTCCTACTGGATCCATAAAGAACAACAAGCAATATACTTGCTAATGGTAAGATAAGGCAGCAATTTAGCACCCAGTATTGCTGACTAAAATCTCCGACTACATAGGGGAAGTTTATGTTATTCTCTAGCATTGGTCATGCAACAGCAGAAGGTATAGAGAGTGCTAATCTGTGCAGTCAATTGGAAAAGTGCAGTATTTCTTGATGTCATTAAAGGAGAACTAAATCCAAAAAATCAAAGTGTAAGTTAGAAAGTACTTGCCTCAACATCCTTCTCAGCATGGAAGATCCCACTCAGGGGCCTTTTCTTTACCTCTATGAGCTAATTTTAGGTTCTGTTTGTTCCCCAACAATGAAGCTGACATTTTCCCTTCCTGCCAGTACTTTTGCCTTGATTACATTTTCAGCACCTGTGTTATTTCCACTCCCACCTCTTAACCCCTATGATGTAGGAATATATTAAATCATCAATATTCAAATTGGTGGTGCAGCTGATTAACACTTTCCTAGTAGCAGTGTTGTAGTGTGATGTATATAGGTCTGGGTATCTAGTGTGTCCGGATCTGAAGTAATGTCTCACCTACGGCTTTCACTCTACCAAATCCGATATATAAACAATAAATTGCAGGTGAAACATACAAAGACACAGGTCTGTAGCTGTGAATATTGCAAGTTAATTGCAAAACGTGCGCGCTACATGTTTCAGAACCACTCAAGCACTTGAAGGACAAGTGGGTCAGAAACATGTAGAATGCATGTTTTGCAATGAACCTGCACTATTCACCATTCCAGACATGTGTCTTTGTATGTTTCACCTGCAATGGATTGTTTAAGTGTTGGAGGGCCATATTTAAAAACTTGCGATACCGCTGGTTTTCGTTACTGTACGACCATGGCAATAGTATACTTATAACATGTGGTAATAAACTACTGTAATGATATTCTATGGGCTGTCATAGATTTACGTTGGCTATCGTACATTTACAAGATTTACGATAGTGATCATAAATTGATGATCGCCATAATGATCGCCAAAGAAGGATATACCACACCTTTATAAATATGGCCCGTAGTGTGAAGGTCTCTAGCTCTCCCTGTCAGCTGTAGCAATATTAGTGGAAAGTGTAGCTTCTTAAAGGGGAATGTTGGAGGGTAGGAAGAGTGTGTTTTTATAGGAACCACGTGGTGCAGAACAGTAGGGGGAGGATAGAGAAGTGAACCTGAACTTAGCACCAGCTCTGTGCAATGCCTTTCTCATCAGTGTACTTTATTAAAGGGTATGTTGGAGGGTAGGAAGAGTGTGTTTTTGATTCAGCTGTCTGTATAAAAACAACAAGCTAAGAAATGCATTACACAGAGAAATGCACTGCACGGAGCTGTGCTAAGATCATGGTCATTATAATATCCTCCACCTGCAGCACTGCACCATGCTCTATAAGTGTATGTATTAAAGTACTTATTACATAATGTACATATTAATAGGAATTATTGGAGGGAATGCCAATTAAAGGGGCACTGTTAGAGGGAACGCAAGCATGTTCTATAAAATTAATGCAGCAGGAAGGCTGCCTGTGGGAAGTTTAGCATAAGGAAAATCACTCTTCCAACTAGGGTTCCCACCTTTGCCTTTAAGAACCGAACACATATACAGGCCTATGTATTAACAGTTCTTATCCTTAAAAATGGTGCAAATTTTTCCACAACCAATCAGATTTTAGCATAAGAACTTTTATGGCATAGGCCTGATAATATGTACTCAACAAAAGGTTGTTAGTATTTTCTTTAGAAGCATGATGCAGGCTGATACAGTTTGTATTTAATGCAATGGTACTTAGCACTGCAATATGTATATTTAATATGTGTTTGGGTCTTAAAGGCAAAGGTGGTCTTTGCCTTTACACTGCTTCCAAAACTACTTCCAGGCTCCAATATTCCCCTTTAAAATGCATTGCACAGAGCTGTGCTAAGACCATGTTCACGTCAATATGCTGCACCTGCAGCTCTGAGCTGTTTTGTTTTTATAAGTGTACCTTGTAAAGTGGTCAGCTCAATTCTACTGGGGTTGCCACCTTTCCCTTTAAGATTCAAACACTTAGGGCTAGCTCCCACTAGCGTGTTTTGGATTGCGGTTTGCAATCCGATTGTGCTAGTAGGAGTCCTATGGGACTGGTCCCACTACATGCAATGCATTTTGGTGTGCTATTGGAGTGCATGCGATTACCATTTTTTTGTCTGTACTGCATGCTCTCTGCTAGGGTCCAATTGTGGAAAAGCAAAACCCATGCACGGAAGCGAGCACAATCGCACATTATTGCAACCATGCATCCTCCCTTGCACTTAAGTGGGGCCACAGCCTCAGGAAATTGCTAAGTTCCATTGCATTAAACACATGCTGTATGGCTAAACTGAAATCAATGCAGCTTGCATTACACTTCTAAGGGCTAGGCCACACAAGCATGTTTTTCAGGCAATTGCAATTTTCCAATTGTATTGAAATTGCAGCAACGCACCAAAATCTTGCGATTTCGGGTGTGTTGCGATTCACGCACGTGTCAGCAATTTGGTAATGCATGTGTTTTTTGTGCAATCGCATGCGTTTTCATAATGACAATGGACAAATTGCGAACGTAATCGTGTGCGATTCAGGTGCGTTGCAGTGTGGCCGTGCCCTAAATGTACATTTCAGCAATACACTCACTAATATAAATGGTAGAGTGCAGAAATAAACACATACAAAGACACAGTCTTGCAGAAATGCTCACAAATATAAAGGGTTAACAAGTTGCTTGCTAAATACATATGAAAAGGGTTAACACCTTCCCCCACTCTGTTTAAGCAGGAAAATCTGCTAATAATATTCACTGCTATCTCTGATGATTGGCTGGGAGACACTGGCAGGTGGGGACTCTGAGTTCAACTGTTACATGCAGCTTACCATAAGGGGAGTGGGAAACAAACACAAGGTAGCTAGTTAGCATGTGCAGAAGGAATTTTGGTACCTGGACCACCAGGAAGAGACAACACTAGAAGCCAGACCTGACATCTTAGATTGCCAGTACTCTGAAATGTTCTATAAACGATTTCTAAAGTAAGAAGCTGAATTCAGAGGTGAGAGACAAATGGTTTTACAAAGTGACAGTTATAGAGTCTGTGGAGCTGCCTTTGTATTTTGGGTTTAGTTCTCCTTTAAATGGGAAAAATAAAAGATGTGTTATTTGAAATATTGCTTATGGAAATATTAAGGCACCAATCATGCTGGATTGCCTAACCTGAGAGTTATATTTTGGTTTAGCTCTTTCCCCTGTCCTACCCTTCACCATTTGTTGTTATTTAATTGTGACCTATGTAACATCTGAGGCATAAGAATTTTTTTTTTTAAAGAGGGAAAGCAGCAGTGTTTATAATGCCTAATGGGAATGGCGAGAAGCAGGTAGGCTGCAATAGTCCAACTGTGATAGAATAAGAAGATGCCTTAAAAGAAGATGTCAATTTAAAATAATTTTTATTAATGTTGATAAAGAGTAATCAAGGATTACCCCAGGCAGCATGCCGACTCAACCAAGATAATATGTGTATTATAAATTGAAATAGAAAAAGTTGTGAAGGGGCAAGGTCTATGAAGAAAATATCACTTCAATACATCTGGTGCTACTAGGGATTTCCTGGAATTTCAACCTAAACCTGGTGTTGGGTCAAACTTCCAGTTCCTCTGTCAAAATTTCAGCAGTCAAACTACCAGAGAGATTTTAACATGTATCTGTGGAAATTTCATCCATCAAAACCAAGTTTTTATATTGAAATTTCTTATTACGTCACTAAGAAATAAATAAGTTGTTTCCATGGTAGCCCTTTAGAAAACAGTCTCACTACAGAAATTTAATAGGGAGATTCAATAAAAGTTCTTATCGTTAACAATGGTGCTAATTTTGCCCCAACCAATCAGAGCTTATTTAACATTTGAAAGCTAACATCTGATTGGTTGGGGCAAAATTAGCACCATTTTTAACAATAAGAACTTTTATTAAATAACCCTGTGTGTTTCTTATTACGTCAATAAGAAATAAATAAGTCGTTTACATGGTAGCCCTTTAGAAAACAGTCTCACTACAGAAATTTGGTTTCGACTGACAAAATCGAATTGACCTGGTTATGCACTGCAAAACCCACTGGTGAAACAATATCAGGCAGCTTAATTTATTATTAATTATTATTCATTTATTTTTTTATTTAGATACAACCAATGGTATGAACAAAGTTGTCAGGGGAATGGGATGGTACCGTTACGATGCATAAATCTGACAGACGCTGAAACACTGGCTCTTCCAATACTAAAGGGAATACTGAAAACTAAACACACACATCTATATAAACCTCACCACAAAGTCTTTGTTTCTAGAAGATAATACCTGAGAAGTTGGTCTGTTTTGCTAATGTCCCTAGAAATTAAAGGGACAGTTCTGTGGAAAATATCAATATTGTAAAAAGTATAAGTTTATTTTATATATACCTAGTTATTCTACATATTCTCTTCCATTTTGAAAAATCAGTTGAATTTCTGCCCCTTAATATTCCCTGCTGTTGACATTAGTGAGCTGCCATTTCAGGTTCTAACAGTCCTTCTTCTTCCCAGGATGCACCACTTCCTTGGAATGTTCCTAACAGTCATTTCTACTGATTGGCTGTTGGATGGGTCAAAGATGCTCAGACCTCTACTGAGCAACTGAATCAACCCATTCACTGGGTCAAGGGCAAGACCATAACGGTCTCTATTAGGGGTCCTACAAACAGGAAGTCAGTATTTCGGTTACCGTTATTTATACACAGACAAAATTTTGAATTGAGAGATTAAGGTCATTGGAATTGAAAAATACTGCTCTTTTTTCTGAAAAGCATATGTATTTGCACTGAACTTCCCCTTTAAGGGCATCTAGAAAATCCAATATAAGACTCTATCTGACATTAGGAGGTTTGGTTCATTAGCCCCTTGTATTTCAGATATTCAGGTTATATTATAAACATTGCCTGCTGGCAAATTGCTATAGTTTAAAAATTCACATCACCCATCATGGAAAAACCTCTGACATCTTATGAGAATGTATTGGTCCCTTCTCTCCGAATGTTCTTAATCTTCTCACAAGGTGACTGCTCACATTATAATCTGATAGAAATCATGTAAATATGGAAAGGATTCTGCCTCTCGCTTGTCATTACTGTTTGTTGTTACTTATTTAGTCACTGCTCATAGTGTGCGCTGCAGGGAAATAGACACAGATATAGAAAGTGACACTCTGGATTACATTCTTAATAAAAAGGGGTTCTACAGAAGATCTCAGTAACTTCTGAAGTTTCCAAAAGTTACCAATAGCTTCAAACAAGCTTAAAGGGCAACTATACTTTTCCTTATCTTAATCTATAAATATGTAAGTAGCACTTATTCCAAGGTGTTTGTGTTGCTACATGCCTTCAATCTAGTACTTGTTTCACTCAGACTCAGTATCCCTCTCCCTCTTTTAACCACTTCACCTTCCATCTAACCAGACTTTTTTTTATCAGGGCAAGCATGCTCAGTAATCACTATGTGGATCACTGGGGGAGGGAGTTTCCCCCCATAACAACTGTCAAAACTGCACACAACATTTAAACTGTCACCATTCCAGCTACAGCAAATCTGCTCACAGAAGAAGACTTTATGATAATATGGCACTTGATTGACACCTGAAATGTAAGATGGTACAGTAGTAGTTGGGAAGAATTATAGTTTCCAATATATTTTAAAATATTTTTTTTTCAGTTTGGATGCTGTCCTTCAGCACAGATACCCCAATCTTCACTGTTAGCTTCACCTATAGTCAAGCCCCTATGTTGTGCCGCTAGGTTTGATGCGCCACACCCGACACTGTAGTCCCCAGTACTTAGAATGCAAGGTATCTGTGCTGAGGCTGGGGATACTCGGATAGAACGTAGGCACACTTAATGAAACTGGTTACAACCATCCAGGCAGCTGGGGAACCAAAAGCATGGTACAGAGCGGTAGGCAGAAACAGGGTCATGGACAGAGCCAAGGTCAAACACTGGAGACAAACAGCCAAATGAGGTACCAAGGATGAGTGAGAATCATAGTCAGTAAACAAGCAGAGGTCAGGACAGGCATCAGGAATCAAGGTCAGGGAAGAAGCAGAAGTTAAAATACTGGCAAAAATCGATCCAAAAAACACCAAGCATTAGGGACAAATCAAAGGCTATAACTGAGAGAGTAAACAGGAACTTTAATAGATAAGAATAGCCACTGAGAAGAAAAGAAGAACAAACAGTGAACAGGAATGGCTGAAAGAGCTTCAAATCTGCCACCAAAAAACCCTGAACCATTAAAATCTGGTATATCTATTGTATTCAATTAGATCAACTGGACTTGAAGTTTAGTTCTTGAAGAAGTTTCGCTAGTCATCCGACTGGCTTTCTCAATTCAGAATGACTTGTACAAGAATCTGTGGCAATCATGTACCCAGGAAAATCCCAATTAGCATATCTCAGACAAGTGTTAAGGGCGTGATTGGGATTTTCCAGGGTACATAATTGTACCCTGGATAAAAAGCAGCCTCTGATAGATGCCCTTTAAGTGTGCAATGCAGCACGTAAAACAATGAAGATTTGTATGCATGTGTGATCGCAGGCCTGACCAGCGATTGCATGTGTTTAGGAAGTTTAAGAGTAAAGCAAGTTATCATTGGACTACAGGAACACTTTCTTGGTTCATGCACATGCTGTAAATTATTGTAGTAGAGCAGGGGTGGGCAATTAAATTTTACAGAGGGCCACATGAGAAACTTGGACTGTCGTGGAAGGCTGTCAATAGTTTCAACTCAATTCTCAATACAGAGTTTTAAAATATTTTAGATCCATTACAGGTTCAGGTCTAGTAGCAGGGGGTCAGTTAGGGGCAGCCTATGGGCTGCATGTGGCCCCCGGGCCTCACTTTGTCCAGGTCTGTAGTAGAGGAATAATGATCCAAATCAGTTTTTTTGGGGACCAGTAACTGATTATGGGATGTACATAATGCGTGTTGCACTTTCACTTGTTATCTGACAAGGGGTTGCTGTGATGCCCCAAAACTTTATCACATGGAATTCCTGAATAAATGGATTAAAGACCGTTTTGCAAACATTTGTGTGTGCGGTTCCTAATTTGCAATATGCTATATGTTGAAGATGTGGCAGGACATCTCGGGATCAGCACCACATAAGAAGACAACAGCACATGCTAGAGCAAGGTGTGTGCACTATCCTCACTACTTGGTCCCCATAAGTCTGATAATAAATTAAGTTCAAGTGAACCATCATAGAACGAAGGTTTGAACCAGTGTATGGGGCTGTGCCAAATTGTGTTATCGTGTTTTATTTTAAAAATATACTGGTTCTTGTTTACGTTACATAAATACCCCAAACTTGATGTCTTACTAGACTGAAGTTTCCTGTAATTGTAGAGAAGTAACATATGCAGCATACAGAGATATTTTAGAGTGCGTGCTTCTATGCTTCTACTAGCAAAATAAAGTATAGGGGAGCACACTACTATGGTGAAGCCAAAGTTTTTATTGTGAAAACAACAACAACAACGTTTTGGGACGCCCTGTCCCTTCCTCAGGTATACTTCTTCTACACATTGGGAAAGCCCTTTTCTCTTCCAGAATGACAACTCCCCGTGGACTAGACAATAACAATCAGGATGCTTTACTGAGTCTGATGAGAAAATTACTTGACCGAAGAGATTTCAGATCTTAACCTAATCAAACACTTTTGAGAGGAATTGGAATGCTGATTGCAAGCTTGGCCCCATCACTGAATAAGATGGTCTAATTTCCCTAATTGTGTCTTTTTTTAAGAGCTTCCCAAATTAATATTTATTTGCTTGTAAATGAGCAGTTCCGCCAAGTGCAGTTTAGTTCTCTAGCCATGGGGAGTATCGATTTGTCAGAGAAAAGACACTTTTATATCTTGATGTGGGGTCATTTCAGACCTGTCACTTTAAGGTTTACTTTAATGTAGTCCTAGTTCTGTACTGTATATCACAGTTAGAAATGCAATTTGGTAAAAAGGCTGTATTTCCATAAGTGACCTGCATTTGATCCAACTGCCATATTATTCTTTCCTATTATTTGTAGCCTCCTTGGCATGTGATATTAATCAACCTTTTCTCTCCCCAGAGGTTATATCCTCATTATAACATAACTGCGATATTCTTGACACTAATTGACACATAAAACAGCAGATTCCAGTATCCCAAAGGACTTGACTATGTGATTTATTTGCTATAATTCATTGTAAGGGAAGCTTGTTTTTAAAAAAATAATTCTCTCTCATTCTCTTATGTAAAAGCAAATGTCTGTATACAATAACCTAGTAAGTAAAAGTGAACAGTCATAAGGCACAAGCAAGTGTTCTATGTGATGTATTTCTTCAATATGATCAATTATGTGTGAAATAAATGGGTTGTTTTCCAACCTAATTTATAGTGACAAGTTAAAGTGATCACTAATAAGGTCCCTGCTGTTCATGTGTACAGAGGACACCAAGCACAAACTATGACACTTATACTTGGACATTTAATAAATGGGAATGGTATAAAATCAGTATTGGTCTTACCATTTTAAATCGGAAATTCCC
Organism: Hymenochirus boettgeri; assembly: GCA_019447015.1. Taxonomy (NCBI): domain Eukaryota; kingdom Metazoa; phylum Chordata; class Amphibia; order Anura; family Pipidae; genus Hymenochirus; species Hymenochirus boettgeri. The sequence goes on along the minus strand of CM033476.1, from coordinate 262,171,288 downwards.
TTTGCACAAAGTGCCTTCCCCGTCAAAAAAAATCAAGCTAATTTAGTGAATTATAAAAACATTAATATGGTTTCTGCCTGAGGCCAAAGCCACACGTAACATGTGCGTTTCGTGCGTGTTGATGCCCGCTTGCTCTGTGATCCATGTGATATTCGGATATGGGAGCACATGTGCTCAGAGCACATGGTGATCGCATGTGCTCTGACAATTGTATCGCAGTGCAACATGCACAAGCGCACCTAGTGTGACCAATTGGCCAACACTTGCGGTGCTTTTTAACTTACTTACTTGCTGATGTCCCAATCTAGCCCTGTACCTAAAGAAATCAATTACAATGCACCCCCCACCCCTTCAAACTCCTACAGCTAAAAGAAAATCTTGCAGTGATTACAGCTCCCAGTGCTGCTTACCATCCCATAGCAAAGCAGTTTTACTTTCACTTTCATAATAACACAAAATCACTGGGTGAATGCTATTGGCTGTAGTGGGGCACAGATCATCTCCACTGCACATGCTCCACACTCCATTTGTGCCTCAGTTTTGGGAGGGGGTGGAGACATAGAGAGGAGACATGCATACTAACTATCAACCAGGACAATGGGAAAAAAGTGTTGTCCTAAATGTTTATTAAACAAGTAATTAAATAGGTCGTCTGAACATTAAATATTGAACATTAAATTTGAAGGTATGACGCAAATAGTAAACTGGATACAAAAAAGAGTCACACAATGAAGCAGATTTCTGAATACCCTCCAACATTCCCTTTAATAAGGTGAGAAAAACCTTACACAGAGTTGTGCTAAGACCAGGTTCACTTTATTACCCACCTCCTGCAGCTTGTTGTTGTTACTATAAAAGTACACTGGTTGGAGAGTATGTTTCTGCACAATATTGATTGTTGCAGTAAATGAATATTAATTTGACATCATTTATCCTTTAACATACACATTAAACCCCCCCCCCTTGCAAACTACACTAAATGTAATGTGCAGGTTCTGCTAAAATATTTACTATCCTGAAATACCATTTAAAGTGAAGAAATGTTGGAGGGTATGTTAATTTAAACCTTGTACACGAGTCCAATAGTACGTACATGGATCGACAGCCGAGCGAGTGCATACCTGCGGCAAGTGGCCTTTTCAACTAATAATCACACATGTGTATGCATTCACTTGTATCAATGACAGCCACGCAAGGTAACTCATACACATGCACAACTATCGTCCGAAACGGCCATTCGTCGCACGTGTGTCTTGAGCTTGGGGGTTGTGTGTCCTATCGGACATGTATATGGTTCTTTAACCTTGGACACAGAAAACAAGTGCCTTAGACCTTAAAGTTTCCCAGAAAAGGGTTGTAGTGTGCAGCCTACCTAGTAGAAAAAAACAAGCAAACATAACTACATTTTATAAATAAGTAGTTTAAACAGGATTTAGCAAGCTTGTTTTTTCAAATCCATATGCACAGTTTTAATGCTCATTAAAAGTGCAATACTATTTCTAATCTAATGTAGGTACAGTATTAAAGGGGAACTAAGCTCGAATTTTTACACTCCAGAATCTGAATATATACCCTCTAAAAACACCAATAACACCAAAACTATAAAATAGCAATACAGTAAATGGCATTAAAGTAAATGTTACCACATGAAGAACTAGATGAAATAACTGTGTATGTTGCTTATTCTGTCCTGTAAAAGGATTGGCTAGAGGCTATTAGTGGGTGTGACCAACTGTAACAAGTTCCTTCAGTATCTTAGGACTAAGCATGTGTAAAGAACATAATGGTCCGTGACCACACTGTGTGATCCCGGAACACTTTTAGCGAGTTCAATTTCTCAACAAACATATTAAATGAGACGTGAGACACTGATTACTGCTATTATAACAAGTTGATCTGTCTTCTAATTCAATGTTGTTCTGAGGCTTTAGTTGTCCTTTAATTAGTTCTGATAAGTAGGTATACATGCAAAATAGAGATGAGTTTGCTATTTATCCTCAGTTCCTGAGGACTATTGGGCATGTGCGATACCCAGTGGGTATAGGAGGAGGAGCCAAGATAGCAGCCCCCATGGGAAAACTTTAAATCTTTAATCTTCACAGTCATTCTGAGTAGGTGCGTTATATACAATGCAATATACACTTTGTTTCTAGCCCACGTAGTTTTTTCACTTTAGTTGTCCTTTAAGGCTGTAGAGGAAATTATTAACTTTTGTTGTAAAAGACAAAACCCAACCCTAATGTACTGTAACAGTGTTTTATTGTTTTACAGTTTGACATCTGAATTATCTCTATGGACAATTTATCCAGAAGACCGACTTTAGAAACTCTGATGATGTCAAATGGCCATACACATGTTATACATTAGGTAGGCGATGGTATACTCAAGTATTATTTCCATTTTTCAGGACGATATTTGGAATTTTAACATTATGTTGAGGATATACACATTTGAACTTTGTTGCATAAAAAATATATATTATTTTAGAACTTCATGTCCCATTGGCAAGTGTCTGACATCTAAAGACAAGAATTAGATATTTAAGGGCAAAATATAAAAATTGTAAGTTTTGTTAGACAGTTAAGAACTGATCTGGCCTGAGGCTTGTTTAGGGAAGTGTAACAAGCTTTCATACCTAGGGCCATTGTCATTTCAATTCCCTTTCCTGTATGACTTACCACTTGTATGACCTTTTCTTACATTTATATCAGGTGATTCTTCTAGGACCGTAGAAAACAAACTTTGTGTTAAAGAAAGAAATCCACAAATCTTTTCTCTATTCTAAGATATTAACTTTTTTATATAAATATTTCATATACGTATCAACATAATCTAAAAAAATATTGGATAAGATAATGTGTTTATGTTACCTTTCCCCCCTTCATATTGTAGCAATAAAATGCAGGTCCACCCTCAGACAAAATTCTATACTTACCTTAAGAACATATGTATATATACATACATACCGTATATACTCGAGTATAAACCGACCCGAGTATAAACCGAGGTACCCAATTTCAGCTAAAAATCTATTAAGGTGTTGACTCGAGTATAAACCGAGGGTGAAAACTGGCATTCAAGATGTTTGGAAACTACAACTCCCAGCTAATAAAGCATGCTGGGAGTTGTAGTTTCCAAACATCTTGAATGCCAAGTGAGGGTGGCATTCAAGATGTTTGGGAAACTACAACTCCCAGCTAATAAAGCATGCTGGGAGTTGTAGTTCCCAAACATCTTGAATGCCACCCTCCCCCTCCCACCCAGTTCAGTACCTGGGGGCTCTTCTCCCTGTGGGCTCTTCTCCCTCCAAGCAGGGCCAGCATTGAAGAATCCTTGGGCCAGCACTGAAGAATCATCTTGGGCCAGCATTGAAGAAGCATCCCTGGGCCTTGAAGAAGATCCCTGCATTGAAGAAGTATTGAAGTTCTCTGATATCCGGCAGCGCAATCTTCTCTGCACTGGCGCGCCGGCTGACGTCAATGCCCGGCGCCGGGCTTGGCGCTGGGCTGTGACGTCAGGCCGGCGCGCCAGTGCAGAGAAAGATCGTGCGGCTGCGGAATGGTAAGGTAAGCAAGCTGTGACTCGAGTATAAACCGAGTGAGTTTTCAGGCTGATTTTTCAGCCTGAAAAACTCGTTTATACTCGAGTATATACGGTATACAAAATTGCTCTTTAACAACCATCAAGAAGGCTACCAAATACATGGAACAATAAATATTTCAGATGATACCAAATTGCAATATAAATATATACACTTTAACAGAACATAAACGTTCAGGTGAGTCAGGTGGACTTTACCCCTTTACATAGTTGCACTGCTATGTGATGTACCAAAACTGGAACCTCGGCTCCTGAGTTAAGCACCATGTGTGCTCTATGGCAGTTCCAAACAAAAAGCATTAAAGCAGAACCACCTTACTAAAACACTGGCCTAGGGTGCGCTAATGCCCTGAGCCCCTCGCTTGCCTCAATTCTTAAATGAACGTTAGATCCATTAGTATGGGATGCGCAGCAACCTGAAAATACATCCACAGTGTGAGTCAAAACATAGGCTTTATTTCAAGATTGCCAGCATCACATACCAAACGGCCATCACACCTGACGTGTTTCGAGCTGGATTAGCACTTCATCAGAGGCCTTGAAATAAAGCCCATGTTTAAACTCCCATATTTATGGATAAACTTACCTTCTCCACTGCTCGGTCAACAGCAGTCATTCATTACCCATGATATGCAGGGGGATTATTAGCCCAGGAACTATGGGTAAGTAGGGTTTGCAATGCTGGGTTAACTATTGAAAGTAAAAAAAAAGCTAAAATCTTAATGAGACAAAAATGAATTCTATAATTCCTAACCAACAGCTGTGTCTCATACCTTTATATCAACAGCATTGCATATGTATCTTTATGTATCTTGGTTTCCTGATAGTCTGTTAGTGTTGCCCTATAACAATAAACCACACTTAATTTGGGGAGCTACAACCACATGGTGTCTGCACCAGTGAGCACCATCACCTTGGGTCCCAGTCCAGCCACTGGATAAATCAATGAAAAGAAATGATGCAGGTGAGGCGCCAGCTTTGAAAGAAGATCAGTACATTGATACATTCCGTAAAACGTAACATTTATTCATCCAAATAAAACATGTAGTAAAACAAACAGTGCAGGACTTGGCACACCTGGGGAAGGGCCGTGGTCGACGTGTTTCGCAGAACTTCCGCTTCCTCAGAGGTCTCTATGAACTGACCTTCATTCAAGGCTGGACCCCTGCCTGTATCATTTTATTTTATTGTTAGTGTTGCCCTGTGAACCATTGATGGTTAAAGACAAGCCATAAATCCACGCTAATGTAGTAAAGGCACTAATGGTTAAACTCTGCCTGATCTGACCAAACACATGCAACTTTCATCACATACTGCCAGACATTTAAATCTGTTTGTAATGTAGCTGCACATGCTGCAATCATATTGTTTTTCTCTACCTGAAGGTGCTAGTTTGTTTACATAGTGGGCAATCATTTTGCACACCATACACCTGTTAGATACGCCAGGATAGGCCTATCATTGTCAATGTGTAATGGTTTTAAGACTCAGTCCATCCACAATGTTGCTGATTACACAGATGAGAGAACTAGCAAACTGCAATTATAGTATTCACTAATGATCATTAATATTTTACCAGCCATTCAATTTCGATTATAATGTATCCTGCAAGTCTTGTACAAGTCAATCTGAATTGAGAAAGCCAGTCGGATGACTAGTGAAACGTCATCAAGAACTAAACTTCAAGTCCAGTTGATCTAATTGAATACAACAGATAGTTAAACCTAAAATTTCACATATCCTAAAATTCTCGTCTGAAACCAGAAGCATTGAGGAGAATGCTGGTTTAATTCCTGATTTAACAGTCCTACTTTCTAGTGAGAATCAATTAGTTTTCTAGTTGCTTAGCCTTGACTACAAAGATTGAAGGGACAGGTCACCCAGTAGTTAGTTGACAGCTCTGGAAGGCAGAGGGGGGCTTGAACATTCACTGAACATATGCAAGTATGTATCTGTCAGTGACCCACTCTTTAAAACCAGAAACCTACAGAAGTAAATAGATGATTTCTTCGAAATGCAGTTAGAAATTCAAGAATCAATTCAGACTAATTTGTATTTTACTTTTAGTTATGCTTTAATACTGTAACTGCACAGGTTTGGTCTTTATTGGTCTATAATAATTAATCCAAACATTATTTGGAGAATCTTTTTATATACGTTAATTAAAAAAATGATTTGGCACAGTTTACATGTTCTTTAAGGTTTTGTACACACATATTTCTGCACAAATGCCTAGACCAATATTTTAGCAGATTACCCGTAATTAATAACATGCTGGCCATTTTTTGTCATAAAAAGGACAACACACTCAGTCTGGCCAAAATTTTACATGGACCACTTTAACTTAATTCATTTTTTGGCACTTGGAAATTTCAAATGTTGCAAACTTGTGAAACTCCATCTCTAGTCTGAGGTTTCTTTAATATTTTCGGAATTTTTCCTAGTGACACATGAAAATTAGTATTAAGTGAAATTTGTATTTGTTTACAGATGTAAATACAGTGAGCATTAGTGTAGGAGTAACTCACAGTACCTCATCGGGACTGATCATATAGGATGCACATCAGATATTGCCCACCCTTGGTTTACATATTTATTCTTTTAAAAACAGAAAAATAATTGAAAATATTTTCTGATAAATGGAAGATATTATCTATATAGATGGATGGATAGACAGACAGACAGATTTTCTATATTTATATAAAACATAATTTCAGTGCAGTGGTGTAACTAGAAATCACTGGGCCCCCTGGAAATTCTATGATTGGGCCCCTATACGTGCTTCATCCACAATGGTTTTCTGGGAGGAGGCTATCAGGGAGATTCAATAAAAGTTCTTATTGTTTAAAATGGTGCTAATTTTGCCCCAACCAATCAGATCTTATTTAACATTTGAAAGCTAACATCTGATTGGTTGGGGTAAAATTAGCACCATTTTAAACGATAAGAACTTTTATTGAATAACCCTGTATATCTGTTATAGGAAAAATAATAAGTTGGGGCTCCCTTGGCTATTTATTTCATATTTACATTGAAATATGTAAATGTGATGATAGGTATATGAAATAAAAATCTGTTTGAAAATTCCCAGCAGACTGCATCTGTTTTCGGGTTGATGGTTGTACATATATACTGTTGCACCCAGGTTTTCAGGGTTTAAGGAGGTATACATAGCAGTCAGGACTGGGAAGATAATATAGTGGATAATGCACCCCCAACTGTAAATTATAAGGATATTAGAAGTCACCGAGGAGTTCCGTGACCATATAAAAGTTTGAGGCCGCAGGCCGAGTACCTTTTATACAGGGCACGGAACTCCAAGTTGACTTTTAATATCCTTATAATTTACAGTTCGGGGTGCATTATATATTATGAGGCTTCTGGTTTCCTTCTCCCCCTGGAACTGTAAGATTATAAGGCTATAATCTTACAGTTCCTCCCATAGAAATCCACTACAGGGGTAGGTTATATATATATATATATATATATATATATATATATATATATTTAACTATTATTATATTTTATTTTGTATTAATACTTTGTTTCTGCTGTTTTCCCATTTATACATGTTAAAGCCTCGTACACACGTCAGATAATGTAAGCTTTAACGATATTCTAAGAACAAAGATCCACTACTATTCTCTGCTTTTTGTACATAGTCGGCAGATTATCGGTAGAGTTTAATGGAAGACCGAATGAAATACACATGTGCAACATTTTGAGATCACGCGATATTCCGAACCTCACTTACGTACGTACGTCATGTAACACCTTTACAACATTATCTATCCACTATAGTTGATGTATGTACAGGCGTCATTGGCAGAACTAGTGTATAACGAGATGGTCGCTGAACGTTCGTCAGGCACATCGTACGAAAATGATCTGACGTGTGTACGAGGCTTAACAGGTCTGTTCTACCTATTGTCTATCCCAATCTCCTTATTAAGTCATAATACCTCCAGTGTTTCTTAAAGTTAGTAAGTAGATACTTATCACGGAGGTGATCATTATAGCAAACCAAAGCATTTAACAATTTTAAAAAGGATTACGTTGGTCCCATTGCTTATGTTACTCTATGTAGCTGCAGAATAAATACATTAGGAGTGTAATTAAGGTCAGAATATGCCACATATTTTTCTTCGCTTCAGGTTTTTTTCTTTTCATCTTTTCACAGCTACATATTATTTTATAACCTATCCCTGTAGTGGATTTCCATGGGAGGAACTGTAAGATTATAGCCTTATAATCTTACAGTTCCAGGAGGAGAAGGAAACCAGAAGCCACAAAGCGGTAGGTTATAATAAATAATGCACCCCAACTGTAAATTAAGGCATATTAGAAGTCACCTTGGAGTTCCGTGCCCTGTATAAAAGGTACTCGGCCTGCGGCCTCAAACTTTTATATGGTCACGGAACTCCTCTGTGACTTCTAATATCCTTATAATTTACAGTTGGGGGTGCATTATTCACTATATAATATAGTAAATATAATAACATTATACACTTTCGCCTCAGGGGAAACACGTTAAAGGTACAGTACACTTTAGTTATACATTTAGGTTAATCTTTCCACCCAGAAGCAATGTGAACTCTTGCAAATAACCTTGCCATGTTTATTCGTAACCATGGCTTTATCAATTGATGCAATAATGTTGCAAATAATTCAGTTCCCGATTCCTACATAAACTGTTATTTTGTTGACAATATTCAAAAGGCTTCTTTAATACAAATTACAGGCCAATCATTTGCAATCTTAAAGAAGTGCGCAGCGGGAGGAGGCTTACAAGATTTTCACGCTGAAAGTATTATTAACCTAAGTATTATGAAAATAGCTCCGAGGTTAAACAAACATAACCAACAGAGACAGCTCTATCAACAACAGCAGTGACTTAAATTAAATTAGACTTCAATAAATCACTTTGTGCTTCACAGAGACAAGCCTTGCATAGAAGCCTGTACTCCTGCACTTCATTCATCCTTTATGTATCCTTTACTGCAGGCAGTGGGTGTCCTCAAAATTACATTATCCTCATTTAGACATTAAGCAGCAAATTCTTTTTCCTGGAAGCTGTAAAGGAAATGGGAGATCCATGTTTATGTTACGGATGATTATTGACGACCTTTGTTCTCCTAGAGGGCTGATGCAATAACAGGTGCAAATGTTTGCCTGTGTTCTTAATCAGCAACTAATTAGATATTAACTAAAGGTGACCATACACATGTGATCCCACAGCATGTGTGCCGACAGATCACATTGGTATCTGTCAGCACACATGCTATGGAAACAGCACACACGGACCCACACATATACCACATATTCGGTATGGGGATCGGTCGGCCGTGCATCCATACACTGCACGATCATATCAGCTCCCTCTACTTCAAGTAAAAGGGAGCCGAAACCGACCAATGGAAACTACGGTCGTTTGTCGGCAGTCTGATCAGTCGGGAACAGCCCCTACACACAAATGATAATAGGTAAATCCCGTCATTCCCCAACGGGAATTATGTATGGCCACCTTAACTCAGACCTGGGCAAAGTAAGGCCTGGGGGTCACATGTGGTCCTTTGGCTGCCCTTGAATGGCTCCTCAACACTAGACCTGTACCCCAAAAAAATCTTAATATTAATTGATTGTCTTAGGCTGGATAATTGATTTATTTTATTTTAGAAATAAAAATTAAGACCCAATTAACTGAATAATTGAATTTGACGGAATAGATATTATAATACATTTTATTATAAATTGCAACTAAAAGTAAAATACATCCATATAAAATTCAGTTTTGCAATAATGAGAATTAAGTTGAACCTATTGATCCGGCCTTTCACCACAATCCAAGTACCCAAAAAAAAGCTTACATCTGATTTGTTGTTGCATATTAATAACCTGGGCAAACTTTTACACCTCTTCCTTTATTACCACCTGGTGTTTTATATGTGCACAAGTTTTTCTGATTAACTCCAGTATTTCATGTGTGTTTAGGAAAATGTCAGATTATGATGGTCTGAGATGATTAACACATTTATATTGATTCATTTTTCTTACCAGTATTTATTTTTAAAGGGCATCTATAACAAAAAATAGGTTATTTTAAATTGACCATAACTGGAAACTATAATTCTTCCCCAACACCACTGTATCATTTTTTTTGTTGATCTACCCCCTAATTTCTTTAGATATCCAATCTAAAACTTCTTATATTTCAGATGTCAGTTAAGTTCCTTGCTTTTAAAAAACTATTCCTCTGTGGGTAGTTTTACTGTAGCTGGAATGGTGACAGAGTTTTGACAGTTGGAATGCTGTGTGAAGGCTTGACAATTGGTTTGTAGGAAAAGTTCAGGTCGTATGGAAGTGGGAGTGGTTAAAAAAGGGAGGGGAGATACTGCTCCTAAACAAAATGTGTGCTGGATTGAAGGCATGCAGCAACACACGCAAATTAGAGTAAGTGCTACTTACATGTATTCAATTATAAATTAAGATGCGGCAAAGTCATTTTTTCAGTATAGTGTCCCTTTGACATCTCCATATTTGGCTTTGCTTGTGTTTAATTTGAATTTCCATTTCCAAAGCAATAAATAATGGCACCATTGATGATATAAACAATTAACTTTATACCCAGAAACTTCTTTTCAATACACCTGAAAAAAAATATACAATGCAAAAGTGAAAAAATAAATGAAAAAAAACAAACAATCTGGATTTAATGTATATGTTTATATACACTTGGGTTAGATGTCAGTGTTTACCTTTTTGTGAATTACAGGCTGAAATATGACATTAGCTGTTGTTTATTCAGGAATGTATTAAATGTTAAATGGTTTAATTTAGTTTGGCCTTCAGTACTGAGAAATGGGAACAAGGCCAAGTCATGCTACATTGGTTTGAATTTCAGAATAAATCCCATGGGTCCACTAAATCTAGTCTGTGCCTTAGGAAAATATGTTTCCCTCTTTCTATCTCTTAATAAAGAAATTAAAGGGGAATAACCAGCCTTTTCTCTGTATTTACGTGATGTGCCAATCCTAAAAAATTGCCCAGTTTTACAGCCTTCCATGGGAACAGCATTTCAAACAAGTATAAAGGACAGTATAATTAAAATATTCTTAAATTCTGAACCATTCCCAGCTACTTGTTCTGCAGTTTTATTTGAAACGCGTTGCAGCATAATCTGAATTTTGGAAGCAGATCTATAAGGATATTAACTCGCCTAAAATTGTTTCAGAGTTTGATTATTCACAAAGCTACATGGGCAGAAGTTTTGTCCATATAGTTTGCTCAAATAGAAAAAAATACATATTGTGAAGAAACATGGACTCAAATGAAAACAGGCCTAGGGCTTTAACAACAATTTAGACAAAAGCTCACTTTCTGGTATGATTAATCTAAACTAATTGCAAGTATAAAGGTGCGCTTGATTTCTGCTCCAAATTACTGCTTCCAGTAACTTCTGATTAAATCTCTGTATTCAATTCCATAGGAGTCCATTTTCTGCATCTGGAGAGTAAACAGAGAGTATGGTCCAAGAGGAACTGTATTTCAGCTTCTACACATAGGTATAAATCCAAATATATACATAAAGGGGCAATCTAGGTGGACTATTGCAATTCACACACAAGAGCACTATTTTCATCTATAACACATCTAACACACCAACAAATGGCTGCTTGGAGTAAAAACAGTGTTTCTTTATCAGTCAGTCTTTGTCAGTGGGTAGTCACAAGATAAAATAGCCATGATGGGTTGTTGCAGCTCTTGATAATTGTTGTGCTGTGCATTATAGGGCTGAAAAATTTTTGCCCCATCGATCCATCTCTGGAAAAAAAAGTTATTCCTGCTTATTACCTTTCTGCTGGCAAAGTAGCACAACAGATGATAGTTTACTTAAAAATGACCAAGAAAAATGATAAATCGTGCCAGATGCTCAGTTACGCTTTTCTTGCTCAGTGTGCCAACTTCCCTCTCTATTTTCTTCAAACTAATAAGAATAGTTTATGGAAGTCTCTGGGCAGATGCTCTCACTAAAATCTTTTTTATTTTTGTTAGAAGTAAGAATAGAAAAGGTGGGAAGAAAGTAAAGAAAGCATATACACAAAACTGTGGTAGGATGTTTACTCTATAAACTATTTTTAGATAGAATTTTTGCTTGTTCCAATCTCAAAAGCTGTGTATCAGTTTTCTTATGCATAATCTCCTCTATTTTGCTAATTTTTTAATGTTTTTAATGTTTCTTGGATTGAAGGATTTAAGTGTAAATGGCAATAAATGCCTCAGTTCAAGAAAATAAGTTTTTAAATATTTCTCTTAAGAGACATGTACAGCTTTTTTTTTTTTACTCACCTTTCTATTAACCTCAAATTTTTTATTTGCCTTGTTCGTATTTTTCCTGTCATTTGTAAACAGTAGATTTTATCACTTTTTCCAGTCTAAGGCTGGGTGCACGCCATCAGATATTTTCGGCCAACCAACCGATAGTGCTATGTCTTGGTTGGTCGGGCGGAAATATCTGATGGCATGGGGCGGCTGGCTGTGACAGTGCTAGGTCACCAGTTCATCTGTATTGGATGAACGAGCAATCAGAACTGTCAGTAAACCACGGGCGATCGTGCAGTTCCTATGGGACCACACAATTGGTCATGCAAACTTTCGGCCGTGGCCACTATTGCCACGGCCGACAGTCATTGGCCCTATATCACTAATGTGTGTACGGTTGAAATAAACGTTCGGCGTTGGCATCAGAAGATTTCTCTTGGTCATGGTCAACCGGCGTAGGGAGTATGGCAGTCACAAAGGTTCTCCCTATCTTTTATATAGAGAGAATGATCATAACTGTGTGTACTCCCATCTGTCAAATATGACAGACTTGGTCATATTTATAAAGGCGCGGTATAGTTAATTTCCGATTGTTCCAATACTGAGAAATGTATTGCACAGAGCTGTGCTAAGATCAGGTTCACTTCATTATCTTCCTCCTGCAGCTCTGTGCTATGTTGTTTCAATAAGTGTATCTATAAATGGGGTAATATTCCATCTGCATACCCTTTAATATAATCCCTTTAATAGTTACACATATAGAAACAACATAGTACAGAGCTGGAGAGTGATGATAATGAAATGAACCTGATCTTGGCACAGCTCTGTGCAATGCATTTTTCAATAGTGTGCGTATAAGAATGAAACTTTTAGCAGATCAATTCAGCCCCCCATTTTTGTTACTCAACCAATCAGGCACTAACACCTAGGACACACTACAATGGACCAGCACCTATTGTGGGCAGAACAACTGGCCAACACTAGCATGCAATTTTTAACATGCGATAGAATCACATGTTAAAATGGGCTGATGTGGCCTAGCCCTTAGCTAGAATGAGAGCTAAAATGAGATCTCAATGAAATCCAGAGTGGTGAGATGCCTTTTTATATAATAAAGTTATACTGGAGAAAGTGATGAAATCTATGATTTACAAATGACAGGAAAACGAAGAATGTAAATGAAAACTTTCAAGTTAGTTATAAGATATAAGGAGAGCCTTTCTTCTTAGGAATCATGCATCATTTTATATTTAACTTGGAATCTTCCTTCCAAAACTTTTTATTTGTCGCTGGAGCAGTAAGTCAAAGCATATGGACAATACTTGCTACTTCTGCAGTTGTGACTGTGTTCACTGAAATTTCCTGGGCCAAAAAATCATTATTGACCATAGAATTTAGTGGTTTTGCTAGAAAATTACAGCCAAGTCATATCAGCTTTATTAAGTAAAGGGAACAGTTAACAATTGCGGTATGTGGGGTTACCTACCAATCTAATTTAGATTGGAAGAACCTTTCCTGTAAAATGGGCAAGCTTGGATTATACAGTTGTCCTTTAAGAAATTACACATTCAGATATAAGGCAGGTTTTCTTTTAAAACCTACATTTACATAAAACTATTAATTCTGTGATTAATTAATTCTGCTACTTATTTATTTATAGCTGTCAGATTCATTTTTTTTTCTTGTGTTGGGAAGCTTTGGGATTTGTAGTTGATAACAGCTGGAGAACTCTTGTTTAAAATATCCCTTAGGCGACAAGACTACAGCAACGCATTTAAAATGCTTATGGGCTGAGCAACATTTCTACAAATTATAAGCGATCATCCCCATTGATCCTTTATCTGCACTTAGACATATATCAACCTTAAAACCCTTATTGTCTGTCAGTCTCACTGATCCTACCTTTTTAGCAGAATACCAAATTAAGGATTATTTTGACCTTCCTGAATACCTTGTGCTAATTATTCTTAGAAGGGGATTAATTAGTATCTTGATAACATGTTTATTCTATTAAACTAATTTCATAGTGACACAAACAAAAATACATTTGATGCAAAGATCAAGGAAAACATCCCTCGGCCGCGGCAGAGAGAAACACATCTCTCTATGCTATGCATAGGTAGAACTCTCAAAGTAAATACATGCTATCAGTAAACATACAACAAACATATGCAAATAGCATCATCTCATCCTTAATCTATTTTGATACTGACAATTCATTTTAAATGACTTGTGCTGTTTATACAACTGTGTTTCTGAGCTGATAGCACCAGGCTATATTCTTCTTCTCAGATCAAGTGACTTGCTCTAGGGAATATGGTCAATCTGTGTCCTGTCAGACATAAAAGAGAAGCAATCACAAGTGGCAGCATTTCTAAATAGCCATCTGGGGACCTCCCCCCCCCCCACACACACACACCATATATTCGCCTTAGGAATTGGAAAAAAAAACTGCAGAAGTTAGGGATCCCCACCTTCTTCCTCCCACATCAAGGAGTTTTTTCTCTAGTAAAAACCTTTTGACATTGTACATACAGCTTGGGACATCTGCAACTTTAATTACCTTTTTGTAAACAGACCAAGATTTTATGCTAAAAATAAAAGAAATAAAACTTTTTCAAACTAATATTATTATCCTCTTTTTGTGAGATTGAGTATTATTACAGTGGCTTGGATTATAAGGGAGCAACAGTGGATTTAAATCACATGACTTCTAGAATCTCTATTATCTGGTCAGTTTCCCCAGCCACTGATTTTTACTGCAGTTATAAATCTTCAGAAAGCTCCTGAAATCTCAATTTATAAAAATACAATAAAGAACTAGACACAGACAAAAAAAAGAACAAAAACCGAAATACATATACCCCTCCTATAAAATATTGATATACTCTATTCCACCTTCAAAACACTATTTACGCTATACTTACATGCTCCCAGAGTTAGAAATTTACCTTACAAATCCCCGATCCACCAGAGCTTGGTCCCGCCTCCTCGACTGCTGCAGCGTGCCCTTTACGCAAGCAGCAGCAGTGGAGACTCGTCTGGTAATGGCCGTCACCGTCATGGCCGTGACTGACAGCTGTTACCATGAAGTAGCAGGGGGCCGTGCCGGTGGATCAGCGATTTTTAAGGTGAATAGCTAATGCTGGGAGCATCTCTTCTAAATGTAAGCATAGTGTAAATGGGGTTTGGGGGATGGACAACAGTATATCAAAATTTTATAGGAGGGGTGGAGATGCCCTTTAACAGGAAAATAAGTCACCTTGATTTGGCCTCCAGCCTCATGCTTTTAAATGGTCAGGGAACCCCTCAGTGACTAAATATTCACTGTAAGTGAATGCAAGGGAATTTACAGGGCAATGCAGAATGCATATCTTACCCCCCCAAGTTCCCGCAGATAGATTTACTGCATTGCGGGACTGTGGTCAGGTAAAATGTGCTACTCCCTTTTAAAGGCATTTTGTTTTGAGCTACATAGTAGCACAAAATTTAATGCTGCCTATATAGGACTAGAGATGGACTAGAACTCGAACTCGAGTTCGAGACGAACTATTCGAATTTGAATGAATTCGGACTTCTTGAACTATCCCGGACCCAGATTTTTGATATTTTCGGACTTTCGATAAATATCGAATGTTCGACCGTTCGAATGTGTGAGTAAAATGCCTATTATACCTATACGCGAGCATTGAATCCGCGAGTAAAGGGTCCATTAAAACCTATACGCGGGCATCGAATCCGCAAGTAAGAAGTCCATGGTATCTAGGCGTGAACGCGAGCATCGAATCCGCGAGTAAAGTGTCCATTAAAACCTATACGCGAGCATCGAATCCGCGAGTAAAATGTCCATGGTATCTACCGTATATACTCGAGTATAAACCGACCAGAGTATAAACCGAGGTACCCAATTTCACCTAAAAATCTAATAAAAGTTGTTGACTCGAGTATAAACCGAGGGTAGAAACTTGGCATTCAAGATGTTTGGAAACTACAACTCCCAGCTAATAAAGCATGCTGGGAGTTGTAGTTTCCAAAACATCTTGAATGCCACCCTCACTTGGCATTGAAGATGTTTTAGAAACTACAACTCCCAGCATGCTTTATTAGCTGGGAGTTGTAGTTTCCAAACATCTTGACTGCCACCCTCACTTGGCATTCAAGATGTTGGAAACTACAACTCCCAGCTAACAAAGCATGCTGGGAGTTGTAGTTTCCAAAACATCTTGAATGCCACCCTCACCCTCAAACCCAGTTAGGTTTGTACCTGTGGGCTCTCTTTATCCAGGATCTGTGGGCTCTCCTCCATCCAAGGGCTTCTGGGACTGTGTGCTGGTAAGTTCCTCTCCATTCCGGCAGCAGCGTCCTCTCCATCCGGCAGCAGGTCCTCTCCATTCGGCAGCCGCACGATCAGTCCATGTACTGGCGTGCCGGCTGACGTCACTAATTGGCGCCGGGCAGTGACGTCGGCCGGCGCGCCAGTACATGGACTGATCGTGCGGCTGCCGGAATGGAGAGGACGCTGCTGCCGGAATGGAGAGGCGCTGATCTTCAAAGGTGAGTGACTCGAGTATAAACCGAGTTTATCGGTTTATACTCGAGTATATACGTAGGTGGCGAAAATCGAAAACAACCCCACAAAATCTACGAGTAAAGTGTCCATTAAAGCCTATACGTGAGCATCGAATCCGCGAGTAAAATGTACATGGTACCTAGGCGTGAACGAGCTCAAAAATAGCGCGAGTGAGAGTAAAATAGATTTTTCGAAAGTCCTGGATATTCAAACATGTTCCCCAGACCATTTCCCAGGTCCCACAGCCATTTACATTAAGTTACCATTGATATTTTAATTGTATTTCATTAGAATTTTTTGAACTATTTGACTCCCATTGACTTTAACGGGTCCATTTTCGAACTTTCTATATAGTTCGAAAGTTCAAAAACGGACCGAACTTTCGAAAGTTCGGCCATCTCTATATAGGACATAGGCTGCACTATTTCCAAAAAGTTTTGGAAATAGCGCAGACCGCAAATCATTGGAATTACCACTTTATCGATAATATGTGTACTGCAAAAACTATTGTTCCCAAGGCTGAAAAATTGTTGGTTACTAATGGAGCTTCCCCAGAATTTCCCACGTTCGTGGTCGCCCCCTGTACTGAAGTAAAGGGAGCTAGCTGCAGTCATAGGGAATGTAGCAGTCCCGAACAATCTCTCTAATCTTTATATATGGAGAACATTCAGGACTGTAGTCACAACTTTGAAAGATGATTCTGTCTTTTATATTTTAAAGATTGTTATAATGTGTACCCAGATTAAGTCTAGGCATGCACAGCAATCAGATTGTTAATAAAAGTGGTGGATGGAGCGTTACCAATCTGATAAACTGTGTGATCCATAAAAGACCACATTTTCTAACAGGTCATATTGATTGGACTGGCCAATTGAGAAGAAATCATTTAGGAGCAATCGTCATATCAGAAATTAAGTCTAATATTTCAGTTTATTTGGCCAGCGGTAGTTCATTTGCCTGAATTACCAACCTGTGTACAGCCTTTTAAAACCCCCTCCCCCAATTTAATAAAATTAAAATACAACAGAATATATAGAAATAATAAAGTAAATGATAGTAAATAATATTATTCTACATTGTTTAAAACACAACCATTGAATTATGAAAACCTGCTGGAAGAATAGCAGGTGTTTACGACACAGCGGTTCTCAGTATTCCCTAAGATCAAAGAATCACTCTGGGAAGAAATGATGGGTCAAAGTTCTTGTTAAAGAAAGAAACAAAAGTAAAAACTGTTGGCATTAAGTAAGCAAAGAACGTGATGTAGTCTTTAGATCTTGTGAATTGAAGGAGTTAAGCTACGCATTTGTCAAACCATATTTACAGTGATAGCTTGATGTATTAGTTGTCATATGGTTGCTAAAAAAACAAGGTTGATGGATGTTCTCCATAGTCATTTAGTGTTTGATTAAAGGTACGTTGGTTTTGTTCAGTGAAGCCTAAAAAATACTGAACAGCCTCAAAGCTGCTTTGTTCTCTGCTACATAAGCAACTGATTTTATGATGGTTAAGCAAATCGCTAAGCATTTCATTGGTGAAGTGTTTATAAAGCACTGTACACAAGGATCTGTCATCCTACTGCATCTGAAAATAAACAGGACACAGATAATTCAAAGCACATTTTAGGCATAAGTTATTATGCACTAAATAATAATAATAATAATAATAATAAAAAAATGTTTTACAGGTATTCTCAGTTCTAGATGAGGTTTTTTAATTCATACAAACCACAGGTTATCTAGCATTCAAGGGTCATTGACAAAATTAATTATATATTTATCAATGAAAAACTGGGCCATACTCTTCAAGATACTCTTCACTCATTCCACTAGATATGGTCTTTTTGGGCACACAGTCACCATGCTTCCCACCTATCAGATTGGTCTAAAAATTAATAACTAATAGACAATAAATGTATCATATCATATGTCACTATCCATACTGAAATATCAAAAGTAAATCTGTTTATGTTGTAGGAATTTATATTGATCTATATTCCCAATGATCAATGTTAAACTGTTTGAATACAAAACATTTTAGTTATCCAATAAAAGGTATTACTTTATATCCAAGATGTCTTCACTTTCATCTATGGCTAACATGGTACAATTCTCTACTAATACAAAAACTAATAAAATATTGAACATTAAATTATATCATTCAATTTGGCTCTGCTTAAATTCCTTTTCACCAGATAAAATTTCCTTATTTACATAACCCTATAACTCTAAGAACATACAAAGTAATTCAAGGTGACGTTCTGTTGGCAGTGTATGTTTTGGTACCAGACTAGGGGGGAGATTCAATATGCCCCTTTTCCGTCTAAAACCCATGTTAACCCTAAAAAAATTTGGGTTAACGTGGGTTTGGGATGGATTTTCGAGCACAACGCCATTTCCGAATGATTTTGGAAATAGCGATGTGCTAACGATCCAAAACCCGTAGTGTTAAGTTTTGCGCTACTTTGTAGCGTGAAACTTAACGCTTCGGGGGTTGTGGAGCGTTAAAGTCCCGCTCCTTACCTTTGCCCGATCTCGCAATGCAATAACTGATATAATCTCGTTTACGTCAGTAATTGTATCGCGGGATCGGGCTAAGGTAAGTAACGGGAGACCCAATATTGAATCTCCCCGTAGATTTGTAAGGTTACCTTTTGGAAAAATCTTTTTCAGTCTGTTAAAAAAAGAATTTAAACATGACAAAAACAGCAGGAAATACACGAGTAAACAGTTTGACATGCGGTATTGCAGATCGACCTAAGGTGAATCAAACAATGCAATTTTATGACAAGATATTTCTAACTTTTACTAATTCCTTTATAAGTTTCTAGAATGACAACATATTCTAGTCGCCCTCAGGCCTCAACCATAACTTCCTTTTTTGTTACGATAGCACTGGGCAAACATTTGCCAGACTGATTCCAGCTGAATAGAAACATTAAAAAAGATAGGATGTGGTGATCATGTATCAAGCATGTAAACCATGGAGCAGATGTTATTTATTCTATTTTTCTTTTCTTAACTGAAGCCAAGGACTATCTCACTAATTTATATATTCCCATGCGTGTTTATTGCTTATATGTTTGCTGGCAAGGTTTAAACCTAAAATCCAATTGATTATTAGATATTAAACGTGCCAAGAATTGCATGTATAATCATCCAAAAGTTTGTCACGTATAAATGACAGCTGTTAAATTTGTATCTAATTAAAATATTTTCTCTTCTGCCTAAATGTTGGTGATTCATCCCCCCCACACCAAATTAAATCTTTTTGCTTTTTTAAAATGTGACTAACAACTGATTGACTAGTATAGGCTTGAGAATGGATGTGTAGATGGCAATCATTTCCCTTACTAAAATTCCTATTCAAATACATCTCATTCCATGATAATTGGCCACAAAAAAACCTGTTACTTTCCAATAGTAACTTCTACGTTGAGCCACGATGGACATAAGCACAACATTGTTATCACATGACTGCCTTGTTTTCATTTGCTACTGTGATCTGCACCTGGGACTTGTGAACAGTGATCTCTCTCTTACTGGGTTCACTGCAGACCTTTCGCTGCATCTGTTACCACTTTCCCATGGTTATGTATAATTCTAATTGTTCATAAATGGCTCTTGTTTTTCCAAGATGAAACTGCAAATATTCTAACAACAGGCAGTGGATTTATTTAGATAGATGAGAAAATCATCTACAACTAAAATGTTAATATCTTTTATATATAAGCTCTATCATATCTGTATCTGGGCTTTCCATAGCATTGTTTGTTATTGTTTGTTCCATATGATTTAACATCACGTCTATGAATACACATTTCTAAACTGTAAATTTCCAATAATGTATCATTTTAAAGGGCAACTGTGGTTTCCAAACAAGTTAGGGTTAAATGAAACATTGCAGTATTTCCTTTAAAATTAGTCAACAATTACAGTTCTAGCTGCAGCCTGTGGGAAATTATATTGGGGTGAATTTTCAAATTTTCTGCTTCCAGTAGATTGAGTGACATCAGGAGTTGCCAGATTCCCCCCCCTTGAGCAGGAGGGGGTGGGGCCATGACTTCACGGTGGGCAGAGGGAGGCAGAGTTAGGGCGGGGATGTGGTTAAAGGCGGGGGTTAGGGGTGTAACTGGGTGGGGAGTGTGAGTTTTGGGGGCATGGATGCCAGGGCCAGTGTTTGGACGGGATTTTGTCCCTGACTGCTGGACTTGGTATTTTGTCCCTGCAGTTGGGACAATCCCATCCAAATAGGGTCACCTAACAGAGGTCAGGTGATGTCATTCTACCTCGATAACCCTTGAATGTTGCCTTTGAATTCGATAACCCTTGAATGTTGCCTTTGAATTCGATAACCCTCGAATGTAACCTTCGAATTCGGTAGCCCTCAAATGTAATGTTCGGTTTTCGATAACCCTCGAATGAATTGTTTGTTAACCCTCGAATGTAGCATGCAGAAACCCGAAAATTGCATGATCAAGAAGTGTTTAAACAAGTTTGGGTTCTCCAGACAATTTCCCAGGTGCCACAGCCATATTTATCAGAACTTTTCAAACTTTTAGCTCCCCCATTGACTTACATAGGTTTGTTTCTGAACTTTAACTGAAGTTCGGAAACTAAACGATCTTCACTAGCGATCTGCGGACCTGTCGGTGGAACAAACCTCATGGGTGTGTTCCACCCATGTCACTCAAAAGTCACTCAACAATAGGGTGTTTTAAGAATCCTTATTGTAGAAAATTAAGATTACAAATAATGCAAACTACATAACCATCCAAATATTGAAATTACAGGCTATGTAAAAAAATGCAATGTACCTGTATAGGCAAGTTATCAAACAGTGTGAAAATAGGATGTAGGAGCAGCTCCTTTGTGTCCTTATATAAGCAGCATGCTTACCCTCAGTAGGTTACATTGCCCCAGTCTACAATATGTTCCAAATTTCTGATTAATTATGTGTCATTTGCAAGACAGCAGATGTTTAAGTCATTTTGTCAAGTTTTTTTCTATAACGAGCTCTATTTAAAATAACAAATACTTTGTGTGAAGAAAAAAAGAATAGAAAATACTGCACCTTCTAGTACCTGTGTCTAGGAACCGTTTCAGTTATCCAGATTATTGTAATTAAGTAATATAAAGTCAATTCAACTTGACTTATAATGGAGTTAAAACTACAAGATTTGCCAAATCCGTATAGGGATCAAGTCTTTGGGCACAGTATTTGTTCAATTTATATATGTACAGAAGGCTTGGGGGGGGAATGAAAGCAACCCATTTCCTGCATAATTTCTTCCAGCTGTAAAGTTGGTTCATCTTAATCCGTTTTATGGTTAAACAAGTAATGGAAAAATGATGATGGAACTGGGTGTCGTGCCCTTCCCTGACCTATTAGCACTTTGCAAGCCTAATTTTTGTAAATGCAGGAACTTGCAGGAAAAGGGGCAGTGATCCAAGGTGCTATGTTGGCCCCTGAGCTGTTTCATTGTATTGTGTATACTTTACTCCTTCTTTAAGTTAAGGAGGTTAATTAAAGGTTAGGCAAATAAAGCAGGACTCCAAAAGGTATGACAGAATTTACGGAAACCTAAAATGTTCAGGCTGTACAGGGGAAGGCTTGGATAATACACAGTGCAAACCACAGGCAGAAAAACGAGATATTGTGAAAGGGGACCTCCACCCTCAAACCAAATATTTATATTCATAACCAAGATCCTTCAAACCTAAGATTCTCTGTACTTAACTTTTCATTCATACACTCCTAAACTTACTTACATGGAGCGATCCCTTGCCGTGGTTCTCAGCTTCTCCTTGCATCTTCCAGTTAGCAGCATAACCTAACCAGCTCACCACAGCAACGACAGGATTTACCTATTATCGCTCGTGTGTAGGGGATATTCCTGACCGGAGTGCCAACAAATGACCGTAGTCGGCACTCTGATCGATCGGGAAAGACGGAAAATTTCTGATGGTCGGCATCGGCTCCCTTTACTTTAGTAGAGGGAGCCGATACCGATTGTGCGGTGTATGGCCGTTCGGCCAACCAATCCCCATACCACGTATGGTGGATCGGTCGGTTCCATGTGTGCAGGTTCCCTTCGCAATGTGCCGACAGATACCAATGTGATCTGTCGGCACATTGCAATGGAAATCGCATGTGTATGGCCACCTTATCTATAATAACAACACTAACTTCACGTGTGACAAGTAGCTGAGGCAAATGAGATAAATACCAGAATTTCTAAACTTCAGTATGGAAAATATTGGTATCTGTGTTTCATTTAATGTAAATAGCTTGTTATTCTTTGTGGCCTTCCTCTTCTGTCATAATCCTGTGTTTGAACCAGTTCAGCATTACCAGTAAAAATAACTATAGCTAAATTGGATGCTGGAATCCATAAACATGTGTGAATCTCTTGGCACAAACACTGCTTTAGTGTCTGGCATCAGTGTAAACCCTCTGTTACCAGAGTTTAAAACTTTTCAATACTGTGGGCATACCAATTTGACATGGTTGTTATAATGTTCACATAGTACTGGACCCAATGAATTGTTTGTACTTTCTGTGGTAGATGCAATATATTATGCTATCCCTTAAAGGGTATCTCCACTGCAAAATTGTACTTACCCTTTTTCACTTTAAATAAAGGGCATGTCCACCTCTCTTACAAAAATTGAGCATGTAACAGACACCCCCCAAAACCCAGGTTCCATTTTATTTATATTTACCAAAGATGCTCCCAGAGTATGTAAAGAGCATTTCAAACCCACAATCGCCACTTAGTCAACACCTCCGCTCCTGCTGCAAGAATCCTTTAGGTACACAAGCATTAGCAGAGGCTTGTTCGGTAATGGCCATTAGCCATTGGCCATGACGCCATGACCAGGAAATAGCTGGGAGCCACGCCAATAGATTGTGGGTTTGTAATGTTCTTTACACAGTCTGGGAGCATCTTTGGTATATATAAGTGAAATGGAACCTGGGTTTTGGGGGGTGTTCTTTTACATGCTCAATTTTTGTAAGAGGGGTGGACATACCCTTTAAAGCATGGGAGGTAAAAGTGCGATGTCATAGCCTCCCATTCCTCAATTAATCAAACAAGGAAGGAAAGGAAATGGTTAAACCCTCCCACAATTGCGCTCCTCTGCTACTTCCTCTAACAGGCCCCAACAATTGCTATGCTCCCTTGTAATATACGCGCATGCATGTACTGCATGGATTGCAATCATTAAAGCAAACCAAGACACATCCAAGAGACTTTTTTTTAGAAGTTTAAAAAGCAAGCTAATGTTTGAGTTCATTCCTTCTTTGAAGAGGGACAATGGAAAATACTGCAATGCAAAAGAAGCCTTTGCAATATACAACTGATTAATGATGCCTTAGATATGTGTTGGGCTCTGTTTAGAAGACTAGTGTTCATGTGACTGCCAGACCAGCAGGTAGTTGTTTGATTGTGAAGCTCTGAGAAGGAAAAATTGTTATTTCTGTACAATCCTGAAATTTCCATTTATATGTAAATGGTCTATTTTTCTTTGTTTCTAAACTGTGCGTGCAATTATCAGGCAAATGTTATTCCTCCGCCTTTTTTATTGTTGAAATACAATGCTCCCCATTAATTTAGAATTTCAACTTTACAAAAAACCTGAATGGAAAACTTTGTTCAGTGTAAACCATTTTATGCATCGTATTACATAAGCCTTAGCCGAAGATATTTCTTTCCTATCATAATGTTTCTAACAGTAAATCTTATTAAATTGGTTTGAAGAGCCAAATTCCTGTTCTGTCTATTTCTTCTTTTTCTTCCGTTTTATTCTTCTGCTTTTTTGGACTGTATCTCCTCCCACAGTTTTTGAGCTAGAGACATGAAATTCGGTACAGACGCGCTGGGCATATAGGAGAAGTGTGCTATTACCTAGGTAAGGAATCCACGGAAGCTTTACAGCATTATCGGCAAACTTTTTTCCCCATACACTATAATGATAACAATCCTCAAATGTGGATATTTCAAAACAGTTTGTTTCATGGTCATAAACGCAAACACTGATACCGCCAACCACCCACACAGACACAGGTACACCTACCTACCTTTCCATTCCCATGGAAGCCATACTTAAAGTGTAACTATAGTCAAAAATCTCATTTTGATCAATCATCCATAAAAGTTAGTTATATGGTCATACATGGAAAAACACTTACCCCAGCCTCACACAACAGTACATAACTCAAGTACTACACTGACCTATCCTTTTATTTGTGTGCAGCCATACTTAAATGGTAACTAAATTCAAAAAAGCTCATTTTGATTTATCCTCAATAAAAAATATTTTTATGGTCGTAAACACAAAAAAAGACATACCCCCTCTCACCAGACCTAGGTACACACACCCACTGACCTATCCTTCAATTTCCGTGGCAGCCATACTTAAAGGGTAACTATAGTAAAAAAATGCTTGTGAAGGTTCTCATTCATCCAGGTCATGGTATATCTGTTGTATTCAATTTAATCAACTGGACTTGAAATGTAGTCTTGAAGACGTTTCGCTAGTCATCCGACTGGCTTTCTCAATTCAGAATGACTTGTACAAGAATCTGTGGCAATTATGTACCCTGGAAAATCCCAATTAGCATATCACAGCCAGGTGTTAAGGGTGTATTAGATAGTGGCTAAGAGGTGTTATAGGAACGCCCAGAGTAAGGTGTTAAAACGCATTGTACATGGCAGACAGTTGGTGTCGAACCCCCCACCTCTATTTAGGCCTAAATAGAGGTGGGGGGTTTGACAATATCAATAATCAATATCAAAAAAGTTGTTTTTTTTAACTTCCAACCTGATGCAGGTACACACACCTTAGTAGTGGTTCACCTATTTAGACGTTACACTGTTGAAGTAACATCACTGAGGAAGGGGGCACGTACCCCCCGAAACGTTGTGAGATGTTTGGTCTATATTGAATAAAATATAGTTTGGAGTGCCACCCGTGCCAATTTTTGATTCCTACACACGCCTACTGACCTACCCTTCCATTTTCATGGCAGCAATATTTAAAGGGTAACTATAGTTAAAAAACCAGTTTGCTTATTTTAACCCCCAACCTGACACAGGTACACACACCTACTGATCTACTTATACATTACTGTGGCAGCCATACTTAAAGGGTAAATAGTCAAAAAAACTAATTTTGATAGTTTTCAATAATCAAAAAGATTTGTTTTTTTAACCTGACACAGGTACACACACCTACTGATCTACTTATACATTACTGTGGCAGCCATACTTAAAGGTAATAGTCAAAAAAACTAATTTTGATAATTTTCAATAATCAAAAAGATTTGTTTTTTTAACCCCCAACTTGACACGGGTAAACACACCTACAGCCTACCTCTCCATTACTGTTGAAGCCATACCTAAAGAGTAACTAAAGTCAAAAATTAATTTTGACCATCACAAAAAAGTTTTTTTTTTAGCCCCCAACCGGACACAGGTACCATACCTACTGATCTACCCTTCCATTTCTGTGGCAGCCATACTTAAGGGTAACTATAGTCAAAAACAAATTTTGATCAATATAAAAAAACTTTTTTTTCTAACTTCCAACCTGAGACAGGTACACACACCAACTGAGATACCCATTCATTCATGTGGCACCATATTTAAAGGGTTAGTATAGTAAAAAAAAACACATTTTGACCAATCATCAAAAAAGTTAATCACCAACTGGCCTACCTTTAATTCATGTGACAGCCATATTTAGAGGGTAAGTAACAAACAACAATGTCCTCATTATTGGCATTATTAAGTTTTAAATCTGCAGCACATACACAACACACATTCCCTTCCAAAATGCGGCTTTTCAAGCCAAATTCAAAGTTTATACTTAAACTTTCCCTTTCTTGTTTTGACCTTAATCTTCTGTCTGGTCCATGAGAAAAACCCTTCTTAAGAGATTGTTCTCTCTCTCTTAGCAGCAAAATTATTTAGTAAGGATGCACAAACCTAGCCATGAACCTTGCTTTCAACATATAATTTAACAGGCATAACCGCAAAATTTAATTAAACTACAAAAGAACAGAGTTTAAGGTACTTGCAAACAAAATCATTGTGACACTATACTAAAAAAATGACTTTGCCTCATCTTATCTTAATTGAATACATGTAAGTAGCCCTTACTCTGATTTGTGGTGTGCTGCATGCCTTCAATCCAGCACCACATTTTGTTTAGGAGACAGTATCCCCCCTCCCTCTTTAACCACTCCCATGGCCATCCAACCTGACTTTTACCCCACAAACCAACTGTCAAGCCTAACACATCATACAGCTTCCAACTGTCAAAACTCTGTCACCATTCCAGCTACTGTGAAACTACTCACAGAAGAATAGTTTTTGAGAGCAAGAAACTTAATTGACACTGAAATATAAGAAGTTTTAGATTGGATATCTAAAGAAAATAGGGGCAGATCAACAAAAAAATGATACCTGGTGGTTGGGATAAATTAGTTTCCAGTTGTGGTCAATTTAAATAACCTATTTTTCGGTATGATGCCCTTTAAAATCCCTTTATTGGAAGTATTAGGCTGTGTACACACCAGCTGATATTGTCAAACAATAGTCCCAGTCGTGCGATCGGCAAGGCAGTAATGAGTGTCTAAACATATTTTAACAAGTTAGCTCTTGAAAATAAAGTACATCAGTCCAAAGTGTTAGCAGTACTATCCAGAGGAGGTATATACATCTGAACGGAACACTGTTGCGTATCGCTTTTCCAGTCAATTCCAGGCTGGACTTGCCCTTTAACGTAACGTTATTTATTATTCCAATATATAGTTCAAAACCATAACGGGATTTCAATCAAATTAAAAATAGTGTATTATATAAACTCTAGTGCACTTCATGTCAGTCCAATCAGTTCAAAAAGATCCATAGGTAAACTACATCCGTATCTAGTTTTATTAGTTGCTTGGAGACTCTGCTCCAAGCACTTTATCCTTTGTAATTCTCTGTATTCCACATTTTGCAGCTCTGGAGAGACTTAATTTTTGTACTCATTACATGTAATGTACATTCTTGCAAGTAATATTAAACGTTGTAACTAATATGTTGTACAATGTCTATGTCAGTTGTGTAAATTATCTACATAAAACCGATGGAAAATTTAAAGTACAGACTTTTAGCTAAAGTAAACAAAACAATATTTAAGTACTTTACAAGAAAACACACAAACTTAAAATTGCACAAGATGAAAGGTGACTAGCTAAGCAATTTACTAAATATTGTTCTTCTAAACATTACAGATTCTGATACACTGCTGCCGCCATCAAACACATACCTTAGTCAACACATGACACATTCAAGCAGACATAGTATAGTATAGTATTTAATTAATTTATAGTATTTGAGGTTGAATAAAGACAAACGTCCATCCAGTCCAACCCTCTAGCAATATCCTCATTTCCTGCCTAACTGTTGATCCAGAGGAAGGCAAAAAATTTATAAAGGAAAAAATTCCTTCCTGACTCCAAGTGCAATCGGAAATTTCCCTGGACAACAACTCTACTTTATGAATCAATACCAGAACTTGCAACATTTCTTGCAGAAAGTTTATTTTTAAAACTGCCCAATGAACCTGCCATAACAACGTCCCTGGAAGACAGTTCCATAGCTTTACCGTTCTCACAGTGAAAAACCCTTTCCGAACTTGAAGCCTAAACTTTTTTCTTCAAGTCTTAAGATGTCCTTGTGTCCTCTGACATGTTCTATTGGTGAACAATGACCCAGTTTATTGTATGGCCCTTAACGTATTTATACACAGTAATCATATCCCCACGCAAGCGCCTTTTCTCCAGCGTACATAATTGTAACTTTTCCGTCTCTCTTCATATTCAAGCTCCCCCAATCCCCTTATTAATTTAGTTCTCTTCTCTGAACCTTTCCATTTCAAAGATGTCCTTTTGTACACAGGATTCCAAAATTGCACTGCATATTCCAAATGAGCCTTACCAATGCTTTGTAAAGAGGGAGAATAACATTTTCCTCCCTTGAATCCATACCTCTCTTATACAAGACAATACCATAATGGCTCTGGCTGTTTGCGCCTGGCACTGCTTGCTACCTTTAAGTTTGTTATCCACCAAAACTCCAAGACTCCAAGATTTTAGTTAAGTCCAACAATGCATCATCAACTTACATTTATCAACATTGAATCTCACCTGCCACTTAGCACCTAATTTGACAATCTATCTAGATCTCCCTGCAACGATTGCACATCCTCTGAAGTTTTTAATGGTCAACAAAGTTTTTGTGCGTCAGCAAACCAGAAAACTTGCTGACAATACCCACTTCCAAATCATTAATAAATAGATTAAATAGAAGTGGCCCAAGACATATCCATCAAATAATGCACATCTTTGAATAAGCTCAATAACAATGGTATTGGGGCAGACTGAGAAGGCCAGATAGTAAGCTGGGAGTGCTGGTAAGAAGGGGGGCAAATGTTTTGTTAAATAGTATAAAGGTTGACAGAAGAAAACATATAAAAGCTTAAGTGCAACTTTTTTTTAAATTTATCCATTATGGAAAACTATAAATTTTCCTCCACAATTGTGTCATTTTATTGTTGTTCTTTCCTCTACTTCTTGAGATATCCAATTTGAAACATCTTACATTTTAGCTGTCAAAAAGTGCCCAATTACATAAACATTCTCTGCTGTGTACATTTTCTGGAAAGGTGAAGTTGGTGTATGTGGTTGCATGATGTGCATTGCATGAAATCCACTCTCTCAGTGCTGCTGATAGTGATTACTGAGCATGCTTGACTTCACAAAAGTCAGTTAAGATGGAAGGAGGGAGGGGGGATAATGAGACTGGGCAACACAATTACTGGATTGAAGGCATGCAGCAACACATGCTACTCAGGAAATGCTGGTTATATGTATTTACAGAATATGACAAGCAAAGTCTTTATTTTTAGTATAGTTGTCCTGTTGAATAAAAAAAATTTAAATTAAACAAAATTTCAGGCTTTATTATCCTTTAAGTGTGTATGAATAAATAACAGTCAACCATATAATAATTCTAGCTTTTTAGAATACTTCAAACTTCTGAATTGTTAAATAAAACCTAGACACCATCTCTGATTTTGCAATCAACATACAAAGCAATTTTATGCAGTAAATCATGGCCTTGATCGATAACCCTTGAATGTTGCCTTTGAATTCGATAACCCTCGAATGTAACCTTCGAATTCGGTAGCCCTCAAATGTAATGTTCGGTTTTTGATAACCCTCGAATGTTGTTTGTTACCCTCGAATGTACATCAGAAACCCAAAATTGCATGATCAAGATGTGTTAAACAGTTGGGTGATATGTAAGTGTCTCCGACACATTTCCCAGGTGCCACAGCCATATTTATCGAACTTTTCAAACTTTTAGCTCCCCCATTGACTTACATAGGTTTGTTCTGAACTTTAACTGAAGTTCGGAAACTAAACGATCTTCACTAGCGATCGGCGGACCTGTCGGTGGAACAAACCTCTGGGGTGTTCCACCCATGTCACTCAAGTCACTCAACATAGGGTGTTTTAAGAATCCTTATTGTAGAAAATTAGATTACAAATATGCAAACACATAACCATCCAAATATTGAAATTACAGGCTATGTAAAAAATGCAATGTACCTGTATAGGCAGTTATCGACAGTTGTAAAAATAGGATGTGGGCAGCTCCTTGGTGTCCTTATATAAGCAGCATGCTTACCCTCAGTAGGTTACTTGCCCCAGTCTACAATATGTTCCAAATTTCTGATTAATTAGTGTCATTTGCAAGACAGCAGATGTTTAAGTCATTTTGTCAAGTTTTTTTCTATAACGAGCTCTATTAAAATAACAAATACTTTGTGTGAAGAAAAAAAGAATAGAAAATACTGCACCTTCTAGTACCTGTGTCTAGGAAACCGTTTCAGTTATCCAGATTATTGTAATAAGTAATATAAGTCAATTCAACTTGACATAATGGATAAAACTACAAGATTTGCCAAATCCGTATAGGGATGTCTGTCTTGGGCACAGTATTTGTTCAATTTATATATGTACAGAAGGCTTGGGGGGGAATGAAAGCAAACCCATTTCCTGCATAATTTCTTCCACTGTAAAGTTGGTTCATCTTAATCCGTTTTATGGTTAACATAATGGAAAATATGATGAGACTGGGTGTCGTGCCCTCCCTGACCTATAGCACTTTGCAAGCCTAATTTTTGTAAATGCAGGAACTTGCAGAAAAGGGGCAGTGATCCAAGGTGCTATGTTGGCCCCTGAGCTGTTTCATTGTATTGTGTATACTTTACTCCTTCTTAAGTTAAGGAGGTTATTAAAGGTTAGGCAATAAAGCAGGACTCCAAAAGGTATGACAGAATTACGGAAACCTAAAATGTTCAGGCTGTACGGGAAGGCGTGATAATACACAGTGCAAACCACAGGCAAAAAACGAGATATTGTGAAAGGGACCTCCACCCTCAAACCAATATTTATATTCATACCAAGATCCTTCAAACCTAAGATTCTCTGTACTTAACTTTTCATTCATACACTCCTAAACTTACTTACATGGCGATCCCTTGCCTTGGTTCTCAGCTTCTCCTTGCATCTTCCAGTTAGCAGCATAACCTAACCAGCTCACCACAGCAACACAGGATTTACCTATTATCGCTCGTGTGTAGGGATATTCCTGACCGGAGTGCCAACAAATGACCGTAGTCGCACTCTGATCGATCGGGAAAGACGGAAAATTTCTGATGGTCGGCATCGGCTCCCTTACTTTAGTAGAGGGAGCCGATACCGATTGTGTGTGTGTATGGCCGTCGGCCAACCAATCCCCATACCACGTATGGTGGATCGGTCGGTTCCATGGTTGCAGGTTCCCTTCGCAATGGCCGACAGATACCAATGTGATCTGTCGGCACATTGCAATGGAAATCGCATGTGTATGGCCCCATTTCTTAATAACAATACTAACTTCACGTGTGACAATAGCTGAGGCAAATGAGATAAAACCAGAATTCTAAACTTCAGTATGGAAATATTGGTACTTGTGTTTCATTTAATGTAATACTTGTTATTCTTGTGGCCTTCCTCTTCTGTCAAACTGTGTTGAACCAGTTCAGCTTACCAGAAAATAACTATAGCTAAATTGGATGCTGGAATCCAAAACATGTGTGAATCTCTTGGCACAAAACACTGCTTTAGTGTCTGGCACAGTGTAAACCCTCTGTTACCGAGTTTAAAACTTTTCAATACTGTGGGCATACCAATTGACATGGTTGTTATAATGTTCACATAGTCTGGACCCGAATTGTTTGTACTTTCTGTGGAGATGCAATAATTATGCTATCCCTTAAAGGGTACTCCACTGCAAAGTGACTACCCTTCACTTTAAATAAAGGGCATGTCCACCTCT
This sequence comes from Hymenochirus boettgeri, assembly GCA_019447015.1. NCBI lineage: Eukaryota > Metazoa > Chordata > Amphibia > Anura > Pipidae > Hymenochirus > Hymenochirus boettgeri. The sequence continues at coordinate 262,139,357 of CM033476.1, read as the reverse complement.
CTTACAAAAATTGAGCATGTAACAGACACCCCCCAAACCCGGCTCCAAGAATCTAGGTACAGATGCAGAAGGGGTGGTATAAGCAGCTTGGATGACGCCATGCGTAGCTGGTGAGCACCCAGAAGTAAAGATTGGTGGGTAAGTAATGTTGAAAGTTTGGGAGCTGGGTTATATAAAAAATGGACGGGTTAGGGGGCGATGTCTTTAATCTAATTTTGAATGAGGGGACATACACAAGCTGAGGAGGTAAAGGGATGTATAGCTAATCTCAATTAATCAACGTCGAGGAGAAAGAGGGGAGTTAACCCTCCACTGGCTTCTGATTCCAACAATTCGATGCTCCCTTTAATTACGGCGCAAGACTGAGGCAAGGATAAATGGACTCATTAAATGACAGCAAGCCAGAAGATCCACATGCTCTAGAGGAACAGGATTTTTAGCGAGAGTTAAAAGAGTATGGAGGCTCCATTGCTTCGTGAAGGCAGGACCAATGGAATCGGCAATGCAAAAAGAAGCCTGGTGCAATATCACCGATAAGGCTTAGATGATGGGGGGGCTCGGTTAAGAAGCGAGTGTCGGACTCTGACAACAGCAGGGGTTTGGATGTGGGAAGCTGGAGAAAAATGTTGGATTTTGCACATTCCGGAAATGTCCATGGTATGTAAAGGGCTTTTTGGGGGCGGCTTGTAAACTGTGCGTTGCAGGCTTAGTAGGCAAATGGTATGTCCTCCGCCTTGTGGATGGGAGAATACATCACCCACATTAATTAGAATAGGCAACTTACAAAACCTGAATGGAAACTTTGTCAGTGGAAACACATTGGAAGCAGCGTGAACATAAGCCTTCGACCGAGATATTCTCCTATCATAAGTGTCTGAAACAGTGAAAGCTTATTAATGTGGGCTTGAAGCCAAAGCCTGTGCGCCTTTGTATGTGCGCTTGCCCGCTTGGCATCTGGCGTGGGGGGACGGAGCTGCCGTCCACAGGTTTGGGAGCTAGAGACTGGAATGGCGGGACAGACCGCGGGAATGGAAGTGTGACATGGACCAGGGGATGCCAGCCAGAGGTAGCAGGCCAGAGCGGCGAACTTGCAGGACATTTTGGGCCCATGACACGAAAGGACAACACGTCAAAATGTGGGGATATTTTCAAAAACAGGTTTGTTCATGGTCATAACACAACGCTGATACCGCCAACCACCCACACAGACACAGTACAACCTACCCTACCTGTCCATCCCAGAAGAGCCTAGCTTAAAGGTGAACTATAGTCAAAAATCTCATTTTGATCAATCATCCATAAAAGTTAGTTATATGGTCATACATGGAAAAACACTTACCCCAGCCTCACACAGGTACATACACCTACTGACCTATCCTTTTATTTGTGTGGCAGCCATACTTAAATGGTAACTAAAGTCAAAAAAGCTAATTTTGATTTATCCTCAATAAAAAATATTTTTATGGTCGTAAACACAAAAAAAGACATACCCCCTCTCAACCAGACCTAGGTACACACACCTACTGACCTATCCTTCAATTTCCGTGGCAGCCATACTTAAAGGGTAACTATAGTAAAAAAACAAATTTTGACTAATCAAAAAAGTTTTTTTTTAACACCCAACCTGACACACACCTACTGACCTACTTATGGTAGTACCTGTGTACCCAACACAGGTGCACACACCTACTGATCTACTTATCCATTACTGTAGCAGCCATACTTAAAGGGTAACTAAAGCCATAAAAACACATTTTGTTTGTTTTAAGAATTTTTAATTTTTTTTAACTTCCAACATGATCCAGGTACACACACGTACTGACCTTGATATTTAAAGGGTAACTATAGTAAAAAAAACAACAATCTTAACTAATGATCAACAAAGTTTTTTTTTAAAACCCTCAACCCGACACAGGTGCACACACCTACTGTTCTACTTATCCATTACTGTGGCAGTGATACTTAAAGGGTAACTAAAGTAAAAAAACTAATTTTGATCAATAATCAAAAAAGTTGTTTTTTTTAACTTCCAACCTGACCTACCTTCCAGTGTATGCAGAAATATTAAAGGGTAACTATAGTTAAAAAACAAGTTTGCTTTTTTAATCCCAACCTGACACAGGTACACACACCTACTGATCTACTTATACATTACCGTGGCAGCCATACTTAAAGGGTAAATAGTCAAAAAAACTAATTTTGATCATTTTCAATAATCAAAATGATTTGTTTTTTTAACCTGACACAGGTACACACACCTACTGATCTACTTATACATTACTGTGGCAGCCATACTTAAAGGGTAAATAGTCAAAAAAACTAATTTTGATAATTTTCAATAATCAAAAAGATTTGTTTTTTTAACCCCCAACTTGACACGGGTAAACACACCTACTAGCCTACTTCTCCATTACTGTTGAAGCCATACCTAAAGAGTAACTAAAGTCAAAAAATTAATTTTGACCAATCATCAAAAAAGTTTGTTTTTTTTAGCCCCCAACCGGACACAGGTACACATACCTACTGATCTACCCTTCCATTTCTGTGGCAGCCATACTTTAAGGGTAACTATAGTCAAAAACAAATTTTGATCAATAATAAAAAAACTTTTTTTCTTAACTTCCAACCTGAGACAGGTACACACACCAACTGAGATACCCATTCATTCATGTGGCAACCATATTTAAAGGGTTAGTATAGTAAAAAAAAACACATTTTGACCAATCATCAAAAAAGTTAATCACCAACTGGCCTACCTTTAATTCATGTGACAGCCATATTTAGAGGGTAAGTAACAAACAACAATGTCCTCATTATTGGCATTATTAAGTTTTAAAATCTGCAGCACAGACACAACACACATTCCCTTCCAAAATGCGGCCTTTCAAGCCAAATTCAAAGTTTATACTTAAACTTTCCCTTTCTTGTTTTGACCTTAATCTTCTGTCTGGTCCATGAGAAAAACCCTTCTTAAGAGAGGATTGATTTTCTCTCTCTCTTAGCCAGCAAAATTATTTAGTAAGGATGCACAAACCTAGCCATGAACCTTGCTTTCAACATATAATTTAAACAGGCATAACCGCAAAATTTTAATTAAACTACAAAAGAAACAGAGTTTAAGGTACTTGCAAACAAAATCATTAGTGACACTATACTAAAAAAATGACTTTGCCTCATCTTAATCTATAATTGAATACATGTAAGTAGCCCTTACTCTGATTTGTGTGTGTTGCTGCATGCCTTCAATCCAGCACACATTTTGTTTAGGAGCAGTATCCCCCCTTCCCTCTTTTAACCACTCCCATGGCCATCCAACCTGACTTTTACCCCACAAACCAACTGTCAAGCCTACACACAGCATACAGCATTCCAACTGTCAAAACTCTGTCACCATTCCAGCTACTGTGAAACTACTCACAGAAGAATAGTTTTTGAGAGCAAGAAACTTAATTGACACCTGAAATATAAGAAGTTTTAGATTGGATATCTAAAGAAATAGGAGGCAGATCAACAAAAAAATGATACACTGGTGGTTGGGATAAATTAGTTTCCAGTTGTGGTCAATTTAAAATAACCTATTTTTCGGTATTGATGCCCTTTAAAATCCCTTTATTGGAAAGTATTAGGCTGTGTACACACCAGCTGATATTGTCACAAACAATAGTCCCAGCTGCGATCGGCAAGGCAGTAATGAGTGTCTAAACATATTTTAACAAGTTAGCTCTTGAAAATAAAGTACATACAGTCCAAAGTGTTAGCAGTACTATCCAGAGGAGGTATATACATCTGAACGGAACACTGTTGCGGTATCGCTTTTCCAGTCAATATCCAGGCTGGACTTGCCCTTTAACGTAACGTTATATTATTATTCCAATATATAGTTCAAAACCCATAACGGGATTTCAATCAAATATTAAAAATAGTGTATTATATAAACTCTAGTGCACTTCATGTCAGTCCCAATCAGTTCAAAAAGATCCATATAGGTAAACTACATCCGTATCTAGTTTTATTTAGTGCTTGGAGACTCTGCTCCAAGCACTTTATCCTTTGTAATTCTCTGTATTCCACATTGGTTGCAGCTCTGGAGAGACTTAATTTTGTGTACTCATTACATGTAATGTACATTCTTGCAAGTAATATTAAATCGTTGTAACTAATATGTTGTACAATGTCTATTGTCAGTTGTGTAAAATATATCTACATAAAACCTGATGGAAAATTTAAAGTAACAGACTTTTAGCTAAAGTAAACAAAACAATATTTAAGTACTTTACAAGAAAACACAACAAAACTTAAAATTGCACAAGATGAAAGGTGACTAGCTAAGCAATTTAACTAAATATTGTTCTTCTAAACATTACAGATTCTGATACACTGCTGCCGCCATCAAACACATACCTTAGTCAACACATGACACATTCAAGCAGACATAGTATAGTATAGTATTTAATTAATTTATAGTATTTGAGGTTGAATAAAGACAAACGTCCATCCAGTCCAACCCATCTAGCAATATCCTCATTTCCTGCCTAACTGTTGATCCAGAGGAAGGCAAAAAATTTATGAAAGGGAAAAAATTCCTTCCTGACTCCAAGTGGCAATCGGAAATTTCCCTGGACCAACTCTACTTTATGAATCAATACCAGGAACTTGCAACATTTCTTGCAGAAAGTTTATTTTTTAAAACTGCCCAATGAACCTGCCATAACAACGTCCACTGGAAGACAGTTCCATAGCTTTACCGTTCTCACAGTGAAAAACCCTTTCCGAACTTGAAGCCTAAACCTTTTTTCTTCAAGTCTTAAGGGATGTCCTTGTGTCCTCTGACATGTTCTATTGGTGAACAATGCCCCAGTTTATTGTATGGCCCATTAACGTATTTATACACAGTAATCATATCCCCACGCAAGCGCCTTTTCTCCAGCGTACATAATTGTAACTTTTCCAGTCTCTCTTCATATTCAAGCTCCCCCAATCCCCTTATTAATTTAGTTGCTCTTCTCTGAACCCTTTCCATTTCAAAGATGTCCTTTTTGTACACAGGATTCCAAAATTGCACTGCATATTCCAAATGAGGCCTTACCAATGCTTTGTAAAGAGGGAGAATAACATTTTCCTCCCTTGAATCCATACCTCTCTTTATACAAGACAATACCATAATGGCTCTGGCTGTTGCTGCCTGGCACTGCTTGCTACCTTTAAGTTTGTTATCCACCAAAACTCCAAGATCCCTTTCCAACAGGGATTCACTTAACACAGAGCCATTTATAGTATAAGCAGTACAAGGATTTTTAAGTCCAAAATGCATCAACTTACATTTATCAACATTGAATCTCACCTGCCACTTAGCAGCCTAATGTGACAATCTATCTAGATCTCCCTGCAACGATTGCACATCCTCTGAAGTTTTTAATGGTCAACAAAGTTTTGTGTCGTCAGCAAACACAGAAAACTTGCTGACAATACCCACTTCCAAATCATTAATAAATAGATTAAATAGAAGTGGCCCCAAGACATATCCATCAAATAATGCACATCTTTGAATAAGCTCAATAACAAATGGTATTGGGGCAGACTGAGAAGGCCGAGATAGTAAGCTGGGAGTGCTTGGTAAGGAAGGGGGGCAAATGTTTTGTTAAATAGTAATAAAGGTTGAACAGAAGAAAACATATAAAAGCTTAAAGTGCAACTTTTTTTTAAATTTATCCATTATGGAAAACTATAAATTTTCCTTACCACAATTGTGTCATTTTATTGTTGTTCTTTCCTCTACTTCTTGAGATATCCAATTTGAAACATCTTACATTTTAGCTGTCAAAAAGGTGCCCAATTATCATAAACATTTCTGCTGTGTACATTTTGCTGGAAAGGTGAAAGTTGGTGTATGTGAGTTGCATGATGTGCATTGCATGAAATCCACTCTCTCAGTGCTGGCTGATAGTGATTACTGAGCATGCTTGACTTCACAAAAAGTCAGTTAAGATGGAAGGAGGGAGGGGGGATAATGAGACTGAGCAACACAAGTACTGGATTGAAGGCATGCAGCAACACATGCTACTCAGGAAATGCTGGTTATATGTATTTACAGAATATGACAAGGCAAAGTCTTTATTTTTAGTATAGTTGTCCTGTATGAATAAAAAAAAAATTTAAATTAAACAAAATTTCAGGCTTTATTATCCTTTAAGTGTGTATGAATAAATAACAGTCAACCATATAATAATTCTAGCTTTTTAGAATACTTCAAACTTCTGAATTGTTTAAATAAAACCTAGACACGCATCTCTGATTTTGCAATCAACATACAAAGGCAATTTTATGCAGTAAATCTCCCATCATCTTGCATAGAAAGTAGAAAGGTAAAGTCATCAAGTCTAACCACATGAAAAGACTTGTGAGAACTGAGATCGTGGGAAAATACAAACAGTCTTATTTAATCAATACAATAAAAGGCATAATGGCTTTAAGGGATACAAAGGATTTTCCTGTCTACTAATTATGTTCCTTTTCAAAGGATTTTCGATAACCAAAACCTAAACTCCCCAGACACATCCTAGAAAACTGCAGCCATTTCCTATTCATAGTTTCCTATTTCCTTATAAAGCTCATTTTGCTCTGTACAGGTATATTTATTGCTTACCATAATTGATAGGCTAAAATAATTGATGATGAACACTCTATACAAGGCAATGTAACTGTCCAGACTATCCAGCAAGTTTATTGGTGTGATTCTTATGTGTGCTACATTTTCACTATTGATGCCATGAGATTTTACTGATATCAGTATCAACGGAAGATTTTTATCATGAGTGACTTCAGTTCCTCTAAATGGCCAAAACCCAAAACCCATGTAAATAGGAACTATAAGTATTTTTTGCAATGGTTAATGCATTTTGCACTAGGGTAAAAAAATAGAGATATACAGGGCCATATACACTAACCTTCTGGTTGTCATTTGGAGTTAGGAAGAATCCCCCCCCCCCCTTCAGATGTTTTTTCCCCCTTACTCTGGATTAACTGTTAGGTAGGACTAATAAGCAGGGTAGAAAGGTTGGACTAGATAGACATATATCTTTATTCAACTGTCATTACCATGTTTAAAACAATAAAATACAAACATAGTGTAATGGAAATATACACCAAGGCTCATTATATACCACCTCCAGCCTGCAGGTGGTGTCAGTGAGTAATAAGAGACAATACAGCCCTGCTCTCTATGACAAGGAAGAAAGGAGAAAGTGAAAGGATATAGAAGTGTGTGATGGTGTGCTCATGTCAGGACTGATCTGTTTGGTGTGATCCCTAAAACAGTCTGTGTATGGAGAGGTGTGATCCCTCGTACAGTGTAATCTAATTATCTACAATACAAGATCCTGTGTGTAGGAACCTGTTACCTGTTGCTGGAAGGACAAGTTACCTTGTTGGATATAAACTCTGACATAACAGATAAGTGTACACCAACTGGCAAGGACAAACAATACACAGGCCGGGTCAATATTTAGTGTGGTGCGCCATAGGCAGGGACTACTTCATCACTGGATATCTTATATGGGAAAACTGTTTATGTTTGTTATTAAACAATTGTAATAATTACTGTTACATGCAATTAAACTGTTTTATCCTGTTCAAAAAAAGTAAGTGCACTGTCTGCTTTGTGCCAGACCACCAGAGTAACCCACTGTGTGCCATGCTACCTCAAGAATAAAGATCAGACTGTACAAGGAGTTATCAGCTTTACATATACCTTCTTTAGTCCAGTCAGGGTGCCGCCCAAGAAAGAAGACACCAATTTAGGTAGTACACTGCCAAGTGTGATTGCAGTGTTTACATATGTGCAAAGATGTCTACTTATTCCTTGGGTGTCAGCTTTTCAATAGTTGTGAGGTTATTAAAAGGCAACATAAGTAGATATTAATGAATTTGTTCATTGAGACAAACTATGCTCTGTGTGTACATTCCAGAAAGTCTGATGCTTTCAGAAGTGGTTTAGTGTTTTTTACTGCAAACAATCTTAGTAAATGGCCTTGAGGCAGCTTTGTGAAGGTCTAATGCTTAAAGTAAAGCAATTCATGTAGAATTAAACTCATTATCCATGTGGTATATTTAAGGGACCAGTAAAATTTTTACACAGATCTACTGAAAATGTATACAATAAAACTGTTTCAGCATCAAAATTTTGTGGTTTCAAATAAGAATTTCAGTTTATACAGTTGAAATTCCCTCTGTGATGACTGAAACACACAACTTATCTACTAATAAAAATGTTTTTTCCCCTTTTTCTGTATAAGAGACATGGGGGGAGGGGCAGAGGCGGACATATGGCCTAGAGAGAGAAGGGGTAGCATACATTGTGTAGGCAGAAAGAGCTGAGAAAGGGACATGGTCACAAAAGAGACAGAATGCAGGATAGATTCAGGAAGGAAAGAGTGGAGAAGGAGGACATAGCCTGGAGGAAAAGAGAGGAGAATGAGGACATGGCGTGGAAGGAGAGAGTGGAGAATGGGGACATAGCCTGGAGGGAGTGAGAGGAGAATGGGACATATCCTGGAGGGAGAGAGAGGAGAATGGGACATATCCTGGAGGGAGAGAGAGGAGAATGGGACATATCCTGGAGGGAGAGAGAGGAGAATGGGACATATCCTGGAGGGAGAGAGAGGAGATGGGACATATCCTGGAGGAAGAAGGAGAATGGGACATATCCTGGAGGGGATGGAGAGGAGAATGGGACATAGCCTGGAGGGAGTGAGAGGAGAATGGGACATAGCCTGGAGGGAGTGAGAAGAGAATGGGACATAGCCTGGAGGGAGTGAGAAGAGAATGGGACATATCCTGGAGGGAGAGAGAGGAGAAGGACCTAGGCATGGATGGAGGGAGAGGAAGAGAATGGGATATATCCTGGAGGGGAGGAGAGAGGAGAATGGGACATATCCTGGAGGAGAGAGAGGAGAATGGGACATAGCTGGAGGGAGAGAGAGGAGAATGGGACATATCCTGGAGGGAGAGAGAGGAGAATGGGACATATCCTGGAGGGAGAGAGAGGAGAATGGGACATAGCCTGGAGGGAGAGAGAGGAGAATGGGACATAGCCTGGAGGGAGAGGGAAGAGAATGGGATATATCCTGAGGGAGAGAGAGGAGAATGGGACATAGCCTGGAGGGAGAGAGAGGAGAATGGGACATAGCCTGGAGGGAGAGGGAAGAGAATGGGATATATCCGGGAGGGAGAGAGAGGAGAATGGGACATAGCCTGGGGGGAGAGAGAGGAGAATGAGGACATATCCTGGAGGGAAAGAGAGGAGAATTGGGATATAGCCTGGAGGGAGAGTGAGGAGAATGAGGACATAGCCTGGAGAGAGAGGAGAATGAGAACAAAAATTTATCCCATCTTTACCAGCAATGTAAAATACCATTAACAATCAGTTTTTTTAAAATACCACCTTTATTTTGGACTATGGCCATATGGGGGAGTACTTCCTAACTCCAAATGGCAATCTGGTTCAGTCAGAACTATTTGTATTAATACCAGTAATTTTTAATATGTTGAATGTTACTATGTTTATCTACTGCTCTTCATAACCAAGGCACCATAACAATACTTTTAAAATGTTGGTGTTCTGCCCAATAATATTTATCAATATATAGGGATGGCCAAAACTGTTAAGTTTCATTCTGTTTCTGTATTTACAGATCTCGGGAAAATCCCGAACATCCGAAAACATAACATGCTTTCGGGACTTCGGATCCCATTTTCTATGATTATTGAATGTTCAAGCTATTTTTTCGATAATCCTCGAAAATACCCTTGAACGTTCGATAATCCTCCAAAATACGATTGGAAACTCAAAAGTAGTTTCTGATCGTATTTTCCAGGATTATTGTACGTTTAAGGGTAATTATTGAAAATAGCTTGAACGTTCGATAATCATCAAAAATGGGATCCAAAGTCCCGAAATCCGAATGATCCGTCCGGAATGGACGGAACATTCGGATTTCGGAACCGAGGGGCTCCGTGTCGGATTTGTGTCCGAGACGGACCCGGATCCTGGCATCTCTATTAATATAATATTAATAAGTTTTAGTAATAATTACTATTCTTAAGTGGCACCTTACCTTTAAATAATGTGTTTATATAATGTGTTGCCATCAGCCCCTGATATAAGAATTGATTAATACACCTGTTTTTATATACTCTGACCTTGTGAATCTTTTCAGTCAGAGGTGCATGTATTGCATTTGGTCTTTCATTCCATATCTACTTGTCATATTATGTTGCTTATTGTTGTTACTTTATGACTGTCTGTGGTACTGGCCTCTGATGCTAACCATCATATTGACATCTATTCAATGTTGCAGTGTAATATTTTTTCAATATCTAGGTCTCTGTTATAACCTGAAAAGGCAATATCTTTGGATACTATTGTTAAATAGGATATGCAAATATGTCATGGCAAAAAAACGAAGTCTGTTTGGCGTTCAAAACATAAGCTCCACAGCAAATGGTGTGTTGAAGAAACTACTAGAAAAAAATAAGAAGCTTACGCTTGATATAATAATCTTTTAACTATATTGATCCACATGGGATGTAACTGGAGAATGCCAAGCCACAGTATCTTAATTATAATGTGACGTTATTTGCTACTTTATAGTATATTCAATATTTTCAGGTCTAAAAGCTCTTGATATGAATAAACTGGAAGCTGGCACACTGGTAAGTTGGCACATTATCAAAGTTATTGTTAATTTGAAGTATTATAAGTGGAAAATATGTAAATAAATGTTGTGTGACTACCATTTTAAGAGAAGTGGAAAGATAGAAAGGGACATTTATTTATATTATTGAAACGGTTGTAAAGTATTTTTACATTATCCTAAAAATCTACTGTGCAGCGGTGTAGCTACCCAGGGTGGTGACTACACCGGGCTCAGGGCTAAGGGGGCCCTGACTTAATACCTTCCCACACATGCAAGGCATCACTCCAGCAGTCTCTTTAAGTGACACATAAGGGTGGGGGTGTTATTCCCCTGATGAGTATGGTTGATGAATGCTGAGTTCTTTAAATTATCTTTTTTATGTATTTTGGCTGACTGGATAGGGAAAGTTGTCCAGGTGCTGATGTAGGAGGTTGAAAAAATTTCGAGAATTCTGTATCCGGGCCTGTAGGTTGTGGTAATACCTGGGATCACTTGATTAAAAAGGTGTACCAGGTTGTTTCAAAAAAGATGTATTGTGGGTTATTATTCCCAATGTATTTTAATATGCAATTTTCTCCCATCATATTGTATGTGTGTGGTCTAATATTGGCTCTTATGTTCTATTAAAATCAATCAGAATGAAAATTTCTCATGAAGCCCAGCTGGGTCAATAAAAAAGACTGATTAGCACATCTGCGGCCTCACACAAATGTCCTTGAGTCCTGATTTATTATGACCCTTGAGCATTTGGGCTGTGATTTCTGTATCATTGATACTGATGTTTTCCTCTGTACAATTTAGTAGGAAGTGAAATGTAAATAACTTGGGGGCATTTTTTTACCTATAGATGTTTACAGTACTGTTACAATTAGAAAATAGTTTAAGTTTAGCAGACCCTATTTGCGACTTTAAACAAACAATCTGATTTCACTGGCTTGGGCAATAATAAGCAGTTACATTTACAATTTGGCATGATTTGTCCTTGTTGCTTTAACCCGAGGCCAAAGAGAGCATTGGGTGTGGTGCATATTGTGGTGAATATTGCAAATGCTATTGAGATACCTAAATAGCCACATGTTGTGGACCACTTGGCAGCCTCTAGTAATTCTCAGAAAAAGTGTGTTCTTGGGTGCCTCATTCATATTTGAAAGCTCTCATATGACCCAAAGTTTAAAGGGCATTTATAGTGAGAACATGAACTTTTTCTTTCCTTCCATGTGTTCTATATTTCTCCCCAACCTCAGAGTGTCTTCACTTTTTTCAGATTCCCTCTCTGTCCTGAGAAACACAAGTTAGAATAAGACGTGATTGCATTCCTCTACTCCTACTTGTATTGTCAATCAAATCTGTGACGTGATCCTCTTCCCTGCTCAAGTCCCTCCCTCCTCCCTGCTCTGTAATAAACATAAAGATAAGAACATTAGCAGGAGACAAGGCAGCTAGAAAGCTTAGGGAGAGGGGGCCAAAAAGAGCAAAAAGCCCTCCACTGAGCATAAAAATGGGAACCTGGGAGTAAGTACTCTGGGGAACCTGGGAGTAAGAAATTACTTCTTGTTTCTTAGATTTTGTGGGCAATGCTATATCTATAGCATGAGACTGCAAGATGCCTTCTGTTATAAGGTGTTTCTCTAACATTAGCAGGGGGAGATGTAGCTTTGATGGCAGAGATAAGGCTGCACTTGACCCCCCCCCCCTTCATCATAGCTTTCACTGATTGATGATGGGTCACAAAGAGAGAGATCGTATGGCAGTAGTAACTGTACTGTTCTCCCTTCTCTTCCGTGTCTCCAGGACAGCTTGCTTTCTGTTGGCCACTGTGCGTGGGTGTGTTTTTCAGGATGTTGAACTTTTAACTCCTACTGCACATGATAAGCTTGTCAGGCAGCCGGTGTTTAGACATGAAGGAGGTAACAGAGGGGAGGGGGAAGTGCTGCACAGAGATCTGACACCATGGAAAATCAAAGTCACTGACAGAGGTAGGATAAAGGCAGCACAGAGTTCATGAATTTAACTTTGCAATGGGCGAATGTGTTTTTTTCACTTTAGATGCCCTTTAAGGACATATGTAGAATATTTATAGGGCCCGTCTCAACTTAGACCTTTTTCAGTGGACTTTTGCAATAGAAATAGGCTGGCCCTCTTAAGAAGGTGAAATAGTACTCCTCCCAGGCATTAATATAATCCAATGGAAAAGAAGATTGGGCTATATTTATAAATGTGCGGTATTGCTTTTTAGGGACAATCGGTATCGTAAATTTACGATCGTTAAACCGATCGGTGATTAATGATCGGTTTAAAGATTGTAAATTTACGATACCGATCGTAAATTTATGATACCGATCTTAAATCTACGATAACGAAATCGTAGATTTATGATCCCCATAGAATACCATTGTGGTAGTTTACTACCACACAGTATTCTACGATCAAACGTTCATTAACTAACGAACGTTAGGTCGTAAATTTACGATCGCGATTGTACATTTACGACCGCAATCATAAATTAACCAAGCCACGGTATTGATATATCTGTTGTATTCAATTAGATCAACTGGACTTGAAATGTAGTTCTTGAAGACGTTTCGCTAGTCATCCAACTGGCTTTCTCAATTCAGAATGACTTGTACAAGAATCGTGTGCAATTATGTACCCTGGAAAATCCCAATTAGCATATCACAGCCAGGTGTTAAGGGTGTGATTGGATAGTGGCTAAGAGGTGTTATAGGAACGCCCAGATAAGGTGTTAAAAGGCATTGTACATGGCAGACAGTTGGTGTCGAACCCCCCCCCCTCTATTAGGCTTGGTTTCTTTATTTTCACATAAATGGCCTCCTTAACACCTCTCTTGAACCAGTCACGTTCCTTCGCCAATATGTTAACATTACAATCTTCAAAGGTATGTCCTTTATCCTTAAGATGCAGGTACACGGCTGAGTCCTGACCCGAGGAATAGGCTCTTCTGTGCTGGGCCATACGTTGATGCAGTTGCTGTTTGGTCTCCCCCACATACAAATCAGAGCATTCTTCACTGCACTGCACTGCATATATGATGTTGCTTTTCTTGTGTTTTGGTATTGGGTCTTTCGAATGTACCAATTGCTGCCTCAGTGTGTTGTTCAGTTTAAAGCAGACAGGGATACGATGTTTTTTGAAAATTCTTCTTAATTTCTCGGAGACCCCTGCTACATATGGGATGACCATGTTCTTCCTACTGTCTTGCTTTTCCCCTTCACTGTTGGTATTTGTGTTCTTTTCTTTCCTTTTACTTCTTTTGACAAAGGCCCAGTCTGGATATCCACAAGTTTTGATAAAGGGCTCCTCTGAGATGTTTCATTTATTTAGCCTTCGCCTCTGTGCTAGTGGGATGTTCTCGGCTCTGTGTTGCAGGGTTCTGATGAACCCCAGCTTGTGATCTAAAGGGTGGTGGGAGTCAAACATCAAATACTGATCTGTGTGTTTGGTTTTCTGTAAACCTCTACTTCCAGTTTACCATTTTCCTTAACTTCTACCAAGCAGTCCAAGAAAGCCAGTTGTTGTTTTGTACCTTCCCTTGTGAATTTAATGTTTTGGTCCCACGCATTAATGTGTTCTGTGAAGCTTGTACTTCCTTCTGGTGGATTTTAACCCAGGTGTCATCAACATATCTGAACCAGTGCTGGGTGCTATGCCCTTAAAGGTATTAGCGCCTGTGTTTCTACCTCCTCCATGTAAAGGTTGGCCACAATGGGTGAAACGGATATCCCATAGCACATCATGTTTTTGCTTATAGACTATCCCTGTATTTGAAATAGGTGGTATTCAGGCACAATCCAACAGGAACACACCTGTTTGGGTTGAGATCAGTTCTGCTGGTAAGAGTGCTGTCTTGCCCAGCCGTTTTCTCACCATGTCAACACCTCCTTGGTGGGTATACAGGTGAAGAGAGGTGTCACATCATAGACCAACTGTCTGCCATGTACAATGCTGTTTTAAACACCTTACTCTGGCATTCCTATAACACCTCTTGCCACTATCCAATCACACCCTTAACACCTGGCTGTGATATGCTAATTTGATTTTCTAGGTACATAATTGCCACAGATTCTTGTACAAGTCATTCTGAATTGAGAAAGCCAGTCGGATGACTAGCGAAACGTCTTCAAGAACTACATTTCAAGTCCAGTTGATCTAATTATACAAGATATACCATGACCTGGATGAATGAGAACCTTCACAAGCACGGTATTGATAAAAAGCGATACAGCAGCTTTATAAATATGGCCCATTGAGTCTTATATATTGTAGTGTTGCTGTAACATTAAATAATAATAGGAAAATAGTGCTATATACTGTAAATAAGGATCATGGGTATGAGATTTAGTATAACGATGTTCAAATAGAAAAGTAATAAAGTTCTTTGACACATCCCTTGAAGAGTAATGTACAATCCAAACCTCAATTCCTACTCCTTATAACCTAGAGGGATACCTAGCAATGCAGACCAGGAACACCCCATTTCCACCAATTTGATTCTATATCCTTTCCAGCACATGTATATTGCCCTGAGTGGAACGGATTGCACCCCTGATTAATTCCCACCTGTTCCTGGTTACTGATGTTAGTTTAAAAATTAAGCAGGAAATAAAAAAAAATACCAATGGTGCATATAGAGTCTCTATTAGGGACCAGAACTTCTTACTGCTAAGTAGTCATATGTTTCTTTGGGGTTTCCTGTACCTGTTTTGGTTCTCTGTTACCAAGGGGGTTTCCTGATTTGCATGGTTTTTCTTTTTTCCATATTTGATCATGCTTGTGAAGGTTCTCATTCATCCAGGTCATGGTATATCTGTTGTATTCAATTAGATCAACTGGACATGAAATGTAGTTCTTGAAGACGTTTCGCTAGTCATCCGACTGGCTTTCTCAATTCAGAATGACTTGTACAAGAATCTGTGGCAATTATGTACCCTGGAAAATCCCAATTAGCATATCCAGCCAGGTGTTAGGGTGTGATTAGATAGTGGCTAAGAGGTGTTTAGGAACGCCCAAGTAAGGTGTTAAAACAGCATTGTACATGGCAGACAGTTGGTGTCGAACTCGAACCCCCCACCTCTATTTAGGCTTGGTTTCTTTTATTTTCACATAAATGGCCTCCTAACACCTCTCTTGAACCAGTCACATTCCTTCGCCAGTATGTTAACATTACAATCTTCAAAGGTATGTTCTTTATCCTTAAGATGCAGATACACGGCTGAGTCCTGACCCGAGGAATTGGCTCTTCTGTGCTGGGCCATACGTTGATGCAGTTGCTGTTTGGTCTCCCCCACATACAAATCAGAGCATTCTTCACTGCACTGCACTGCATATATGAGTCGCTTTTCTTGTGTTTAGGTATTGGGTCTTTCGTTTTCAAAAAACATCGTATCCCTGTCTGCTTTAAACCGAACAACACACTGAGGCAGCAATTGGTACATCCGAAAGACCCAATACCTAAACACAAAAACGACATCATATATGCAGTGCAGTGAAGAATGCTCTGTTTGTATGTGGGGAGACCAAACAGCAACTGCATCATCGTATGGCCCACACAGAAGAGCCAATTCCTCAGGTCAGGACTCAGCCGTGTATCTCCATCTTAAGGATAAGGACATACCTTTGAAGATTGTAATGTTAACATACTGGCGAAAACGCGTGTTCAAGAGAGGTGTTAAGGAGGCCATTTATGTGAAAATAAAGAACCAAGCCTAAATAGAGGTGGGGTTCGACACCAACTGTCTGCCATGTCAATGCGTTTTTAACACCTTACTCTGGGCATTCCTATAACACCTCTTAGCCACTATCTATCACACCCTTAACACCTGGCTGTGATATGCTAATTGGGATTTTCCAGGGTACATAATTGCCACAGATTCTTGTACAAGTCATTCTGAATTGAGAAAGCCAGTCGGATGACTAGCGAAACGTCTTCAAGAACTACATTTCATGTCCAGTTGATCTAATTGAATACAACAGACATATTTGATCATGATTGTTTAAGAGGAACACATGCCACACTCACTGATTTTAAATCTGTTTTAATGACATTCTTTGCTGTAATTTTTTCCCCTAAATAACATTAAGGGCATGTCCACCCTTTAAAAAACGTTTTCCACCATGCAGGGGATACCCTCCCATCCCCAACCGCTCTATTCATAACTTTAAAATCGCTTTCAATCTCTACTATCACCCTCCTCGTTCCTGCATTGTTTGGTCTGGCTCCCCTGCCTGCCGGAACTGCAAGCATTGGGGCCGGAAAGGCAGCCACCTGTGATTGGCTGAGAGGCAGCCTGCATGGTGGCAAAAGCTTTAAGCTAAAAGACTGCCAGCCACGGAGGGATCGGGAGGGAGGAGGAGAGGGGGGTGGGCTCTACTGAGCATGCCTCAGACCTTGCTGGGATTAGATAAGATACAGGCCCAATGAGGCACTGACAGCTCCTACCCAGCAGTTTCTTGAACTTTGAAGAGGCATAACAGAGAACCACAAGGAGCAGGGATGTAAGGATTTTTTTTGTACTGTGGGCCAGTAGTTGGTAAAATTTTAGTTTGGGGGTGACATGCTCTTCAAATCATTAAAAAACAATATATGATAAAAAGAAGCTTGGGTGTTATAGGAAATCAGTATAAAAAGCTTTAATATAAACAACCTCAAGCAAAACTTGTGTGTGTGTCTGCTGCAAACAGTGTATGTATTTAGTTGGAAACGACTCCTAAATTTAGTACAGAATCAGCAGCAATTAAGGGTTGAGAAGAGTGCTCTAGACTGTGATTAGTTAGTAATTGATTTGTTGTTTGAAGACTGTGAAATGAACATTCAAATAAGGATCCAAGCTGAATAATATGTTATGTTAAATAACGTATGCAGATAGTTTGTTGTAGCGTGTCACTAGAATTAACATATTTGACATGTGAAAAGAGTTTTTATGTTCTAGAGCAACTTAGAAGTGTTCTAAATTTACTTGATCCTGTTTGTATTTTTCTCCGTAGGGGGAGCTCTACACAAACAACTGAATGTTCAAAAATTCAACCCCTCCACAGAAAAATTCAGACCCTCCACAGAAGTTAATCAGTCAAGGCATTGATATTTTTGACATCCACTTTCACTATTGATTTAGTGAGATTTTACTGCGCTAACGCATAGTAGAGGCCATCATTTTCAATGCCCTACTGTGCGTTAATGCACAAACTGCTTCATGCAGCGCACTGTATCACAGCTCAATAGTGTGAACGGTGCCATTCATTCCTATGTGCACAGCGTTTTGGTGCAATGTCACCAAAACATTCTATGGTGTAAAAGACCCTTAAAGTGGCCATACACTGAACGAAATGGGTAAATCCCGTCGGGGAACAACGGATTTACCTATTATCTTGTGTGTAGGGGCTGTTCCTGACCGACCATAGTCAGCATCCCGTTGGGCAGGTATGATGGAAAATTTTCATCAGTCGGTATCGACTCCTTTTCTTTAAGGACTGTATGGCCGGTATGGAGATCGGTTTGGGTCGGTGTGTGCCTTCCCACAGATGTGATCGGCACATACATATGCTGTGGAAATCGCATGTGTATGCCCATCTTTAGTTTGTTGGCTGTAAATCTTAAAACGGGCGACAACAGATACATGATTTGTCTCATTTGAATAGATCGGATTATAAAGATTCTAGAGCAGGAATGTTGTAGAACTGCAGTTTTTCATCTGCCCCACCATACAAAAATGAAAAACTACCCAACTCAAGCACAACCACTAAAAAAGCTATAATGTTTTTTTGTTTTATTATAAATAAAGATTATGGAAGCTATGTTAAAAAGACACAATGCAATGAGTCACAAGACATCATAGCTTTTATTTTAATAAAATAAAAATGTATCAGGGATATTGCTTGTGTAACAAATGTGACAGCATCTTCTACATACTTTTAAGGAATCTGCCCAAAATCCTGATAATGAGGATTAGCTTTGATTGTTAGCCGTGCTGTTTATATCAGAGCGTGTAACGTACCTCTGTTGTAAGAAGCTCTGCTGAATTTATACTTCTAATACAATAATCGTTTGGAATTCATGCATGAATGTATCAAAGAGAAATAAACCTGAAAGATATGGTCACCATAAAACAGTAGTAACGGAAAGGATCTTTTAAGGTGTTTATATTTACCGTAATCTAAAAAGACCAACTTAATACGACTGCCCCTTCTCATAACTAGAGATGGACTAGAACTCGAACTTGAGTTCGAGCCAAACTATTCGAGTTTGAACGGAATCGGACTTCTCGAACTCTCCTGGGCCCGGATTTCTCGGACTTTCTATATTTTCTGGACTTTCGATAATTATCGAATGTTCAAACAAGCGTTTGAGGCACGCAATATGTGAGTAAAATGTTTATTATACCAATACGCGAGTAAATATCGAATTATCGAATCTGCAAATAAAATGTCTATTATACCTATACGCGAGTAAATATTGAATTATCGAATTCGCGGTCGTTTATAGTGGGATAATTATCGAATGTTCAAACGTGAGAGCTCAAAAGTACGCAAGTGAGAGTAAAATCGATTGTTCGAAGTCCTGATATTCAAACATGTTCCCCAGACCATTTCCCAGGTCCTACACCATTTACATTAAGTTTTCCAACTTTCCATATGTTTGAAAATTCAAAAATGGACCGAACTTGGAAAGTTCCCATCTCTACCAATACACCTGAAAACACTCAGATCTCAGGCCGTTGTGGCTCATTTACAACCCTGTGAGCCTCACGTGGCTGACATTTAAGTATGATCCAATCACGCTTTTTAAAAGCTGACACTAGGGTGGACCCAATTGATATAGCCATACTAGTGCGCAGCCGTGCCCCATGCATGCGATCCGTTAATGGGAGCGCATGCAATCTGCATTTTTGCATGATCGCATGCACACGCAGTAACGCCCTTTCCGGTGCGCTCATGTGTTTTTTAGTGTGGCTCATCCTGACTCCCTGAAACTTATCTACATTGGATACTCACTATTACATTTCGAACACCGACATCTTGCATGTTGAAGACATAGAAAAGCTCATTAATTATTTGCATGTTGGGAATACAGCTGGGCACAGCTTTCAAAGTGCTGTGGGAGCCCGATATGACTGTAAATGTTTATTTCTCCACATAACTAAATGAATCACTTTACTTTTGCTAAGGAGATTTTGTTATCATAACACAGCTGAAAAGGAACCATTAATACCAGAAGCGTAACTAAGTCATTTTAGTGCCCGAGGTTACTTTTATGAGTTACCCACATAGATGTTTTAAAACTAAAGGGAAACTTTACAAATACCAAAATAACTTGGAAAGTAGGTATTACCATTCAACTTTCTGTCATTTGTTTATGTTTAAATATTACCAGCACTTTATTAAAACACGAATGGGGGTTGTATTTCCACATAAAACCTCTACTTGGATATAGAAATTATTGTTATGGTTCCGGGGCTAAGGCCAACGATTAAATATTGAGTAACATATCAATATTTAGGGCATATTTATATGTTAGTTAACTCTTCTCCACCATTACGCCGGTTTTGCTATTACTCAGTCGCATATCCATACATTGCCGCTGTAACTGCTCGATCGTATTATAAACCGGCAATAAGTGTATTAATAAGTTCGGCTTTTCAAAATCGCCATGTCTGAGGTAGCGAAATGCACAAGTGTCATATCTATACCGCCAGTGGGCCCCTGGAAGTGTCAGTAGATTGCATTGTGTTTCCCAATATGGGTCCCAGGGGGGTGCTAGACTATATTCCAGCTTTACAGTAATATAATTGAGATTGACGATTTTCCAATGATTGCAATTTGAGGTTCCGTTTTCTCTATTCCCACTAAAGTCATTTTTTTACATCGAAAATAATGTTGTAAAGGGCTCTCATCATACCTAAGTCCATTAAGATACCATTCTCAGCACCATACTATTACCACAGAAACGTCCCTTCAGTGGACACATGAAAATTAGGTATAATAACATCGTTCATTTCCACTTGCCTTTAAGGGCATGTCCAGCATAATAACTTGTCTTTAAATGTTTAACCCCCCCCAAACCCACTTTCGCGAGCTTGATACATTGCAAAGATCCCCCAGAACTTGCTTACCTGACTCGGTCCCTCTCGCTTCTACTCCTCGCGGCTGCTGCTGACAGCCGCTCCACTTTATAGTTGCGACCTAACAGCGGTGATTCAGAACTGAAGCGGCTGGGTGCAGAAGTCCTCTGCTCCTGATTTTGCTCGAAACGAGCTCGAAACAGGAGCAGGGGGCGAGGGCTTGACGGAGGGAGACCAGGTTGGGTAAGTAAGTTCTGGGGATCTTGCAATGTATAAACCTGGTGAAAGTAGGGTTTGGGGGCATTATAAACATTTTAAAGACAAGTTATTTTTGGGCTGGACTTGCCTTTAATTCTAGCATATTATTAAAATAACTTCTATCCTCACTTACATAGCAAGGTTTACATTGTTCTGTGAACATACAGTACCAAAAACCCCAGTTCTGTAAAATTGCCAACTTCCCCTACCCACCCCCTGCATATTCCCCCCCCCCCATCCCAATACATACCCTCTCTACCGGCATATCCTTTCCTGGCACATTCCTTCCCTGGTGCATCGCAACCCTTCTCTGCAGTGAACTTCTGGGTTGTGGCTGACTCACTGTACTGCAATGTGTCTGTTGTGGCGTCCATACATATTAACTGGGGGTTATTACTAAGATACTATGCTCTTTTTGGGAGAAAATGATCTATTATATAACAGTATCATTGTATATGTATATCATAAAATTAATGCAATCAACAAGAAACATTTTGATGTTTCTGGTCCCTTTTACTTCAAGCAAGAACTTTTGTTAGCTGATGAAATGAGAACATGAAAACATCTGATTGTTTTGCTAAGATTAAGGCTAGATTCAGACGAACCTCTGTACAACCGTTCGTGCACTGTTCCACTAGTGGTTCCTGATGCTTGCCGATAGAAAATGTTGCATGCAGCATTTTTCTACCGGCAACGCTCATAACTGCTAGGGCAGCGCTGCACGTTTCGTCTGAATGTAGCCTAATAGGGTGAACATTCAACCCTTACTGCATCAGCCCCTAGTTTGAAAATAGTCCAGTTTAAAACCCTAATGTCTAGCCCAGGGCTTCTCAAGGTGTGTGCTGGGGACACTGGTATGCCTGCAGAGAGACAGAAGTGCACCTCAAAAAAAAATTTTGTGAACTTTTCACTAGTATAGCTTCAATTTGTAATGTTTTTTCTTATATTGTATGACAATGTCAACTTCATTTCTATTTAATAAAATTTACACTGCATTGTAGCCCGTTTTGGATTGCGATCTGGATTTGATTGCGCTAGTGGGAGCACAGGCATGTTGTTGCCTATGGACTGGCCCCACTATCATGGTTTGCCACTCCTTTGCGCTATTGGAACCATTGATTACCATTTTTCATCGTGTCACGATGCCGCCACGTACCTGCAGGGTTATGCTCACAAGTTAGATCCTAGTCCTGCATGTCAGCGCGGTAGGATTCGGCGACTATGTCAAAAAAAAAAAATAAAAAACAAAAGCGTTTCACATGTGCAGATGTTCTCAGTTCACGTAGGCAATCTGGTTGACGAGCCTAAAGTCAACATAGGAAAAATCACAGACTCTCAAGTACAAAATTTGGCAGGTGTTGCCAACTGGGTCTGAAAAAAGGTGACTGAACCGCCTGTGTCGTGACCCAAAGAGACACTGGCCCCCCACCACTTTCCAATATAGTTCTTTCTATCCTTGGCCCAGGGAAGGAGGTTGGGGTTGGGTTTGATACTGGAGAAATGTGTAAACTATCATTTATATTTGTGTGGACAAATACGATCAAATTAGATATTTCGACTAAATAAAAGGTCACCACAAATCGAAGGAATACTTTATCTATAATTAAATTAATGTATTTTTATATTAAATAATAGATAATAATAAGATATCTAACTGCTATGTTTCAGATAAAAATACCTACTTTAATTAACTTAAATGATGGTTGAAACACTCTCTGTCGTGTAAATACTGTAAACGTAGTACTCACCGTATTTGCGACAATATTAGTTGCAGAAAGGGCAAAGAGACCCATTTACATTACCAGCAGTTGAATCGTGTGTGATTGTTTGTCCATTAAATTAATTATGGTTGACCTGCTAAGGCCAACTGTATTTGCTTTCATGTTGCCTACAGTTATGCATATATGGATTCACAAACAGTCGCTCTATTCACAACATGAACTTTCATCCAACCTGTCTTCA
This sequence comes from Hymenochirus boettgeri, assembly GCA_019447015.1. NCBI lineage: Eukaryota > Metazoa > Chordata > Amphibia > Anura > Pipidae > Hymenochirus > Hymenochirus boettgeri. Next base: position 262,116,370 of record CM033476.1, on the reverse strand, counting down.
GCCCTTTACCTGAGGAAGATATGCATTACAAATCCATAGGGTATATTCTCTGCTTTCGTGTAAAATGTATGGGATTGTGGCAAGGTTACTTTTGCATTGTACTTGACAAAATAAATAACAACAGCGTTTGGTTGAAAATCGGAACAGTTGGTAACAGGGGTCTCAGGCATATTATTAGCAGATATTCGAAACTAGTTGTCTCCAAGTGTAGCGTCAGTCGTCATGGGCAACGCGACAGCTGAATGTGGCTGACGGCCCTACACTGCAGATTAGTTCTACACACCTATCTAACTATTTGCTTGCACTAAAAGGTACAGAAACTGGACTTGATGAACATACACTCAATGACGGAACGCACATCAAGATTATTTTCCAGGAAGACCAGTTTCCTTTCCAGACAGGTACATCTTGCAACTGTGAGGCGGTGGTAGCAACCGAGGCAATAAATAACCTAACTCAACTATCATGTAAGTAACTTATCAGTCCCCAAACATGCTGTAATAGATCATTTCTATTTTATATACCAAGGTATTTGGTTCACATTGTGCTAATAACTTTACAATCGCTGATGCATACTTGTGAAAATACTGCGCAATACTATAGACAACCACTAAAACTTTGACTACATCTTCAGTGCATTACTTCATTTCTGCCACAAACAACCGCTTTGTTATTATGTTTTTTTTTATGGCAGTAGGTAGGGTCCGCACGGCACTCCCGCAAAGCCAAATGACCGTGTAAATACTTATAGGCGGGATGCACCTAGAACTAAATAAGGACTAAACGTATTGGTGGTACTGTAAATGTTTGGAGCATTTCAGTTATGCACATTCAAAGCACTGAACTGGCATTAGGAGATCAAGGGCTACAAACATACACACCATTCCCAACCCCAAACGAAAAGTGTTGTATAATGGTAGTGCCTCAACCCAGACCGTGTGGTTGGCGATGGGAATTAAATGTTGTCGATTGTCTAATGCGCCTTCTAACATAGTAGCTGTCAAGGTCACATCCTGCCCAATCATGGCTGCTCTACTGGGCTGTTCCTGTGCCTTGATCACAAGAAAGTAAGGAGAAAGCAGCAGCGTCCAACAATTTGCGGAGACATGAGGTGAACGGACCGGGTCGATCTTGGGGCGAAACCCACAGTGAAAAGCATGTCGATCAGAAAATAATATAGATATTGGAGCGATTTTGATTGAATTTACCGAATTGCTCAAAATATCATATCCTTGTATGGGCGTGGACAGCAAGATCAAAAAAAACAGAGAGACAACAAAAAGAGCAGAAAAAGGACCCATCAAATTAGGGGGGCCATTGACCTCTCATCTAATCCAAACAGGAAAAATGTACACCACATCAACTACTGAAACCGAGGGGGAGGGATATGGGAACCAGGAAATCAAGAAGAAACAAAATTTGTTTTTTAAAATTGCTAATGAGTGGCAAACTATAACCATCCTAACTATCCCGTCATTGTTTTTTTTTCTGTAGCGTTGTGTGGGCGGTGTGCTTATGATGCAGTTTGGACAACGTTGGTATTGTGGGAAAATAGTCAGGTCGTGGTCAGAGCCTGAGCAAAACACAGTATTGTAGTGAAGGCATGCCAGCAACACACACACCCTCAGAGTAGCACTGTAAGTGCTACTTACATGTATTTATTTATATATTAAAGGGAATGTCCAGCTCTTTTCAAAAATCAATATATTGTAGATTACCCCCCAAACCTAAGATCGTTTAGCTCAAAAGCTTAAAATCTGCTCCCACACATAGCTATTATACTCACAAGCTCCTCCTCCCTCCACCACCGCTTCCAGGTTCCTTACTCAGTCTCCACTTTGGCTGCTCTAGTGTTTTGTGTTTCTTGAGCACCCACAGTGTGAGACTGGTCCGGGAATGGCAGTCAGTGATTGGCCGTGGCAGAGGAGCGAGAGGAACATGTAAGTATAATAGCTCTGTATGGGAGCCGAATTAAAGCTTTTGACTAAAACGAACTTAGGTTTTGGGGGGTAATCTACAATATATACATTTTTGAAAAAGCGTGGACAATTCCTTTAAGATGAACGCAAAGTGTATACATACACTCTTAAGCTTACAAGCACATGTGATCACATGCCTGTCCCAACAATGCACAACTGTGTAAAACTGCCAAACTGCGTTTCAGGCACTATCCATTTATGTATGGCACCCTGGTCTACTGAATGTCTTTGCCTGACTGAGTACCCAACATAACAATAGTTTAGTTAAATTGTGTCCGGCCTGTGATCGTACATGCTTACTCTAGTGACGCAGTCAAACGGCTGCCATACCATATGGGGGTTTTCCAGGACTGAGTTGTGTAAAAATTTTTGACTTGTAGAAGGAAGAATTCTGGAAAGGTAGGCCTAGTAAGTATGTGATAGGTTTTCAAGGGTAAGGTGATGGCACATCATGTCTGAGATCAGTTGTGTGTATTTCTGTCCAAAGATGAGAGATCGCTGTTGTGAATTTAAACATTGCCTTCAATTTCAGCTTTTAAGCAATGTTTTAATCTTGTGTGAATAATATTGGGAGGTCTGTAAGTTATTATGAATAATTCATCCCTGACAGTGTTTGCTGTTTGCTGATTGTTCATATTAATTCAACCCATGGGAGCTTCACTTAAATCATATTAATCTTTAAGGTTTTCTGTGCTTTATGGTAATAAAGGCAATGTGGTCAGCACCCCATTTAATGCACATTGTGCATATACAATATTTATAATCTTTTTGCAAAGATAAGACATTTCTCATCAAGGTAAAATTTTAAAAATGAACATGTTTGCTGACAGTAAACAGGAATATTCAACACTGTGCTCTCAGCATAGAGAGATCTGTATGACTCTCGCAATACAGCCATAACTAGGGTGTACACAACCAATCAAACATTTTCTCCCGATTAACCTGGACCATCTATTAACATTTCTCAGTTTGATAATCAGACATGCTGATAATTTGTCAATTGTTGCAAGTATGTCACATGGAAATTATTAGTTTGGGGTAAAATACTGCCCCACAATCCTTGTACTCTCAAACCAACTTACAGAAATGTTGGATAGAACCAGGATCGGGCTGTGATCGGTCCATTTGTACCAGCCTACATAACCCGTTTAATATTTTTTGTATTATTTTTTTTAGGAATCTACTGTAGATGGCTACGGGGCATATTTAAGACCGCTATTTTACGCATTTCTCTATCGCGGACATTGCAATGACAAATAGCGCTATTTTCACGTTATTTATAAAAAGCTTCGTTTTCGCCTTTGCGGAAAAGTATCGCTGCGGCGGATGTGTGGCGTAGTTTTCACCTTATTCATGTGCGTGTGTATCACGTGATAAGAGAAATGCTCTCTAGTGTAATTTTCAGAGCTATTTTTGTCATTTTTTAATTTAAAGCTATTTATAATAGGTGAAATTTCACCTTTTTTTCCCACCTTTCTCCCTTTTTGTTACATTTTACCAGAATTTTCGCCCAAACATCATTTTTACTGGGAAAGTACATATAAGGGTCATGCGGCAGAAGTAAGGATAATAATTAAGAAATACTGGCCAAGATGGGCACCTCCCTGTCCCTAAATGCCAAATGGGCGATTAAAATCAAAGGGGAAGAAGTCATGCACCCAAAGAAAGGAACAGGAGTGAGAGTGAGGCTTTATACACTGCCAACGAGAGGGTGATCTATGCGCTAAATGCCTGTGCGGCATGATGTAATGTAGGCCAACAAAGAGGATGTGAGACGAATAACGAAGTGAACAGTATTAGGAGGGGTTGCACGTATGGCATGAACAATGGGCTGTGTCAAAAACTATTGATTAGGGAAAGGTAATGGAACACAGCATACAACTACTCATAGAGAAAGTGAGGGGGTGCTTAGAGCGAAAGTGCGGTACATGTAGCCGTAAGTCCGTGACGAAATAAGAGGGAGACTGTAGGATAAGGGGTACTAATGGAGCTAACAGTTTATTATCATTAAATACTCTGTATTACAGACAAACAAGTGTAGCAAGGCACTTTAAAGGAAGCGAGAACACGGACATTATGCCAACTAGCAGTGGCAGGTAGTAGGGCAGGTCCGGAAAGTGGGTGAGAGAAAAAGAACTGCTTAAGAGAGAGCATACTGGATCTGGTATTTACAGACAGTAAGCCACAAAGTTGAATGAGAGGGGCACTAGAGAGGACACTGGGTGTATGTTAACAAAGGACTGTGGTGGCACTGTTGTATAAAGGTATAAAGAGTTTTGATCACTACCTCTGTAACACTTGATAAGGGCCCAAACGGCCGAAAACGTCCATGTGTTGGTGGTAACTGCAATAAAGAGGTATTACCCCTTGTCAATTATAAATGACTGGACAAGCCCCTTTCTTTTCATTTTCCAGTATTGTCTATCTGGCAATGAGGTGGCCAGAAGGACTGGACACCTGGGAGGAACCTCGTGCATCTATCCTTGCTTCACAAATTGATTTTGCCAAGTCCAAGATAGTTATTTAAGGCCCCCATACACGCATTGACCAATCAAATTCTATTGAGTCCTACACTTGATTGTGCCACTTTTGTTGATCTAATGCCAAAAAAAGAAACGGTTAGCGATTGCTAAATGAATCAAATTCAAGAAAAATTCACTCATGAATGGCTAATTTTAGACTATTTACATTAAGAGAGAAGTTGTTTCTGTGTGTATTTGCCCTTTTTACTATGACTTATTACTAGGGGTGTAACCATTTTACATCAGTGTGTCCTTACGGTTTATGAAAACGTGCTGTTCCATCTGTCTAATTCCACTGCATTTATGCTCAGCACACATTTTACTGGATAGTAACTTATCACCACTGCTTAAAATCCACCTCTTTATAAATATAAGAAAAGAATAAATGTCCTAGCAGTTGTAAAGTTACTCGCTTTAACCTTTAAATATTATGTAAAAAATAAGAGTACTGTGATACTTTTTCTATGGACTAACAGTTTTTTTATTTGACAAGCTTTCGAGGCTAACTCTTCATTCATCGGTTATCAGCTTCTGACCTGATGAAGGGTTTAGTCCTCGAAAGCTTGTCAACTAAATAAACTTGTAGTCCATAGAAAAAGTATACAGTACTCTTATTTTTTACGTCTATATATTGGACTAATACGGCACTACAATATATTCTATACTTAAATATTAATGCAGAATGACCTGCATGTCTATGCTGGCCAAGACAGATCAGTAATGTCACCTAATTTGGATTCCAGAGATTGCCAGTTCACTTTGTTAATGAGGTGCTGTAGGCAAAAATCTTAAATAGATAATCACAGGGTGAAGGATGAGGGATTTGCCAGCAGTACACATATTATATTATAATATACACAAATATAATTTGTGTTAGGGCCTCTCTGCAGATGGATGTCGCAGCTAAAATGTCTTCTGGGTCTATAATAACCCCAAAAAATTAGATTAACTTTGCATCTGTGATCTCACACAGGAGCATTTTCTTTTTGATGGTCGACTTAAACTGTAACTATTTCTGTTTTATTGTTCATGACTAGATACCATTGGCACAGTCGCTATGTTGCCTAGAGGAGCCTAGAGTGAAAGGGTAGGTATGAATCGCGCCCCCTTTTTGATACACCCATGTAGTACGATTAGTAGCCATCAGGCACTTAAAATCACTGGCACTCCCTGTGGTATAGTTAAAATCTTTCTTGCAGTTACGATTTCAGTATAATCTACTGGTACTTAGAGTTTTGCGTTGGGGGTAAATCAGCACTGGTACTGTTCCTACCTTTCACATTACATACATACTGTATAGACAGTGCCTTTTAGATATCATAACATTAATACAATAAAACAAAGGCATAAACATGGTCCTTCCATAGAATGGAATTGGCCAGCAAATCAATGTATTTTCATTGTGCAAGGATATTCCATTAGTGCTGCTTTGTTATGACGGTGATTTCTCCAAAATCAAGACATACAGTAAAAAGAACCATACCCTGGTGTGTATATAGTAGCTGGTATAGAATGGAATCTCCTCTCCCTCACATTTCACACGTGTTGGAAAATTGTGTGTTGTATGAAGCACTTCTACTTTCCCAAATTTCCTTCCTGTGCGTTATTGCACGCACGATGCCCAGACCCAACACACAATGAAAACCCTTTACAGCCGACAATTCATTATTTGCGCTGTTGATCAGTTAGGATTGTTGATGGTTGGACCCCAGCAGATAATCAACGATGCCAAGACGTTCGTAATCAGAAACACATAGTCGGACTTGTCGTGCAGTCAGCACGTGCTATGATAATGTGCTGGACTGGATAATTATTTTCAAATCTGTATCTAATTCCCCACTAAGCTGCTATGAAATATTTAACAAGCCAGAAATAAATACAAATTTGCAACTGTGTGATTTCAATAGGTAAAGTCTTTTTTTTCAGGGATGCTGATTTGTAGTTTTTTGTCTTTGTACTGGCAAGTGAAATGTTTTGATATAAGTAAAAAGTAAAGCTGCTGCCCTTTTTCTCCACCTGCAATCTGGTGTGGTGTATGTGTTTATGGTGATGTAATTTATTTATGTCCAATCGATGATGTGGCACCTGCCATTACCATGTATGATAAAGTGATACTGAAAACAATAATTTAAGCATGTCCACCCCGAAAATTAACTTTTAGTATAAGGTAACCCTTTAAAAAAGGATTAGTCCAGAACTAATCTGGCAAATGACAACTGAATGTGCCTGTAGCCCTTAAAGGCACACTAAACTGAAAAAATTACTTTATCCTTTACTATATTTTAGTGCTGCCAGGCACTTGATCCCTTTTGCTGTCAGTGCTCCCCTGTCACTAGATCTCCTCATGTCCTTCTCAGCTCAATCCTAGTTAGTATGCATGTTCTCCTCTCTATGTATCCACCCCACTCCTAAACTAAGCACAGCAAAGTGGTGGGAGCATGTGCAGTGGAGATATCTGTGCCCACCTACAGACAATGCATTCACCCAGTGATTTTGTGTTATAGTGAAAAGTGAAAGTAAATTGCCTTTGCTATGGGAAGGTAAGCAGCACTGGGAGCTGTAATAACTGCTTAAATCAACTAAGATTGAAGGTGGGTGTGGTGTGTGTGTGGCCTTTGTAATCGATTTCTTTAGGTACAGTGCTACATTGGGACTTAAGTAGCACAGACAGCAACTAACTGCAGGATGGGTTTATCTGCAACAGAAAGAGCACAGAGCAACAGATCATGCTTATTCCCTTCCTGAGCTTAATGCTGAATCATTATCCATTCAGTGACAGAGAAATAAATTTACTTTTATAGAATGTATAGTTGTACATTTAGTGTGTCAGGGGTAGGGGTGGCGGGTGATTGACTATCTGTGCCCCCGTCCCCTTTAAAAAATAAAAACTCCCAGAGCCTAAAAAAACAAGGGATGGAAGGTCAGAGAAGGGGAAAAAAAAGAAGCAGATTTAAGATTGGCGGTAATTAATCCTAATTACTGTGTGATTAGTTAAAAAATGATTTGGCACAGTTTCATGTCCTTTAACAAAATGATATTGTGAGGTAGGAATAATCAACCTATCTACCAGCCCCAGGTACTTTCCATTTTTAAATAGTTCAATGTTAGAGTATAGTTTATCCTTTAAAGTGTAAATATAAATCTGTAAATAGTACACCATCGTCATTTTATGATATTCACTTTCATTTTAATGGTATCATTACTTTAATGAAGAATTCTGTAAGTGAAAAAGTAAAACTCAATTATATCTTAAGTGTTTACTGTTAATTGATGAAGCTGTCCTGCATCTTATTGTATTTGTTATAGCGATAATGCTGGGAAGTGCTTAGCAAGAGGTTCACTATACATCCCACTGCACAGGCCTCTCATGCATTTCCTTTAAATTAATTCAGTGTTTATTATTATCTTCATAATCTATAGTGCAGTAAAAAAACACATTAAAGGAGAATTATACCCAGAAGAAAACAACAAAGCTACAACTGAAACTAGAATTTAACTTTTGGGTGGTTTCACCCCGCGATCTCTAGAAATCCTTTAGTGGACGTTCCCCTTTCTTGGCTGAAGTCTATAGATTCCTGACATCATTACTAGAGATGGAATCTGGGTTCAATTCAACCCAGTTTTCTGTCAGAACCGTTCAGAACTTTTAAAAATACATAATAACTACATTGAGGTTTACGACGCTACTTTCGAGGGTAACCCTTAAAGTAGCCTTGTATATTTAGTAACCTTGAAAGTAGCCCATAAACCTAGAAAATAGCTTTGTGTACAGATCGTTGTTTTATTAACCTTTTGGTGATTTATAAATGTCCCCCTGACCATTTCCCGGGTGCCGGAGCCATCTACTCTAAGTTAACCTAAGTTTTTCTCAAAACTTTGAATGTGTTTCTGTAGATGACTTCTAAAGGTCCGTTTCGCTTTTGCAATTTTTGGATTTTTCGTATTCAGAAAATCCGAAAACGGGAAAAGAAACTTGCTGGTTTTGCACATCTCTTGTCATTACCAGCTATAGAGAGTTATTGGAGTTCAACTTGAACCTAGTTTCCCTTTTGAATTTACTTGGTCAAAACTGGTTGATTAAATTGATTGCTAAACATTGGAAATTTTAACAGCAAAACCAAAAATCAATCCAAATGATTGTGAATTGAATTTACCTCATGGAGCTCGAATAACTCTGAATGTTTCAGGAACAGATATGGATGTAGTCTACCTAGAAAAATGATGGATATTTTTGAACTGATGGGACAGACATGAAGTGCACGAGAGTTTAAAAATACACATTTTTAATATTTGATTTGAAATCCTGTATGGGTTTTGAACTTTATATTGGGATAATATATATGTTACGTTAAAGGGCAAGTCCAGCCTGGATATTGACTGGAAAAGTGTTCAAGGGTATTGTCCACCCTTAAAACAAATTTTTCATATATGATTCCCCTGTCCCCCCACCCCAACCACTCATTTTTATTTTTAGAAGTGCCCCAAATCGACTTAAGACCTCCCCCTTTTCTCGCCGCACTGCCGTCCTCTGCTTGTGCTGGAAATCAAGCAGAGAGGTGCGGGACTGGCAGTCTCGCGTTGATTTGCTGAGCGGAGCAATCCCACGACGGAGCGGCGGAATTCCATTCGTTTTGCAGCGGAGAACAGAGGGAAGTAAGTAACGAGTACTGGGGGAGCGTTCTAAAAATCAAAAATGGAGCGGTTGGGGGCTGGGGGGACCAGGGGAATCCATATTTAAAAGATTTTACCATAGGGGGAGGAAATACGAGAGGGAGAGGGAGGGGAGGAGCGGGAGAAGGGCTGCAGTAACGGCAGGCCAAACTAACTTCTCCCGGAAGCGCTCAGGTAGTGAGGCAGAGTCCTACTCCTAGGACTCTCTATCCGCTCCTGGTGGGGCAGTTTTCAGTTTCGGAACTTTGGGGGGGGGACCTACAGAGAAACTTATGGTCTGGGGATTGTGTAGGTAAGGATTACACTAAACTACACTCGGATGGGTGCCCATAGAGGGGGGATTATAGTTTTGGGGGTTGGACATGTCCCTTTAACACAAACTTTATGAATGTGCCCCTATGTGTGTAAAATTAATATTATCCTATAACAGTGTTTCGTCAGATGTATACACCTTCCTTGGATAGACTGTTCTAACATCTTTGAACTGTATGTAACTGTTATTCGAAAAGCTAACTTATATGTTTAGATACTTGGATTACTGCACTGACTATTTGCCTCCGACGCACAAGCATCGTGGCGGGAACAAATTAACTGTCGGTCGCAGCAATAGTAGGCGAAGCCCACAGTGCCCGTTAAACGTCAATTTAGTTGAGAATAATCCAATACTCATTTGTTGTTTACTATGGGTACCCTTTAATATTGGAGCAAATGAGAAATTAATGTATATCAGTAGGCAAAATGTTGGTACCTTGATTGGGTTGAAGTTAACAAAAACAAAACCTTTGATTATTAATTTTTTTTTACAGTTAGTTACCTTTCAAGTATGGCTGCCACAGGAATGGAGAAGTAGATTCAGTAGGTGGCGTTTGGGGTTTTAAATAAACAACTTTTTTGAATGATTGGGTCCAAGAATGTTTTTTGACTTTGTTAGTTTAGGTATGCCTGCAAACTGTAATGGAGGGGTAGGGTTCAGTAGTTGGTGTTACCTGTGTCACGGGGGGGGATTAAAAAAACAAACCTTATGATATGATATTTAAAATTTGTTTTTTACTTAATTACCATTTACGTATGGCTGTCACAGTAATGGATTAGTGGAGACAGTGGTGTGTGTACCTGTGTCGGCGGGGGTTAAAAAAAAACAACTTTTCAATGATGATTAATTCAAAATGTTTTTTTGACTATAGTTTACCCCCTTTAAATATTGATGCCCAACGGAAATGGAGGATATGGTCCAGTAGGTGTGTGCGTTTTTGAGTCCTGGTTGGGGGTAATGTCTTTTTGTGTCTTGACAAACCATTAAATATCTTAAGTGTACATAGTATATTAGGTTGAATAATAAGACGACCGTCCATCAAGTCCAACTATTCACTTGTTTTTTTTTTTTTTACCTTTTTTACCTACCATACAGTTGATCCAGAAGGAAGGCAAAAAAAAAACCCAGCCAGAAAAGGGAGAAAAATTCCTTCCTGACTCCAACACGGCAATCCGGAAAGTATCCCCCTGGATCAACCAGATCTATATGCATTAATACACCGTAATTCTCAATATTTTTTTAGTTTTAGAAATCTTATCCATGCAGGCCTTTTTAAGTATTCAATGAACTTGCCATTACCACATGCGCTGAGGACAAGGTTCCACATTTTTCACCATTCTCATAATTAAACCTTCCCTAACCCTGAAGATGAAACTTCTTTTCTTCCAACTTAAAGGATGTCCCAGTGTTCCTCTGATATGACCTATTAGTGAGTCAATGCACCAGAGAGTTCATTGTTGGGCCATGAATTTTATATTTGTATAAGTTATCATGTCCCCACGCAAACCGCCGCTTTCTCCAATGTAAACAGCCTAACTTGTCTACATCTAACCTGATATTCAGAGCTGCCTCCATATCCCCTTATTAAATTTAGTTGCCCTTCTCTGAACTGCCTCAATTTCCAGAATGGCCCCCTTTTGTATATGGATTCAAAACTGCACCGCATATCCAAATAGAGGCCTTACCAGTGCCTGTAAAGAGGAGAATAAAAAAAAAATATTTTTGCTCTCTTGAATCTATTCCTCCTTTTTATACAGACATATCTTGCTAGCTCTGGCTGTTGCCCGTGGCACTTGTTTGCTACAGCTAACTTCTGGTATCTACCAGAACCACCCAAATCTTTTTCCATTAAATGACTTAACACAGAGTTATTATGGTGTGTCGATGGCACGGGATATCCTTAAATCCCAAATGGCATCACCTTCCATTTATATACATTGGAATCTTTACTATCTGCCATTCGCTGCCCCATTTGATAATCTATTAGGTCTGCCTGCAGCACTTTACACATCATATTGGAAAGTTTCCAAAGCTCTGCAATAATTTTAGTGTCATCCAGCAACACAGAGACCTTTGCTCTCAATGCCCCCTTCAAGTCATTTATAACAAGATTAAACAGAAAGCGGCCCCTAGTACAGAACCCCTGAGGGCACTCCGCTAGAACTTTAGCCCACATATGATGTAGCTCCATGAACCACCCACTCTCTGTTTGCGGTCCAAGACCAGTTTCTGTCATCCAATGAACAAATGTTTTCGTTCAAGGCCACAAACGTCCTCAGTTTTATACAGTGTATCGCCTATGTGGCACGTATCACAAGCTTTGAATGCAAAATCCCAAATAGTACCGCACAATCCATGCTGTGCGCTGAGTCCAACTCATTATCACTTCTTACAATAAAAACCAATTAATTGTTATGGCATGATCTATTTCTCATAAAATCCTGCTGACTACTACTAATAAGAATGATCTCTGGAGACAAAAGTCAAGGATATGATCCCTTAACAAAGTTTTCCATCCATCCTTTCCCTACCACTGATGTTAAGCTTACTAGGTCTATGGTACCGGCTGTGAACGACTACCCGTTTTTTGCATATTGGTATTACATGAGCTTTTTTCTCAATCCAGCGCACGTCCCCCAGGACAAAAAATCAAGCGAATCTGAAAATATGAGGAAACAGGTTCCTATAGAAACCTGAACTAAGCTCTTTTAAAATCCTAGGAGCGCAATCCATTCTGGTTCCTGGCGCTTTAAGTGATATTAACTTTGTCTAATTGTTTCCGTACCATATCCTCTGTTTATCCATGTGACAAACTCTTACTTTCTTCCCTGCATAGGCTACAAATCCCCTACTGTAAGGACAGGATTGTCTCAACATAAAAAACCGATTGTAAAAAAACGTTTTGCAAGATATTAGCCTTTTCGGCATCCTCTTACAAACCACACCATCAGCTCCATTTTTAAATGGTCCCACTCTCAGTCCCTTGTAAGGCTTTTGTACTCCCGTGAGAGCCTGTTCTGTGCCGTTGCGTTTTACAAAATGTTTAAAAAAGCCCTTTCTTTAATTTCCATTTCCTCCCCTTTTTACCTGAGCATAAGCCATGTCAGGAAGCTGTACCTAATTTTTTTTACACTTGTTACCTAAAGTTACCCAGATTTGGGAAATGTTAATAGTTTAATATCCCTTTAAAAAAGTGGTCCACATCCTTGCTCAAGTTTTTCTTACCTAGCAACAGTTCCCCCCATATTGAGCAGGAGTGAGTTCCTAACGCATAAATTAAGCTTTCCTCTAAAGTTAAAGGGCCATGTCCACCCCCACATAACTAGTAATCCCCCCCAGTAATGGCCCCCCCCCCCCACATATTTAGTGTAGTGTAAATCCTTTACCTCACATCCCAACTACATAGGGTTCTCCTGTAGACCCCCTACAAAGTCCCCAAAACTGCTCCACCAGGAGCCTAAGCAGGACTCTGCCTGCTGCCTTGCCTCCGGGTAGTATTTGTCACTGGTACTGCAGCCCTTCTCCCCGCTCCTCCCCCCCCTCCCCTCCCTCTCCCTCCCGTTCTACTACTTCCTCCCCCTAGATAAAACCCCTTCATCTTGTTCCACATTCTACCATAACAAATTTTTCCTTTATCCAAAAGCTCCCCAATCCATACCACTTAGTTACCTTCTCCTCTTCCCTCCGCTGCAGCATGATGACAGGCAGCCGCGTTCCGTGATGGCTGCCACTCAAGCCAATCACGACTCGACTGCCGGTCCCGTCCCTCATGCTTGCACTTCTCGCAAGCAGAGGGCCGTTCAGTGCGGGGAAGGAACGAGGGGAGTAAGTAAGAGTTTGAGGGCTTTGGAAAATAAAAATTATTATGCGGTTGGGGCTGGCAGGACATGGGGGTAAGATATATTAAAAAACTACTTTTAAGGGTGGACATACCTTTAAAAACAAGATTTTTTGTTACAGCACAGTTGCACTTATAGTTTTTTGCAACTATATTAAATGACACAATCTGGGTCATTATTCCCTAATCCAATAATAAGCTTCCGCATACTTAACTTCAATCTCCAAAATGAGCCACAGGGTTATTAGATATATCCACTCGAGATCCAAAACCAACGCATTGTTGTCTAGTAGAAACGTTCACCATCTGCGAAAGAAAATATGCACTAAGAAATTTAAGAAACTTTATACTTTAGGAGGTGCTGGCAAGTTTCCATATGCACTTTCCTCTACCAATCTATTCAGGTAGTTACAATCCCCCATTACCAAGAACATGCCCCCATACCAGCACAGGGCCTTCAGCAAACTGGCATATGGAGATTCTTTCCACCTCTTCCCCGGGCATTTGGGCCGGCTTATAAGCATACTCCAATTATTTACCTACCTTCTATTGCTTCGTACACAGTTTCCACGGTCATCATACAATGTTTCTTTCGCCGTATCTTGTCCCCCATCTATTCATCCTTTAAATATTGGTCTTTTTTAATTCTCTGTTATACACATAATACATTACTCCTCCTCCTTTCGTTTAACTCGGTCCTGTCCTAATAGAGGAAGGTCTTTGCATATTTGTGTCCGTTGTGAATCAATTAAGCCATGATTTGCTGCTAATACCAATTACCATCATAACCTTTCCTTTTATAACATACGCTATTATTTCAAAGTGTCGCCGGTTATGTTTCCTAGGTCCCAGGCGCAGACTCCTTGCTTTGTAAACATACATTTTAGATATCATTGATTTACTTACTTCATACATGGTCGTACAGGCCTCTCTTCATCCTCTATCCCCCCATCCCCTTCTCCTCCACTTCCGTTGTGTTACTGCTTTTACTAAGCGCCCCCAGATCCACTCAACTTCTCTATCGTAATTTCTCTATCTACCCACCAACCTATATACGGAAAATCCCCCTGTGTAGTTAAAAAACATTCCCTACCCCCCCCATAGACCTAGTTTAATAAATCCTTAGTTTAAATCTCCCTCCAACCCCCCTAAGCCACCTCCCTTCTCCCCCCCCCCAAATAAAAAACTTCAATTACTCCCAGCTGGGTGGGGGGGGCACCCAGCTTGTGATCTAAAGGGTGGTGGGAGTCAAACATCAAATACTGATCTGTGTGTGTTGGTTTTCTGTAAACCTCTACTTCCAGTTTACCATTTTCCTTAACTTCTACCAAGCAGTCCAAGAAAGCCAGTTTGTTGTTTTGTACCTCTTCCCTTGTGAATTTAATGTTTTGGTCCACCGCATTAATGTGTTCTGTGAAAGCTTGTACTTCCTTCTGGTGGATTTTAACCCAGGTGTCATCAACATATCTGAACCAGTGGCTGGGTGCTATGCCCTTAAAGGTATTAAGCGCCTGTGTTTCTACCTCCTCCATGTAAAGGTTGGCCACAATGGGTGAAACTGGATATCCCATAGCACATCCATGTTTTTGCTTATAGAACTTATCCCTGTATTTGAAATAGGTGGTATTCAGGCACAAGTCCAACAAGGAACACACCTGTTCTGGGTTGAGATCAGTTCTGCTGGTAAGAGTGCTGTCTTGGCCCAGCCGTTTTCTCACCATGTCAACAGCCTCCTTGGTGGGTATACAGGTGAAGAGAGATGTCACATCATAGGACCAACTGTCTGCCATGTACAATGCTGTTTTAACACCTTACTCTGGGCATTCCTATAACACCTCTTAGCCACTATCCAATCACACCCTTAACACCTTATTTTCACATAAATGGCCTCCTTAACACCTCTCTTGAACCAGTCACATTCCTTCGCCAGTATGTTAACATTACAATCTTCAAAGGTATGTTCTTCACTGCACTGCATATATGATGTCGCTTTTCTTGTGTTTAGGTATTGGATCTTTCGTTTTCAAAAAACATCGTATCCCTGTCTGCTTTAAACCGAATCTTTCGTTTTCAAAAAACATCGTATCCCTGTCTGCTTTAAACCGAACAACACACTGAGGCAGCAATTGGTACATCCGAAAGACCCAATACCTAAACACAAGAAAAGCGACATCATATATGCACAGTAATGTATAAGTAGATCAGTAGGTGTGTGTACCTGTGTCAGGTTGGGGGTTAAAATAAGCAAACTGGTTTTTTAACTATAGTTACCCTTTAAATATTGCTGCCATGAAAATGGAAGGGTAGGTCAGTAGGCGTGTGTAGGAATCAAAAATTGGCACGGGTGGCACTCCAAACTATAATTTTATTCAATATAGACCAAACATCTCACAACGTTTCGGGGGGTACGTGCCCCCTTCCTCAGGTGATGTTACTTCAACAGTGTTACACGTCTAAATAGGTGAACCACTACTAAGGTGTGTGTACCTGCATCAGGTTGGAAGTTAAAAAAAACAACTTTTTTGATTATTGATTATTGATATTGTCAAACCCCCCCACCTCTATTTAGGCCTAAATAGAGGTGGGGGGGTTCGACACCAACTGTCTGCCATGTACAATGCTGTTTTAACACCTTACTCTGGGCGTTCCTATAACACCTCTTAGCCACTATCTAATCACACCCTTAACACCTGGCTGTGATATGCTAATTGGGATTTTCCAGGGTACATAATTGCCACAGATTCTTGTACAAGTCATTCTGAATTGAGAAAGCCAGTCGGATGACTAGCGAAACGTCTTCAAGAACTACATTTCATGTCCAGTTGATCTAATTGAATACAACAGACATATTTGATCATGATTGTTTAGAAAGAGGAACACATGCCACACTCACTGATTTTAAATCTGTTTTAATGACATTTCTTTGCTGTAATTTTTTCCCCTAAATAACATTAAAGGGCATGTCCACCCTTTAAAAAAACGTTTTCCACCATGCAGGGGATACCCTCCCATCCCCAACCGCTCTATTCATAACTTTAAAATCGCTTTCAATCTCTACTTACACCTCCTCGTTCCTGCATTGTTGTGGTCTGGCTCCCCTGACTGCCGGAACTGCAAGCAGTGGGCCGGAAAGGCAGCCACGACTGTGATTGGCTGAGAGGCAGCCTGCATGGTGGCAAAAGCTTTAAGAGCTAAAAGACTGCCAGCCACGGAGGGATCGGGAGGGAGGGAGGGAGAGGGGGGTGGGCTCTACTGAGCATGCCTCAGACCTTGCTGGGATTAGATAAGATACAGGCCCAGATGAGGCACTGACAGCTCCTACCCAGCAGTTTCTTGAACTTTGAAGAGGCATAACAGGAGAACCACAAGGAGCAGGGATGTAAGGATTTTTTTTTGTACTGTGGGGCCAGTAGTTGGTAAAATTTTAGTTTGGGGGGTGGACATGCTCTTCAAATCATTAAAAACAAATATATGATAAAAAGAAGCTTGGGTGTTATAGGAAATCAGTATAAAAAAGCTTTAAATATAAACAACCTCAAGCAAAACTTGTGTGTGTGTCTGCTGCAAACAGTGTATGTATTTAGGTGGAAACGACTCCTAAATTTAGTACAGAATCAGCAGCAATTAAGGGTTGAGAAGAGGCTGCTAGACTGTGATTAGTTAGTAATTGATTTGTTGTTTTGAAGACTGTGAAATGAACATTCAAATAAGGATCCAAGCTGAATAATATGTTATGTTAAATAACGTATGCAGATAGGTTGTTGTAGCGTGTCACTAGAATTAACATATTTGACAGTGTGAAAAGAGTTGTTTATGTTCTAGAGCAACTTAGAAGTGTTCTAAATTTACTTGATCCTGTTTGTATTTTTCTCCGTAGGGGGAGCTCTAACAAACAACTGAAATGTTCAAAAATTCAGACCCCTCCACAGAAAAATTCAGACCCCTCCACAGAAGTTAATCAGTCAAGGCATTGGATAGTTTTGACATCCACTTTCACTAGTGATTTAGTGAGATGTTATGCTGCGCTAACGCATAGTAGAGGCCATCATTTTCAATGGCCCTACTGTGCGTTAATGCACAAAACTGCTTCATGCAGCGCACTGTATCACAGCTCAATAGTGTGAACGGTGCCATTCATTCCTATGTGCACAGCGTTTTGGTGCAATGTCACCAAAACATTCTATGGTGTAAAAGAACCCTTAAAGTGGCCATACACATGAACAAAAATGGGTAAATTCCGTCGGGGAACAACGGGATTTACCTATTATCTTGTGTGTAGGGGCTGTTCCTGACCGACCATAGTCAGCATCCCGATTGGGCAGGTATGATGGAAAATTTTCATCAGTCGGTATCGACTCCCTTTTCTTTAAGGACTGTGTATGGCCGGGTATGGAGATCGGTTGGGTCGGTGTGTGCCGTTCCCACAGATGTGATCGGCACATACAGTATGCTGTGGAAATCGCATGTGTATGGCCATCTTTAGTTTGTTGGCTGTAAATCTTAAAACGGGCGACAACAGATACATGATTTGTCTCATTTGAATAGATCGGATTATAAAGATTCTAGAGCAGGAATGTTGTAGAACTGCAGTTTTTCATCTGCCCCAGCCATACTAACATAGTAAGAGATTAAAACAAATGGCAAAAAGTCCTAAGTTTTTCGTCTGCCTCAATGGTTTCAGCCAGCACTTCCCCACATAGACCACACATAGCTTTTTTTTTTATTTTAATAAAATATTTAAAATGTATTTTTCAGGGATGTTATTGCTTGTGTAACAAATGTGACAGCATCTTCTA
The DNA here is from genome assembly GCA_019447015.1 of Hymenochirus boettgeri. Taxonomy (NCBI): domain Eukaryota; kingdom Metazoa; phylum Chordata; class Amphibia; order Anura; family Pipidae; genus Hymenochirus; species Hymenochirus boettgeri. The sequence continues at coordinate 262,098,251 of CM033476.1, read as the reverse complement.
CTAACTTTTAAGGAATCTGCCCAAAATCCTGATAATGAGGATTTATAGTCTTTGATTTGTTAGCCAGTGCTGTTTTATATCATGAGCGTGTAACGTACCTTCTGTTGTAAGAAGGCTCTGCTGAATTTATTATCTTCTATAATTACAATACTAGTTTGGAATTTCAATGCATGAATGTATCAAAGAGAAATAAACCCTGAAAGATATGGTCACCAGTAAAACAGTAGTAACTGGAAAGGATCTTTTAAGGTGTTTTATATTTACCGGTATATCTAAAAAGACCAAACTTAATACAGACTGCCCCCTTCTCATAACTAGAGATGGACTAGAACTCGAACTTGAGTTCGAGCCAAACTATTCGAGTTCGAACGGAATCGGACTTCTCGAACTCTCCTGGGCCCGGATTTCTCGGACTTTCTATATTTTCTGGACTTTCGATAATTATCGAATGTTCAAACGTTTGAGGCACGCAAATATGTGAGTAAAATGTTTATTATACCAATACGCGAGTAAATATCGAATTATCGAATCTGCAAATAAAATGTCTATTATACCTATACGCGAGTAAATATTGAATTATCGAATTCGCGAGTCGTTTATGGGATAATTATCGAATGTTCAAACGTGAGAGCTCAAAAGTAGCGCAAGTGAGAGTAAAATCGATTGTTCGAAAGTCCTGGATATTCAAACATGTTCCCCAGACCATTTCCCAGGTCCTACAGCCATTTACATTAAGTTTTCCAACTTTCCATATAGTTTGAAAATTCAAAAATGGACCGAACTTTTGAAAGTTCTGCCATCTCTACTCATAACAAACCTGAAAACACTCAGATCTCAGGCCGTTGTGGCTCATTTACAAACCCTGTGAGGGCTAGGCCTCACTGGTGCACATTTAAGCATGATCCAATCACGCTTTTTAAAAGCTGACACTAGTGTGACCCAATTGATATAGCCATACTAGTGCGCAGCCGTGCCCCATGCATGCGATCCGTTAATTGGAGCGCATGCAATCTGCATTTTTGCATGATCGCATGCACACGCAGTAACGCCCCTTTCCGGTGCGCTCATGTGTTTTTTAGTGTGGCCTCATCCTGACTCCCTGTAAACTTATCTACATTGGATACTCACTATTACATTTCGAACACCGACATCTTGCATGTTGAAAGACATAGAAAAGCTCATTAATTATTTGCATGTTGGGAATACAGCTGGGCACAGCTTTCCAAAGTGCTGTGGGAGACCCGATATTGACTGTAAATGTTTATTTCTCCACTATAACTAAATGAATCACTTTACATTTTGCTAAGGAGATTTTGTTATCAGTAAGCAGCAGCTGCAAAGGAAACATTAATACCAGAAGCGTAACTAAGTCATTTTAGTGCCCGAGGTTACTTTTATGAGTTACCCACATAGATGTTTAAAACTAAAGGGAAAACTTTACAAATACCAAAATAACATTGGAAAGTAAGGTATTAACCATTCAACTTTCTGTCATTTGTTTATGTTTAAATATTACCAGCACTTTATATTAAAAACAAGAATGGGGGTTGGTATTTCCACATATAAACCTCTACTTGGATATAGAATATTATTGTTATGGTTCCGGGGCTAAGGCCAACGATTAAAATATTGAGTAACATACTCAAATATTTAGGGCATATTTATATGTTAGTTAACTCTTCTCCACCATTATCTACGCCGGTTTGCTTATTACTGCATATCGACATACATTGCCGCTGTAACTGCTCGATCGTATTTATAAACCGGCAATAAGTGTATTAAATAAGTTCGGCTTTTCAAAATCGCCATGTCTGAGGTAGCGAAAATGCACAAGTGTCATATATCTAGCCGGCCAGTGGGCCCCTGGAAGGTGTCAGTAGATTGCATTGTGTTTCCCAATATGGGTCCCAGGGGGTGCTAGACTATATTCCAGCATTTACAGTAATATAATTGGAGATTGACGATTTTCCAATGATTGCAATTTGAGGTTCCGTTGTTCTCTATTTCCCACTAAAGTCATTTTTTTACATCTAGAAATAATGTTGTAAAGGGCTCTCATCATACCTAAGTCCATTAAGATACCAATGCTCAGCACCATACTATTACCACAGAAACGTCCCTTCAGTGGACACATGAAAATTAGGTATAATTAACATCGTTCATTCCACTTGCCTTTAAAGGGCATGTCCAGCCATAAATAACTTGTCTTTAAAATGTTTATAACCCCCCCAAACCCCACTTTCGCGAGCTTGATACATTGCAAAGATCCCCCAGAACTTGCTTACCTGACTCGGTCCCTCGTCGCTTCTACTCCGCGGCTGCTGCTGACAGCCGCTCCACTTTATAGTTGCGACCTAACAGCTGTGATCAGGAACTGAAGCGGCTGGGTGCAGAAGTCCTCTGCTCCTGATTTTGCTCGAAACGAGCTCGAAACAGGAGCAGGGGGCGAGGGCTTGACGGAGGGAGACCAGGTTGGGTAAGTAAGTTCTGGGGGATCTTTGCAATGTATAAACCTGGTGAAAGTAGGGTTTTGGGGGCATTATAAACATTTTAAAGACAAGTTATTTTTGGGCTGGACTTGCCCTTTAAATTCTAGCAATATTATTAAAATAACTTCTATCCTTACACTACATAGCAAGGTTTACATTTGTTCTGTGAAACATACAGTACCAGAAAAACCCAGATTCTGTAAAGAATTGCCAACTTCCCCTGACACACACCCCTGCATATTCCTCCCCCCCCCCCCCCCCAATACATACCCCCTCTACCGGCATATTCCTTTCCTGGCACATTCCTTCCCTGGTGCATCGCAACCCTTCTCTGCAGTGAACTTCTGGGTTGTGGCTGACTCACTGTACTGCAATGTGTCTGTTGTGCGTCCATACATATTAACTGGGGGTTATTACATAAGATACTATGCTCTTTTGGGAGAAAATGATCTATTATATAACAGTATCATTTGTATATGTATATCATAAAATTAATGCAATCAACAAGAAACATTTTGATGTTTCTGGTCCCTTTTACTTCAAGCAAGAACATTTTGTTAGCTGATGAAATGAGAACATGAAAACATCTGATTGTTTGCTGAAGATTAAGGCTAGATTCAGACGAACCTCTGTACACCGTTCGTGCACTGTTCCCACTAGTGGTTCCTGATGCTTGCCGATAGGAAAATGTTGCATGCAGCATTTTTCTACCGGCAACGCTCAGTAACTGCTAGGGACAGCGCTGCACGTTTCGTCTGAATGTAGCCTAATAGGTGAACATTCACACCTTACTGCATCAGCCCCTAGTTTGAAATAGTCCAGTTAAAAGCCTAATGTCTAGCCCAGGGCTTCTCAAAGGGTGTGCTGGGGGACACTGGTATGCCTGCAGAGAGACAGAAGTGCACCTCAAAAAAAATTTTGTGAAAACTTTTCACTAGTATAGCTTTCAATTTGTAATGTTTTTCTTATATTGTATGACAAAATGTCAACTTACTCTATTTAATAAAATTTACACTGCATTGTAGCCCGTTTTGGATTGCGATCTGGATTTGATTGCGCTAGTGGGAGCACAGGCATGTTGTTGCCTATGGACTGGCCCCACTATATGGGTTGCACTCCTTTGCGCTATTGGAACACATGTGATTACCATTTTTCATCTGTGTCACATGCGCTCCACTAGGATCCAGTTGCTGAAGCGCAGTGCTCGCACATGTCAGCACGCGTGTTCACGCCACGCGTTCTCCTGTACGCACAAGTGGGCACGAGCCCTAAGTTCAACATTAAAATCACAGGTGCGTCTCAAGACAAAATTGCAGTTTGCCACTGTCTGAAAAAGTTTGAGAACCACTGGTCTAGCCCATGAAATTGCCCCCCACTTTCCATTAGTTTAATCTCTGGCCCAGGGAAGGAGGTTGGGGTATTGGGGTTGATACTGGAGAATGTGTAAATATCATTTATATTTGGGGTAAAATAAGATCAGAATTAGATATTTCTACTAAATAAAGTCACCACAAATCAAGGAATAACTTATTATTATTATTATTATTATTATTATTATTAATAATAATAATAATAATAATAATATAACTGCTATTTTCAATAAAATACATTCTTTAATTAACATTAATAATGTGGTTAAAATACTTTCTGTATAGCGTGTAAAATACTGCACCTCAGTATTTGCTACAAATAATTATTTGCAGAAAGGGCAAATAGCCATTACATTACCAGCAGTTGATCTTGTGAATGTGTTTTCCACTTAAATTATTAATGTTGACCTGCTACCAACTGTATTTGCTTTCATGTTTGCTACAGTTTATATATTGGTTCACAAACATCGCTCTATTTCACACAAATGAACTTTCATCCAACCCTGTCTAATGCCTTTACCTGAGGAAGATATCATTACAAGGATTCATAGGGTATTTCTGCTTTCGTGTAAATGATGGGATGTGTGCAGGTTACTTTGCATTTACATTGACAAATGAATAAACAACAGCTTGGTGAATATCGGAACAGTTGGTACAGCTTCAGTATTATTAGCAGATAGAAATATGTTTTGTTGAGTCAGTCGTCATGGAACACTGACAGCTGAATGTGCTGACGGCTCCTAACTGCATTAAGTTCTACATTATTAACTATTTGCTTGCATAAAAGGACTGAATGGACTTTGATAACATAATAATGACAAATCAAAGATTATTTTCCAGGAAATACCATTTCCTTTCCAATGCACATTACTACACCAATAAACTACCAACTATCATGTACAGTGAACTTATCAGTCACAAACATGCTGTAATAGATCCATTTCTATTTTATTATCCAAGGTAATTTGTTCACATTGGCTAATAACATTTACAAACTGGAAATATTAAAATATAATACTTAGAAACCATAATAACTTTGACTACAATTTCAGTGCATTATTCATTTCTGCCACAAACACCTTTTATTATTTTTTTTTATCTCGCAATAAAACAAATAGTTAAATCTTAGCATTGCCATAGAACTAAATAATAAATTTGTACTGTATGTTGGAAGCATTTATTTATGCACAGTCAAATCACTGAACTGGCAGATCAAGGTTACAAAAATCCCATTCCAAACCCAAAACGAAAATTTGTATATATTTAGTGCCCCTCAAACCCAGACCTTGCATGGGTTAAAGTTCCATGCAAGGCTTCTAAATATACTTACCAACCCTTGTTCCCTTGGCTCTCTACTGCTGCTGTTCTGTGCCTTTTCCGTGATTGGAAGCAGCAGTCGTCAGCAATTGGCTGAGACATGATTTTCTGACCGGGTCGATCTTTTTTTGTCTGATAAACCGAACAATGTTTTAAAGCAGTCGATCAGAAAATAATTATAGATATTTTGAGCGATTTGATTGAATTTACCGAATTGCTCAAAATATCAATCCTGTGTATGGGGGGCTTTACAGTCAGATCAAAAAAACAGATAGACACAATAAAGAGCAGAATAAAATGACCCATCAAATTAGTGGTGCCATTACCTCTCATCTTAATCCATTAACAGGTAAAAATGTACATCCACATCAACTTAACTTGATAACCGATTGTGGGATATGGGGAACCAGGAAATCAAGAGAACGGAAAATTTGTTTTTTTAAAATTGCTAATTAGTGGAAACTATAATTCATCCTAACTATCCCTGTACTGTTTTTTTTTCTGTAAGCAGTTTTGCTGGTGTGCTGTATGCAGTTTGGACAGTTGGTATGTGGGAAAATAGTCAGGTCAGTGGTCAGAGCCTGAGCAAAACAAGTATTGTATTGAAGGCATGCAGCAACACACACACCTCAGAGTAGCACTGTAAGTGCTACTTACATGTATTTATTTATAGATTAAAGGGAATGTCCACGCCTCTTTTCAAAAATCAATATATTGTAGATTACCCCCCCAAAACCTAAAGATCGTTTTAGTCAAAAGCTTTAAATCTGCTCCCACACATAGCTATTATACTCACAAGCTCCTCCTCCCTCCACCACCGCTTCCAGGTTCCTTACTCAGTCTCCACTGTGGCTGCTCTATTGTTTTTGTGTTCTTGAGCAGCCACAGTGTGAGACTGGTCCGGGAATGGCAGTCAGTGATTGGCCGTGGCAGAGGAGCGAGGAGGAACATGTAAGTATAATAGCTCTGTATGGGAGCCGAATTAAAGCTTTTGACTAAAACGAACGTTAGGTTTTGGGGGGTAATCTACAATATATACATTTTTGAAAAGAGCGGTGGACATTCCCTTTAAGATGACGCAAAGTGTATACATACACTTTAAGCTTTACAAGCACATGTGATCACATGCCTGTCCCACAATGCACAACTGTGTACCAAACTGCCGTTTCAGGCTACTATCATTTAATGTATGGGCACCCTGGTCCTACTGAATGTCTGTTTTGCCTGACTGAGTACCCAAACATTAACAATAGTTAGTTAAAAATTGTGTCCGGCCTGTGATCGTACGTGTCTATCTAGGTACGCATCAAACGGCTGCCATACCATTATGGGGGTTTTCCAGGACTGAGTTGGTTAAATAGATTTTGTACTTGTGAAGGAAGAAGTTCTGGGAAAGGTAGGCCTAGTAAGTATGTGATAGGTTTCAAGGGTAATGTGATGGGCATCATGTCTGAGATCAGTTGTTGTATTTCTGTCCAAAGATGAGAGATCTGAGTTGGTGAATTTAACATTGCCTTCAATTTCAGCTTTTAAGCAATGTTTTAATCTTGTGTGAATAATATTGGGAGGTCTGTAAGTTATTATGAATAATTTACATCCCTGACAGTGTTTCTGTTGCTGATTGTTCAATTAATTAACACCCATGGGAGCTTCACTTAAATCATATTAATTCTTTAAGGTTTTCTGTGCTTTAATGGTAATAAAGGCAATGTGGTCAGCACCCCATTTAATGCACATTGTGCATATACAATATTTATAATCTTTTTGCAAAGATAAGACATTTCTCATTCAAGGTAAAATTTAAAAATGAAACATGTTTGCTGACAGTAACAGGAATATTCAACACTGTGCTCTCAGCATAGAGAGATCTGTATGACTCTGCAATACAGCCATAACTAGGGAGTGTACACACCAATCAACATTTTCTCCCGATTAACCTGGACCATCTATTAAAATTTCTCAGTTTGATAGATCAGACATGCTGATAATTGTCAATTGTTTGCAAGTATGTCTACATGGAAATTATTAGTTGGGGTAAATACTGCCCACAATCCTGGTACTCCAAACCAACTTACAGAAATGTTGGATAGAAGCCAGGATCGGGCTGTGATCGGCCCATTTGTACCAGGCCTACATAACCCAGTTTAATTATTTTTATGTTTATTTTTTTAGGAATCTTACTGTAGATGGCTACGGGGCATATTTAAGACCGCTATTTACGCCATTTCTCTATCGCAGGACATTGCAATGACAAATAGCGCTATTTTCACGTTATTTATAAAAACGCTCGTTTTCGCCTTTGCGGAAAAGTATCGCTGCGGCGATGTGTGGCGATAGTTTTCACCTTATTCATTGCGTGTGGTATCACTGTGATAAGAGAAATTGCTCTCTAGTGTAATTTCAGAGCTATTTTTGTCATTTTTTAATTTAAAGCTATTTATAAATAGGTGAAATTTCACCTTTTTTCCCACCTTTTCTCCCTTTTGTTACATTTTACCAGAATTTTCGCCCAAACATCATTATTTACTGGAAAGTACATATAAGGGTCATGCGGCAGAAGTAAGGAGAATAATTAAGAAATACTGGCCAAGATGGGCACCTTCCCCTGTCTAAATTGCCAAAATTGTGCGAGTATAATCAAAGGGGAAGAAGTCATGCACCAAAGAAAAGGAACAGGAGTGAGAGTGAAGGGCTTCTATACATGCCAGACAGAGAGGGTGATCTATGCGCTGAAATGCCTGTGCGGCATGATGTATGTAGGCCAGACAAAGAGGGATGTGAGACAGAGGATCAACGAAGATAGAAACAATATTAGGAATGGGGGTGATAGATCAAGTGTAGATAAAATGGTTGTAGCCGTATTAGTCCAGTAGCATATACTAAGAGATGAGTACTGTAGGATAAGGTCATCCCTTTTTATTATGGACTAACAGTTCATTATTCATTATAATATCTTGTATTACAGACAAGATCAAGTGTAGCAAGGCACTTTAAAGAAGCGAGACACCATGTTAGCCAACTACAGTGGCAGGTAGTAGGGCAGGTCCAGGAAAGGGGAGATGTAGAAAAGAAACTGCTTAAGAGAGAAGCATACTGGATCTGGTATTTACAGACAGTAAGTCCACAAAGGTTGAATGAGAGGGAGCACTAGAAGAGGACACTGGGTGTTATGTTAACAAAGGACTGTGGGTGGCACTGTTGTATATAAAGAGTATAAAGAGTTTTGATCACTACCCTGTAACACTTGATAAAGGCCCAAACGGCCGAAACGTCATGTGTTGGTGTAACTGCAATAAAGAGGTATTACCCCTTGTAAATTATAAATGACTGGACAGCCCTATTCTTTTCATTTTCCAGTATTGTCTATCTGGCAATGAGGTGGCCAGAAGGGACTGGACACCTGGGAGGAACCTCGTGCATCTATCCTTGGCTTCACAAATTGATTTTGCCAAGTCCAAGATAGTTATTTAAGGCCCCCATACACGGCATTGACCAATCAAAATTCTATTGAGTCTACACTTGATATTGTCACTTTTGGTTGATCTAATGCACAAAAAAGAAATCGGCTTTAAAGCGATTGCTTAAATGAATCAAATTCAAGAAAAATTCACTCATGAATGGCTAAGTTTAGACTATTTTACATAGGAGAGAGAAGTGTTCTGTGTGTATTTGCCATTTTTACTATGACTTTATTACTAGGGTGTGTAACCATTTTACATCAGTGTGTCCTTATCTGGTTATAGAAAACGTGCTGGTTCCATCTGTCTAATTCACTGCATTTATGCTCAGCATCACATTTTACTGGATAGTAACTTTATCACCACTGCTTAAAATCCACCTCTTTATAAATATAAAGAAAAGAATAAATGTCCTAGCAGTTTGTAAAGTTACTTGACTTAACCTTTAAATATTTATGTAAAAAATAAGAGTACTGTGATACTTTTTCTATGGACTAACAGTTTTATTTAGTTGATAAGCTTTCGAGGGCTAAACCTTCTTCATCAGGTTATCAGCTCTGACCTGATGAAAAGGGTTTAGTCCTCGAAAGCTTGTCAACTAAATAAACTGTTAGTCCATAGAAAAAGTATCACAGTACTCTTATTTTTTACGTCTATATATTGGACTAATACGGCACTACAATATATTTCTATACTTTAAATATTTATGCAGAATGACCTGCATGTCTATAGCTGGCCATAGACAGATCAGTAATTGTCACCTAATTTAGGGATTCCAGAGATTGCCAGTTCACTTTGTTAATGAGGTGCTGTAGGCAAAAATCTTAAATAGATAATCACCAGGGTGAAGGATGAGGGATTTGCCAGCAGACTACAATATTATATTATAATATACACAAATATAATTTGTGTTAGGGCCTCTCTGCAGATGGATGTCGCAGCTAAGAGATGTCTTCTGGGTCTATAATAACCCCAAAAAATTAGATTAACTTTGCATCTGTGATCTTCACTACAGGAGCATTTTCTGTTGTTGATGGTCGACTTAAACCTGTAACTATTCTGTTTATTGTTCATGACTAGATTCACCATTAGGCACAGTCGCTATGTGCCTAGAGGAGCCTAGAGTTGAAAGGGTAGGTATGAATTGCGCCCCCTTTTTGATACCCCCAATGTTAGTACTGATTAGTAGCACATCAGGCTACTAAAATCACCTGGCACTCCCTGTGGTATAGTTAAAATCTTTTCTTGCAGTTTCACAGATTTCAGTATAATCTACTGTACTTTAGTAGTTTTGCGTTGGGGGTAAATCTAGCACTGGTACTGTTCCTACCTTTCACATTACATGACATACTGTATAGACAGTGCCTTTTATATATCATACAGTATACAATAAAACAAAAGGCATAAACATGGTCCTTCCATAGAATGGAATTGGCCAGCAAATCAATGTTATTTTCATTGTGCAAGGATATTCCATTAGTGCTGCTTTGCTTATGACGGTGATTTCCAAAATCAAGACATACAGTAAAAGAACCATACCCTGAGATAGGTGCTGTTATAGGAATGGCAATTCTCCTCCTCCCTCACATTTCACACGTGTTGGAAAATTGTGTGTTGTATGAAGCACTTCTACTTTCCCAAATTTCCTTCCTGTGCTGTTATTGCACGCACGATGCCAGACCACCAACTACACAATGAAAACCCTTTACAGCCGACAATTCATTTGCGCTGTTGATCAGTTAGGAGTTGTTGATGGTTGGACCCAGCAGATAATCAACGATGCCAGACGTTCGTAATCGAACACATAGTCGGACGTTTGTCGTGCAGTCAGCACGTGCTATGATAATGTGCCTGGACTGGATAATTATTTCAAATACTGTATCTAAATTCACACTAAGCTGCTATGAAATATTTTAACAAGCCAGAAATAAATACAAATTTGCAACTTGTGTGATTTCAATAGGTAAAGCTTTTTTTTCAGAGGATGCTGATTTGTAGTTTATTTGTCTTTGTACTGGCCAAGTGAAATGTTTGATATAAGTAAAAAAGTAAAGCTGCTGCCCTTTTCTCCACCTGCAAGTCTGGTGTGGATTGTTATTGGGTGATGTAATTTATTTATGTCCAATCGATGATGTGGCACCTGCCATTACCATGTATGATAAAGTGATACTGAAAACAATAATTTAAAGCATGTCCACCCCGAAAATTAACTTTTAGTATAAGGTAACCCTTTAAAAAAGGATTAGTCCAGAACTAATCTGGCAAATGACAACTGAATGTGCTGTAGCCCCTTAAAGGCACACTAAACTGAAAAAATTACTTTATCCTTTACTATATTTTTAGTGCTGCCAGGCACTTGATCCCTTTTTGCTGTCAGTGCTCCCTGTCACTAGATCTCCTCATGTCCTGCTCAGCTCACTCCTAGTTAGTATGCATGTCTCCTCTCTATGTATCCACCCCCTCCTAAAACTAAGCACAGCTAAAGTGTGGAGCATGTGCAGTGGAGATGATCTGTGCCCACCTACAGACAATAGCATTCACCCAGTGATTTTGTGTTATAGTGAAAGTGAAAGTAAATCTGCTTTGCTATGGGAAGGTAAGCAGCACTGGGAGCTGTAATAACTGCTTAAATCAACTAAGATTGAAGGTGTGTGTGTGTGTGTGTGGACTTTGTAATCGATTTCTTTAGGTACAGTGCTACATTGGGACTTAAGTAGCACAGACAGCAGCTAACTGCAGGATTGGGTTTATCTGCACAGAAAGAGCACAGAGCAACAGATAATGCTTATTCCCTTTCCTGATCTTAATGCTGAATCAATTATCCATTCAGTGACAGAGAAATAAATTTTACTTTTATAGAATGTATAGTTTGTACATTTAGTGTGTCAGGGGGAGGGGCTGGGTGATTGACTATCTGTGCCCCGTCCCCTTTAAAAAGTAAAACTCCCAGAGCTAAAAAAACAAGGGATAGGAAGGTCAGAGAAGGGGAAAAAAAAGAAGCAGATTTAAGATTGGCGGTAATTAATCCTAATTACTGTGTGATTAGTTAAAAAATGATTTGGCACAGTTTACATGTCCTTTAACAAAATGATATTGTGAGGTAGGAATAATCAATCCTATCTACCAGCCCCAGGTACTTTCCATTTTTAAATAGTTCAATGTTAGAGTATAGTTATCCTTTAAAGTGTAAAATATAAATATGTAAATAGTTAACACCATCGTCATTTTATGATATTCACTTTCATTTTAATGGTATCATTACTTTAATGAAGAATTCTGAAGTGAAATGTAAAAACTCAATTATGCTTAAGTGTTACTGTATAATTGATGAAGCTGTCCTGCATCTTATTGTATTTGTTAGTAGCGATAATGCTGGGAAGTGCTCTAGCAAGAGTGTCACTATACATCACACATCTGCAGGCCTCTCATTGCATTTCCTTTAAATTATTACAGTGTTTATTACTTCATAATCTATAGTGCAGTAAAAAAACACATTAAAGGAGAATTATACCCAGAAGAAAACAACAAAGCTACAACTGAAACTAGAATTTAAACTTTTGGGTGGTTTCTACCCCGCGATCTCTAGAAATCCTTTAGTGGACGTTCCCCTATTTCTTGGCTGAAGTCTATAGAGTTCCTGACATCATTACTAGAGATGGAATCTGGGTTCAATTCAACCCCAGTTCCTGTCAGAACCGTTCAGAACTTTTAAAAAATACATAATAACTACATTTGAGGGTTACCGACGCTACTTTCGAGGGTAACCCTTAAAAGTAGCCTTGTATATTTAGTAACCCTTGAAAGTAGCCCATAAAACCTAGAAAATAGCTTGTGTGTACAGAAAGTTTGTTTTATTAACCTTTTGGTGATTTCTAAATGTCCCCCTGACCATTTCCCGGGTGCCGGAGCCATCTACTCTAAGTTAACCTTAAGTTTACTCAGAACTTTTGAATTGTTTCTGTATGATTGACTTCTAAAGGTCCGTTTCAGGGCTTTTGCAATTTTGGATTTTTTCGTAATTCAGAAAATCCGAAAACGGAAAAGAAACTTGCTGGTTTTGCACATCTCTTGTCATTACCCAGCTATAGAGATGTATTGGAGTTCAAACTTGAACCTAGTTTCCCTGTTGAATTTACTTGGTCAAAACTGTTGATTAAATTGATGCGAAACTATTGAAATTTTAACAGCAAAACCAAAAATCAATGCCAAATGATATGTGAATTGAATTTACCTCTATGGAGCTCTGAATAACTCTGAATGTTTCAGGAACTAGATATGGATGTAGTCTACCTATATGGATATTTTTGAACTGATTGGGACAGACATGAAGTGCACGAGAGTTTATAAAATACACATTTTTAATATTTGATTGAAATCCCTGTAATGGGTTTTGAACTTTATATTGGGATAATAATATAATGTTACGTTAAAGGGCAAGTCCAGCCTGGATATTGACTGGAAAAGTGTTAAAGGGTATGTCCACCCTTAAAACAAATTTTTCATATATGATTCCCCCTGTCCCCCCAGCCCCAACCACTCCATTTTTATTTTTAGAAAGTGCCCCAAACTCTACTTACCTCCCCTCTTTCCTCGCCGCACTGCCGGTCCTCTGCTTGTGAGAAAATGCAAGCAGAGGGGCGGGACTGGCAGTCGCGTCTGTGATTGGCTGAGCGGCAGCCAATCACGGACGCGGCTGATGGTCATTCTTTGCAGCGGAGGAAAGAGGGAAGGTAAGTAAAGTCTGGGGAGCTTTCTAAAAATAAAAATGGAGCGGTTGGGGCTGGGGGGACAGGGGGAATCCTATATTTAAAAGATTTTACACTAGGGGGAGGGAATCCGGAGAGGGAGAGGGAGGGGGAGGGAGCGGGAGAAGGGCTGCAGTACGCATGCCAAACTTCTCCCGGAGGCCAGGTAGGAGGCAGAGTCCTATATGGACTCTGCTATCCTCCTGGTGGGCAGTTTTTGGGACTTTGGGGGGGGGACTACAGGAGAACCTTATGGAGCTGGGATGTGAAGTAAGGATTACACTACACTACATGATGGGGCCAGTAGATGGGGGGATTATAGTTTTGGGGGTGGACATGCCCTTTAACACAACTTTATGAATGTGGCCCTATGTGTGTAAAATTATATTATCCTATAACAGTGTTCCGTTCAGATGTATACACCTCCTCTGGATAGTACTGCTAACACTTTGAACTGTATGTACTTTATTTTCAAAAGCTAACTTATATGTTTAGATACTGATTACTGCCTTACCGATCGCAGAAAGCACTCGGCCGGGACAAATTACTGTCGGTCGCAGCAATAGTGGCCGCAGCCCACAGTGCCCGTAACCGATCAATTTTGTTGATGAATACTCAATACTCATTTTTTACTATGGTTACCCTTTAAATATTGGAGCCATGAAAATTAAATGTTAGATCAGTAGGCATGTGTACCTTGATTGGGTTGGAAGTTAAAAAAACAAACCCTTTTGATTATTGATTTTTTTTTTACATTAGTTACCTTTCAAGTATGGCTGCCACAGTAATGGATAAGTAGATCAGTAGGTGGGCGTTTTGGGGTTTAAATAAACCAACTTTTTTGATGATTGGTCAAAATTATTTTTTTGACTTTGGTTAGTTTAGGTATGGCTGCAACAGTAATGGAGGGGTAGGTCAGTAGGTGTGTTTACCTGTGTCACGGTGGGGGATTAAAAAAAAACAAACCTTATTGATTATGGATTAAAATTTGTTTTTTACTTAAGTTACCATTTAAGTATGGCTGTCACAGTAATGGATTAGTAGAACAGTAGGTGTGTGTACCTGTGTCGGCGGGTTAAAAAAACAAACTTTATTGATGATTAATCAAAATTGTTTTTTTGACTATAGTTACCCTTTAAATATTGATGCCACGGAAATGGGAGGATAGGTCAGTAGGTGTGTGCGTCTTTGTCTGGTTGAGGGGGTATGTCTTTTTTTGTGTTGACAACCATAAAATATAGTTACATAGTAATTAAGGTTGAATAAAGACAGACGTCCATCAAGTCCATCCTATTCACTTTTTTTTTTTTTTTTTTAACCCTACCTAACAGTTGATCCAGAGGAAGGCAAAAAAACCCAGCTAAAAAGGGAGAAAAAATTCCTTCCTGACTCCAAACGGCAATCGGAAAGTATCCCTGGATCAACCAGATCTATATGCATTAATACCAGTAATTCTCAATATTTTTTAGTTTTAGAAACTTATCCAGGCCTTTTTTAAAGTTATTCAATGAACTTGCCATTACCACATCTGCTGGAAGACAGTTCCACAGTTTCACCATTCTCACTGTAAATAAACCTTTCCTAACCTGAAGATGAAACTTCTTTTCTTCCAACCTTAAAGGATGTCCACGTGTCCTCTGATATGACCTATTAGTGAACAATGCACCAGAGAGTTCATTGTATGGGCCATTAATATATTTGTATAAGGTTATCATGTCCCCACGCAACCGCCGCTTCTCCAATGTAAACAGCCCTAACTTGTCTAATCTACCTGCATATTCAAGCCCCTCCATTCCCCTTATTAATTTAGTTGCCCTTCTCTGAACTGCCTCAATTTCCAAGATGTCCCTTTTGTATATGGGATTCCAAAACTGCACCGCATATTCCAAATGAGGCCTTACCAGTGCCTTGTAAAGAGGGAGAATAATATTTTTCTCTCTTGAATCTATTCCCCTTTTTATACAAGACAATATCTTGCTAGCTCTGGCTGTTGCTACCTGGCATTGTTTGCTACAGCTAAGTCTGTTATCTACCAGAACCCCCAAATCTTTTTCCATTAGAGATGCACTTAACACAGAGTTATTTATGGTGTAGATGGCACAGGGATTATTAAATCCCAAATGCATCACCTTACATTTATCTACATTGAATCTCATCTGCCATTCTGCTGCCCATTTTGATAATCTATCTAGGTCTGCTTGCAGCACTTGCACATCATTGGAAGTTTCCAAAGCTCTGCATAATTTAGTGTCATCAGCAAACACAGAGACCTTGCTCTCAATGCCCCCTTCTAAGTCATTTATAAACAGATTAAACAGAAGCGGCCCCAGTACAGAACCCTGAGGCACTCCGCTTAGAACTTTAGCCCACAATGATGTAGCTCCATTAACCACCACTCTCTGTTTGCGGTCCAATAACCAGTTCTGTATCCATGAACAAATGTTTTCTTCAAGGCCAACAGTCCTCAGTTTATACAGTAGTCGCCTATGTGGCACAGTATCAAAAGCTTTTGCAAAATCCAAATATACCACATCCACTGCTGTGCCTGAGTCCGCTCATTATCACTTTCTTAGAAATAAAAACCAATTAAAATTGTTGGCATGATCTATTTCTCATAAATCCATGCTGACTACTACTAATAAGATGATCTCTGGAGACAAAGTCAAGGATATGATCCCTTAACAAAGTTTCCATCACCTTCCCTACCACTGATGTTAGGCTTACAGGTCTATAGTTACCAGGCTGTGAACGACTACCTTTTTTGATATTGGTATTACATTGCTTTTTTCCAATCCAGCGGCACGTCCCCAGACAAAAGCGAATCTGAAAATATGAGAAACAGTGTTCTAGCTAGAACTGAACTAAGCTCTTTTAAATCCTAGGATGCAATCCATCTGGTCCTGGCGCTTTATTGATATTAACTTTGTCTAATTGTTTCCGTACCATATCCTCTGTTATCCATGTGAAAACTCTTATTTCTTCCCTGCATATGCTACAATCCCTACTGTAAGGACAAGGATTCTCAACAGTAAAAACCGATGTAAAAAAACGGTTTAGCAGATTAGCCTTTTCGGCATCCTCTACAACCACCTCAGCTCCATTATTTAATGGTCCCACATTCTCAGTCCTTGTAAGCTTTTGTACTCCCTGTAAGCCTGTTCTGTGCCTTCTGTTTTCAAAATTTTAAAAGCCCTTTTCTTTATTTCCATTTCCCTTTTTACCTGAGCATTAAGCCATGCAGGACTGACCTAATTTTTTTACACTTGTTACCTAAAGTACCGATTTGGAAATGTTATAGTTTAATATCCCTTTAAAAGTGGTCCACATCTGCTCAGTTTCTTTACCTAGAACAGTTCCCCCCCGTATTGAGCAGGAGGATCCTTTAAAGCATAAAATTAGCTTTCCTAAAGTTAAAGGGCATGTCCACCCCCAAAACTATAATCCCCCCCCAGTAATGGCCCCCACATGTAGTGTAGTGTAATCCTTACCTCACATCCCAACTACATAGGGTTCTCCTGTAGACCCCCTAAAGTCCCCCAAACTGTCCACCAGGAGGCTAGCAGGACTCTGCCTGCTACCTTGCCTCCGGTAGATATTTGTCATGCGTACTGCAGCCCTTCTCCCCCTCCTCCCCCTCCCTCTCCCTCCCTCTCCTCCCGTTCTACTATCCCTCCCCCTAGCATAAAACCCCTATTGATGTTCCCCATGTCTCCACCCAACCGAAATTTTTATTTTCCAAAAGCTCCCCAAATCTTACTTACCTCTTCTCTTTCCTCCGCTGCACTGAACTGACGGCAGCCGCGTTCCGTGATTGGCTGCCACTCAGCCAATCACAGACGCAACTGCCGGTCCCGTCCCTTGCTTGCATTCTCGCAAGCAGAGGGCCGGCAGTGCGGCGGAAGAACGAGGGGAAGTAAGTAAGAGTTTGGGGGGCTTTTGGAAAATAAAATATATGCGGTTGGGGCTGGCAGACATGGGGTAAGATCATATTAAAAACTACTTTTAAGGGTGGACATACCCTTTAAAAGTTTTTGTTAAGCCAGTGCACTTTAGTTTTTTGCAACCTATATTAAATGACACTATATCATGGTCACTATTCCCTAAGCTTCCCATTACCTTCATCTCCAAAATGAGCTCAGGGTTATTAGATATCACCAGATCCAACAACGCATTCTGTCTAGTAGGAACTTCTACCATCTGCGAAAGAAAATGCTCATAGAGGAAATTTAAGAACTTTATACCTTTAGAGGTGCTGGCAGTTCCATTACTCCAATCTATTTCAGGGTAGTTAAAATCCCCCATAACCAGAACATGCCCCATACCAGCAGCCTTCGCAACTGCATATGGAGATTCATTTCCACCTCTTCCCCGGCATTTGGCGGCTTATAACATACTCCAACAATTAATTTACCTACCTTCTTGCTTCCTGTACACAGTTCCACGCATAGTTTCTGCCGTATCGTTTGCTCCCCCATCTATTCCATCTTTAAATTTGGCTTTAATTCCTGTTTACATACATACATACTCCTCCTCCTTTCTATTTAACTCGGTCATTCTAATAAGGAGGTATCCTTCAATATACTGTCCAGTGTGTGAATCATTAAGCCATGATTTCTGCTATACCAATTACATCATACCTTTCCTTTAACGCTATTATTTTAAGTTCGCCGGTTTTTCCAGCAGACCTCCTTGCATTTGTAAACATACATTTTAGATTATCAATTGATTTACTTCCATACATGGTCGTACATGCCTCCTTCATCCTCTAGCTCCCCCCTCCCCCTTCTCCTCCCTCCGTTGTGTTACTAGCCCCCAGATCCCTAACTTCTCTATCTACCCCGTGTAGTAAAAAATTCCTCCCCCCCATACCTAGTTTAAAATCTCCTCCAACCCCCTAGCCATCTTCTCCCCCAAAACAGCTGCACCATCATCATTGAGGTGCAATCCGTCTCTACTAAAGAGCCTGTAGCCAACAGAAAAATCAGCCCAGTTCTCTAAAAACCCAAACCCCATCTCCTTACACCACCCTCTTAGCCACGCATTTATGCTCCTGAGCTCCCGTTGTCTCCCTAGCATAGCACGTGGCTGCGGTAGTATTTCTGAAATCACTACCCTGGAGGTCCTTGCTTTTAACTTGGCCCCTAATTCTTGGAAATCATTTTTAAGGACCTCACCTCCACCTCTAACTTTGTCATTGGCACCAATGTGAACCGACCGCCGGGTCACTCCCAGCCCCACCCAATAATCTGTCTACACGATCCACCACATGTCGAACCCTAGCACCAGGCAGACAACACACTGTTCGGCATGTAGGGTCTTGGCCACAGATTACCCTATCTACCCTTCTAATAATGGAGTCCCCTACCACTACCACCTGCCTATCCTTCCTAACCCCCAGTTCTCCCTCCCTTGTATTGGAGATGGCTCAAGGGAAAGGCCCGCTCCATACATGCTGCTTCCGAGCCATCGTCCTCCACATCTTCACCTAAAATGGCAAATCTGTTGGGATCGACCAGCTGGGAAGAAGCGTACCTATCCTTCCGTCCCCTACTTCCCCTGGTGACCCTTACAAATCTATCTTCCTTCTCCACCTTATCTGCCCCATGTCCACCCTCCAGTTTACTGGCCCCTGCCAGTACCTGCATTTCCCCCAGATTTGCCAAGCCCTGCAATGCTGCAAGTTTACCCCTTAGATTCTGGACCTCAGATTCCAAATGGGCAACCCACTCACATCTGACACATACATAGGTCCCCTAGGGCGGCTGCTCCAAGATCCCATACATGCGGCAGGATGCACATTGCACGGCCCCAACAAAACTGTCCATACTAAACAGCAATACATACCAGAGACACAGGAACAGCAATAAACAGCAGAGACACAGCAATACACAGCAGAGAAATTGCAATACACAGCAGAGAAATAGCAGTGTTGTTCTTAAACGCTTTCTTGTTTTAAACGCTTTAGTTTTTTAACGCTCTCAATTCCCTTAAAAACAGAAAAATCCCTTTAAAACAGAAAATCGCTCAAGAGCTGATCGCTCTTGAGAAATGACTTAAATGAGGTTCAAAATGAGGTTTTATTGAGGATAAATCAAAATTAGCTTTTTTGACTTTAGTTACCATTTAAGTATGGCTCCCACACAAATAAAAGGGTAGGTCAGTAGGTGTGTGTACCCATGTGAGGCTGGGGGTATGTGTTTTTGCATGTATGACCATATACTGTTACTAACTTTATGGATTATTGATCAAAATTAGTTTTTTGACTATAAAAACCCTTTAAGTATGGCTTTCATGGGAATGAAAAGGTAGGTCAGTAGGTGGGTGTACCTGTGTCTGTGTGGGGGGTTGGGGGTATCAGTGTTTGTGTTTATGACCATGAAACAAGATGAAAATATCCACATTTGAGGATTGGTATCATTATAGTCTATGGGTATAAATGTCCCGAAGTTCTCCGATAATGCTGTAACACTTCCGCGGATTCCTTAGGTAATAGCACACTTCTCCTATATGCCCCGCACATCTGTACCGAATTTCATGTCTCTAGCTCAAAAACTGTGGGAGGAAATACAGTTCAAAAAAGCAGAAGAATAAAATGAAAGAAAAGGAAATAGAAAGAACAGTAATTTGGCTCTTCAAGACAAATTAACTACAGAATACAACCCTAGCTAGATTCCAACTACTGTATATTTAGCTGAGGGTGTTTCATATAAGTATAGTATAATTGTCCTTTATTTAGTTTAATATAATTTGTATTATTGTTTTATTACTGTACTACTATTGTACATATATTGTACCTATCTTGTACAACTTATCCTCCAAGGTTAAAGGGCAAGTCCAGCCCTTTCTATAACTTTCTAAAACTTCTATACAGGTAAATCACCCCCCAAAATCCTAAACTGTAATAGTTTGAAATCTGAAATATATACTGTAAGTCTAATCGAAATCCTGCACAATGTCCTGCTACCCTTGTTTCTGCTTACTGGTTTTTCCAGTTACCAACTGTCAATTAGAAATTTGACAGTTGACATCAGAGCCAATGACTGTTAACTCCCTAGCTGCCTCCTCCGAGTATGCTCAGGCTCACTACAGGTCACTAAATTGCTCAGTTTCCATGATGCATCCAGAAGCATAGCAGGCATACAGTAATGAATTCAAAGCACAAAGTAGGATATATCAACACATTCTTAAATTCTCTAAAACATGTTATTATGAGGGTGGGTGGAGTTGTCCTTTAAAGGAAAACTATCATGTGTATAAAGTTTATTTAAAAAACAGTTAAACTGAAAAGTACTTGGGACAGGGATATAGAATTGGTAATTCATACCTCCCAGTATTGTTTCTGTGAGGAGCACCAGCCCAAAGAAAAATGATTCTGCCAGTCTTCCTCCTGCCTTCAGCACTATCTTTAATACAGGAATAGTCCAGGACTAATCTGGCAAATTAAAACTGTACGTGCTGTAGCTTTTTAACTAAATGATATTGTGAGGTAGGAATACTCAATCCGACCTCCCTGCCCCAGGTACTTTCCATTTTTAAACAGTTACATTTTAGAGTATAGCTATCCTTTAAAGGGCATCTATAGTTTTTTCTTCTTTCTATGTGTTCTAGAATTCCCCCCAACCCCCACAGTACCTTTATTTTTTCAGATTCCACCTCTGTCCTGAGATATACAAGTTAAAAGAAGTGAAGATTAAAATATACCACTCCTGCTTGAGCTGTTAATCAAATCCCCTAACAGCATGCCGGTATAGTGTGTAGGCTTACACAGGATTTACAGCAAGTCTCCCAATGACTCCTTCCTTCTCAAAAATGCTTGGCAAATACTGGGTTAAAAACAGAAGTAAAGGGAAGGAGAATTCCCCCTCCTCTGCAAGCTTTCATCGATTTATTGCCTGTCAAAGGGAGACCGGGCTGCAGTGATTCAGGACTCAGTCTCTCCAAACTCCCCCCTTCCCCCTCCCATTCCTTACATAGCACTATTTTCGGAGAAACTTCCTCTTTACAGACTTACATACCAAGGTTTTTTTTTTGTTGTTTACAAAGTTTAGAGTGATCTGTCATTTGTAGGAGGATTAATGCGCATGAGCGGCTTGTTTCACATGCTTAATTTACAGTCGGACTAAATGAACCAGAGAGGGGAGGGGGAGTAGGGAGCTCTGCAGTAAATCAGACAGTGTGCAACACAGAGCCACAGAGAAAGGTAAGAAAAAGGCAGAATACACTAACCTTTTTTTATGTCTGCATTGGAGCAATGTATAAATATCACTATAGATGCCCTTTAAGACTAGACATGGAATCTGGGTCCGAATATGAACTTTTGTCTCTAGTGTTGTCTTCTGAGTGATGGATTTACCATATTCATTGTATTGTATTATGGAGTTACATTTATGACTATTACTAGTATACCATAAAGTTTTGTGTGTATGGTAATAAACTATTTCTACATGTAAAGGAATATATAGCTTCATAATACATAAAACTACCTCTCCAAGACAAAGGGCCAGGATAAAAATGAGATAATTAATGGCAGACAGGAAAATGTGGGTTAATGTGTTTTGAAGCTACAATACCTTTCTGCTTTAAGGCTGAGGCCACACTGCAACGCACAAGAATCGCGGACAAAATCGCGAGCGTAATCGATCGCGATTGTGTGAGCTTTTCTTGTGTGTTCGCGTTTGCGTTTTGCGTTCGCGTTATGGAAACGCTGCGTTAACGCACCAAAAATGGTGAACGCATGTGTTACCAAAACGCGAACGGACGTGCAATCGCATGCGCATCGGAAACCGTGGGAATTTTCACGTTCCCGCCATTTCCTTTTGCGCGAAAAACGCACTTGTGTGGCCTAGCCCTAACAGGTGATAAAATGAGCCGGAGGACCCGTTCACAAGTGATAAATGAAAGTTATTGTGCAAAACAAGAAACCAACAATCTTGTTTAGCTGACCAGAACACATTTCCTAAATGCTATAATTTTCTATAGGGATGGGTGTTTATGCAGGTTAATTCACATTTACAGTGGATTCACTGGTAAGATGAGTTTATTCTTCACCTAACAGTTGTGCATAAAGCAAATTAAAGCTAATATGAAAGAAAAGAATTGTGCAAATTAATATATTGTTTTCTGTCTTGTTATTTCATGTTTTCCATGTGCTAATTAGCTAATAAACTGGTAATCATGCAGGCCTTTGGGAACAGTTTATAAAGGATTAGGTAGCTGTCTATACTAATCCATAGCACCTAACATAGACTAATTTCTACTAATATCTTCCCTAAAAAAGACTATGTAGCAGGCTCTTCTCAACAAAAAAAGGCAATCATGCACATAAACTCTACATAGCAGGCCTGGAATATAAGCACTGCTGTGTGGAAAGCACAATCAGGGGGATTCAATAAAAGTACTTATCATTAAAAATGGTGCTAATTTTGCCCCAAACAATCAGATCTTATTTAACATTTGAAAGCTAACATCTGATCGGTTGGGGCAAAATTATCACCATTTTTAATGATAAGAACTTTTATTGAATCTTTGTATGCGCACATATAGTACTGTATATATCTGTGCACACATCCTATATAATTAGCAGAACCATTAAGACTGTGTACACATACCCTTCAAACAGACTACTGATTGCTGTACTGCCGATATTCTGTGCCAAACAATAGTGCGGCCTGTTAAAGACAATATGAAAATTGTCATTATGCAAAAAATTATGCATGTGCTGAAAACTCCAGGAGACATTCTGAGCCAACCAGCAGTAATACTGTACCAGGCCGCTGTTCAGGTCAAATTATCAACCCTGTGTACATAGCCTAAATCATGTCATCAGTAGGGATTTACTGTAGTTTTGGTCTGGATGTTGCTTTGAGGAGGACCTACTGGTTCCATCTGCAAAATCTTACCTGTAGAAATTCTGTGACGAAACCACGCACAGTTCCGTAAACCCACTGGTGGAACAAACCCTGGCAGGTTCATGCATCTTTAGCCACCAGCCTTGACAGTACACCTGTATTGTGTGCTTATGTTTTGCCATCAAAAGTTTTGTCGCAAACTTCTGACAGTGAAATGGAAAATATTGTGCCAAACTTTTTGTCTTGCAATGAAATTTCATGATGGTGTAAGGTGATAGTTACTGGCCAAATCCTGAACTGCCAGAACACAAAGATTACAAGGGTTAATAGTTTAACAGTTCCCAACATTTGAATTTTGCCATACATTTTTGATGGAGAAATTTTGTCAAAGCTAGCTATTTTGTCACTAAACCAGTTCTGTGACAAAAGTACAGGGCATTTCATTTTCTATTAGTCATCTTTTGCATAGTTTATAATCATACTGTATACTTGAAGGGAGAAAGATTGGTACAGTACTGTGATTAAAGTTTGTGATTAAAGATTAAACTAGTTTGTGTATGGTTGATCTAACACTTTATATTCCTGCCTTCTTGTAGTCTGTGTTTAAAGAAAGAAATGATGCTTATAAAAAAAAAGAAGCCGGATCCTTGGAATGAGATATGTGGTTTAGAATTACAAGTAGCAATGAGATTTTATGAAATGGATTGCTTTACTAAGACATGACAGGATGAATCATCATTGGGAGGTTAACCTGCATCATGTTTAGAAAGGGCAGTGTAGAAACGTAGTTAGCGTTCAATCCAACCCTTTGGCAATATATTGGCAATAAAAGGGGCAATATAATGCCTTAATGTCTATAAATATCAAACAGAAGAAAGATTCACAGAAATATTAAGAGTTTATTATATTATAAGCCACCAATGTTCGCAATTCAATTTTATTAAAGTGTAAAGCTGCATAGAAGTTCAGTTTCTGATTTTTAATTTACTAAAACCAGCACTGGTGGAGGAAGCTGACATTGGGGAGCTGCCAATGATTTCAGTGTAACAGACAGCAAGAGAGATCTGGCAATAAGTTATAGGGGAATGTTTTTCCCCTTAAGACCTGCAGATGTTCTAGGAGTCGGGAAATTCAGTTTTGTGTAATTAGAACAAAGCTTGTTGAAACTGGATAAGGGCTGTAGATGCAGACAGATTAATAAGCTGATTAATAATATCCTGGAGGTTACTGTATTACTACTGGGTAGACTAGCTAACATAGACCACAGAGAGCATATGTTTAACATGTAGTACAGATAAGAATAAATAAGATTAAGATGAAAGACACCTGGTCCTAAAAGGATCCAAATGGCATAAAAATTGCTCAGTGACAGACAGAAGTTCATTAGTATCAGTACTCTACTAAATGGATCTGATGAACAATCTGTATATGGTAAATGCTTTAAAAAGTTACACATCCATCCAGAGAAGAAAGAACACTATGGAAGAGGCCGCACACAAGAATCCATAAAAACGAATAGTTTTATTATCCAAAGATAAAACTAACAAATGCCAACACAACTAGGTGGGCGGGATCAACACAGATGGTGCCATAATTCGGAGTCACTTCATCAGAGGCCACCCACCTGAGTATTGGCTCACCTTAAATAGGTAAGTAGGAAAAGGGGAGGGAATAGTAAAAACATCAAACATATAATGTACCGTAAAGTACACATATATCTTTGAACAAAACCAAACATTATAATAACAGGAAATCGGATGAATAATCCCTAAAACAGCCATTATCCATGCACATACTGTAGTCATGATAAATATATTCCAATATAACAACAATGATGGTTAGAATGTTAAAAATATAATATAATATAATATGGTCTAGAGGGATATACTAAGATGGATAAAGTGACACAATATAATAGAATAGAATAGAATGTAGAATAGTGGAACCCGATAAGTAATCCAAAAAATATACAATATGCAATCTGTAACGTATTTGTATAGACCTATATTAGAAACAAAATATCATGAATATTATAAAGAACTATTCTGTATAATAGATATTAACAATAAATAATGAATATTGGCAATATGGGATTAAATTCACCAAATTGTTAAGAATAATAATATAAATATAAACCCCTAAAGGTAATGTTATCAATAAATCAGAGGTATCCACACATGGAATAGCGGGTGAATAATACAGCAATTAGCATCAAGGTTCAATGGAAAGGGAATCAAATTAACCACATTAATCCAAAAAGGCTGATAACTCAAATTCACGGTTCAAACCATACGGCTAAACTGTTTTTAGAGCATATATCCACTTGGCTTCAATTATTTTTTTGTGGTTATCTGTCTTCGTAACACCAGTCCTAGCCATTTCTATTAATTAAAAAGACACATCCATATTAATCATGATGTTTCGCTCCGACATATTGTAGACCACAGTGACAAGTAGCCAAATAGATAACACTCTTCGTTTAACAATTACGATGGTTAATTTTATACTCTATGCCCGTAACCGAACTAATAAAGGCCTATCAAATATGTTAATAAATCTGCACGCCGTTCAGCATGGTAGGCCACATTTATAATATCCTTTAACACTAAGTCAAGATTTAGTGGCACACCAAGAAGAGTATAGACTAGGTGCCAACACAAAGCCCGCACTCCGGGACTTACAAAAAGAAAATGTAGGTTTATCTGATAGATGGTAATAAAGGGTCATCCAACAAAGCATTCCAATATTTGGAGTAGGTGAGTGTTAAAAATGGAGAGTCACCAGTATTACGACCCTTAGTTTTATCTTTATGGCATCTACTGTTTTTATTTGGATTTAACAATTCATCCCTATTAAGTAATATTGCTCGATCATAAGCGCTTTTTATGTCGGAAATGCTATATCCCCTAATGGCAATTCTATCCCACGGTTCCATGGCTTCACTTTGGAAATTATCCCAAGTAGAACTTACTCTCGGGAGTCTAATAAACTGTCCAAACTGACATGTAGATCCAGTATTTGCAGGAGACTATGATGTTATTGGTTACACTTTCCTAGTAGCAGTGTTGTAGTGTGATGTATATAGGTCTGGGTATCTAGATCTGAAATAATGTATGTCTCACCTACGGCTTTCACTCCACCAAATCAGATATATAAACAATACATTGCATGTAACTGTGAATAGTGCAGGTTTATTGCTAAACATGCATGGTACATGTTTCTGATCCACTTGTCCTTCCTCAAGTGCTTGAGTGGTTCTGAAACATGTAGCACGCATGTTTTGCAATTAACTTGCAATATTCACAGTTACAGACCTGTGTCTTTGTATGTTTCACCTGCAATTTATTGTTTATATATCGGATTTGGTTGAGTGAAAGCCGTAGGTGAGACATACATTATTTCAGATCTGGACACACTAGATACCCAGACCTATATACATCACACTACAACACTGCTACTAGGAAAGGGTTAATCAGCTGCACCACCAATTTGAATATTGATGATTTTATATATTCCTACATCATAGGGGTTAAGAGGTGGGAGTGGAAATCACACAGGTGCTGAAAATGTAATCAAGGTAAAAGTACTGGAAGGCAAGGGAAAATGTCAGCTTCAGATTTTGGGAACAAACAGAACCTAAAATGAGCTCATAGAGGTAAAGAAAAGGCCCCTGAGTGGGATCTTCCATGCTGAGAAGGATGTTGAGGCAAGTACTTTCTAAGTTACACTTTGATTTTTTGGGTTTAGTTCTCCTTTAATAAACTGATTTGGTATTGCCTGTGATTACCATATTTTGGATTACTCAGTATGGGGTGAGATTACGTCAAGGAGGAGAGTGTCACCTGGAATAGAATTGTGTTTCACAGTAAAAAATACCAAAAAAGGCAAACGTTAAATTTTTTATTTTATTGTAGTTAGAAATTAAATAGACTCCTTAATGGCTGGTTTTACCATACAAGTATTCCAGGGCATCTTTATCAAATAGTGTGGGAATCTTTTTAGATTTTGGGAAGAGGCGAGAATGTCCCTTTATGATGAAATTTTTTGCAAAACTGAAAACCCTACTGTACCATATTCTACTTGCAATGTTATTCGCAGCACACATAACAGAACTGAAGCACTAGAGTGGGTCCTGCAATGTCTATTTCAATAGAATGTTATACAGGTAATAAATTAATTTGCTTGCATAATTTATTTAAAGGAAATTTAAATTTGGTAGGAAAACACAATGTAATTATTTCACATGAACAGTTTAGTAGGAGATAATCAGTTTGATTCCCCGGAGAGGGAAGATTGAGAGTGCCATGCACAGACACAGATTAATCATGTCCCTAATATCATTTTGTCCCTAAACAATATTAGCCAATTTAGATGCTATTTACTTTAATCAGCAGGTTAATGTGTGCATTCTGTATTTCTGACAGTTTGTAGATAATTTAGAACACTGATCTATAAAGGTAAACAGAACTCCAAACACAAACGCCTACTGTATTTCTTATATTGTATAACATTTTATTTGTGATACACTTTTAACATAAACACAATTCTAAATTGATTAGCCCTTGGACCAACACAATTAAAGACATGCTTGTGAAGGTTCTCATTCATCCAGGTCATGGTATATCTGTAGTAGAGCACAGGCACACCTGATGAAAGGGACAAGGTGATCCCTGAAAGGTTGTGATTTAAAATAAAGCATTTGCTTAAAGGGCATCTATACTAAAAAAAAAAAATACTGGAAACTATAATTATTCCCAAACACCACTGTAGCATTTTTTTGTTGATCTGCCCCCTTTTTCTTTAGATATCTAATCTAGACATCTTTCATTTCAGCTGTCAATCAAGTTCCTTGCTCTCAAAAACTATTCTTCTGTGAGTAGTTTTGCTTTAGCTGGAATAGAGACACAGTGTGGACAGTTGCTGTATGCTGTGTGCAGTTTTGACAGTTGGTTTGTGGGAAAAAAGTCAGGTCGGATGGAAGTGGGAGTGGTTACTGCTACTGAGAAAAACATTTGCTGGATTGAAGGCATGCAGCAACACACACACCTCAGAGTAACTGCTACTTATTTATTTATAGATTACGATGAGAAAAATAATTTTTTTCAGTTAAGTGTCCCTTTAAGAAATAGTGTGCACCTTGGTTGAATTTTGCTTGTGCTATAGCTATAAGTCCCTGGTAGAGGACTGACTGGGGTAGACCTTTGAATATATTGGTTAATAGCCACAGAGAGTGCATGTGCCCAAACCCATATTGTATATATGTAGTATTCAGTTAGATCAACTGAACCAGAAGTCTAGTTCTTGAAGACGTTTTGCTAGTCATCTGACTGGCTTTCTCATTTCAGAATAACTTGTACAAGAATCTGTTGGCAATAAGTACCCTGGTAGGTCCCAATTAGCATACAGTATAACAGAAATGTCTTATACTGTAAAGCAGTATGGTTTAAAGCAGACAGGGATACGATGTTTAAAATTAAGGACAATTCATATGAATATTTACAGCCCTTTCTATGCAATTCCTGACAATCTTTAAAATTAATGATCATATTCCACATCCCTAGCTACACACAGGCCAATTGTCAGGTGATTTGACATGTAGACATGATACCAAATCATTTTACATTGTAATGAATAACTAGAGTGTTTGCACTTTGCTAGCTAGCGACCCCTTTCACATACTGGTTCCAGTCATCCATAGTGGTGTTGCTTAAACATACAGTTTAGTCACATGGGTCCACTGCACAGAAGTCCTGCCCCCGCCCATCAAGGCAGTTCAAGGTGACTGGGTGGGTGCGCGGCCATTTTAAGAGATACTGCGCTAGTCTGCACAGCGTTCTGGAGCGAGTTCCTGCAGCCTGCTGTATGCCTCATGCCTGTACTTGAAGTCTCACACCAGGTAGGAGGGTCGGGACTGAGGAGAGGAGCTGGGCCACAGTGACAGGTTGACATCTGGCTGACTGGCCCCATTGGTGGGTAAGGTCCGACCTTCAGTTGTGGAAGTTAGAAAAGTTGATGGTGCAGGACAGGTGCTTAAGGTGTGCCTGGGCCCTGGCCTTACTGGTGTCAGGCCCAAGCAAGAGGCTTTTTTTAATTAGAAGTTCATGTCCTTTTACTACATTGGGCCACTGCCCAATGTAGTATTGTATAAGGACTTGAACTTCCATGAAAATGGAAGGGTATGTGAGTAGGCGTGTGTACCTGGATCACAAAAAAGTTAAAAAACAAACTTTTTTGATGATTGGTCAAAAATTTTTTTTTTTAATTTTAGTTACCCTTTAAGTATGGCTGCAACAGTAATGGAGGTGTAGGTCAGTAGGTGTGTGTACCTCTGTCAGGTTGGGGGTTAAAAAAAACAAACTTTGTTAATGATTAGTCAAAATAATTTTTTTGACTATATACCTGTGAAGGTTCTCATTCATCCAGGTCATGGTATATCTGTTGTATTCAATTAGATCAACTGGACTTGAAGTTTAGTTCTTGAAGAGTAGAGGTTTACAGAAAACCAACACACACAGATCAGTATTTGATGTTTGACTCCCACCACCCTTTAGATCACAAGCTGGGTGTCATCAGAACCCTGCAACACAGAGTAACACACTGAGAACATCCCCACTAGCACAGAGGTGAAGGCTAAAGAAATGAAACATCTCAGAGGAACCCTTAAAACTTGTGGATATCCAGACTGGGCCTTTGTCAAAAGCAGTAGATGGAAAGAAAAGAACAGGTATACCAACAGTGAAGGGGAAAAGACAGGAGAAAGAACATGGTCATCCCATATGTAGCAGGGGTCTCCGAGAAATTAAGAAGAATTTTCAAAAAACACTGTATCCCTGTCTGCTTTAAACCAAACAACACACTGAGGAAGCAATTGGTACATCCAAAAGACCCAATACCGAAACACAAGATAAGCGACATCATGTACGCAGTGCAGTGCAGTGAAGAATGCTCTGATTTGTATGTGGGGGAGACCAAACAGCAACTGCATCAACGTATGGCCCAGCACAGAAGAGCCAATTTCTCGGGTCAGGACTCAGCCGTGTACCTGCATCTTAAGGATAAAGGACATACCTTTGAAGATCGTAATGTTAACATATTGGCAAAGGAACGTGACTGGTTCATGAGAGCTGTCAAGGAGGCCATTTATGTGAAAATAAAGAAACCAAGCCTAAATAGAGGTGGGGGGGGTTGACACCAACTATCTGCCATGTACAATGCTGTTTTGACACCTTACCCTGGGCATTCCTATAACACCTCTTAGCCACTATGCAATCACGCCCTTGACACCTGACTGTGATATGCTAATTGGGATTTTCCAGGGTACATAATTGCCACAGATTCTTGTACAAATCATTCTGAATTAAGAAAGCCAGTCGGATGACTAGCGAAACGTCTTCAAGAACTAAACTTCAAGTTCAGTTGATCTAATTGAATACAACAGATATTTTTTGACTATAGTTACCCTTTAAATATGGCTGCCATGAAAATGGAAGGGTAGGTCAGTAGGCGTGTGTACCTGGATCAGGTTGGAAGTTAAAAAAACATACTTTTTGAATGATCAGTCAAAATTAGTGTTTTAACTATAGTTACCCTTTAAATAAATAACAGTAATGGATAAGTAGGTCAGTAGGTGTGTGCACCTGGGTCTGGTTAAGGGGGTCTTTTTTTGTGTTTACAACCATAAAACTATCTTTTATTGGTGATAAATCAAAAAAAAATTTTTAATACTTTATTTACCCTTTAAGTAAGGCTGCCACAGGAATGGAAGGGTAGGTCAGTAGGTGTGTGTACCCATGTGATGTTGGGGTACGACTTTCTTGTGTTTACAACCATAAAACTAACTTTTATTGAGGATATATCAAAATTAGTTTTACCCATATTTTTTTAACTTTATTTACCCTTTAAGTATGGCTGCCAAAGAAATAAAGGGTAGGTCAGTAGGTGTGTGTGCCCATGTGAGGTTGGGGTATGTCTTTTTTGTGTTTACAACCATAAAACTAACTTTTATTGAGGATATATCAAAATTAGTTTTTTTGACTTTATTTACCCTTTAAGTATGGCTGGAATAGAGGGTAGGTCAGTAGGTGTACCCATGTGAGGTGGGGGATATATGTTTTTGCATGTATGACCATATAACTAACTTTGATTGATGATTGATCAAAATTAGTTTTTTGACTATAGAATGGCTTCCATGGGAATGGAAAGGTAGGTAGGTGTACCTGTGTCTGTGTGGGGGGTTGGGGGTATCAGCGTTTGTGTTTATGACCATGAAACAAACTGTTTTGAAATATCCACATTTGAGGATTGTTACCATTAGAGTCTATTGGAAAAATGTCCCGGAATTCGCCGATAACGCCGTAACGCTTCCGCGGATTCCTTAGCTAGAAGCTAGCACACTTCTTCTATATGCCCCGCACTTCATTTCTCTAGCTCAAAAACTGTGGGAGGAGATACAGTCCAAAAAAGTGGAAGGATAAAACAGAAGGAGAAATAGAAAGAACAGGAATTTGACTTTTTCAAGCCAAATTAATAAAAGACAGACAGACCTATGTAACAAAAATTCTTATACAGTATGTAAAAATGGTGCTAATTTTGCCCCAACCAATCAGATGTTAGCATTCAAATGGTATTGTGTTAGTTTTTTGACAAACTAATACAGCGGTTGGGGGTGGGAGAGGGAGCCCTACACTACAGAAAAATGTTAAAAAAAAAAAAGTGGACAAGCCCTTTAAAATTCACCTACACACAGTCCCGATCATTCTCGCTTTACAAATTATAGGAAACCATTCGGGACTGACACATTTCCTTCCGCATCGGCCAACTTCCTATACTTTAATACAGGGGCCCGAATGCGGTCGAGGAAATTTTCTGGCAGGCTGCCCAAGCGATCTCAAGACTGTCAGTTCAGAACTGCGGTACCCACTTTAACGATAAATGGGTGATTTTAACGTCCCTTCATTGTTAAAGAGTGTACCAAGCTTTACTCGCTTAGCTAATTGCCTAATTCTGAAACTTACTGTCTTTACAGCTGCATTGTCTTCATTTCTCCTGTATTATTAATGTATTTAAAACGTATTCAAAATATGAATTCACTCCCAGCAATTTTTAAAGAGACATGAAAGCGTTGCCACAAAATAAATTATTCTAGGAAATGTAAAGCAATTTCCATTTGTAGTAGGTACTGTACATGTGGTATAAGAAATCATTCCACAAGACGGATAGGAAAATGTGTAATTATTATAGAAGATTAGTTGCATTGAATCTATGTATGCTATAATTGGATCCTTTAATAAATATTGGGTGTACAGCGCATTCAAACATAATAGCTTATTAGTTTTTCCAACAGTGCAATGCCCAGTACATTCATCAATAAACAGTTTTCTTTTCAATTAAAATAATGCCTATCTGTCTAAACTATCTTATGTAATCATATTAATGTACTGACATGTCAGCAGCAGATATCACCTTTACAGTAGATTTTCTTTTACATATATTACATACATACACTTCTTATATTACATACAAATATGTAATAATAGGAAGTATAAAACCATGGGTACCTGGCCTGGTGTACATGGGACTTCCTTTCCAACTGGCAGATGTACCAATCAATATACTAATTAGTAGCACATTGGTCAGAAATTAAAAAGATCTGAGAGATCATGTAGCTTTTGAACACAGCACAATCACCATAATTTACTGTGTCTAATCCTAGGTTTCTACTAATTTTGATTAAATATTGCTAATGATCAATAACGTAATTGTTTTATTTCACTCAGCTGACTTATCTGATTAAACTATGAGCCAGGTAGATCGATTAACCTGAATTATCATCCCTTGTGTACCAACCCTTATGCAAGTTTCTGTCAGACCTGAGGAGTTGACTAAGGATATTTAGTAGTTTTGTACTGAACCTGCCTTCGGCCAAATCCGATTGTTTTACTGATAAAAATTTTAAGGGTCAAAACTACTGTTGAAGTTTTGCACATTATTTTTTGCAAAACTTCAGATTCTATCAGATTCATTTCAACCAAATGGCAGAACGTAACCCAGTAGCTTCCTGCATCCCACTGGGTTATTGCATCTCTAGAAAGGAGCTATTAGCTAAGTTGGGAGCCGCTAAGTTGGGAGCCCTTCTCTTCCTAGTTGCTGTCATAACGAGTTGATACGGCCACACACACACACACACAATTAGTTGTATCCTTAACACCCCAGATCCATTATGAGCATTGAGGGGCCCTATCTTTATAATAAACTTAATAAGATTAAAGCAGTGGTCTAGGTGGCTGTCTTGTCTTTACTGAACTTTTAAGTGTTTTTTCTATGTCTTCTAGCTCATGTTTTCATGTTTACATAAACCATTAGTTATACAAGGAACGGAGATTTGTTTGCTACGGATGCAATGCGTTAGTCATAGGCAAACAGTGCACTATCCCTATGGATTCCACTCTCCGTAGAATTGAATGAACTGGCCTTTGGAAAAATACATTATTTATTTGCAATAGAACATTACAATAGAAGAATATTTAACACGTATCACCCAATTCTGTTTCAGAGATGATAGACGTTTACATTGATTAACATTACTGATTTCTTGAAGAATGAAGAAACTTGTGAATCGGAAAATGCGCCACAGCGGCAAAAATTCTTTTAACTGAGCTTAATAAATATTCCTAGGCACAGAATTCCCATTTCTGCAATGTGCATCCATGTGACATTGTTTACCTTTAGCAGCCCCAATCTTCAAGCTTTAGCTCACCAAAATGGATCTTTTTTCAGATAGTTGTTGATCAGTGTAATGTGATATGGGTAAAACAATGAAGGGCAGGTTGTCAACTTGTCATCACGTAACCTTAATAATATAACTATTTAATATGTTTCACAATCAGTTCCAATAGTAACAGTAAGAGGCCTAGAGTGAGCACAAATATTTTAAAGGAGAATGAAAGTCTAAAATTACTGTAACAAGTTTGGCCTGATGGTCGGGCTACTCACTAGTACGCTTTCAGGAGGAGGCCAAAGGCTGTAGGCTTGGATTCTGGAGCAAAAGAGGCTGAAGAGAACTGTGGGCAGGATACCAAGGAGCTGTTGGGAACTGGATGCTGGATAAAACGTACTGGAACAGGCAAGGTAAATAACTTCACTGAAACAAACAGGCAAGGTAAGTAACTTCACTGGAACAGGCAAGGTAAGTAACTTCACTGGAACAGGCAAGGTAAGTAACTTCACTGGAACAGGCAAGGTAAGTAACTTCACTGGAACAGGCAAGGTAGTAACTTCACTGGAACAGGCAGGGTAAGTAACTTCACTGGAACAGGCAAGGTAATTAACTTCACTGAACAGGCAAGGTAAGTACTTCACTGGAACAGGCAAGGTAAGTAACTTCACTGGAACAGGCAAGGTAAGTAACTTAACTGAACAGGCAAGGTAAGTAACTTCACTGGAACAGGCAAGGTAAGTAACTTCACTGGAACAGCAAGGTAAGTACTCTCACTGAACAGCAAGGTAAGTAACTTCACTGAACAGGCAAGGTAAGTAACTTCACTGGAACAGGCAAGGTAAGTAACTTCACTGGAACAGGCAAATAGAAGCAGGGAACTGGCAAAGAAATTGCTGGATAGAGGAAAGATGAGTAGCAGGGTAACGTAGCCAGGGGTAGCGAAAACCTACTATCAGGCGCCAGGTCCGGGAGGACACCAGCATTTGAATCCTCGTGTTGTGACATCATGATGTCCCCGCTGCCGCCTACCCGAAGTGCAGAGTGGCGGGTACTGTAAGTTTGTGGCAATTACATTACTTGAATCTCAATGTAAAAGGGTCTGGACTGCTATATTTTCAACCTTTATAATTCTATATTTTGAAAATTGATGTGATTTTTGGGGCCATAGAAAACAGGAATAAAGTTAGCACCAAATTATTTTATTATTTAAATTAATATTTGTTAGCATTCAAAATGAAAATATATAGGAGATAAGGTCTTTATTACATGGGGTATTACCTAAAATCAATTTATATTGAGAAAATGTATTGATCTTGCTATAAGTATTGTGGGAAACTTCCTTAGATACACAAAAGGCTCCCTTGTGAGTCCCGTATGAAAAAAATGAAGCTGCAAGCCAGGAGCTTAGGCACAGGGCATGGGACTCCAAGGTGATATCTACTATCGTAATATTTTAATGTAGCGGCCAAATTATTTAGCGTACTACACAAATTTATGATTCTTTGCACACATATGACATAGCTAAGCAATGGATGATATAACGGCTTTATCTTTATCAGAAAATAAACATTTATTTAGTGCACAGAGTAATAGAATATTCTGTAACAAGACTTAGGGCAAGGCCACACTGCAACGCAAACGCAATCGCAATAGCAGATTCTTTAGTAACACACAAATTGCCACTGAACATAGAAATGATTCATTGGCACTGGTTACAATTTCTATTAATTACATTCAAAAGATATATGCTTGGATAATATTAAAACTATTTTAATTATATTCCTAACAATCTCTTTCTTGTGTGTTATCTTGTTTTCACATATTATATATTCTGTGACTTAATGAAAACAGACCTACCTTATTCATGTCTTTACTCCAACTTCCGGTTCTGCGCTAATGAGAGCAGTGAGCTTCAGAAGAGGCGCATGTGCAGCACCTGGCAGCTTCCCTGAGTCTAATTCTCCTACATCGTGTGCATACTTGCGTATATGTTAGAGGAAGCAGGACAGACTGGGAGACAAACCACAAACAAAAAAAAGAAAAATATAATATATATATATATATATATATATATATATATATATATATATTACTATTGCAGTCCAGCTATAAAGTAAATGTTTAGTTTCTTTGTTCTATAAATTGTAATATTCATACAGGGTTATTCAATAAAAGTTCTCATTGTTAAAAATGGTAATAATTTTACCCCGACCAATCAGATGTTGGCTTTCGAATGTTAAATAATATCTGATTGGCTGGGTCAAAATTAGCACCTTTTTTTAATGATAAGAACTTTTATTGAATCTCCCTGATAATGAATACTGCATTATTTTGTATTTCTTAGATTAAGCACTGGGCCTAAAGTTAGTAACTATACTATATATTTTTAGTACTGCCAGGAACTTCTCAGTTCTCCCTCTCACAAGATCTCCTCATGTCCTGTTCAGCTCACTCCTATTTATCCTCTCTGTTTCCACCCCCTCCCAAAACCAAGGCACAGCTAGAGTGTGAAACATGTGCAGTGGAGATGATCTGTGCCCTCATACAGCCAATAGCATTAACCCAGTGATGTTGTGTTATTGTGAAAGTAAAACTGCTTTGCTATGGGAAGGTAAGCAGCACTGGGAGCTGTAATAACTGCTTGATGTAAGATTTTCTTTTAGCTGTAGGAGTTTGAAGGTGTGTGTGTGTGGGGAGGGGGACTTTGTAATTTATTTTGTTAGGTACAGTGGTATATTGGGACTTCAGTAACACAGACAAAAGCTAAAGCTGGGTACACACAGTAACGATAAAGCCCCGATACCGTCGGATCCGACAGTATCGGGGCTTTATCGTTACTGTGTGTACGTTCGTTTCCCCGAACGAGCGCGCGCCCGCCGAACGATCGGGTCGGCCGTACGCTCGTTCGGGAAAGGCCGAAAATTTCCATCGGCCGCGCTAGACTCCCTATAGGAGTCTAGTGCGGCCGATGGAAACACACAGTCCCAAGCATTCTCCCTATAGGGAGAACGCTCGGGACTGTATGTATGCAGATCTTTGAAAGATGGCAGACAGGATCTTGCAGATCTGTCTGTCATCTTTCAGAAATCTGTACTGTGTGTACCTAGCTTTACTGCAAGATTGTGTGTTAGCTGCAGGCACAGAAAGAGCACAGAGCAAAGATAAAGATAATAAGATAATGCTTATTCCCTTCCACCCTGCCAAACTAAAATTTAACACACTACTGGCCCCACTGCTCTTCATGCTTCTCCTGCAGTGCTTGTTTAAAGTCCAGGAAACTAAAGAGTAGGAGCTGTATTCCTGACCAAACGTCTAATCTAGCCTCCGGGAGGTAGTGTGACATGTACAGGGGAGCCCTTAACCCCCCTCCCTCCGGATCTCTCCCTGGCTGCCCTTCCACCTAACATTAAAACATTTATCTGTATTGTAGGCTACCCCTTCCCTTTCCCCAACCGCCGTGTCAGATTACTAAAAAAAGAATTGGAACTCTACTTACAGTTCTTTGCTCCTGCGGCGCTCTGCATTACTGGCAGCCGCGTGGCCTCTCAGCCACTCATAGACGCAGCTGCCGGTCCGACCCCTGTTTGTTAGTTCCAGCAAGCAGGAAACCAAATCAAAGCACTGCAGGAGTGAGAGGTTGTAAGTAGAGTTCTGAATCTTTTTTTAGAAATATGACATAGCGGTTGGGGTGGGCAGGGGTAGCCTAAAAAAAGCAGATTTAAGATTGGTGGTAAGTTCTGTTTATAAATCAGCTGGGAGACAGTTTTAATTTATGATCATGTGATGTCAGACATTCTCTGGTCTCTTATTATCTGAGTGTGCGCACCCTAAAATAACACTTGGCTGTTCCATGTAGAATTGCCCTGTGGTAAGTGGTTAGCTTTACACGCCTAGTTCTTATATGCTGCCTTTTGATTTGTGTCAAGCGAACTTCACTTTGGGTGCACAAAAGACACAAAACTAAACCAATTTAAAAAAAAAAAAAAGTCAACATTGGATTTAATTTTTTTTGTAATCTATGGAATTAAAGAGAATGAACCCAGGGATCCCCTCACAGCTGCATTTATGTCTCAGTCTCGGCTAAGCCTCACCCGCTGTCCTGCATGAGATTCTTGAAATGCAATGCTAAGGTAGAAAATGATTTCAGGTGATAAAGTAAAAAAGTGATTTTGTTTTAAAGAACTGGCAGAATAAAGCTACACTGAAAACATGCTTATTCTCATATTATATCAATATGATAGAACATCACGGGGCTTTTTATAGACGGTGCAGAATTTTACATGCGCTCTTAAGCTAGGTACAAACCATACATTAATTCAGCCTGACCCAACCGACATTTCAGTGTTTCAGGCAGTCGGGCCTAATTATTGGATGTGTTTTGCGGCCGGACACAACCATTATTAACTGTCGGACGTGACTACTTGCCATGAACGACAGACCTTCCTCCTGGCTGACCGGTCAGAAGTGCCAAACGGTCGGTCAGGAGGAAGGATTGATTGGTGTGTACCCACCTTAAATCTTCAGCAACCAATCAGATCTAATCAAATGTTTTCTAATTATAGTAGACCAGTAAAAATCTGATTGACAGCTGCAAATTTTTGCACCTTGTTAAATAAGTATTAGCACACACAGTAAATATCTATATTACTTGCTGTAACATTACAGTAGCAAAGTTTGGCCTTTGGGAGCTATATTTGAGACTTTATTTATAGGAGTACATCAGTTTTCATTTAACTAGGCTTTACAGCCTAGCAAACTCTTGAATATAGCTCATTATACATTCCATATCTCACATAGACAATGTATTATAACACGAGTCTCATTCTTTACATCGTATTTGTACCTTTTACTCTTGTATAAAAAAAAAAAAGAAAAAAGAAAAGACATTCTTAATATAATTCAGAGCAGCCTGGGAGCAAAGTGGAGATTGGATTTTAATTAGGCCAGTCCTCTGCTGAATTTCTAATAAAGGATTTTTAATCTAGGCACATACTGATAGAAATACGTCTTCTCTATCCTGAAGGCAACTTCCCTGCCGATTTTGTTTGCAGAGAGTAAAAATAATTGAAAGAACGGTTCAAAACAGAAAATCACACGAGAAAGAAAGCACTTCATACTCTCAGATTTGGTTGTGTCCTGGGGTTTTCATGCTTTTGATAGAGTTCATGAAATTTTAGCAAGTACCACATCTGATTATTATTTTCTTTCCTCACAGGGCGATTAATTCTGATTTTTGGATTCCAGATTGTTGTTGCATTGAACATAAACTGGTGGTTTGCCCCTAGCAGACCTCTTAGCAGACCTCTTTGGGAAACAATATACTCATTTAATTGTCAGATGTCTACATGGTGTTGCAGACTAGATTCAGAGTTTTAAAGAGTTTAATAAATACCAAATGACTGACAAATAATGCATACATAAACAGAAAGAATAGCTGGTATACAAGTGCAGCTCAAAATTTAGCCACACATTAAATTTGTATTTATTTCTGGCACAACTTTGTATAAAATAAGTTTTAGGGTGCACAGGCCAACTACCACTTGGTTACTCTCTAACATCCAAGCAATATACATCAGTCACTTTGAAGTCTGTCACCATAGGGCCGATCAGGCAGATTAGGATTGGTTGAAAATTACTAATATATCCAATCTACTTTTTTTACAGTCACTGCAAAAAAACGGGGCAATATTTGAGACCAATCAACCAAAATATGAATGCGTACCTAGCCTAGGAAGAAACTGAATCCTTTCAGATGAGTTATTGCTGTAAAAGACCAGGCATAAAAAATCTTTTGAAAAACAAAAATGAAATATAAATACGTATTATTAAAAGAATATACATGATATATATATATATATATTATATATATATATATATATATATATATATATATATATTAATGTGTCATCATCATAATTTGGTCAATCGGTTGAAATTTCGCAGTAGTTTTTTCACAATTGACCTGTGTGTGCCTAGCCTTGGGAGTACGAAATCATTTCTATGCAAAGATAGAGATGAATCCAGAAAAAATTGTAAAACTCTGCCAAAAGAGGTTGCCTGTGCAATATTTGTGTATTCAATTAGATCAACTGGACTTGAAGTTTAGTTCTTGAAGACATTTCGCTAGTCATTCGACTGGCTTTCTCAATTCAGAATGACTTGTACAAGAATCTGTGGCAATCTGTGCTTGTCACCTTAAACACCAGGTTAGTCATCAAATTAATTCTATCAATGTATAATGCTTTTAAATGAACACTATGCTTTGGCAGTAACAGAAAATGTTGCGTTGGTTAAATCTTTTAACACATTCAAAGGAGAATTAGATGCCTTCTTGGACAGACAGAATATTCTGGGTTACAGTTGGTGACTGTTACTTTTGTGTGAGCAACTGAGCATGTGTGATTGTCTTTGGGCTTGTTTAGTTTGGTGTATAGAAGGGCATGCACTAATTAGGTGAAGGAAACATTCCATTTCATTATGTGTATAATTTCTAGAATTTTAAATCATATGAAAGGTCTATTCCATAGAATGCATCATATATGCACTACCTGCGCCAAGTCTCCTTAACCTGAAGTCCAAGCCATTCTGTCAGTATGAAACCCCAACATACGGTAATAACAACGTGGTCACAGTCTTGCAGCCTGCAAGGGATACATTATAGAGGCCAAGGGTGTGACTTCATTAACAAAGCTTTATTTTATATTGCCATAAATTTAAAACTTTGTTCCAGTTTGCATTGAAGTAAGGAAGGAAAAACACATCCCAAATGATTTATGCATCATTTGAACTTAATTTAATGTGATTTACTCAATTAGAATTGATTCCATCCTGTCTGGCAGACAGTGAGGTCATGTTTTCCAACAATATCAACAAGTTCCCTTGCAATATACCATACTACATCATTGGCCTAATCGATGAAATTCACCAGCCCCTTCAAACAAACAGCCATCACTCCCTTCCTAAGCAGGATTAAAGGGCAAGTCCAGGCAGATACTCACGATCAGCTGTTTAAAAGACCGGAATTGAAATTCCGGTTCAGTTCCAGTCTTAATACAGCTGATCGTGTGTAACTTAACTTCATATGTGCCATCAGCTATTTAAAAACTGCTGAGTGCAGAACTTCTGCAGGGAATGGGGAATATCTGAAAGGGATCATGGGCCCTCATACCTCCCGGGCCCTTCACTAGTTACAGATAGTGTGTGTGTGGCAGGTGTAAGGGAACTGCCAGCACCTCAAAAGGTTCCTACATTTTTGG
This sequence comes from Hymenochirus boettgeri, assembly GCA_019447015.1. NCBI lineage: Eukaryota > Metazoa > Chordata > Amphibia > Anura > Pipidae > Hymenochirus > Hymenochirus boettgeri. Next base: position 262,057,051 of record CM033476.1, on the reverse strand, counting down.
AATAGTTGGATCTGGTAATATCTAATAGCCCTGAGCTGATTTTGGAGATGAAGGTAATGGGAAGCTTAGGGAATAATGATCATGATAAAGTCATTTAATATAGGTTGCAAAACACAAAAGTGCACTGGGTTAACAAAAATGTTTAGCTTTAGGAAAGCTAATTTTATGCTGTTAAAGGAATCACTCCTGATCATAGACAGTGGAGGTTGTTCTTAGGTAAGGATGCTGAACAGAAGTGGACTGTTTTTAAACTTTTACACTTCTTAACATATACCTTGGATCTTAAGAGATCTTATGTATACCTCAGATCTTAAGAGAACTTATGTACAGTTTTATCTAGACCACCTTTTTTAGATTCATTTCAGATTCACTATTGTCTGGTGATGTGCCTCTAGATTGGAAAAAGAACAATGTAATACCAATATTCTAAAAAGGTAGTCGTTCACAGCATGGTTACTATAGATCTGTAAGTCTAACATCAGTGGTAGGGAAAAACCTGTTACGGGATCATACTCATACAATGTGGATTCATGAGAAATAGATCTTGTCAAATTAACTTGCTTGGATTTTATGGTGAGTAAGAATTTAGATTCTGGCTCAGCAGTGGATGTAGTATACTTGGATTTTTCTAAAGCTTTTGATACTGTGCCGCACAGACGACATATGCATAAACTGAGGTTTGTTGGCCTAGAAAAAAACATTTTTAACATACTAGAGAACTGGTTGTTGGATCGCGTACAGAGAGTAATGGCCAATGGAGCTACATCTATGTGGGCTTAAGTTCTAAGTGGAGTGCTTTGGGGGTTCTGTACTAGGGCCACTTCTGTTTAATATGTTTATAAATGACTTAAAAGTGGGTATTGAGAGCAAGGCCTCTGTGTTTGTTGATGACACAAAACAATGCAGAGCTTTGAAGTAATTGCACATAATCTGAAATTTTCAAACAGACCTAGATAGACTATCAAAATAGGCAGCTGAGTGGCAGATGAGATTCAATGTTGATAGTTAGCCAGCTATTGCCTTGTATAATTAGGGGAATAGATTCAAGGGAGAATAATATTACTCTTTCTCTTTACAAAGAACTGGTAAAGTCTCATTTCGAACTGCGTTGCAGTTTTGGAATTTCATATACAAAAGAGACATCTTGGAAAAGTAATTCAGAGAAGGGCAACATAAATTTTAAGGGGAATGGAGGGGCTTGTCTATGCAGACAGATTAGACGTTAGGGCTGTTTACACTGAAGAAGTGGTGATTGTGCAAGGATAGGATCAAATGAGTCATATGATAAACTCTCTGGTGCATTGTTCACTAATAGGTCATAACAGAGGACATCCTTTAAGGCTGGATCTTCAGATTAGGAAAGGTTTCTCTACAATGAGAATGGTGAAACTGTGGAACTGTCTTCAAGCAAGTTTATTGAATAGCTTTAAAAGGTGGTTGCATAACTTTCTAAAACTTAATAGTATTAAGAATTACTGGTATTAATACATATACTGTAGTTCTGGTTGATTCAGGGAACCTTTCCGATTGCTATTTGGAGTCAGGAAGGATCCCCCCCCTTTTATCTGTTTTTTTTTTTTGCCTTCCTCTGGATTAACTGTTACTGTAGGTAGGGTTAATAAGAAGTGTTTGAAGGTTGGACTAGATGGACGTATGTCTTTATTCAACCTCAAATACTATGTTAGGGATGTGATGTAGGTAGGCGCTGTCAAAGGTTGCTGGCATACAAGCTTTACATTGCAGAGATTAAGGCTTTGTAAGTTCAAGTGGGAGGTGGATGTAATCGGTCCCACTGTACTATGAATTATAGATTTCATGTAAATAAACTTAAAAAAAACAGCTTAATGTTCCTTTAAACCACAACATAATAATCAATAAGTGTTGAGTTAAGGTAGCCTAATTAGATGTGTGTGGATATCTCTTAATCTACCCATACACATGGTCGATATTCAGCAAATCCTGTTGGATCAGCAAAATGTAAGGCATAAAAACTGATTCTAATTCCGACAAACAACCGCCATAAGCATCTGGACCTTATTCCAGAGGGAAAGCTCCTTTTATTAAAGTATAGAGTATCGCTTCTTTGCACATTCACAAGCAGATTACAATAAAATCCATATTTATAAAGGTATCGCTATTTTGTGGTGGCACAATTACGATCGTCATTGTACATTTATGATCCTGATCGTTTTTGTACGATTGCCTGTAGAATACCATAGTGGTAGTCTACTACCGCTATGGTATTGAATGGGCTTACGTTTGTGATATGGAAGGGTTAAATTGTCCTTTTAGTGTAATTATTTCATCTTTGTATATTACTAAACTCACTAAAGTTACTGATTAAAATGTTAAAGGGAGTTTGTTCCACTTCCACTCCAGCTGATTTGAACATTCACTGGTGACCATTTCTGAGAAAAGTTCAGATCTGCACTATATGAGTTTATTACTTATGGTCTACAAGAAGATTTCTGTCTTTTGTATTATAGTTGCTCTCACCAAATTTTTTACGCATGTTTTCTTTTGAGAAGCAAACCGGGCAAATGCAACATGCACAGATTTGAAAGAATGAGTCCCAGCCCCATGAAAATGTATTTGTTTATATCCGTAATTTTCATAGCATGAGTCCATTAAAATGTGCTCAGCGAATGTTTTCTCTCAGTTAAACCCCAGATTTTATTTTATTTTGAGAGCCTCATTAAAAGAAGCGATGAAGCTTGTGTGTGTTTATTGATCAGGAACAGCAATGCCATGTTATCCTGAACAGAACTTTTCACACTGAATTTGATTTCTTTTTGTTTTGCCTCTGAAGTAAGAAAATCTTCAAAAGAAAATTTTTATCCATAGAAATCATCTTCCTGTCCATGGGGATTAAAATAATGATAAGGGCACTTTATTACTTTATTTAGAGGGTTTATAGACAAACCAAAACACAGAAAATGCAGAACAACCAACAGCCAAGGATGGAATAATTTGAGTTTAAATAGCAGAAAATCTTATCTGCACAAAAAATTATTGTTTACTCATTCAAAGCAGATAATGCTCCTTTTTTTGGTAACAATTTTACTGCTCCATTTGGCAGAGATTGGCAAAGATTAAAGCCTTGCACACATAAGATCATTATTTGGCAAAGTTGGCAACAAGCGCCCAATGACCCTTCCCTCTGATCCCGATAGAAGATAACAGGCTACTTGACTACTGTTGGACCAGTCATCTAACGATTGGTCAAAACAATTAAATCTTGGTTACACCTAGAGTTACAATTATTAAGAATCACTAATTTCTGTTTTTATAACACCAAACATCGCTACAAATTTTTTTGCAATATTTATAAAGTGGTGATTTTTGACAGCATTACTTTTCAGGATGGTGAAATTTGTCCTCAGAGGGAAACAAGCGGCCTTTATTAAAAAGGGCACACTCCTACCTTTTATTATGACTCCAGGATCATGCTTCTAGCTGCAATCTATCCAAAGTTACAGCAGTATAAATGGTGTTTTTTGCTGTTAGTGTTTTGAGTTGTGACGTCACCATCACTTTGGTCTGCCTCCAAGTTTAAGGTTGGAGCATGCTCACTGCTAGGACAGAGCATCATCAGCTGTGTCATAAGCCCCACCCTCTAGCTTGTAAATCATTTAGAGGAATGAACTTGTGCCTGTTACACTTCCTTATCTGTCTGAGTCTGTAAGTTTGCAAGCCTATAATGTAGGATCCAGAGACGCTAGAGACACCATCCTAGGCTGATGAAGGGGGTGTTACCCTCGAAACGTTGTACTACTGTTTGATGTTTGGCTTGTAATAAATATTCTATTTTGGAGTGCAGTCCACCCTGTATTTTTCTGACCATCCTAGGCTTGTTTGAAAGGTATGATATATCTCTTTTTAAAGGGCATGTCTACCCCCAAACTTCTGGCCCCACTTGTCAGGAACCCTCCGGGCCGTGACGCCCAACCACCTATCAGCTACCGGAAAACACACTCCAAGCAACCGACAGGCGGACGAAACAGATCATAGTGAACAAATGATACACTACACAATTAATATTACTATATATCAATATACTTGCGGCCAACACATTCCGAGAAAACAGTGGAATGACCTGTTACCTATAACTATGGGGTGTCCGCATCCCTACTTCTAACAACCTGTAAGAAAATTGGTTATTCACCCCTAATATTCTATACACAGTTATACAGTATATCTATATACCTAAACAATACTTTTCTATAGTAGCGTACTTCGAAGACACAGGTTTGTTTTGGGATATACTCAGAATAGGACAATAGCCTATAAATGATTTTATATCATTTATTAAACGTTGAAAAAAATAGTGCATAAAAAATATAAAGAAAAACTAAAGTAATTTACTGAACATAAAAGCGGTAACACACAGGTGAGGGTAAGAAATGGATAAAAGAATGAATACTTAAAGATAGTTGGCATCTGAAAACTCCATGAGCTGAGTCCAGAACTTGTTAATCCAGATGTTAATCCAGATATGGGAAATATTTCCTGCTGTAAGCCAATATGGTCCATCCTGTTGGCTAGATGTTATTGAAGATGTTATGACGAACTCCTGAGCCGAGACCCGGCTCCCAATTTTATCCTTTGCCAGAAAATGGGAGCGGTCTGGTCTCTAGAGGGGGTGGACTTGGTTCTGCCCCCGAAGGTTGGTTCCTATTTTTGGAGGGAATTTTAAATGTCCAATTCCCCTCCAGTCCATAATCTTTAATCTGCCAGTTGGTTTCTGCTCAAATCTCAACTAGAAGATTCCCTGCTGAGCTGGTGCCTACTAGCCTGTAACAGTGTATGCATATTACAGGGACTTCACACCTTGCCCTTTTGAAGTCAGACCTCTTGCTAGGTCAGCTACTTAACACCACATGGGAATGGCTATGGGAAAGGAAGCAGAGCTTACAACTGAACATAAATTTAACCCTGTGATTACCCATGACAGGGAACAATGTGGGAGCTGCCATACTGCTGGACCATGCCAATAAGGTGAAATAATTGAAAATTAGGAGTGCAATTTCAGACATTGTCTATGGAGTTTTACATTGCACTCCTGTTCGTCACACCACTGTGTAGTGTTAATAAATTCTTACCTTTTTCCTCTGCTCCTTATGGTTGTCCTGCACGGCCCAATAAAAGTCCAGAAAGCTGAAGAGTAGGAGCCTCTCTGTGTGTAATCCAGTGCCTACCTCTTCCTTGTCCTCCTTGAGGCATGTGCAAGAGAGCTCTCCCCTCCCTTTGGATCCCTTAGTGCTGCAGTAATCTTTTTTTAAAAATGAACATTTATATATGTAGGAGACTCCCCCAACCCTAAATCTAGGATAACAACTTTTAAATGAGCCCAGAAATAGACTTAGCCGACCTCGTTCCCTTGACTCCCTCTAGTAACCAGCTGCTGGTCTGGCCCCTACTGCTCTTCCATTCCCGGAAGTAGCAGTAGAGGCGGAGGGAACAAAGGTGGGTAAGTCTATTTCTGTGCCGATTTAAAAGTTAGAACCCTAGTATTTACGGTTGAAGGGGGGGAGTTGAGAGCATGAAAACTGTTCTAAATCATTTTCAAACTAATCACAAACCAATAAGTATTAGTTTCCACTAACCTTGAAATTTCACTTCCTTAAGGGGGCGGGGCACTGCAAGCAGTAAAGAAATGTAAATCACCCACTCAATTTGCATATCCCAGCCCCTCCCCCTGACCCCACTATATGTCAAAACTGTACCCTTTTATGAAAGCAAAAGCCATTTCCCTGTCACTACATGACTAATTGATTCAGCATTATGATCCTGCAGTTTTGTCTGATGCCTCACACTCTGCCTTGGTTGTATGTTTTCCTTAAATAATGTTAAACACCACAATCCTTCACACGTTTACTATTAAAGGGTATCTTTACTCCAAAAAAAATCAAATTTTTTCAATAAAAAAATCGAATTTTCGAAAATAGTAAAAATAGTACATTTAGATACAGCAAGATCCCACTCCTCCAAAACGTTTTCAGATTTTAAATCTGAGCTATAGATTCTGAGAAATAATCATTTGAAATCACAGCGTTCACAGGGAAAGACCTGTCACTCCAAAAGCAGAAATTGTAATATGTGACCCATGCTGCCTGCCAGCACACTTTCTGCAACATTTAAGAGAATCAGCAGAGAAAAGAAGGCAGGGGGGAGGGGGAGATGTGTAAGCAGAGCTGGGTCTGTGGTGAGACTGTGCAGAACTTATAAGTGTCGCATACACTACAAGAAGGCAGTGAGTAAGGGAGGGTGGGCGGAGTACTCACTAAACATTAATAATTTAACGACAAAGCAAGCACAGATAAATATGTGAGAACCACCATTTTTCTTCTCTCAAAATGTAGTTTTAGATAATGTAAAGTTGTTTCAGGGAGTTTAGTGACCCTTTAAGGATGCACAAACCTGCCAATCCGCCCCACAGGGTTTGTTTAACAGACCCAGCTTTAAATGCAGAATTTTGATGGCTCAAATAAAAATTCTGCACTGAAACCTTTGAAGGCTAAAATACTTTTTACTGAAACCTTAAAGTGAAACTGTGATTTTAAAAAAAGGCTTTATCTTACCTTTACAGTGATCCCTCATTAAGCTTTTTGCCTCAAAAGATTCAGAAGATGTGAAACATCGGCTCAGCTGACATCACTTGGTCAGCACCGCCCATCTCCCAGAAAGGCCATGAAATCAATTTTTGTTCCCTATGCTTACCTTTAACATCCCCATTAAGTACACAAACACTTTACATCTGTTATTTTACTTAAGGTTTGTGACAAATAATGGCAAATCACAATCTTTTTTTATTTTATTGTATCCACTAGAAAAATCACATTTAAAGAGCAACTACACTAACCACCCCACCCCCTTTAAAGTACCTAGGGTGAAGATTATAACCACGATGTTCTCACCCCTGGGTACAGTCTGGCTCAGTTAAATTTACACCATAACTTTTTCTTACTGGTCCAGTCTAACTCCGCCCCTCTGTCTGTCAGTGACAAGACCAATCAGAAGAAGCTTGTCTTTCCACGTGCCAGATAATGGAATGATGATGGAAATAGAACCGGACAGGATCAGCAAGGGGAAGTTACGGTAGGTTTAACAGCTGAAAGAGACTGTACCTAGGGATAAGGACCTAGTTGTTTAAAACCTCACCCTGGTTACTTTTAATGGTGAGAAGTGGAAGGAAGTGTAAAAGGTATAGTTGCCCGTTAAATATTCATAGAGGTAATTTAGTGATTGGCCAGGTACACACATGTTAAAATATGCAGTTGGGTCAAAATTCTGTCCGTGTGGCTTAATCTATCAATCAGTAGTGTAACTATGCTACAGCATCCCACACCATCGCGAGGGGCCTCGCGAGCAGCTTTTCTTTTAAACAGCTGATCCATGTCCTCAGTAAAGATACTGGTCTTTTAAACAGCTGATCGTGCATATCTTTACTGTGGACCTGTGATCAGCTGTTTAAAAACATCTGATTGGGCCAAAGCAGGTGTGGGTCAGGGGCCTGGCCTTCAAGCCTGCGGGAGGGCCTGGGCCCTTGTTGTTATGCTCCTGCTACCACCTGTACACACCTAACCATAGGGGCAAAGTCTCTGCTTTTTACCAGCTTAAAATCTTTCTATTCTTTCTATCTTTACTTATTTCCTTGGTCACCTGTGGAATATTATATTAGACATGTATCCATTACAATCTCCTTTTAAAATAATGATTTCACCTTAAAAGACTTTTAGTGGTGGTAGTGATGATTTAGTGGGTTGATTTTTAAAAACATGATTCTGCGGTTTAAATATTTATATTTGTGTAACAACTTAACAAGGGCAGTAGAATAATCTAAATAATGTATAGTAATAACATTATTAATAACATTATGAAAACAGCTACTTCTTATAAGTTATTACGGGACCCATTACAGGGAATATGTAGTAGACAGACTCAAGTAATTGAGATAAAATACTTTTTATTGTCGGTTTATTCATGCAAGGCCAATAATGCTCCTTTCTTTTTGTTAAGACTTTACCACTCCATTAGGCACACCAAGTAATGAATGCACAAAGCAAACAATGAGAGAGAAACTGAAAAAAGATTAAGATCATCTTGTTAAAAACATCTATAAATAACAACACGGTAATAGCCTTCCTAAATCTAAACGGTTAGTGCTTACATTAGAAGTCTCGTTCAAATTTTTTCTTCTTATTTGTATTAGGCACCAAAATGTAATGCCAATACTTGCAAAACAGAGGCATGACCTTAGACCACTGATGGGCAAACTGCGGCTCTCCAGATGTTTAAAAATCTACAACTCCCAGTATTCCTTTGCTTCTTTCTGTAGTTGAGGAATGCTGGGAGTTGTAGTTTTCAAACATCTGGAGAGCCGCAGTTTGAGGATCACCGCCTTAGACCAATGTCGAACCTTGGCACTCCAACCAAGGTATGCTGGGAGTTGTACACTACAGCAAAAAAAAACAAACAGATTTCAGCTAGATCTCAGCTCAGGAGTACTATATAGCTTTAGTCCATTCTCCAAACCAAGGAAACCTCATTCTGTATAAGGCCAGCTTTAGACTTTTAGTCCCCTGAACCCCCCCTCCTCTCCCCCAGTTACCCTGATTAGCTATTTTAATCAGCTGATCATGCGAAAGTTAGTAAAGGTGCACACGATCAGCTGTTTTAAACACTGGTATAGGACCAGCAGTATTTTAAAATAGCTGATCACACTCACCTTTACTAATAAACACACTAAGCTGTTTAAATATAGCTGATCACAGTAAATGGGGAGAGGGGGGGTCAAGGGCCCAGCCAAAAACTTGCAGGGGGGGCCTGGGCTAAAGCTGGCAATATGCAGAATAATTTCCCCTTGATTTGGCCCCATTGCAGGGGCTGCTGGGGCTCTTTTTTAGCCACCGCTTATGGGCCGTCATATACCCAGAGCCACAGCTCTGTTTTCTTGGGTTACACTAACTCCTTCCTTGAGCCAGCAAAAGACACCCATTAAATTGGCTCTAGGTAAATCTCCCTACTAGTGTATCCCATGCTCCCAAATATATTTTTATTGTACTTCCATCATCTCCAAACTACGATCATACTGTATATCTATTGAAAGGTCTTATAAAGGAGCAAGATCGAAATATACAATATTTCTCCTTTATTGGCTTGATCATTATGATGTCATGGTCAAAAAATACAGCTAACCATTGGCATGGCATGAATGTCAAATACCAATGTGGGCACAAAATAATGATACCGTGTGGTATTACCGATACCATTAATATTTATAGACGAAAAGGCAATCCTGCACACACCTGTAAGGTAATCAAGGTCATGCTGAGTGCACATGGCAAACTGTGACGGTCAGTCAAACTGTAAATGAGTTTTGAATGCACTATGCACATCAGTTTTACAGTCCTATGTATTTTATTGCATTATGCACAAAGTTTGTCTGAAGAAGGTGCAACATTAGTGCCAAAACGTCACTTTAATGTGTGTATAACATAAGACTGATGTGCACACTTGATAAATCGTCTGTGTACCCGAAACATGTCATGGGAGAAATAAAACCAGCCTTATTTGCAGCATATCCTGCGTTCGCCTTGGTTCCTACCTTTATATGTGTGACTGATGTGCATGGTATGTTTACTCAGATATCATTAATATTGGTGCATTTTTTGGTAGTTTTGTATTGAAATTTTATCTGTTGTTTTAACCTGACAAATTTCAACAGCAGATCCAGTCATTTCATCCTAAACCCAGGTTAGGGTTCCTATTCTTTTTTGCTAAAACTAAATAATCTTGTTTTTGAATCTGAGCATAAGTTGGCCTCTCTAACAGCTTGATTGCCAGTAAAGCCATTGGTGAGACTTCTTCACAAGGTTGTTATGAAGAGAGAAGAGGTGTGAGAAGGGTCAGGGTACACAGAGATGGGCTGGTGGTGAAAGGTCTACACATAAGTGTGGCTGATAGTCATGGGTCAGGACAGGCTGTAAATTACCTGGGGTAAACAAACACAGGAAAAATAAGAAGAGCAAGAAGCACATCGCGGTAAAAACAGGACAAACATTTGCAAGCTGCGTTCACATTACATAACAAACTCAACATCAAAGTTGACCTTTCAACCTACCATCTGATTTTCTTTTGTTTCTTTATCATTTTACCCCAAGTTACAGAAACCTATCCCTGCTGCATTGCTGTAAGCGAGCGAGCCAACAGTGCTTCAACAGCTTGCCAGGGTCAGTGACCTCTGCTGTGAGTAGTAACAGTTATTATCTGACACCATCTGAAATTGCACGCTACTTGCTGACATCTGCAAAATTACAAACTTCCCCTTTGATAATAATGATCACAGATTTTCATTTTAAAGTATTATCCATTTAATACAGAGCCCAGAATGATGTAACTGCTAATGATGTGGTAACAAGTGCACGGCAAAACTGGAATAAAACGAAGAAACAATAACAAAGAATTTTTGTTGGGCCCATCACTACCAAGATAGAAGTGGTATTTTTCTTCTTGATGCAAGTTCCCACAAATAATTTGAGTCTAAAAAGAACAAATAATAGTAATTGCCTGCAGTTCCTGAATGACACTCAGGACATTTTAATCAGTGCTTTCACAGAGATACAATAAGATTCAAAGAGTTTCCCTGAATGTTGCCAATAATACAATGTTTCCTTAGCACACCACCTACTCTGATTACTATAGAACTTTTATCACGGAAATCTTGATGACAAATCCAGTTCTTTATTTTATTACTAACTGTGTGTACTATTGTGCTTGGTTACAGTAGGACAAATACAGCATGTGACAGTGACGTCCAGTCTCAGGGACCAGAAATTCTAATATGTAAAAATAGAAATGCTCATTAGTATTAAAATGAATTGCTTACTGCAGGAATTGCCAGCATGCACCTGTAATTTACTTACTGCAAAAATGACCAACTTAGTAACATAGTAACAGAGGTTGAATAAAGACATACGTCCGTCTATTCAAACCTTTTTAGCCTTTGCCTTGATTTGGAGGAAGGCAAAATAAAAAGCAACTGGAAAGGGGGATAAATCCTCCCTCATTCAAAATGGCAATCGGAAAGGATCCCCAGATCAACAAGAACTAATTTATTAATATCAGTAATTCTTAAAGGGTATGTCCACGCTTAAAAAAATTCTCACCAAAGGTTCCCCCTGTCCCCCCAGCCCCAACCGCTATGTTAGTATTATTAGAAAATGCCCCAAACTTTACTTACCTTCCCTCTTGCCTCCGCCGCACTGCCAGGCCCTCTGCTTGCGAGTAAACGCAAGCAGGAGGGCGGGACCAATCACAGACCTGGCTGCCGGGAGCTCACTGCGGCGGAGGCAAGAGGGAAGGTAAGTAATGTTTCGGGCATTTTCTAATAATACTAACATATCGGTTGGGGCTGGGGGGACATAGTAACATAGTAATTAAGGTTGAATAAAGACATACGTCCATCAAGTCCAACCTATTCACCCTCTCTCTCTCTCTCTATATATATATATATATATATTTTTTTTTTTTTTTTTATTTTTTTTTTAACCCTACCTAACAGTTGATCCAGAGGAAGGCAAAAAACCCCAGCTAAAAAGGGGAAAAAAATTCCTTCCTGACTCCAAACGGCAATCGGAATGTATCCCTGGATCAACCAGATCTATATGCATTAATACCAGTAGTTCTCAATATTTTTTAGTTTTAGAAACTTATCCAGGCCTTTTTTAAAGCTATTCAATGAACTTGCCATTACCACATCTGCCGGAAGACAGTTCCACAATTTCACCGTTCTCACTGTAAAGAAACCCTTCCTAACCTGAAGATGAAACTTCGTTTCTTCCAACCTTAGAGGATGTCCACGTGTCCTCTGATATGACCTATTAGTGAACAATGCACCAGAGAGTTCATTGTATGGCCCATTAATATATTTGTATAAGGTTATCATGTCCCCACGCAAACGTCGCTTCTCCAATGTAAACAGCCCTAACTTGTCTAATCTGCCTGCATATTCGAGCCTCTCCATTCCCCTTATTAATTTAGTTGCCCTTCTCTGAACTGCCTCTATTTCCAAGATGTCCCTTTTGTATATGGGATTCCAAAACTGCACCGCATATTCCAAATGAGGCCTTACCAGTGCCTTGTAAAGAGGGAGAATAATATTTTTCTCTCTTGAATCTATTCCCCCTTTTATACAAGACAATATCTTGCTAGCTCTAGCCGTTGCTACCTGACATTGTTTGCTATGTTATCTGTTATCTACCAGAACCCCGAAATTTTTTCCATTAGAGATGCACTTAACACAGAGTTATTTATGGTGTAGGTGGCACAGGGATTATTAAATCCCAAATGCATCACCTTACATTTATCAACATTGAATCTCATCTGCCATTCTGCTGCCCATTTTGATAATCTGGTATGCTTGCAGCCACTGCACATCATTGGAGTTCCAAAGCTCTGATAGTTTAGTGTCATCAGCAAACACAGAGACCTTGCTCTCAATGCCCCCTTCTAAGTCATTTATAAACAGATTAAACAGAAGCGGCCCCAGTACAGAACCCTGAGGCACCCACTTAGAACTTTAGCCCACAAAATATTTTGAGAAGTCAACTCAGTTTGCTAAAAAAAAAAAGGAATGAAATATAGCAAAACAAAGTAAGCCCAACCCAGAAGTTATTTATATTTACTAATAGTAACATGGTGCTGACTTGTGTGACCCATGAATAATGGTGCTGTCTGTGAAGGAACCAGTGGATTTTGGGAATACTCTACAGCTTCCAGTCTGTATAAATTGTAGTGGCAAGCATGGTTTAATAGAAATAAAAGAATTTTGCAATGGTTTATCTATGTCATAATTTCTTATCTTTTTACATTATCCCTTTGTCTGGGGTAGAAAAAAATATTTCTTTTAATATTCAGAAAGGGTTTATGCTCATAGCTGGTAATTTTAGATTTGTATAGCAGACAACAGCAAAGGGGGAAGACACTGAAAACTTTGTTACAATATTGTGTTACAACAGTGTTTATGTTGCTGACCTTTTATGTAGTAATCATTATAGGTTTATGTGCAATCGGATTCGATATTGTCAAACAAATTTGCTTGCTTTTTCTAAAGGAGAGAGTGAGAATTAAATTCATTTGGACATAAGTACATCTAGTCCAACCTCAATTTAGCCTACCCAAGATAGGCAAAAAAAAAACCACAGTGGGAAGGAGGAAAAAAAATCCTTCTTGGCTGAAGTGCCAATCATATAAGATCCCTATATAAACAAGAACTACTGTATACTATCAGGGAGATTCAATAAAATTCTTATCGTGTAATATGGTGCTAATTTTGCCCCAACTTATTTAACATTTGAAAGCTAAAATCTGATTGGTTGGGGCAAAATTAGCACCATTTTAAACAATAAGAACTTTTATTGAATAACCCTGTATATATATTAATACCAGTAATTTTCAATATTTTTAGAAATGTATCCAGTCCTAATCTATACTTACCATATCTGCTGGTAGACAGTTTCAGTTTTACAGTTTTCACTGAAAAAAACTTTTCCTGAAACTGCTCTTTTAATCTTAAAAGATGCCCATGAGTCCTTTGATATTACTTATATGTGAACAATACCATAGACTTCATTGTACAGCCCATTATTGCATTTGTATGAAGTGAAGAATTTACAAGACACCGTATCCCTGTCTGCTTTAATACATGGTGTACGTATTGTGGTGCCCGTGCAGATGTTGGTGAAACCACTCAGTGGGCAAAATCATGTATATCGCAGTACCGTTCAAGTATACATTATATCTTCTATATATAAGATCTAGATTATAGGAAGTAGTACAAGGAGTCTGTGACTGTAATTTGCTTTTAAAGAGTTTAAAAGCTTTCCAACCCATAGATTTAACAAAGGATTACAATTCTTACCATTATGCATGAGCATTAGGGGTGTAGTGTGTTTAAACTATGCCTGTTATCTGGACGACACTGTGTAGAAAATAAATCTGAATGTGTTAACAAGAAATATGTATGTATTATGACATGTTATACAGGGAAGCGATAAAAAAAGAAATGAGAGGAAATAGGATTTGAGGTAATTTCCTGTGGTATGGGTACAAAAGGGGTTTGAATATTAGTAATCAGTGCTAGCCATATGAGAGCAGGATAAACAATGGTGGAGGTGCACTCTTACCCAACTGTGGGTGCAGACGCCCCCCGAAACGTTGTGACGTGAATATGTGTGGTTTGAAATAAAATTTCTTGATGATTTGGAGTGCGACCCTCAGCTACTTTTTTTCCTGCCTAGCCATATGAGAACCCGAGGAAGGGGAATGTTGTTCCCGAAACGTTGTATATTACACATGTGCTATGAATTAAAGATTTATTAAAGTTAGAACCCTGAGTGCGGTATCTGTCTGATTTTTGTATTTTGATAGGAGTATTGCGAACCTGGGGACCGGAACAATGAAGTAAGGTTTAGATAAGGATGATAAAGATGAAGGAAAGAAGAAGAGGGGGGGAGGTAAGTATAATTATAAGTGTTATAGCAGGTAAGTATAATATAAAAGTATAACAACAGCAAAAATATGAAGTTGTTTTTTGGATTGCTTACTATTTTTTAGATCACCACAATATCCACAATGCTCCAGATTGCATAGGATATAGAAGCTAACCAGGCTTTGGCTTGTTCATTGTTGAATGAGAGGCTGAATGGTAATATACGATATCACAGGTTTTCCTCTTGATTCCTGGCAAAAAGGAAACAAGCAAAGCAACAATGCACTAACTGTATATAAACCAATCATACACAATCTGCAATTTATCTGCAAAGCACAGTGCACAACCTGAAATTATAATGCACATTCTGCAATTACCCTGTAATCCTTGGAAGCTTTCAGCTGATTGTTTGACAATATACTAAATAGATTTGGAGCTGCATAACTATAAACAGCAACACAGGAAATTTCTGCAATTATTGTCTTTCAGCCTAGCTGCAACCTGTGTCAAGCGCAGCTTGTAGTTATATGGCAGCACATTGGTCTCAGCTGGGGATCGTTTGTGAAAAGAAATCATTCCTGCCCCAGAGCCAGTTGTGCGTGTGATGTTATTCTGTTAAAGGAGAACTAAACCCCCAAAAAATCAAAGTGTAAGTTAGAAAGTACTTGCCTCAACATCCTTCTCAGCATGGAAGATCCCACTCAGGGGCCTTTTCTTTACCACTATGAGCTCATTTTAGGTTGTTTGTTCCCCAAATCTGAAGCTGACATTTCCCCTTCCTGCCAGTACTTTTGCCTTGATTACATTTTCAGCACCTGTGTGATTTCCACTCCCACCTCTTAACCCCTATGATGTAGGAATATATTAAATCATCAATATTCAAATTGGTGGTGCAGCTGATTAACCCTTTCCTATTAGCAGTGTTGTAGTGTGATGTTTATAGGTCTGGGTATCTATTGTGTCCGGATCTGAAATAATGTATGTCTCACCTGCGGCTTTCACTCCACCAAAGTTTATTGAAAAACATGCGTGTTACATGTTTCATATCCACTCAAGCACTTGAGGAAGGACAAGTGGGTCAGAAACATTTAGCACGCATGTTTAGCAATAAACTTGCACTATTCCCAGTTACAGACCCGTGTCTTTGTATATTTCACCTGCAATGGATTGTTTAAGTGTTGGAGGGCCATATTTAAAAACTTGCAATTCTGCAGGTTTTCGTTACTGTACGACCGTGGCAGTAGTATACCATGCTGTAAACTACTGTAATGATATTCTACGGGCGGTCGTAGATTTACATTCGCTATCGTACATTTACAAGATTTCAGATAGTGATCATAAATTAACGATCGCCATAACGATCGCTAAAGAGAAAAAGAATACCACACCTTTATAAATATGGCCCATAGTGTGAAAGTTTCTAGCTCTCCGTCAGCTGCAGCAATATTAGTGGAAAGTGTAGCTTCTTAAAGGGGAAGGTTGGAGGGTAGGAACAGTGGGGGCTATGTATCAATGGGTTTAATCGCAGAAATGTGGGTAAATTAGTGCACGGATCTCACAGGCATTACTGTTTGAGGCTCAAGCAGGAGAAAGCAGAGGAAATCTCAGAGGGCGGAGCTTAACATGTTGGCAACTTCCAAGGCACAAAGCTAGGCTCTGGAGGGACATAGGTAAAAAAAAACTATGGCAATGGTATTTTTAAAGCTGCAGCTTCCAAATGAACATAACTTGATTGTACAGTGCACGTATCCTTTAATACGTTTGAAATATACTCTTACCTTTACCTAACTGTAGCAATGCATGACTGTTGACGTTGTTTTGTGGCATACGCGTCAGTGTTAATAACAATTTGTGGCAATATTTGATCATGTCTTGGATGTGCATTATCAATGTCTCAACATTATTGATGCTCGACTTTGAAACACAATATTCCAAATTGTAATACAGATCATCGACGCAGATCTAAGGCCAAACATGGCAAAAACCCTGACCCAACATGGCATCCAGGAAGAGCAACTGGTAATACTGGTAAGTTTAAACATCAACCAAAGTGGCAATGTAGTCCCATGCAAAATGTAACTATAGACTTAGCTGTAGTAATAAAGGCCACTTTCATATTGTAGACATCAAGTGAAATGCGTTACACATTACTTTATTAAATTTACATGAAGTACCACATAAGTACATTGATGCTTATGAGGCACATGAAATCCATCAGTCTTAGATGCATACTGTCCCAACATATATTTCATGCTTTGTGAAGAATTGTGTGCTCTGCTTTTGTGCCTTTCGACTTACATTAAGGAACAATGGAGTGCTGGCTATTGACGTCATATGGCAACATGTAAGCAGCAGTCGTTAAACACATGTCGACAACATGATCTGCATGTACTTGACACAATAATACTCTGTCATATGTGAAGGCCATATGTCCTTCATGTGAATTGTCCCATTCATCTCACTATAGGCTCAAGTACACTTATTCACAATCCTCCTTGACATAATGGCAATAAATCCTTTGAGTGACTGTCACCGAAATGTCTTATTGGTAGCGTTTTCCATAACATATGATTGGTTGCCCTAAGATTAACACCATTGTAAACCATAACATTTAAGCAACAGCACTTTGAGGGACATTCAAGCACAATTATACACGTGAGCAATCTGGCAGTATTTTCATCCAGAACTCACCTGTTATCTAACATTAGAAAGATAACATATGATATGTTGTGTGATAAAGGTTGCTCCCTTTACCAAAAATAACTTGGATTGAATAACACTGTGACTTTCTAATCTATCATGTACATGCTGTATGTATGGGGAACATACCCTGCTTTTTGTCCATCATTCCTAATGCTTCTGCTATGGGAGTCTTGCAACAATCTAACAGCATATAAATCTTGCACAGACCAATGCTTCTGTAGTGTGCAATACATGGATAACAAAGCATATTAACCATAACTACAACCAAACATCTTCCAAACTATCACGGCAGCTGGATGTATGATTCCAACCATGCAGAGTGAAACCCGTAGTTCACATGTAACGTTCATACATATGTCGCTTTAACATTAAAAGGCCCCAGCAGCCAATGCAGACCAACATTTTATGAAAGTGTTTTGTATCCGTTGGGTGGAACCGTTAGCCAATATGCATATGTTGGCCTCATAGATTTACACCCTCATCTACTTATCATGTCAGACATTCTTAATAATTTGCATGCAATACATTTGATTCTTACTTTATAGTACTTTCACAAATACATGAAGTACAACACACTGACATGGTTATTTAGTAAAACATGTAGCTCCTCCAAATTGTGATCATTGAGATCCCAAACATGCAACGAATGTTCTCCATTGAAAGGGGACTTGCGAAACTTTACATTTCAATTCACAACATCCTTAGATGCAATACATCTGCTTGCAATAACCCTCTGAGTATGTGCTGAGTACAACGCTTCCAAGAATACATCTTTGCTGTCATTATGCTGTATAGATCATGCAAAGTAACTGCTTATGGAGATACATGTGTCAATTTGATACACAATTGACATTGCACGTAAAGCTGGGCAACAAGATGTGGTGGTCATGTCACTGCCTATCATGCATTTGACTATCTTGTATGTACAACCAATGGAGCGAATACAACTCCAACCAATGCAAATTTGCATTACAGTTACGCTACATCCATGTATGACATAATCAGAAGTTTGCCGTTGTCTATCCCCATTGTTGGTGTATGCTACTATTTGCAACTTAATGATATAATTGACATAAATGTGTTGCTAGTCTTTGTTGTATGAGTCTATTTGTGTGTATGTCAATGAAAGTGGAGTTTGGACAAATATGAATTTTTAATACACATTATGCTAATTACACTTTCTCTTTTGTCACATTATTTACAGCCCTTGTCACAGAAAGTGATCACGAGGAGCCAAATGTTATCATTATTGAGCACGAACCACCACCAGCCAACAACACAGGTACACACTTCCCCCCTACTATGAATTTGTTGTACCTATAATATTGGCCCTGACAAAAATCATGTATGTACATTGTAAGCTTATGAGGTATCATGCTTTGCATCTGATGTTGAAAAAGTAAATAATTGATTTTACCACACCCTGTAACATGTTTGGACACATTTGGCAAACAAATACACACCTGTAACAGTCTGCAGGAGTCGACACATTCATTCAATATATTCTACATGTTCAGTGCCATTTTTACACCATGTGAAAACATGGACTTTGTAATGAATATTATCAGGATTTGTGCTTGTTGGTTACAGCAACCAACATTTTTACGTTTCTTTACAATAGCAATAATGTGGACAAGCGTTGAAGTATATGAATCTAATAGTGTCTTTATTCATGTGTCAGATATACCGTGTAAGACAACCAGCAAAGTTAATAAGGAAGATTCTGCTCACACACCATCATCAGGTGCTGTCACTAAAAGGGTGGCTTCTCGTAGAAGAAAACATCCATCGGACAACTGGAGAAACCAATGTTATCTCAAAAACATGATCAAGGTGGTGTCACAAGATTTTTTGAAGTTTACTAAGAAATTTCATCAATTGATGAAATTAGTCCGCCACCAATATGGATAACTTCCAGTCTGCGGATGGGCACATTTGTTTGGTTTTACAATGTTTGTATGTTTTTAATAACAATTATGCCTATTCTATTGGACTATGATACTGTAGATTATTTGCTAAGCAAACTCGTTTTACAACTGTTGGTTATAATTATGCGAAAATGTTTTACAATTATGTCTAATTTTACAAGTTTTAACAAAGGCTGAATAAGTGACTGCAATACGGTCATGGAGGCTCATATCTATTGTGTTCATGTTCAAAATCTATGATGGGACTTTGCCACATGCTTTGTCATAGCTCAAACACAAATGACATCACATGCATCAGTCATGTAACCACATACTCACACTCCAAATAAGCCTTGACCATGTTACATATGTCCGGTAGCTACTGTAAAATTACATGACTAGTAACATGCCGTAATTCCAAAAAACATGATAGGATAGGATGATGCATTGCATGATCCCAACAATCACCCTTTTAATCAGCCACTGCAATTTCCATACATCAACTTCCATATCCCATCACATGTTACCCTGGACAATTATGTGGAAGGAATGTAAGTAACCTCACCCAAATTATGTGACTTAATGCAAATGTTAGCTATAAGTATGTCCTCTAGATATTGTGTTGCTCACCGTAAACCACATATATGTGTGCAAAAAAACATGTAATCCTATCCCGTCTGTCCCGAGCTTTTGCGTTCACACTGGTAGTGTTTTAGCTTTACATTTTTATAGTGTAGGTTGAATGTGCTGCTTTTACACCAACATATTACTCAATCATGACTGTAATGTTTATGTAACTCCTACCCACATACAACTAAACCTGAACGGACACATAATACAAGTCTATGTGCATCTCTCTCTAATGAAGACACAGAAATGGTTAAGACATCCCTATTCCACTGTTTTTTCACATGTATGCTCATAGCTACAACAATATTGCTGGACCATTCATTCAGGAGATGCCCTTAACCTGTATTTGTTCAAACATCACCCTCTGCATCTTGATTACTGAGAGATCAATGTAGTAATCAATGTGTGTAGGGTGGTTTACTATTTGCCATGTGTTACCTCCAGGCTGTTTTTTTGAAACAAAATGCATATAGTTAACATGACACTATAGAAATAGGCAAAAAACATAGGCTACACCAGAAGAATGCACCTAGCAACATTAACAATACATTATTGACAGAAACACATAAGTGACCAATGTATGCAGCAATCTATGACGTGTTTATGTTTGAGAAAAATCTGATTACTAATTCATGTTAGAAATACTTGTGTTTTGTGATAATACATCTTGTAGCTGCCCACATTGATGTCCGCAGCATAGTAGGCCTCGACACTCCTTTTGATTATGATCCCTGATGTTATATGTAAAACATACTTACCCCAGGATGTAATGTTCCTCCGAACCAAACAAGACCATTGCACTTTGCAAAACATCAGCTTTGAAGCACAAATATCCATATGTATAGCAATAACATGTATTTCCTGTAATTTTTGAGAGAAATATTTCAATGATCCTGGGTTACCTTGCCAAACAAAGCAAGGTCTCACATAAGCTATACAAAATGAGACAACATGAGAAGCCTAAGATGTGATAGTCAACATGACCTACAGACAATCGCCAATAATATGTGCAATTATTTACTGTCTTATTGTTTACAGTCAAGCTAAATAAGCATATTCTGGCTACATTGTTGGGAAAAAACCATGTTAATAAAGTTATATATTTTTGGTATTGCATATTCCTGCGCATTTTACATTATTGGTAATTGCATTAACATTGCACAGTACTTGTCATATAAAATATGCCCAAGTATGTCAGGAGATATTTGGGACCCCAAAAGGTGTCTCAGCCAATGTCACCTGCCACACAGATATATGTAGTACATAAACTACAGCCAGTATATAGGCAGCACCCAGTTCTTGGATCAGTTGAGAAATCAGGTAATATATTGTATGCATGATTATGTATGGTGTACTGGATATATTGATGGCGAGTAGCGAATACATGCATATGTCCGGATGTTCATGGCTAACATTAGGTCAGAAGATGTGGGGCAACGTATTATTTCAAGCATTCCATGCCCAGTTACCTGTAGCTCATAATGAGGATGGAAAGTTGCATTCAAACAATTGTTCACTGTATCCAAGCGACAACAATTGGGCTGTCTCAACACAGCATGATCTATACAAGGACACTTGTTACGTACAATGACTGTGTGACTTTCATCATATTGCCAAGCAAACAAACCATCAGCCAGTCAGTCAATGGAAAGGGGAGCCACCCGCTCCCTAACTAGGAACTAAAGTGTCACGTAAACATGTTAAGCTCGAACAGCAGATATATAGGGTGGCACAACAAACCAGCAGACGTAAGGTATCAAAATGCTGCCCTTCCAATTTGCCCGTGAACGATGGGCGCTTCATGAGACAAAAATACAAGGGCACAGTCACGGCGCAGTGCTAATAACTTCATTACATATTTATGTACATTGTGTGCCAATCAACATGCGACAAAGGCTTACAGATTATCTCCTAGTATTGTCACTGTTCAACATTATTCATGTAGGGCCAACAATAGGCCCAACTCATGCATGTTTTCATTTACAGTGCCATCCTTGCCCAACACCTGTACAAGGGCTACTGACACCACATTCCCCTACGTCTCATACTGGGGTCACTTTGATGTCGTACACATGCCAACATTACCATACACTCATTAGGAACATAAATAATAGCTGCATGTCAAACTATATGTAAGGTACATTTGACTAGTTTTATTCATGTCGAAAACAAAATGAAAGATTACAAGTAAACGGACTACATATCTGAGCATGTACAGATCAATACAGCATACATCTCAATGTGGCTGACGCAATGGCGAGTCCGATTGGACAACGGCACATGATGCTTAACTACGGATCCCTGTGATGTCATCTTCTGCAGACAAGAACATCGGTATATGATTTCATACCAGATATACGTATCAATTGCCATTCAAGAAATATTTGCCATTAATATCTACATTTACATGCACTACTACAAAGGAACATAGAAACGCTATGATTTCTCCCATTACTATACCAACATATCTCATGCCATCTCTGATTGACATGCAAATCTCACTTTCCCACTCCAATTGCGCCACATTATGAACACCATTTCCTTGGCGTACACTTTCGTCTTAAAAAAGGCCGCTAATAATGCGCACAATTATACTACATTCATTGCGCAATGAAGACAAGTCTTAAAATGTTACGAAACGCATATAACGCTATTTCATACTAAAAGACACGCAATTGCTTCATACATTCACGCAAAAGATTTTGCGCAACTTTAAGCAACTTTTCTTACATTGCACCCATTGATACATAGCCCCCAGTGTGTTTTTTGATTCAGTTGTCTGTATAAAAACAACAAACTGTAGTACAGAGCTAAGCTTAGAAATGCAGATCAGGGTCCTTATAATATCCTCCACCTGCAGCACTGCACCATGTTGTATAAGTGTACGTATTAAAGGGGAATGTTGGAGGGTAAGCCACTTGCAGCTCTGCACCATGTCATTTATATAAATGTATATATTAATAGGAATTATTGGAGGGAATGCCAATTAAAGGGGTCCTATTAGAGGGAATGCAAACATGTTCTATAAAATTAATGCAACAAAATCAACTAGGGTTCCCACCTTTGCCTTTAGGACCCGAAAACATAAACAGGCCTATGTATTAAAAGTTCTTATTGTTAAAAATGGTGCAAATTTTGCCCCAATCAATCAGATGTTAGCATAGAACTTTTATTACATAGGCCTGGTAATATCTACACAACAAAAGGTTGTTAGTATTTTCTTTAGAACCATGATGCAGGCTGATACTGTTTGTATTTAATGCAATGGTACTTAGCACTGCAACACATAGATTTAATATGTGTTTGGGTCCTAAAGGCAAAGGTGGCCTTTGCCTTTACTCTTCTTCCAGGCTCCAACATTCCCATTTAAAATGCATTGCACAGAGCTGTGCTAAGACCATGTTCACTTCAAAATGCAGCACCTACAGCTCTGAGCTGTTTTGTTTTTATAAGTACTTGTAAAGTGGTCAGTTCAATTTTACTGGGGTTGCCACCTTTCCCTTTAAGACTCAAACACAGGGCTAGCTCCCACTAGCATGTTTTGGATTGCGGTTTGCGATCCGATTGTGCTAGTGGGAGTGCAGGCATGTAATAGCCTATGGGACCAGCCCCACTACATGCAATGCGTTTCCGTGTGCTATTGGAGTGCATCCGATCACCATTTTTGGACTGTATTACATGCGGTCTGCTAGGGTCCAATTGTGGAAGCGCAACACCCATGCACGGAAATGAGCACGATCCTCCCTTCCATTGCGTTTAATACATGCTGTATGGCTAAACTGAAATAAATGCAGCGTGCATTACACTTCTAAGGGCTAGGCCACACAAGCGCGTTTTTCAGGCGATTGCGATTTTCCGGTTGTATTAAAAATGCAGCAAAGCACCTAAATCTTGCAATTTCGGGTATGTTGCGATTCGCACATGTGTCAGCAATTTGGTAATGCAGCTGTTTTTTGTGCAATCGCATGCGTTTTCATAATGAAAATGGACAAATCACAAAGTGCAAACGCATATTAATCGAATGCGATTGTGTTTGCGATATAAAGGGTTAACAAGTTGCTTCCTAAATACATATTGTAAAGGTGTATATGTAAGAAAGTTGTAAAATGATTTAAATTGTGATATAGTTTGCTTTACTGTGGCCCAAGACACTAATGGTAAATGGTTTTAGTGCTGGTCCAGTCCAGGTTAGATCAATTAATTACCTGTGGCTGGAGCTCACTAATTAAAAGGGCAGGTGTAGCCTGCTTTGGGAAGAGTCTGATCAGGCAAGGAGCCTGTGGGTCTGCAAGCAGGCAGACCAGTACCTCTGAGTGTCAGAGTTGTAAACCTCAGTAGGAGACTGGGTCCAACCAGCTAATTCTCCAGGGAGAGAATTGTGTGAGTACTGGGCTGTGAGTGTTTAAACAGTCAGGGACATTACTTTGTATTAGTAAGGCCAGTGTGGCATAGGATTTATTATTTTATGGTGTGAGCTAATACCCTAAATAAACCTGACTGAGGTCAGTTTGAAAATCAAACCAAAGACTGTTGCCTGCTTCTGTGTGTTAAATTGTGCCCAAAGGCTGTCTTTCCTGGGAGACAAATGTCCGTGCTACCTGAAAATGTTACAATATGAAAAGGGTTAAAACAAGGTAGCTAGTTAGCATGTGCAGAAGGAATTTTGGTACCTCGACCACCAGGTAGAGGCAACGCTAGAAGCCAGCCGTGACATCATAGATTGACAGTACTCAGAAATGTTCTATAAATGATTTCTACACTAAGAGGCTGAATTCAGAGGTGAGAAACAAATGGTTTTACTAAGTGACAGTTATAGAGATATCTGTTGTATTCAATTAGATCAACTGGACTTGAAGTTTAGTTCTTGAAGACGTTTCGCTAGTCATTCCACTGGCTTTCTCAATTCACAATGACTTGTACAAGAATCTGTGGCAATTATGTACCCTGGAAAATCCCAATTAGCATATCACAGCCAGGTGTTAAGGGCGAGAAATTAAGAAGAGTTTTCAAAAAACATCGTATCCCTGTCTGCTTTAAACCGAACAACACGCTGAGGCAGCAATTGGTACATCCGAAAGACCCAATACCAAAACACAAGAAAAGCGACATCATATATGCAGTGCAGTGCAGTGAAGAATGCTCTGATTTGTATGTGGGGGAGACCAAACAACAACTGCATCAACGTATGGCCCAGCACAGAAGAGCCAATTCCTCGGGTCAGGACTCAGCCGTGTACCTGCATCTTAAGGATAAATGTTAAGGATGTAATGTTAACATATTGGCAAAGGAACGTGACTGGTTCAAGAGAGGTGTTAAGGAGGCCATTTATGTGAAAATAAAGAAACCAAGCCTAAATAGAGGTGGGGGGGTTCGACACCATCTGTCTGCCATGTACAATGCTGTTTTGACACCTTACTCTGGGCGTTCCTATAACACCTCTTAGCGGCTATCTAATCACGCCCTTAACACCTGGCTGTGATATGCTAATTGGGATTTTCCAGGGTACATAATTGCCGCAGATTCTTGTACAGGTCATTCTGAATTGAGAAAGCCAGTCGTATAACTAGCGAAACGTCTTCAAGAACTAAACTTCAAGTCCAGTTGATCTAATTGAATACAACAGATATACCATGACCTGGATGAATGAGAACCTTCATAAGCACATGACAGTTATAGAGTCTGTGGAGCTGCCTTTCTATTTTAGGTTTAGTTCTCCTTTAAGGGATTTACTTTGCAGTAATACTGACCCTTCAGCTCCATTATTGGATATCTAGGGTTCATGTTTTAAGAGAAGCAGATTTCTCTAGTTTACATCCTATTTCAGCTGCTTAGAAGATTTGTCATTTTTTATAACTGGCTTTCCTTTATCCAGAGATCATCCAATTCATCAGTTCAGGGGATCCCTCCATCTCAATTGTCTTTTCTTTCTTCAGATACTAAGGCTGGGTACACACAGGCATATTTTTCAGCTCAAACAACCGATACTTCCGCGTATCAGTCGATTGGGGGCAAAAAATCTGTGCTGCTTTCGTCTACCCCAATTGACCGATGCCCGTTGCCCGTTTGTCTGGATTTGACGTGTTGGTAACTCAAAGCTGATTGTGCGTTTCCCTATGGGACCACACGATCGGTTGCACAAACGGTCTGTTGTGGCCACCATTGCCATGACAGACTGTCATTTGTCCCGGCCGAGTGTTCGCTCATAGCGAAAGCTCGATCGGGACAAAATATCCCTTCATATGTACCCAGACTAAGGAGAAAAGGACCTTACTATATCAGTCCCTTTTTGCTGCTGAGAAGATTTATTCAGTCCAGTTAATTCTCTCTTTTGCTCCAGTGTCAAAAGCCCATGGTTCAGAATTATAGTGAACCCTCACTAGCTTACAAAGTAATGCACTTTAATTTTGTGCATTTTTATTTATTATAATTTAGTACTTTATTAATTTATTATTATTATTTATTACACTGGTAAGAGTGGGTTTAATGCAGTTTAAGACAATAGCAGCTATTACAACATTGCCCTGTTACTTTTTAAAAATGGAAAGTACCTGGAGCAGGGAGGTAGGATTAATAATTCCTACCTCCCAATATTGTTTTATTGAGAAGCTACAGCACATACAGTACAGTATCCATCTGCCAGGTTAGTGCCCTGTGCCCTCCAGTATTAAAGATAGTGCTGAAGCACTCAGGAAGCCTGGCAGAAGTAGTTTTCTTTATGTTGCTAATCCTTATAGAAATGGGAAAATAATATTTTTCTTTATGTTTTTAGTCTTCCTTTTTTAAAGGGTATCTCCACTGATAAAAGTCACCTGGGTTGTAAGGATAGATATGTGTAAGGTGGAAATGTACCTTACAATGAGTTTCTCCCTGAACGTTGTGGATGATGCAGGTCCGCCCACTTTCAGTGACTGCCTGCCTGGGAAATGGCCGACGCGCGGCCATGCGCAGAATGTGTGGGGATCCGTTGGGACTGCTGTCTACGTGATCCGACTGGTCGGTCGATTCTACACACACACATGCACACACTTCACCATGTAGGAATAATCACATGACCATCACAGCAGCTTGCTGAGTTCACTAATTAATGGAGGAGTAATCAGGTCCTACCTTTTTCTGTCTCCCAATACACCCTCTCACATCTGTAGTGTTTCTCTCCCACCCCTGCCCATACCAGATTGCCTCATATTCCCAGCATCCCCTATAAAATTAATCTTAGATCACTTTTTCAACCACCCCTCTCAGAGTTAGACACAAAAAAATCTTAATTAAAAACAACACAAGTTTCCCTGTCTTTTGTTACAGTATTGTGGAAAGAGCGTTTTAATTTTTCCTCCCATGTCTCTCTCTGCATGCTCAGAGGTAAAAATCTGTCTGCTACAATGAGGATGCACATTAAGTGACAGCACTCCCAGCACAGGGGAAGACACACTCCCAGGAGCTAGCACAACTATCCCATGCTCCTGCAAACAAACAAAGGGGAATTCTGGAGGGGAAAAGAGGTAGGAGGAGGGTTGGGGGATGGTGTACTTTAAAATAAACCAAAAAATGCTTTTTCCTCAGTGGAGATACCCTCTAGATCTATTACGTGGCCTTTATGGTCCAGCCCTGACACTGAAATCCATGAGTTTTTTATTATTTGAATGGGAGATTAAGTATTTGATATACAAATCTTTTTTAAGTAATAAGACGACCTAGAAGAGTTCAGATCCAAACCTTGCTTCAACCAAGGGTTTTGGTCCAAAATTTTTCTTTTTAATGAATGATGTTGATACCTGGGACATTTCCACAACCAGCTGGTAGAACAAATCCCGTCCAGTTAGTTCTTTCTTAGTGCCAGATAGCCAGCTCAACACTGTTAAAGGGCATGTCCACCCATAAAATAAGTGAGGCTGATTAGCTTAAATACCAAGCAAAATGTGACTTTTTACCTTACCTTGATCCGACACTTCCATGATGTATACCACATATACTAAAGTATAAGGCGCGGTTTTCAGGCTTTAAAAAAACAGACCTCGACTTAGTCAGGTCACTTACCTCAGTGAACAATCCAGCTGCCGCTCGCTCCGCATCTGCCAGCTGATGTCACTACTCTGCACCTGTCTCACTTCCCGGCCCCAAGTAGTGACGTCAGGCAGCAGATGCAGAGCGAGCTGCAGCCGGATTGCACACTGAGGTAAGTGACCTTACCTGGATTGAAGACTGACCAGGCAAGTTAACACTGAACTGGGGGACGGGACAGTAATCCCATACAATTCCTTGCTACTGCAGATGTTTGGAAACTACAACTCCCAGCACCTAAAGCATTTTGGGAGTTGTAGTTTCCAAACATTTCGAGTGCCAAGGAATTGAGGGTTACTGTATGGGACTTCTGTCCATTTAAAGGGCAACTAATGCTTTAAAACAATACAGAATCAGGGGGATGGTATCTGATGTTAAAAAGATTGCCTTCTGATTCTGTATTGTTTTGAGGCTTTAGTTGCCCTTTAAATGGACAGCAGAATTCCTATACAGTAGTCCCATACAATCCAGTATGGCTATTACTGTATGGGAACTCTTCTGTCCATTTAAAGGGCAGATTAAATATTTCTGAAGATATGAACTAATTTTGTACCCTGAATTATTAAAGGGAATGTCCACCCCTCTATACAAAAAACGTTATCTGCTTCAAAACCTCCCAAAAGCAGGACTTCGTTATGTTGAAAATGAGCAATTCTGCTCCCAGACACAGATATTATACTTATATGCTCCTCCTCGCTCCACCGCTGCGGCTCTCCACTTCCAGGTTAGGCAGTCACTGACTGCCATTCCCAGAGCAGTCTCCACTGCGGCTGCACAAGAACAGAAAAAGAACACAGCAGTCACAGTGGAGACTGAGTGAGGAGACTGGAAGCGGCGGTGGAGCAAGGAACTTGTAAGTATAATAGCTGTGTCTGGGAGCGGAATTGCTCATTTTCAACTTAACAAAGTACTACTTTTCGGGGTTTTTGAAGCAGGTAACGATTTTTGTATAGAGGGGTGGACATTACCTTTAAAAAATATGAATCGCCTTTGAACTGCCATTTGGTTTTAGCTCAGTTGTAAACTAGAAGGTTTCCTGCTGTTCTGGTGCCTACTAGCCTGTATAAGTGTATGCATTACTACAGTGACTTCACACCTTGCCCCTTTGTAGGCAGACCTCATGCTGGTTTGAACACACACCAACTGGAGATAGCTATGGGAAAGAAAGCTCAGAGTGTATAAATGGTTAGGCAGGAATTTAACCCTGTGATTGCCGGCCAGTTAAATAATGTGGGAGCTGCCATACTGCTTGACCACGCCAATAAAGTGAGATAATTTGAAAATTAAGAGTGCAATTCAAGATATTGTCTATGGGAGTTTACATTGCACTTCTGTTTGTCACACAGCCTTACTTATTTTATGGGTTGACATGCCCTTTGGGGCAGAAGGGCACTTCCAGACTCTTAATATTATCAGACTAATTTCTTCTAAATAACAAAATAAAAACTGGTTTGGAGTTAGGTGATTTCATAAATTGGACTATCTGTATACTCTATGTGCACAATTAATTAAGTAAAGCCAATACAGACGGTACTATGTTTATTGTATATATTATGCATATAGTACACATCCTATGTAAAGTGTATGCAGTATGTATGCTTAACAGCTATCTGCTATTTTTACCAGTTTATTATATGCATTTGGAACCAGATCTTTAATGAAAAGTTCTTTTCCTTCCAGGCAAAGGTATCTGCCTCCTCCCTCTGCTCATTGAGCCTTGAGCATGTGCAGAGAAGGCAGCAGGCGAAACAGCAGTCAATCATTGGCTATGATGTCAGTTGTCACAGCCTTGATTAACTGCATGCTTATTCTGCCAGAATGGGGACAATAATAATCCTTTAATATCTGGTTAGTAATGAATGTAATGAAGTTCAAAATATATCAGTTGGAATTTGGGTAGATAACTGACAATTGATCATTTTTAGTGTGAACATACAAAAGACTCAGACCTTTCCTTGCAGCGCTGTTTGTATACTGTATAAAACAAAGGATCTTTCCTATAATTGGAATTCTTTATGTTTATGAAAAGTGTAACATTACACAATGGAACATTCTGTTTCTGTTCTATTCTTTGATCCCTTTGAGGGTCTACCCTTCCCACCGTCACTAATGGAACAGAAGAAGAGAAGAATGTTTTATAGAGGATCATTACTATACTGGAGTGCATCAAAATTGCCCAGGACAAAAAATAATATGAAAAGGAGACATGAAGCTATACCAGCTGTCAAGCATGAAACCACCATGACTGTCAGGATTGTGTTCCAGTATTTCTAGTTCCTTTGGGAACAGAAGTAAAGATTTTAATAACATCTTCACACTTTGGAGAGAGGCATTCAAAAGCAATTAACAGCTTCTAGGAGGATGGGGAATGGAATAGAGAAATACTATAAAAATGGGAAATATGGAGTCTGAAACAAAAGGTTATAGGATAAATATTTCCAAAACAGAAGATTCAAATAATGTCTAGTGGGGAACAAAAAATAAAACACAACCAGTGATGGTTATTTGTAATCCTTTATTGGTAATGTATTCCTATGGAATATAATATTGGTAATGTTTTCCTAGAGAATCTTATGTTGGTAACATATTCATAAGGAATCTTATGTTGGTAATATATTCCTAGGGAAAGTTATGTTGGGAATGTATTCCTAAGGAATCCTATGTTGGTAATATATTCCTAGGGAATTTTATGTTGGTAATGTATTCCTAAGGAATCCTATGTTGCTAATATATTCCTAGGGAAAGTTATGTTAGGAATGTATTCCTAAGAACTCCTATGTTGGTAATATATTCCTAGGGAATTTTATGTTGGGAATGTATTCCTAAGAACTCCTATGTTGGTAATATATTCCTAGGGAATTTTATGTTGGGAATGTATTCCTAAAGAATTCTATGTTGGTAATATATTCTAAGGGAATGTTATGTTGGGAATGTATTCCTAAGGAATCCTATGTTGGTAATATATTCCTAGGGAATGTTATGTTGGCAATGTATTCCTAAGGAATCTTATGTTGGTAATATATTCCTAGGGAATGTTATGTTGGGAATGTATTCCTAAGGAATCCTATGTTGGTAATATATTCCTAGGGAATGTTATGTTGGCAATGTATTCCTAAGGAATCTTATGTTGGTAATATATTCCTAGGGAATGATTTGTTGGTTATGAACTCTTAGGGGAATCTTTTGTTGGCAATTTATTTTTAGGAAACCTAGGGCCAATTTATTAACCCAGGGTATCTGAAAGTTCCTATGCCACCGGTTATCATAAAAGTTCTGTACCATATGCAATGCAATGCGGAATGTAAAATGACGTAAAATTACAGATCCTAAAAGGCAGTGGTATAGCAAAATAGAAATACAGCTACTTTAAAAATACGGCCAATAATGTTAGTAATGTATTACTAGGGAATCTTATGTTGGTAATGTGCCAATGTGCTGCTGTAAGCCCCACCCACTACAAACCACACCCATTACCAGCCACACCCAGTTAATATATTAAATTAATATGAATTTATAAATACAATAATTATAAATTCATATTGATTAATAAACAATTTAATAATTAAAAATGTATTAATCAAGACCATTTTTGTATATGGGCAAAGACCATTTTTATATACCGTATGAGGATTTTGTGTGTAGGGGACTCCCAGATAGTCTCCTTAACACTTCTCATTCCTTCCCCCCACATGGCCTATTCACATAGAAACTTAAAAAAAATCCTCCTTGTCTCAGACAGAAAGTCACAGACTTCATATTTGGTACAGCCACATACAGCCTTTACTGCTCAACGTTCAAATAAGCTGATAATAAAGCCAGTCATCAGTCGCAAGTCTGCATTTAACAAATTGGCGATATCAGCACACCTTTATAAATATGCCCCTAAGTCATTGCTAATCTTTACATTTGGCATATTTTTGACCAATGAAATTTCTGACAGAACAGTAGTTTTTACCTGAAACTCTAGTTCAGCACGAAAAATAAATACTGATATGCCATAATACTAAATATTATATAAAAGATCTAATATAAAATAGCCATATGCATGTATTTTGTTTCAATGGTTTTCTGAGGTATACATTTTATATATATGAAATGGTAAAATGAATTTGCAACATTATATAAACAGAATGTACACCGGGATTTCATATGCCGACCAGAAACCTGAAACTCTTTCAACATTAAGACAGAGGGGATTTGATTCCTCTCATAACAGCAAGGATGACAAGTAACATCTTAAGTTTGCAGGCAACTTGGAATTCAAAGCAGTAAAAATGACAGTTAACAGACTTCCCACAGGAAAGAAGAACCTCTGTGACCTTGATGAATGGTATTTTTTAGCAGTAAAGACAAGAACACAGTTTGAAAATGATTTCATCGGCATAAAACAGATATGAATTTACACATTGGTGTACAAGGAATGTACTTCTAATAACATAATAGTTGTCATAAATTAAATATGGGTCAATATTTATAAAGGCGCAGTATTGATATTTTTTTTAAACTGTATGATAAAAAATGTGACATACTTTATACATGTGTGGTATACTTGCCTCTACTATTTCTAAAATACTTTTTTCTTTGGGTTTGTGGTAATTGGAGATAAACAAATATGGCGTGTTTCGTACCAACTGCTGTTTTACGGAACCTTTTGAGGTTCCAATTTTAAATTTTTTATCGCAAATTTCAAATATTTGATAGCATTTTTAAATTTTGGAATTGTTGAATTGACTATTTTCGATGAATATTTCAGATATTCAAAAATCTCCCATAGGAGGACAAGAGCATAAAATGAGTACTAGAAGCAAGGACACAGGTTTTAGTACAAGGGAACCGGTGTGGAAACAAACGTCCAACACATGTATGAAAGGGGGCTGGGGTCAGAAAGCCATCTTTCTGCCTTGTGTAAAGCTGTATGCAAAAGCACACGCCAACATGGAACTTCATCGTGAAGCATGGCAGAAGGTTAGTCCTGACAAATGCAGGAGTTTTCACACAGTTGTCAATCCAAAATAATTAATTCTGGGTTTTCAATCATGCAAAAATGCATGCATTGGTAGGTGAGGCTCTGTTAACTTTGAAATCTTTGAGCCATCAAATTGTGTTTACTTAACGGATTCCCCAGGGAAATATACACAGCTTGGAGACATTTCAGTTGCTAATCAAAAAAGTGTGTGCGACACTTCAATTTTTCATGCCAGAAATTTCAATTTAATTTTTGGGTCACTAACATTTTGGAGTTTACAAACCCATTTTCCTGACGTTGAAATCCTGACGTGGAACTACCAAATATTTCACCATCAAAAGCCAGGTTAACATTAAAATTTTGCATCAAAATCAGTGTCTATTCTGTGAACTTGCAGATGGAAATACACCGGAAAACAAAAGACTGTTTCAAAAAGGCCCCCTAAGAAAGCACAATCCACTAGAGGATCCTACAAAAATCGGCTTTATTGAACACAATAACCCCTCCACATCACACTGTTACACAATATCAGGGCTGATGAAGCCCTCGCTGATACGGATAATACAGGTTGAAGGTGCGTCAATGGATAATACAGGTTGGATGTTTGCCTCAATAGAGTGAGAAGTTCACCGGATCCTGGGAAGATAGTGACTGCCGGTAATGGTGAACTGTTGGCTGCATAATCTACTGTGAAGCAGGTACCGCTTAGCGACTCCAAGAAGGGGTGAAGAGGACAGCTTACCCCGACCGTAGGGGAGTAGGTGTGTAGGTGTGAGTAGGGTTGCGCGGACGGGTTGGTCCTGGTAAGTCCCCGAATCTTTAGCCTGTTGGAGTGTGTCATCAGAGTACTGGCATTATCGGTGTTTGTCCAGCATGCTAGTGGAATATCAGGACTTGTAGATTTAGACACTAGGTAGCGGTCCAGTTAAATTTTTAGCGGGCTGGCAGGTTATCCTTTTCCTTCTCTAGGGGATGGTCTCTTTTTTTATCTCTGGGGACGCTCAGAGTTGGGGGCAATTTTATGTTTGATTTTATGTGTGATATTGTGTAACAGTGTGATGTTAAGGGGTTATTGTGTTCAATAAAGCTGATTTTTGTAGGATCCTCAAGTGGATTGTGCTTTCTTAGGGAGCCTTTTTGAGACAGTCTTTTGTCTTCCATTGTATGCTAGGTTGTATCTACCCTCTGAGAACCGCATTATTATATGCGTTCCACAGGATCTACCCATTGAGTATGGTGCACTGATCTATGTATTATGAACTTGCAGATAGAACAAAGCCCTGGGTTTGTGTATTTCTAGTAATCAGATTAAAATAACGACCAGGATCAGCCAAAATCTATTCTTTGACTGGTCTTGTCAAAAAATCAAAATCAAAATATTGGTAGACTAATAATGGTTGATATTTTTCCCT
Organism: Hymenochirus boettgeri; assembly: GCA_019447015.1. Taxonomy (NCBI): domain Eukaryota; kingdom Metazoa; phylum Chordata; class Amphibia; order Anura; family Pipidae; genus Hymenochirus; species Hymenochirus boettgeri. Next base: position 262,022,884 of record CM033476.1, on the reverse strand, counting down.
GATCGACTAAAAGATCACACCAGATGGTTGTTTGGCCCAAAATACTGACCTTTGTGTACCAAGTCTTTGCTCACAACCTAGTATTTCACTGAGCCACCAATGAGATTGGTCAGGGGGGTTTAGGGGCAATTTGCCAGCATGTAGGTTCCATGTGCATGGCAAAAGAGTTTGAAAATGGCCACATGTAGTATCTACATATGTGTGTTAAACAGGCGGGGCAGGAAAGACTGACATTTTTAACATGGTAATGAAGGTTGAATAAAGACATATGTCCATCTAGTCCAACCTTTATTACCTACTCATATAACTCTACATAGCTTACTCATATAACCCTACCAATATAAACCTACATAACATGCACCTGAGGAAGGGGGAAACCCCAAAACGTTGTGCACCGCTTTATCACAATAAATATTAAAATATATCTTGTCTGAGTGCGCCTCCCTGTTACCTACTAAAACCTACATAACAGTTGAATCAGAGGAATAAAAAAACAGCTGGGAAAAAAGGGTGGAGGGGGGGTTCCTTCCTGACTCCAAATAGCAATTAGAAAGGATTAGTAACATAGTAATTAATTAAGGTTGAATAAAGACATTCGTCCATCAAGTCCAACCTAAACCTGGATCAAATAGAACTATATGTATTAATACCAGTAATGTAATTCTAATTTTTTTAGTATTAAAAACTTATCCAGTCCACTTTTGAAGCTATTGAATCATCCTACATTACCTCATCTGCTGAAAGACTCCCCATTCTCACTGTAAACTTTTGCCAACCTGAAGATGAAACTTCTTTTCTTCTAATCTTAAAGGATGTCCACAAGTCCTTTGAAATGACCCAATGGTGAACAACGCACTTAAGAGTTTATTATATGGCCCATTAAAATATATGTATAAGATGATCATATCCCTGCGCAATTGCCACTTCTCCAATGAAACGGCCTTATCTTAATCTGCCTGCATAGTCAAGCCCTCCATTCCTCTTATTCCAAGATGGCCATTGTGTAAATTGGATTAAACTAAACTGCATATTCCAAAGAGGCCTTACCAGTTTTTTGTAAAGGGGGTGGGGAAATATTTTTTTTCCCCTTGAATCAATCCCCCTCTTTATACAAGACAATGGGGCATATTTATAAAGGATTGTCTTTTTCGCCAAATAATTAGCGCAGCACATCGCAGCGAAAATAGCGCCATTTGGGGCTTCGTTTCACCTTATTTATAAAAAAGCGAAAAAAACACACTTCGCGGCTGAAAAAGGCGAACGGGCGCGATAAAGAGCGAAAAGTATCGCAATGAAAACTTAACGCATCTAAGAAGACTGCATTGCGAAAACCATTCAAAACCAGAAAAGCCCACTAGAAAATGATGTCAAGTTCAAAATGGCCACCTCAAATTTACCAAGAAGTCAGCCATGTCTTATTTAGTCAATCTTCTTAGAATTTCTCAATTGGAATACAATTTTCTTTTGCACTGCACATTCGCCTTTCTAATGCGCAATCGCTTTTCCAAGGCATATTCCATTATAATGCGCGGTCGCCTTTCTAATGTGCGTTCGCCTTTCTAATGTGCGTTGGCCTTTCTAATGTCGCTTTTCCAAGGCATATTTCATTCTAATGCGCGATCGCCCTTCTAATGCGCGTTCGCTTTTTCAAGGCATATTACCCATTAGAATGCCTTTTCGCTCAAACAATGACTTTTCACCACCTTCAGGGTCGCGCTAATCTTTCGCTCTTTTTAACGCAAAAACCACCTTTCGCTCTTTTATAAATCGCGTTATGCCTTTTCGCTCCCTTTTCGCTAAAATTACCATTGCGAAGTAAGGCGAAAAGGGTTTAGCGATAGCTCGCGGAAACGGTTTCGCCATTCGTTAACGCTACCTTTATAAATAGCGTTAACTGTCTTTTTGGCGAAAACCCATGCAAAAAGCGGATGCGAAAACATTTCGCTACTTTTCGCTCTTTTATAAATATGCCCCAATATCTTGCTAGCTCTAGTCGTTGCTGTCTGGCATTGCTCTCAATACCCACTTCAAAGTCATTTATAAAAATATTAAATAGCAGTGGCTCCAGTACAGAACCCTGAGGCACTCAACTTAGAACTTAAGCCCACATTGATGTGGTTCCATTGACCGCTACTCTTTGTACGTGATCCAACAACCAACTTTCTATCCATGTACAAATGTTTTATCCTAGGCCAACAGTCCTCATTTTATACACTGGTTGCTTGTGGGACAGTATCAAAACCTTCAGCAAAATCCAAGTATACCACATCCACTGCTATGCTAGTGAAAGATAATCTAAATTCTTACTCGCCTCTTTATATAAACCAAGCAAGTTAGTCTGACAAGATCTTTTTCTCTTAAATCTATGCTTACTACTACAGAACTTATAACATCAGTTCTGGAAACAAAGTCCAGAATATGATCCTGTTACAAAGTATTCAATATCTTCCCTTCCACTAATGTTAGACTTACAGGTCTACATACCTTGTTAGTATGACTGTAGCACAGTATAGCAACACGGCTCTCATTCTCTGTTCACACACATACACTACCCCTGTTGGACCTTCAATATAGTACGTCCTATGGACTATTTCAATAGATGGACAATTTCCTGATTGGGATCCCAGGACTCCAATTTTGCTGCTATCGGGGACGCCCGAGTGTTTTAGAAATTTTGAATAGATATGTTTTGAATAAAGTTGATGTTATATTTGTATTTTATGTGCTTACATGGTGTCTTTAGATTGTTAGGGGATTTAAGACTGATCTTAATATATATATATTGGGCTACAAGAGTTATGTGTGCTTTATAAGGGATCTGTAGGGTCTATCCCTATATGCTTTTGAGTAATATATATGTGTTGTTTCCCTTGCACTACCCACATAGATGGGGTCCCATGCCCTATGTTATGAATTAGTGAGTGCACCTCCATTGATTTATATATAGACTTACAGGTCTGTAGTTACCAGGCTGTGAACAACCATCTTTTTTGAATTTTGGTATCATATTGTATTTTTTCTAATCCAAAGGAACATAGCCAGACAAAAGAAACGGTGCTCTAGATAAATCTGGACTAAGCTCCCTTAAACTTGTCCGATCAACCAAAAATCACTAAATTCAAAGGGAATATGCTCTATTATAAATGAACAGATAGTATCTAGAGATGGCCAAACTTTAGATTCGGTAAATTTTCAAACTTCCGAACTATATGGAAAGTTTGAGTTTGAAAGTTCGAAAACAGACCCATTAAAGTCAATGGGAGTCAAATAGTTTGAAAAGTTTGAATGAAATACAATGAAAGTATCAATGGTAACTTAATGTAAATGGCTGTGGAACCTGGGAAATGGTCTGGGGAACATGTTCAAATATCCAGGACTTTTGAAAAATCGATTTTTACTCTCACTTGCACTACTTTCACTCTCTCGAGTTCAAACATTCGATAATTATTCCATAAACGACTTGCAGATTCGATGATTCGGTATTTACTCCCGTATTGGTATAATAGACATGTTACTCGCATATTCGATAATTAATTTGGCTTGAAAAATTACTGTTCTTTCTATTTCTTCTTCTTTTTCTTCTTCCGTTTTTTTCTTCCGCTTTTTTGGACCGTATCTCCTCCCACAGGTTTTGAGCTAGAGACACCGGTACAGACGTGCGGGGCATATAGGAGAAGTGTGCTTTCTTCTAGCTAAGGAATCCGCGGAAGCATTACGGCGTTATCTGCGAATTTCCGGACATTTTTTCCCATAGACTATAATGGTAACAATCCATAAAAGTAGATATTTCAAAACAGTTTTTTTCATGGTCATAAATACAAATGGTGATACCCCCAACCCCCCACACAGACCCAGGTACACCCACCTACTGACCTACCTTTCCATTCCCATGGAAGCCATATTTAAAGGGTAACTAAAGTCAAAAAAACTAATTTAGATTTATCCTCAATAAAACATAGTTTTATGGTTATAAGCACAAAAAAGACATACCCCCTCAACCAGACCCAGGTACACACACCTACTGATCTACTTATCCATTACTGTGGCAGACATATTTAAAGGCAGACATATTTAAAGGGTATCTAAAGTCAAAAAAACAAATTTAGATTTATCCTCAATAAAAGATAGTTTTATGGTTGTAAACACAAAAAAGACATACCCCCTCAACCAGACCCAGGTACACACACCTACTGATCTACTTATCCATTACAGTGGCAGCCATACTTAAAGGGTAACTAAAGTAAAAAACTAATTTAGATTTATCCTCAATAAAAAATAGTTTTATGGTTGTAAACACAAAAAAGACATACCCCTCAACCAGACCCAGGTACACACACCTACTGATCTACTTATCCATTACTGTGGAAGCCATACATTAAAGGTTAACTAAAGTCAAAAAAGCTAATTTTGATCAATAATCAAAAAATGTTGTTTTTTTAACTCCCAACGTGATACAGGTATACACGGCTACTGACCTACCCCTCCATTACTGTTGCAGCCATACTTAAAGGGTAACTAAAGTCAAAAAAAATAATTTTGACCAATCATCAAAAAAGTATTTTTTTAACTCTCAACCAGACACGGGTACACACACTTCTGATCTACTTATCCATTACTATGGCAGCCATACGTAAAGGGTAACTAAAGTTAAAAAAACTCATTTTGACCAATCATCAAAAAAGTTAGTATTTTATCCCCCAATGAATACACACACCAACTGACCTACCTTTAATGCATGTGACATATTTAAAGGGTAGGTAAAAAACAACAATGTCCTCTTCATTGACATTATTGAGTTTTAAAATCTGCAGCACAAACACACAAATTCCCTTCCAAAATGCAGTCTTTCAAGCCAAATTCAAAGTTTATACTTAAACTTTCCCTTTATAGTTCGGTATTTATATTACATTGGTATAATAGACATTTTACTCGCATTTTCTATAATTCGATATTTACTCGCGTATTGGTATAATAGACATTTAATGTTCGAACATTCGATAATTATCGAAAGTCTGGAAAATATCGAAACCCAGAGAAATCCGGGTCTGGGATAGTTCAAGAAGTCCGAGTCTGTTTGTACTTGAATACTTTCGCATGAACTCGGGTTCCAATTCTAATAGTAACTAGCAAGAATTACTATTCTTTTTACAATATTAAATTATAATAATTTCTTTCTTGTCTTTTATTTGTTTTCACAATCTCAAAAGGAATGGTCAATAAACACTTTTGGGAAGATCCAATATCTAGTGCCGCGTTACTTACCTTAGCCCGATCCCGCAATACAATAACTGATGTAAACGAGATTACGTCGGTTATTGCATCGCGGGATCGGGCTAAGGTAAGTAGTGGCACTTTACCGCTCCACAAGCCATAGTGTTAAGTTTCACGCTACAAAGTAGTGCAAAACTTAACGCTATGGGTTTTGGATCGTTAGCACAGTGCTATTTCCAAAAACATTCGGAAATGACGCTGTGCTCAAAAATCTGTCTAAAACCCGCGTTAACACGAAATTTCTTTGGGTTAACGTGGGTTTTAGATGAAAATGGGCCATATTGTATCTCCCCCTTTATGTTTAGGCTTATAGCATAAAGTTTCCTTTTAACATTATAGTAAATCTCTCTTTAACCTGCTGGTGTTTCATGAAAATATTTAATTACAGATTATGTTATGTAGCATCCTGAAAATGAATAAGTCTTTGATTCCAGTCTTAGATAAACACACTTTTCTATTAATTCAGACTAAGGCTACCACCTAATCTGGCAAGCAAGCTAAAATAGAAATTCCTCCGTGATTCAAAATGGTAACTGGATTACTTTAATCAGAACTGATTTCATTCAATATTCATAACCATGCAGCGTTGAAAAGAAACCTGAGTGCAGTCAAACAGTGAAACAGATTAATTAGCTAAAAGACAAGGGAGTTTATATATCCAGTCACCCCATAAGGGCTAAGTGCCTTTTCCCTCCACAGCATGTAGCCATATGTTTCTTAAACAGATGCGGAACTTGCCTTAGGTTAAATTGTTCTGTGCTAATATTTTATAGCCGATACCCCACTCCAAATAAAACCAAAATATGTTTAAAAATTGGAATTTACTATTTCTATGTTTACTAAGATTAAATGTATTATCACACAGTTGAATAGGTTTTGCACATTACCATACTAAAAAATAGTAAATTACAGGGCCTTCTTGATACAGTGACCTGTGTAGACACATGTTGGCACTATAAACGAGGTGGTACCTATAGTGTTCTAAAGGCATGAGGACAGATCACTGTATGTTGATGAGAAATGTATTTGTCAGGTCAGGAGAGATGATATTGAAAAAGACCAATATCCCCAATCTATGCTTAATTAGATTACATATAAGTTCCCCACTTTAAATTAGAACAAAAGCAATAACATTTTACCCTACAGTAATGTTTGCCTCTTCTCACTCCCCTTTCCACGTAAAGCAGGCACACAATGTAACATGGCTTCCTGGTATTCCAGTTTCCTAAATGTTGTTCTGGCTACGTTTCCCCCTTCTGATCGGCGAAGTATGAAATTTACTGTAACCTTTATACCTTGTGTATCTTTAATTTTAGAACATCCACTTTGTTAATGTAGAGCCGTTCTAGATCTCTGGGAATCATTCCTATTATTTATTATTACCACTCAGCATTATTAGAGATTTAGAAACAGAGTGTTAGCCTGTCCAGGGTATAAAAGATTTTGACTGGCAGACTGTCAGGAAATTGAACAAACCTGTTTGTGTGTGCTGCTATGCACATGCTCAGAGACGTCTCTAGTAGCTTCTGTGTCTGAGCTGACAGTTTGGTTGTTTGGATCCTGTGTGAGTTGGTGTGGCTTGTTAGCTCTGTGTGTATGTTGTGTTTTACTGATTTAGTTTGAATTGGCCTATTTACTTTTTCCTTCCTCTGTTTTCTATTGGCTCTTCTATCCTCTACTCTATTTTGATTGGTTATTCTTCCCTGACCCTCTCCTCCCTGTCTGTTTCAGTCCTCTCCTCTACTCTTCCTTAAAGGTCAAGTCCAGCCCTAAAATGAAAACTTACATACAGGTAAATCACCCCCCAAAACCCTAAATGGTAATAGTTTGAAATGTGAAATATATAAGTCTAACCTGAAATCCTGCACAATGTCCTGTTTCCCCTGTTTCTGCTTCCTGGTTCTTCCAGTCAGCAACTGTCAGTTATGAATTTGACAGTTGACATCACAGCCAATGACTGAATGTTAATTCCCTATCTGCCTCTTCTGAACATGCTCAGGCTCAGTACAGGCTCAGTACAGGTTTCTAAATTGTTTCCATGAGGCATCCAGAAGCATAGCAGGCATACAGTAATGAATTCATAGGACAAACTATGATATATCATATATCAACATATTTTAAAGAGGCCATTCTGTCTAAAAGATGTTCTTGTGAGGGTAGAGTTGTCCTTGAAGTTCCTGGGGGGCACTGTGCTTGTCTAGGCATTGATTGCCTGGCGACAGACTGGGGCTTATCTATAGGTGAAGCAGGATGTGAAGATTGTGGAATCAGCACTGAAGAAAATCCTGGGATTTGTCAGTGCATTACAGAGACACGTATATTCTACTATATAGAGTTCTGTTGCATGGAGAATCTGATTTGCATAATGTTTTACCTACAGACATTGTTAGATTATAAAAAGGAAACCTACAAAGTAATAGATAGTCCTGTTTAAAATCTAAATTAGGTTATAAAAATCTAAAATAAATGTGGATTTCCTTTTAACTATATTTAACTGAATATGAATTGCCTTTGGCACAGTGTAATCCTGCAGATATAATTTATTTATACAATATTCCCTAAAGGAGGCAGAGAACTTTAGAAATGCAAATTGGAAACCATATAAGATGGTACATTGCTGCAAAAACAAGAGGATGTGTATTAAAAGCATTTGGAAGTGGCTGGCTTTCATTACTATGAAGGGGGGACTGGAAAATAGGGAAACAGATCCAGTTTTATTGAAATCTGAACAGTCAAAATAAAAGTGGTTTTCAACTAAACTTAGCAAAAAGCTTCAGACAATTTGTACTGCTAAATCCAGATTGGAAAAGAATCCATATTGTAAACAGAACAGGATTATCCACAAGGCAACCATGGCATCTGCTTAGGGCATAGGAAACTGTATGGGGATACGCTTGTGGAGGTTCTCATTCATCCAGGTCATGGTATATCTGTTGTATTCAGTTAGATCAACTGGACTTGAAGTTTAGTTCTTGAAGGCGTTTCGCTAGTCATCCGACTGGCTTTCTCAATTCAGAATGACTTGTACACAAATCTGTTGGCATGTACAATGCTGTTTTGACACCTTACCCTGGGCAGTTCCTATAACACCTCTTAGCCACAATGCAATCATGCCTTGCATTCAGAAGGTCCCTAACACCTGGCTGTGATATGATATTTGGGACTTTACAGGGTACATAATTGCCACAGATTCTTGTACAAGTCATTCTGAATTGAGAAAGCCAGTCGGATGACTAGTGAAACGTCTTCAAGAACTAAACTTTAAGTCCAGTTGACTGAAGTAAAAGGAAAAAAGGAAAACCTGTGGCATTCCAATCAAGGTCACTGATACATCAACTATATACTAAAAACCCTTTATTGTGACAATGTATGGGCCAGGCAAAACATACATTTAAAAACACTTAAAAATATATGTACAATTCAGTTGATCTAACTGAATACAACAGATATGAATGGGGGTCAATTCACATAGGAGAATTCAAAGCAATGGTAAGGAAACCATGGATTCTGCCTTTGTCTCAGGAAACTGTAGTGGGTACAATACACATATACCAAATAAGGGGGTCCCTAAGCAAGGTAACCATGGATTTTGCCTTGGGTCCAGAAAAACCGCAGAGGGGTACAATACACATATACCACATAAGGGGATACCTAAGCAATGACTCGGGCATAACTTGTTCTTAATCCATCTCTTATTATAAAACCACTTCTAAAATAGTTCTTCATTAACCAGCAAGCACCAAACAAGTGTTCTATCGTATCTGCTCAATCATTGTCCAGGACTCCACCAGTTTCTTTATCTTATATACATAAAAGTAGATGGCACAGAAGAACTACATAGGCAGAAGTTATTTAAGGAGATCAGCACAACATGTTTACACTGTAAAGAGTATACATCTATAAAATAAAAATATTTCATATATTTTCTATAGCCAATATCAAAACATACTTACATACCAGAAAGTACAATGAGGTGTCATGGCAGGATTTTCCACAAGGCAAAGTACAGTGCTGGTGGCTCTGGAAATATTGGGGGCCCAGCTAGTGTAATACAACCCAAAATAAAATCCATGCAGGCTGTTTTTACCAAAACATTGACCTGTGTATAGCCTTCTGTTCAATAGTCTGCCCCACTAAAATGGCCAGCATGGTGGTGAATTTTGATCAGCAGTTCCCAATTAAGTTTCAAGAAGTTTTAAGAAATACCAATTGGCTGCACAATCTACAGTGTATGGCTGGCATAAGTCCCCATCAAAGTTATAGACTATACTATGCATATGGCTAAAAAGAAGGTCCCAATTCCCTTTTGCCTTATTCATTCCTGTTTACTTATTCTTATTCCAACTGTGCTAATGATTCTTTAAAGAGTATTGTAAAAATCAGTGTTTAAACAACACTGAATCAGAAGACAGAGCATCTTGACATAAAAGTAGTAATCTGTGTCTCACCACTCATTTTGATGTGGTTGCTGGGAAATTAATCTTACTAAAATGGGGTCTTTGATTTATTTTACACCATTCCAGTACCATGCAGTTTACTTAATGGCCACTATTAGTCTTTAGCCCAGGGTTTCTCAAAGGTGTTTGAAAACTACAACTCCGAGCGTTTCCTCAACTACATAGGGAAGCCAGGGAATGCTGGGATTTGTAGTTTTCAAACATTTACTTTAACACCATTAACTGAAGTGGCATATCTGTTGTATTCAATTAGATCAACTGGACTTGAAGTTTAGTTCTTGAAGACGTTTTGCTAGTCATCCAACTGGCTTTCTCAGTTCAGAATGACTTGTACAAGAATCTGTGGCAATTATGTACCCTGGAAAATCCGAATTAGCATATCACATCCAAGTGTTAAGGGCGTGATTGCATAGTGGCTAAGAAGTGTTATAGGAACGCCCAGAGTAAGGTGTCAAAACAGCATTGTACATGGCAGACAGTTGTGACCCTGCTAGGCACCCACAGCCTAAAGGAGAATAACAGCAACTATAGGAAGTGTTCTAATCAAATCAAACTTGCAAACTAAGTAGGATTTGTGTTTTGTGGTTCCTAAATCTAACACTAATTAATTCTTAGCTTCCCTTGCCTATACCTAACATTACTCTCCCACAGCTTTAGGAGAGGAGAGGAGCTTTGTTATTTAAAGCTAAGTGCATGCGTGTGCACCTGACGCCTGGAGAACGAGCACCTGCCGAATGGCCATTCTGGCAAAAAATTACATGTGTATGGCTGCTTGGTCACGTGTGATTGCGTACTGTTTTAAAGGGGATTTCATATAAATAGAAATTCTCTATGAATGTCCAGTAACAATCACGATTAGATTGTATTTTATATATTATCAGAACAAAATGACCCTTTTACCAGGGGGTGGGATCTGGTTTGTTGAGTAAATATAAAAAGCTGAAAATATCACAAAGAAGAAATTCATTTATCTCTCCCTATTTTATGTACATTAAGGTGCTCAGGCTGGCGAACTGAAAGACCTTTCTTGCCTCAGGAATGATAAAACATACAAAATTCCCCATGGAAATCAATGTTGGCTGTAGTAAATCTAGTCCAGTTCTGCACTCACAAGGGGCGTTATTTATTAAAGTTTAAAGAGACAATTATTACAAAATAATGACATATCACAAAACTCAAAAAAGTGAATCTTCAGCCTTGTCATTTCATATATATAGGTTTACAGTTATTAAAGATTTCCAATTCAGGAAACTGTCTTATAGCTCCATAACTTTATTCTGGCTTTGAAAAAGCAAAAAAATGAATGCAGTAGTCACCCTTGCACCTCCAAAATAGACAGTATAGAGCTCAGTGTGCATCTGGTGGGCTAAAACTTTATTTGTTGCGTACCTTGTTTACTTAAAGGGCATGTCCACCCCCAAAACTATAATTTAACCCACTACTGGCTCCACTGTGTAGTGCATAAAAATCCTTACCTTAAATTCCAGCTCCAAATGGCTGCCCTGCAATGTCCCTCCAAAGTCCCCAAAACTGGCCACCAGGAGCCTGGCAGAGTCCATATAGGCCTCCTGTCTCTCCTCCGGGAGAATTTTGCCATGCGCACTGCAGACCTCCCCCCCTCCCTCTCCCTCCCGTTTTGCTCTCCCTCCTCCTAGTGTGTAACCCTTTTGGGGTATAGTAGGACTCCCTCCCCCAGCCCCAACTGCTATAATAGTTTTTACAGAAACTTCCCTGAACTCTACTTACCTTACCTCTATCCACTGCCGCTGGATGCCTCTCAGCCAATCGCGGACGTGGCTGCCGGTCCAGCCCCCTGCTTGCAGTTTCATGCAAGCAGAGGGCCAGGACAGTACACCGGGGGAGAGAGGGAAGGTAAGTAATGACCGGGGAAGTTTCTGTAAAATCTATTCTAGGGGTTGGGGGAGAGAGACCTACTATATACAAAAAATCCTAAAAAGGGGTGGACATGCCTTTAAATTTCATGATGATTATGTCATGATCTCAAATTAGCCGTAACCTTGGACCTGTTCATCTGTAATATTAAACTCTTCTCAGTCACTAAAACAATATCAAAGGCTTTCACTCTCTAACATTTGTAACAATTGGTGCATTATAGAATCCTAAAATCCCAGCACTTGTGATGCTATAAACAAACACACAGCAAGACTTTGGGGCATATTTATAAAGGTTTGTTAACTTTTCACAGCTGTTTTTCCCGACATTTTCACAACAGTTTCATGCAAGCAGAGGGCCAGGACAGGACACCGGGGGAGAGAGGGAAGGTAAGTAATGACCGGGGAAGTTTCTGTAAAATCTATTCTAGGGGTTGGGGGAGAGAGACCTACTATATAACAAAAATCCTAAAAAGGGGTGGACATGCCCTTTAAATTTCATGATGATTATGTCATGATCTCAAATTTAGCCGTAACCTTGGACCTGTTCTAATCTGTAATATTAAACTCTTCTCAGTCACTAAAACAATATCAAAGGCTTTCCACTCTCTAACATTTGTAACAATTGGTGCATTATAGAATCCTAAAATCCCAGCACTATGTGATGCTATATAACAACCCACAGCAAGACTTTGGGGCATATTTATAAAGGTTCGTTAACTTTTCACAGCTGTTTTTCCCGACATTTTCACAAAAATCGCATTTTCCACGATTTCTAAATGGACGGTAAACGGCCGCAAAAAGTTAACGAAGCGGTAACTTTTCGCGGCTATGTGAACAGTTACCGCCTCTTCTATTTATAAAGCGGCGGTAACTGTTACGCACCACTAATCTCGGCCGTATTACTTCGCCACCTTGAAGGTGGCGAAATCGGACGAGATTCCCCCCTAGATCGGGAGGCACGCCCACCTCGTCGCGGGATTTTCTGAAATCTGATTGGTTAATGTAAAGCATGTAAACCAAGCATTAAAAAATTGACCAATCAGAAAAGGATTAGGGATTTTCTGCAAACCTATATAAAGAGGTGCACTCCGCCGCAGAACTCAGATGCCATCGCAGTAGATGGCTGAAGAAAGAAGCAACTGGCAACATCGGCTCCGCTGAGGCCAGCAGTGCCAGCGGGCTCACTGGCGGCCGCGGCCTCAGTGGGGTTGGTGTCGCCAGACCGAAGACGTTGCGACGGATCAAGATGCCGGCAACATCGGCCTTGTTGAGGAATAAGTGTCTAAGCCCTGCCCATGGGGACGGGGCACCTGTCAAGTTGAGTTTGAAATAAGGTGGTCTTACATACTACTTGCATATAAACAGAGGGTGTACCTATAATGTGTTAAATAGAATATCCCCCAAAATAATGATTAGCTTTGACTAGAAGGCTATCCACCAAACCTTCCTAAATTTAGGACCTACACTATTTTCAGAGAGAGAGCTAATTAGAAGAGGTTTCCCACTTCTTAGTCAATAGCAGCCTGTGCACATAAATACACAGTAACAAAGTAGAATACAGGTTACATTTTACAGTAATGCACCAAAGGCATTTATCATTGTGTCTTAAAGGGCATGTCCAACCCCCAAAATAAAATATAACCCACTACTGGCCCCACTGTGTAGTTTTAAAAAAATCCTTACCTTACATCTTATGGTTCCCCTGCAGTGCTTGTCCAGAGTCCAGGATACTGAAGAGTAGGAGGTGTCTTCCTATATGAAAGGTTTCTGCCTACTCCTTGTCCTCTGAGAGGACAGAGCATGCACAGAGGAGCCCTTTCCCCCTCCCTTCCTCCTGATCCCTCCCTGGCTGCCCTTACACCTAGCTCAAAACATTTTATATATAATGCAGGGCATCCCTGCCCACCCCTAACCGCAATATTAGATTGTTAAAAAAAGAATCCAGACTGTACTTACAGCCATTCTCTCCTGCTAAGTTCTCTATTGCCGGCAGTCACAACTGTGATTGGCTACGGTCCCTCCCCTGTTTGCCTGTTCTGGCAAACAGAGAGCCGGATCAGGGGCTGTAAGGATAGTTGTGCTTCTTTTTTTTAACAATCTAATATAGCGGTTGGGGGTGGGAAGGGATGCCCTACATTTTATTAAAAAATGATATAGAGGGTGGAGATACCCTTTAAACATCTTTAAAAGTTTTGCTGCTTAGCACACTATATTTACAATATATGGTTCTCTGCTGATACAGCTTAGCACCAATGATAACATGGTTAAGCACGGTTTATTAGGATATAATTTATAGGATATTCATTGATCTTGTATATTATAAATGCAATTGTACTTTGATCATTTTAAATAATGTTAATCTTATAAATTTGATGTTCTCCTCTGCTCCCTTTGTTTTATTTACAGTGACTATATTATATAAACACTATAAACCCATTTAATTTCTATTCAGTTCATTAACATGCACTTTATACCTGCATGATTTACCACACAAATTATATTGGTCTCTTCTTTTGCAGCATTTTGTATAACCAACACTAGCCACAACCAATCTCTTCTTTCTCACTTACATAATAAGCTCTCTCTTAATGTCTCACTTGGGTTCTTTGCAAGTGACAGAAAGTTGCAACGCCAATTAACTCTCAGCATGAGACATTTACACCTCATTATGGATTTTATCTCTGACCATTAGGCCTATGAGAAAAGGAAAATAGGGTTGCAGATATTTAAAGGGCAAGCCCAGCCCAAAAGTAACTTGTCTTTAAAATGTTTATAACCCCCCCAAACCCCACTTTCGCAAGGTTTATACATTGCAAAGATCCCCCAGAATTTACTTACCTGACCCGGTCCCTCTCTGTCAAGTCCCCACCCCCTGCTCCTGTTTCGAGCCCATTTCGAGCAAAAACAGGAGCGGGGGACTTCTGCGCCCAGCCGCGTCATGCCTTAAAGGAGAACTAAAGTCCCAAGACAACATTGTCCCAATAGAGAGAGCACATTCACAAACGAACAACAAGCTGTGTCTCATGTCTCCCTTTGCTGTGGATGCTGGGTGATTTATGAAAATAACCTGTGTGTACTAAGGGTCAGCTCCCATAATTCACCTTATCTGGGAACACCCATCTAGGTGTCCGCCGGACACTTCACAGGAAACTGCAGTCTTGCTTCCTGGAAGCTGACAGCCAATCATGTTACAGCTCAGAGTTTCCTCCCTCTGACACAGAACATAGATACCAGTGCAGTTTTTGTGTAAACACATTAGAAATGCTCCTGTCCCTAACAATGATAAATTCCTATGCTTTACATACAAAAAAGAAAAGTAATCTTTGCAGTGTATGTCTTTGCTAGCATGGATGAAAGAAACAGAACATTTAACATTTCAGCAAAAAATAAAAGTAAGTATGGGGAATCGAACCAGCAACCTTCTATTCTGTGTCTTTCTAAGAAGAAAGCTTTCTACCACTAGGCCACAAGGGCTAATAAGTAATGGACTAGTACATGTAGAGTCTTTATCTTTTGCTAGACACATAATAAAAACAAAAAAAGGGAACATGGGAAATCGAACCTGTGTCCCAATAGTCTGATTTTTTTTTTCTAACCCAGCACTTTAGCAGAACACGCCACAGGTGAACTCTAAATCAATAGAAGTAAATGTCAGTAAAATCAGTAAACTGTTTTGTATTGCTACTGGAAGACTGTCAGCAATTCACACTGGTTGGTAAATAAATAACAGAGCTGCTATATATGAAGATTGTACATATGTAGAAACTTCATATTTTTCTAGAAAAAACATGGAAACAAACAAACAAACAAACAAAAAAAAGCACTAAACTCAGGCCAGTGACTATGTTATATTGTTTCATAAGTAAGCTAGGGGATTTGAACTTGTGACTTCTTGGTCTGATTGTTTCTAAACACACAGCATTTACATGTAACGCCACCAGCAAATCAACTGTGATCACAGGTACACTAGAAAGAGATGCTAGAAACTCTGCACATAGAGAAAGTGAATGCTGGGGTCAGGGGGCCTGGCTCTTTGAAGCCAACATGGACTATG
The DNA here is from genome assembly GCA_019447015.1 of Hymenochirus boettgeri. Lineage (NCBI taxonomy): Eukaryota > Metazoa > Chordata > Amphibia > Anura > Pipidae > Hymenochirus > Hymenochirus boettgeri. The sequence goes on along the minus strand of CM033476.1, from coordinate 262,007,207 downwards.
AGTTGTACTGGCAACAAGATGGAAGCCTCCTTTGTTACAGAATCTATTACTCATATCTACTAAATGCAAATAACTAGAGAAGAATCTTTCAACGTGTAGGTGTTCTGGGGCGAAAAACTTTCACATTAGGATCTGAAAAACTGAAGTTTAGTTCTCCTTTAACTGACAGCCGCAACTAGGAAGTGGAGCAGCCGTGGAGTAGAAGCGGAGAGGGACCGGGTCAGGTAAGCTAATTCTGGGGGATCTTTGCAATGTACCAAGCTTGTGAAAGTGGGGTTTGGGGGAGTTATAAACATTTTAAAGACAAGTTATTTTGGGCTGGACATGCCCTTTAATACATTTCTCACAAATTCTGTGTTCAGATATGGATATGCCATAAATTAAAAGTTATTCCAGCTGTTAGTTCAAGACTAAACTAAATTTACATCAATTCTAAAGGAAACAATCCCTTTATACTACTATAATGGGACTTTTTTATTTGTAATCTCCCCAAGTAATCTGTAATGAAAGAAGAGGTACAGCCTGCTACTCATCCATTCTGCCTTCTTTCCAAAGCATTTCAAATTTTCCATTTCTTAACAAGGAAATAACAAGAGACCTTACCCACCTCTTTATTTGCAATCTAGACGACTGTACTGCAACTGTACCTAACTCAGTTCTCTCTTCTCTATTTTAACAGTGATGGTGTTTTGTGGTTTTACAGTCTAATGTTTGGCCAAATTAAGTGAATGTCTTCCTGACCACATTGCAAAGAAACTGATTTAGCAACACTTAAACAGTAACTAATATATTAACTATTAGGGTGACATCATTTGCCAACCTGGGCGGCTGTCTTAAAAATGTCAGTTTTATGAGCTACTTACCTCTCTGTTCTTACAATGGCTTTGGTCAGCCATGAACAATGTTTCAATGCAGCTGCAATTAAAGATGACAGATTGTCAAAATGTGTTCAACATTGGGAGGCTAAAAATATGACAACAGAGAATCCCTCATTTATACATAAATATAATGGCAATGTGTCTCCGTGTCTCCATAGTGCTCTAGGATGTACTGCTACATAGATTATGGACATGTCAAGTTATCAATAATCTCTGGATAGGAATACTAACCCCCCACCCCCAATGTGGGATTTGTTATGTTTTGTTTCACTTTGTCACAAAACCTGCAACTTACTTTTATGTGAGTAATAAAGTTAAATGATTTGACAAATGTACATATTGTAGTCAATAGATATGCTCTCAGGATTGCCAGTGTGATAGTAAAGAGTAGGGATGTACCAGAGTGACAGGAACCTGGTTTGAGGTTAAAACTACCGGCAAAAGAGACACTAAAATTTGCAGAAAACCTTTTGGCACAAAGACAAAATTTTGTTGATAAAACCAAGTAGATTCTGTAGGTTCAGGACAAACTACAGTATATCTGTAATCATATGTACAACACATTAACAAATAGTCTGGTAACTTGAATGAAATAAATGCAAGTTATAAAAGGCAGAGCTCTTACGGATAGAAACTGTTTTTGCTATACTTTGCATCTATTGCCTTCTACTGCTTTGGCTTTCAAAGAAGGTGCTCAAGGCTTCCCAGTTGGAAGTCACATGGGGCCACCGCTTTGCAATTGGTCGTGGGAAGAGCCTATAAAACAAAATCCCTTGGGGCTTTATAAATAAGTGACAATACCCTACAACATATAAATGGAAATAAAGGAACAAACTGATCTAATAGAGTAGTGCTGTGGCACAATGCCTGCAGTCTTAGAAATAATGATTCATATTTAAACTTCTAACATTTATCTGTTTTTCATCTAGATAGTACAAATTATTCATAAGACCTTTACTGAATTTATGAGAGAGAACAACTGGTTCTGCAGAAATGGTGCAAGATAGAAATATACTACCCTGGTAATCCAGAAATCTCTCTAAACACTAATACATAAACAGGGAGATTCAATAAAAGTTCTTTTTGTTTAAAATGGTGCTAATTTTGCCCCAACCAATAAGATGTTACCTTTTAAATGTTAAATGATATCTGATTGGTTGGGGCAAAATTAGCACCATTTTAAACAATAAGAACTTTTATTAAATAACCCTGAAAGTTTCTTCATGATAGACACCTTTATACATGCAAATATTAAAAGAGGAAAAAAACAACTCAGCCATGGTGTCTAAACTTGTGGCCTTCGTTTAAAACCTACAGCACAGTAAGGGAAATGTAAGAGGATCACATTGTGAAATAAAGTAGTGGTAGAGAATTGTACCGTGTTAGCCATTGATGAAAGTGAAGACATCTTGGATATAAAATAATACCTTTTATTGGCTAACTTAAATGATTGAAAATGCAAGCTTTCAAAGCACTTTTTTTGATATCCAAGATGTCTTAATTGTGAAATAAAGAAATCTTCCAAATCTGTACCACTGTATTGACCTTCACTTTAAAACTGGCCATTCAAGTAACAATTTCAACATTCATCCAATACTCATATTTGTACCATTATTTTTTCATTAGTTGAGATCTACAACCATTCTCAAACAAAATCAAGCAGAGGAAAGTGCTTAGATTAAACAACCATTGGTTCTTTGGTTGATCAGATTCCAGTCGTATCTTTTTGCATATGATCATTTGTGCAACGTTTGTAGAACAATCCTTGTAAAACTTGTAAAATCCTTGTAAAATGGAAAACTTTCTGACTGGCAGCAACATTTTCCTAGGGAAAAGTCTTTCTGGGCTTGTATAATGCACAAAAATAATTATTAGCAAATAATCAATGATCTGGTTATGAACGAAATTGGTTAGGCACCAGATACTAAATATTGAAATTAACTAGGCTCATACCCTTGAAAGTGCTGCAGGTGCAGCCATCCATGAGAAACTTAACAATAATCAAAAATAGAGACAAAGCATGGATAACAATGGACACACTGAACACAACCGTGGGTAGTATCATAGGAAGTAACTTTAATTAGAGCCAGTTAAAAATATAATAGAAAATCAGTAAAGTGCATGATTATAATCAGAAAACAGTTAAAAATATCCCATAAATCCCATAAACCTAGTAGCAATATACCGGTATATTGAGAACATAAAGTGCTAGTACAAAACAATGGATCAACCCCTAGGTACACACAAATACATGATTTAGGCAGTGTCAGCAATGAAGCATAGACCAAAATGTAATGCCAAGTATACAATACCAGGGGTCTGGTACAAATAATCAATGATCTGGTGACATTTGTGTGTGGATGGCTGCCTTAAAGGGGGTAAAGGGAGACTGCTGGAATAGACGTACACCGTACTAGCAAACTGTACTAGGAACAATTAGCCCAAGATGATGTTCCATGTTTCTATTGTGACCCTCGCCACACACACCCACATACTCAAAGAGATTTCTAATGTTCACTGTCTAAAAAAAACAGCCTTATAACTGTAAACAAAACAGAGATGGTACAGTAGGTTTGTATTAAAGGTGTTTTTCCTGTCAGACAGTTAAAGGATATTTACTGTTCCCTTCTTCATTTCAGAATAATGGCTGGCTATTAAGCAATCATGAATTTCTCTGGCAGAGAAGATTTGGAGCTTTAATTAACCACATTTATTTACAGTCTACTAAGCAACAAACTACAGCTTGGCTTGGAATTATCCTGCAGTCCAATATCAGAGTTTGGATTTACATTTAAATATTGGTGGAACAGACCTTAAAGGTCTGATAAGTAAAAAAAATTCACGGCTTCTTTTCCTTTCATTCATTATATGAAAGGAAAATATGTACCTCACAGCTAAATTGGAATACTATACATAAAATTACCAACCATATACACATCAGTGTAACTTTCCTTATATGACAATAGTCAGTGGAACTCTGATTACTGACATTTGCTTTAATGGTCCATTTATAAATGGGATGCTATGAGTTTTTGCATGTCTCCACTTACCATCCACACTACCCTTGGCTGTAATGATTTTGCCAATATCACAGTTGAGTGCTCAACATACAAGCCAGATACACAGTGTATCTTGGCTTGTATGTTGAGCACTCAATAAATGAAAGTTTGCTATTAATTTCTACCTGAGTGTGCCTCCCTGCATATTCTATATTGATTTGATGCTTACCTGACGTGGCACAGGCCTCAGGGGGTGCACCTCACAATTTACCTGTTGGGAATCCACAATTTGCTGATATTCCAATACATGAGAAGCTCTATGGGTCTGATCCAAAATATCAGATCCCTCTGGACACCACTCTGTCCCATTAAACCTTCCCTGGAGAGATTTTAACATTTAGGGGAATTCTCAGCAGTAAGTTAAATAAACATTTCAACTTAGAATTAATCTGCAGAACACCCTCTTAAAAAGTTGTTAGACTTAAATTAAACAAAATATTAAATTGGTTACTAAAAGGAATAATAAAAATATTGTTTTCTATTGATAGAAAAATAGCATTAAGTAGACATCAGCAAAAGGTCACCAAATACATCAGATGTGCTAGGAAACAATTCCCCACATTATAAATATATCACTCGGAAAATTAAATGTCACTGTAGGATTTAGTTTATCTTTATTTACCTTTTTAAATATCTCCTACAAAAATGTGTGTAGATCTCTATAAAATCTGCAGATTTTCAAAGGAGTAGAAGAAAAAAATGCTACAAAGAGGGCATACAGATTTTCTGTGTGTTTTCACATATCCCCACTACATTCTTTTTGTTAAACGCATCCCAGAGAGGTGTAAATGGAAAAAATTTGATTGCTGTAGAGCTTTTAGAGGTCAACCTGCTTAATTTAAAGATATTGAAAATCACACACTTCAAGTAAATTTATTCTGTATAAAAACAGGAATCCATTCCTGTATGATTCATTCACAATGAAAGTAAAATACTAACACTGGATGTTAGACAATAGGTGAAAAACAACAGAAAATGTAGTGTTAATCAATTGTTTACCAAAGACAACATTTTAACAGATTTACAGTAATGGTCAACACTATCAGGTCACTTTCTAACATATTAAAGGGATAAAAGATGCAATGTAAATTATTATTATTATTATCATGGATTCATCTAGCACCAACATCTTCTGTGGAGCTTAATATAAGCACATACATAATATAAGTACACAGAGTTCTGAGTTTCTTACAGCAATACCGTGATACAATAGGAGAGAGGACCCTGCCCAAAGAGCTTACAGTCTAGAGGAAATGGGGGTGAGACATAAGGTGACGGGAAGAAGTAGGCTGTAAATAGATTGGCAGCGGAGTGTAAGAGGGGGTTAGGATCAGGTTGGGTCAGTGAGAGGGGTAATGTCTAGGCCAGGTTATATGCTTGCCTGAAGAGGTGGGTTTTAGGGTTATGTTTAAAGGCATTAATGTCTAGGCCAGGTTATATGCTTGAATGAAGAGGTGGGTTTTAAGGTTATGTTGAGTGACGGACAGATGGAGGATGGGCGTTCCAGAGCAGAGGAGCAGCACGAGCAAAGTCCTGAATGGGGACACGGGAAGAGGTGACAAAGGTGGGTGAGAGGAGGATACAATTTGCAGAGCAGAGGTTCTGCCTGGGATGGTATCTTTGGATCATCTCTGATATGTATGGAGGGGTTGTGTTAAATAGTTCTTTACAGGATAGGGTTAGTAGCTTGAATTGGATCCTTTGTGTGATGGACAGCCAGGGGAGGGACTGACAGAGATAAGAGGCATTTGAATTGAATGAACCGGGAGAATTGAATGAACCGGGCAGCAGAGTTTAGGATGGATGGTCCCAGGTCTTTGTTTGGTAAACCAGACAGGAGTGTGTTGCAGTAGCCTAGCGGGGATATGATCGGGGCATGGACTAGGATTGTAATAGCTTCTTTCAAGAGGAAGTGACAAATACAGGAGATGATTAATGTAAATTAATTAGGGAAAATTATTAGAGAAGTTTTATTGATCTTTCACATGCAATTGCGATTACGGTATTATTCTTCCCGACTATCACTGTATCAGGTTTTTGTTGATCTGTCCCCTATTTTTTTCTCTGTCCTATATCCAATCTGAAGCTTATTACATTTCAGCTGTCAATCAAGTGCCTTATTATCATAAACTCTTCTGCTGTGTGCAGTTTTAGTGACATTTGGTATTTGTGAAATGCATGGTGGGAAATTAGGTAAGTTCATAAGGAAAGGGTATCCTGCTCCTCATATGCAGTATACACGGCAGATCTTTATTGTAGATAACATTTTAAAAACATAACACGCCTGGCGTTTCAGGAGCCTTGCACTCCCTTTATAATAGGCTATGTAGATATGATTTTAAGTCATCTGCTGTGTATGCTGCATATGAGGAGTGAGATACACTTTCTTTTTGAACTTACCTGGATGAGAGGACTAAGAGAAGGGTCTGGGGCTATCCAGCACCCGGACCACCATAACGAGAGGGTGAGTCCAATATCCATGTGGATTCCATTTATTTTTATATACGGAAACCTGGTTGTACTATAAAGTGGTAGGTCCCTCTCTGCAACACAAAGTGAGTAAGGAGCAGTAGACTCCATTGTTGCAGAGGTTAATAGCGGTGTGTTAGCATACTTGCATATTGCTAGTCACTTAATTGTCAGCCATAGTGTGCACACATGGACATCCAGCATTGGACCAACGAGTGTTACCTTTAATTCATTTTTGAATTTGAATACTTTGTGGGAAATTCCCTTTCCCAGTGCTGGCTACTAGTGGTTACTGAGTATGCTTGACGTCACAGAAAGTCATGTCAGATTAAAGGAGAAGTCTGTTAAGAGTGGGAGGGGGAATACTGAGCCTGAGAAAAACAAGTACAAAATTGAAGGCATGTAGCAACACACACACACCTGAGAGTAGGGTCTACATTTGTGTATTTATAGTTGCCCTTTAAATACTTGTGAAGTGTAATGTTGCCACTGCCATTGTATGAAAAAGGCACGAAACAGCGGCAGAAGTCTGTAGCGCACAGAGTTTGATTTTGTCCACACTGGTGATGTATATCTTCGCACACAACCAATAAAAATTGGAGGGAACACTGGGGAAAATTCATTTTCTTGGCATTGGAAAACAAGAAGAGCGCAACAGAAGGCACTTTAATGACTTTTCTTTTTTTTTACCAGGATGCTCTTTGTTCCTTAGACCTTCTTCCATATGGAGTTTACTGTCCAGAGATCTTTACCCACTGTCTTATTCTATACAAAGCTTTGCTGTCTGTGCAATTGTGAGATCCTTTGTTTTTATTTAAATGTCTATTCAGTGACCTTGTGCCTGTCTGTTTCTGCAGTGAATGAGATTCTTTACCACTGTAAAAATAGTTTATGATCTGTCTGCCCCCGCAAAAAACCTCCTCTAACAGCAGGGAAAAAATCATCAGAAAAGCAAATTGTATATGAAAAAATTTCAAAGGATTTTTCTTCTTTACATTTTTACATAATCCCCATCTATTTTTAGACTAAGCCGCTGTCTGGCAGTGTCAGGCAGTGTCTGTTTCAAACAAAGAAATGCTTACATATCGGCTGCTACAGTATGTGGTCAGCAATAAGTGTTAAGAAATAAAAGCTAGATAGAAGTAGCAAGTTTACTATTTAGTGCAAACTCTATAGCAGGTTAACTGAGCTTCTCTTCCTCTATTTGCTATATTTATTTGTGCATTTAATGAAATGGGTATGTTTAATTTCAGTGACCTACATCTACAAAAATACTTACAAGTTCTTTCTGTGCTTGCACTTTGTTTGCATCAGAATTTGCCACTAGAAGATGATTTTTTATGTGCCTGTGAAAGCCTTCATGTTCTACAGACAAACCAGCTCTTGGCTGCCACATTGAGGGCATAGTGATTATTAACCCACTGGCATGCTGCTACTACTACTGAATTCTATAAGTGAAAATGACTGTCAGTTAACAGACTAGACCTTCCCTGTAGCAAAACATATTTTTCATAGCTAAAGCTCTAGGCCCATAAACACAGATATTTCACAATATTGCTTATTTTAATGGAGGATTTCCTTATACACACTTTTTTACACAATACAAATTCTGAAGTTTAGAAACAGATCAAATGTATTTTTAAAATTTTTTAAAGTCTGTCAAATTTCTTAAGGATTCCGTTTTTTTTTTTTACATTGTTTAACATTAATTATAAAAGACAAAGGTTAACTGATACTGTAGAAAGAAAAACTTTCCATTACCAAATTATATTGAATTGATCGTTAAGTTCCAATCTTTGCACCCCAGTTTATCTTCAAGATAATCAAGTAGAAACTCTTTCAGCTAAAGTGCATCGAATCCTTTTTTTAAAAACTCTTCTTTTTTTCACAAATTTTCTAGTTTTACGTGATTTTCCTCTGGACAAAAAAGAAAACTGTATATATTTATATCAATAGTTCTAAATCCATAATATTTATCTTCTCTGCTGCACAACATGTACAGTGAAAAAGAAATAAAAGACAGGAACAACTTAGTTTAGGTAATTACCCTTGTAATTAGAACAAGAATGGCTTATACTTTAAAAACGCTTACACCTACCTAAACATTTATATGTTGCTTATCCTCTTTTTGAGCAGAAATGAGTTTACAAAAGATCATCGGTATTTCTACTGCTAGGTATACAGATTATTATGCAGTAGATTCTATTGAAATCTCTTGTAAATGTTCTACAACTCACTGTATATTCACCTGTTCGACCTCCCCATACTCTGTATAGGAACTGGCCATTTGGCTAAATCCACATTACTGCAATTGTAATTGTCTCCCTTCACTAATAGTGCTAGCCTGATAGTTACCAATTGCAGTTTTTAGTCAGACAATAACAATCCCATATCACTGGTTCGGCAGCTGTGGGATTGATGGTTTTCACAATCTGCTATTGCCATGTCCATGTATGTACCCATCATAGCACTATTATGCCATTATTATGCCATTTTTATTATTATTATGGATTTATATAGTGCCAACATCTTCCGTGGTGCTTTACAATTACATAGTCATACATTACATACAAGGTAATACAGGTTATACAAAGTCATACATATTACATACACAGGTAATACATAATATAAGTAAACAGAGTGATGAATTTCTTACAGCAATACCGTGATACAATAGGAGAGAGGACCCTGCCCAAAGTGCTTACAGTCTAGAGGATATGGGGGTGAGACATAAGGTTGCGGGAATTGGTAGGCTGTAAATAGATTGGCAGTGAAGCGTGAAAGACGGGTTGAATCATATTGTGTAGTCAGATGGGTAATGTCTAGACCAGTTTATATGCTTGCCTGAAGAGGTGGGTTTTAAGGTTACGTTTGAAGGTATTAAGGGACGGTGGATGACGGACGGAAGACGGAGGAAAGAAGTTCCAGAGCAGAGAGGCAGCACGAGCAAAGTCCTGAATACGGGCATGGGAAGAGGTGACAAGGGTGGATGAGAGGAGGAGATCATTTGCGGAGCGGAGGTTGCGTCTGGGACGGTGTCAGTGGATCAGCTCTGAGATATATGGAGGGGCTGTATTGGATAGTAACATAGTAGCAACATAGTAACATAGTAACATAGTAATTAAGGTTGAATAAAGACATACGCCCATCCAGTCCAACCTATTCACCCTCCTTTTTTTTTTTTAACCCTACCTAACAGTTGATTCAGAGGAAGGCAAAAAAAAAACAGCTAAAAAGTGGGGGGAAATTCCTTCCTGACTCCAAACGGCAATCGGAAAGTATCCCTCGATCAACCAGATCTATATGCATTAATACCAGTAATTCTCAATATTTTTTAGTTTTAGAAACTTATCCAGGCCTTTTTTAAAGTTATTCAATGAACTTGCCATTACCACACCTGCTGGAAGACAGTTCCACATTTTAACCGTTCTCACTGTAAAGAAACCTTTCCTAACCTGAAGATGAAACTTCTTTTCTTCCAACCTTAAAGGATGTCCACGAGTTCTCTGATAGGACCTATAAGTAAACAATGCACCAGAGAGTTCATTGTATGGCCCATTAATATATTTGTATAAGGTTATCATGTCCCCACACAAACGTTGCTTCTCCAATGTTAACAGCCCTAACTTGTCTAATCTTCCTGCATATTCAAGCCCCTCCATTCCCCTTATTAATTTAGTTGCCCTTCTCTGAACTGCCCCAATTTTCAAGATGTCCCTTTTGTATATGGGATTCCAAAACTGCACTGCATATTCCAAATGAGGCCTTACCAGTGCCTTGTAAAGAGGGAGAATAATATTTTCTCTCTTGAATCCATTCCCCTCTTTAAACAAGACAATATCTTGCTAGCTCTAGCCATTGCTACCCGGCATTGCTTGCTATAGCTAAGTCTGTTATCTGCCAGAACCCCCAAATCTTTTTCCATTAAAGATGTTATTTATGGTGTAGGTGGCACAGGGATTATTAAATCCCAAATGCATCACCTTACATTTAGGTGAGGGGTGGATCTAATTCCGGAGTGGAAAACACTAAAGGTCCTACCAGACAGATAGGAGGATAGCCAAGAAAGTGCAGTGTCCTGAATACCCAGGGAGGCCAGGATCTAAAGGAGTAAAGGGTGATCAACAGTATCAAAAGCAGAGGACAGATCAAGAAGAATGAGCAAAGAGTAGTGACCTTTAGATTTAGCACTAAGTAGATCATTGGTCACTTTAGTTAGGGCAGTTTCCGTGGAGTGGTTCCTGACTGGAAATGGTCAAAGAGAGAGTTAGCAGATAGGTGACTGACCAGTTCAGCATAGACATGTCTTTCCAGTAGTTTAGAAGCAAATGGTAGAAGGGAGACAGGCTGGTAGCTGGAAAGAGTGGACAGGTTGAGGGAGGGTTTTTTAAGTATAGAGGATACCACGGCATGTTTAAATGAAGAGGGAAAAATACCAGTGGATAGGGACAAGTTAAATAGAGAGGCTAGGGCTGGTATGAGTGAAGAGGAGAGAGGGGTAATAAGATGAGAGGGAATGGGGTCAAGGGGGCTGGTGGTGAGACGTGTCCTGGATAGGAGAGATAAAAGTCCCTGTTCTGTAATAGTGGTGAATCTTGTTAGGGTACAATTAAAGGGATTAACCAATGAAGGAAGGTTAGCCAGTTCAGTGGTAGGAGTTGGAAGCTGTAGGGAGGAGGTAGGGTGTACAGGAAAACCATTTCAGAGGTTTACGATTTTTTCTGTGAAATATGAGGTTATTTCATCAGCCGATAAATGGGGTAGGTGAAGGAGGTGGCGAACAGAGCACAGAGTTGAATACTTTAAAGAGCTGTTTGGGGTTATTGGATTGTGTGGATATGAGTGAATAGAAATAGTTTTGTTTGGCTAAGGGCAAAGCACCTCTGATCTGATAAAGGGCACTTATAAATTCAAGAAAGTCTCTATTTTTGTTACGTTTGTGCCAGCGTCGTTCGGTTACATGGGATTGTGATGTGTTTGTCTATTAGTGACAAGGAAGCTGGGGAGTGTTTGACAATGGAAACGAGTTCATGGTGGGAAAGGAGGGGGGAGGATAAAATGGAAGATGCAATATAAATAGACTTACCAACAGGGGGGTGCCACAGTGAAGTGGCAGAGCTTAGTATGTAGGCAACCAGGCAGATAAAGAGCAAGGTTATATGGAACATGGTGATGGGGTAATAATACAATGAGGAATGGTTCAATGGTATGATCCAAATGAGCAGAGTTCAGTGTCAGGGCACTTATTTTTATTATTTCTGGTTTAATTCTGGTGTTAATTCAGCCCTACACTTAGAAAATGCTGCACTTGGAAAAAGGCTGCAGAATGTGACCACGGTCAGAATGTGACTAGGGCCCTTACAGATATAACTGGCCAAACTGGTGTCCTAAGAGAAAGCAGGAAGTGTGACTCTTTATATTCAAGATGAAAAAAGATGAGTAATTTTCAAATTTGTCATGTCTTATGAAGAAAAATATATCTTTTGTAATAATGAACTGTTTTATTCAGTGTATAGAAACGTATTATTAAATACAATATTTAAATGTTTTTACAATGTACTGTTCAAGTCTTCTGTAGTTTGGGGAGGGTTGGACTTTAAGTACAAGGACAACTGTGGTCTCCAAATAAGTTGAGTTTAAATGAAAGGCCAGTTTACTATCTTTAAAACAAGCCATCAACCACCTCTGTACGTGCTCCACAGCCCAAGATATAAAGAAATTACTGACTAGAAATTTAATGGGTGGGAGGCTGACATGTGACATTCCTAAGGCTGCTACTCCACCTCACCACTGGTGAGCACAACCTCAGACTTCAGTGACAGGACAGGAGACAGGAAGTCCCTCCCTCTCCCTGCTGTGTGAAGATCCCCACAGTGAATGTAAGGGAATCTAAAGCCCTACTCTCTCACTATGTGAAAAGTCCTTGCCTCTGCGTCAGCATTCTCTCGCAACGGATGGCGAAGGAGAACAGGCAGACTCAATTAACTGTCAGTAAAGCTGGGTAAAAACAGTGACGATAAAGCTTTATTGTCACTGTGTGTTGCTCATTTTCTGAACAATCACAAGGCCAATGAACATTCTTGTTAGCCTCACGATCGTTTGGAAAAGACCAAAAATTTCCCTCAGCCGCCTCCCTGTACTAAAGTAAAGGGGAGTCGGCCACAGTTGGAAACATGCAGGCTCCAACCGAAAAAATTTCCTGGGCCGCGGTCATCTCCCTGTACAAAAGTATAGGGGAGTCGGCCACGGTCGTGGGAAACATGCGTTCCCGAGCGTTCTCCCTATACTGTGTATATACTGTGCATAGGGAGAACACTCTGGACTTGTGTGTATCTTGATCTTTGAAATTTTTCAAACATTTGCTGTGTGTACCCAGCTTAAGTAATTCTTTGCCTGGCTGCCTGGGGTTTATCATATATCAAAAGGGTAGAGGGAAGGGGTCGTCGTCTCCCATGAATCCACCAACAATCTACCATCAACCCACCAACAACCCACCAACAATCTGCCATCAATCCACCAACAATCTACCATCAATCCACCAACAATCTACCATCAACCCACCAACAATCTACCATCAACCCACCAACAATCTACCATCAATCCACCAACAATCTACCATCAATCCACCAACAATCTACCATCAATCCACCAACAATTTACCATCAATCCACCAACAATCTACCATCAATCCACCAACAATCTACCATCAATCCACCAACAATTTACCAATCAATCCACCAACAATCTACAAATCAATCCACCAACAATCTACCATCAATCCACCATCAATCCGCCAACAATCTACCAATCAATCCACCAGCAATCCACCAACCAATCCAATCAACCAACAAATCCACCAATTATTCCACCATCAATCCACTAACCAATCCAACATCAATCTACCAACCAATCCACCAAAAATCTACCAATCAACCCACCAATCAATCAACTATGAATTCACCAACCAATCAGCCACCAATCTACCAACAATCCACAACCAATCTACCAACCAATCCACTAACAATTTTCCAATCAATCCACCATCAATCTACCAACCAATCCACAAATCTACCAAGCAATCCACCAATAAACTCAGCCAAAATGATTATACTGTATGTAAAAATAGAGGCTTTACGCTAGGGTACACACGAGGGGACTATATGTCCCAACAGAGCAGTTGCTACTAGCGAGTGCTAGGCTGGGGCAAATCACTGTCGGTTGCTGCAATGGTGGCCATGGTCGTGAGTGCATACGACCAATCGTTCGGTCCCATAGGGAACCGCAAGATTGTCCGTGATTTACCAACAGGACCTATCGCCCGTTTGTCTGAGCTCGAACGTACACTGATCTTTGAAAAATGACAGTCAGGATCTTCCAGGATTCTCGCCCATTTTTCCGGATAGGACGATCGGGCCTGTTGGTTAATCATGGCGATCTGGCGATACCCTATGGAACCACACAATCAATTGCGTGAACTGTCGCCCACGGTCACTATTGTCATGACCAACAGTCATTTGTCCCGGCCGAGCGCTCGCTAGTAGCGAACGCTCAGTCGGAACATATAGTCCCCTTGTGTGAACCCAGGTTAAGGAATCTTAATCTTAATCTTAACATTAAGGCTGGTTTACCATCACGTCCGATCGAAACAGTGTCAGACATTGGGCGACAGTATCAGTAGGTATCAGAAAGTATCAGTAGGTTTGCCTGAAAAATCACCTTGTGTGTACCCAGGCTTCGCTCACGCTAGGCTGTGTTTTTGTGTGATTTCATGCAGGGAAATTGCACCAAAATGCACAGGCAACAGACTGCTGCGAAACACTGCAGTGTAAAAAACGCAAGGCATGCAGCAGTTCTGTGCGGTATTATATAGCAGTGACTTGAAAATAATTGACACCACTATGCGATAACGCAGGGGGACATCGCACTACATGGCAAATCAGTGTTACCGATATGGCTACTGCAAATGTAGCCTAAATGTTACTCTGTAACATAAAATTATTCAGAAATCTAAACGACAAAAATACTTTATTTGAAAAAATAGGTTTTAATAGGATTCGAACCTGCAAAACCATACAACCATTAAAAAACATAATCCTTACTGGACTTGAACCTACATACCCTGTAACCTGATGCCTTTACCAGTGCGCTGTCATCGTAACTCTGCAGGTTAAAGGGGAACTGTGGTCTCCAAACATGTTGAGTTTACATGAAAGGCCAGTTTCATATCTTTAAAATGAGCCATCAACCACCTCTCTACGTGCTCCACAGCCCAAGATATAAAGAAATTATTGACCAGAAAGTTAATGGGTGGGAGGCTGACATGTGACATTCCTGCTCCTCCACCTCACCGACGGCGAGCACAGCCTCAGACTCCCTCAGTGTGTGAGGGAGAAAGGAATTCCCTCCCCCTCCCTGCTGTGTGAAGGACCTGCAGCTGCAGAGAAGGTAAGGGAATCTACAGCCCTTCTCTCTCACTATGTGAAAACAGCCTTTCAGGCAGAGTTATCACTGCCTGAAAAGGCTGTTTTCACAGCTTTCTGTAGAGGGGGGGTCTGGGTAGCCTACAGCACCCATGAGTGGGGTGGGGCCACGGCACCCGTTAGTGGGGCCACAGCACCCGCGAGTGTGCGGGGCTAAGACACCCGTGAGTAGGCGGGGATAAGACACCTGTGAGTGGGCAGAGCTAAATCAGCCACCAGTGGGTGGGGCCACATGGGGCTGTAAGGGAAGGGGCCAAGGGGGCCTGCAAATGAAGGGTCCATAGGGTCCATGAGTAGGAGGGACCGGGGGGGGCTTGCATGAGGAGGAGGAGACACAGGGCAGATTGACTGTCATCCACTGACATGGTTTTGAAGCAGGAAGTGCAGGGGACCTGGTGATGCTGCTGCCATGTCACACACAAAAATGTAAATATCTTCAAAACGATGCAAAATGACAATAAATTGCAAAAATTCTCAGGAGAGCAATTCCTATCAATGTACCTAAAGTCATTTTTGGACCACAGTTCCCCTTTAAAGAGTCTTGTCAGACACACCTGAGGAAGGGGATTAAGCCCCTGAAACGTTTTGTGACACTGTTTTTAGTTTCAAATCAGGTCAGGTATAGGTGGTTTCAAACTATTCCTTAGTTTACTTTTGAGGGGTAGAAGGGTATCATTTTTTACTATTGTGGTGGGAGAGAGACATTGTTAATGTAGGATGAAAGAGGGTTCCTTTACACGGCCCACCAAAGTGCCTTTATAGCACTGTACCTGTTGGAATGTTGCAGGAACATCAGGTGGTTTGTTTGTAGTGTATGGCTAACATATAAACAGTTATGCTCTATTAAGGATTAGGAGAGTCCCTTATTATATTATCGGTCTTTCACGGTTATTCAATAAAAGTTCTTATCGTTTAAAATGGTGCTAATTTTGCCCCAACCAATCAGATTTTGCTTTCGAATGTTAAATTAGCAAAATTAGCACCATTTTAAACGATAAGAACTTTTAAATCTTTTGAATCTCCCTGATTATTTCCCTAATGTTTGAATAAAGGAATTGTAAATTATTATTCTATAAGAGTGTGCAGAGTTTCTTTTGTTTGGTTTATAACCCATTATTATAAGACTCATTATTGTGCCCTACCAACTTTTTGTTTTCACAACCGATTGTAAATCGGTTACCGCGACTTTAAGAGCCTAAAAGAGCGTGGCCGCAGTGCCAACTGGCAAATGAGCCCATTAGTTCCTGGGATGAGAGAAAGTAGTACTGGCTCTTTTTATTGCCCTGGCCCCTGATACTAGTGGAAACAACCTAAACGACTTGACTGGTAATGTTTCACTCAGGCAAATCTAAGGAATAAAATTTTTTTGTATGTAAAGTTTATTTATAAAGCGTCACTTGGGGACACAGCGCTGTACAAGAACAAAATAATAAAAAGTCATACAAAGGGGACAAATACATAAATAGTTCAGTGCATAAATATATACCGTATATACTTGAGTATAAACAGTTTAGAGTACAAACTGAGGTACCTGGTTTTACCTGAAAAAAGGAGTAAAAGTGATTGACTCGAGTATAAACCGAGGGTAGAAAATATGACCACTACTGTTCTGATTCAGTATTGTTTTGAGGCTTTAGTTACCCTTTAAATGGACAGCAGAATTCCCATACAGTAATCCCATACAGTAATATCCATACTGTATTTGGCTATTACTGTATGGGAATTCTTCTGTCTATTTAAAAGGCCAATAAAGCCTCATTCCTTGGCACGCTAGATATTTGGAAACTACAACTCCCTGATCTACAGGTAGAGGTAGAGGTGTGTAAGGAAATAAACACTAAACTATTGTATCATTGGGAAACATTGTCTGACTATGCAAACAATGTTTTGTTATGCCTCCTGGTGTTTGTCTGCTGCAACTACATGGCAGGGGAAAAAGTGATTTTTTTTTTTCTTGAAGGATAAGTATGCTGTAAAATAAACTTATTCCTCCTGCGTGCGCTGCAACATCATGCCCGTGCACCTGGCAAGGACACGGGCACTCTCTGAACGAATGGGCCTTATCATTTGAGTCTACAGAAGCAGAAGCTGCAAATCTCGGAGGGGTGGAGCTAAACATTCCGCTAGGCACAATCAACTTGCAAGCTGGAAAGGTAGGCTCTGGAGGCGCATAGGGAAAACAAAACAAATGCCAACAGTTTTTTGAAAGCTGCAGGTTCCAACTAAACTTAAATGAGATGAGTTAACTCAGTTTGGCTCAGATTTACCCTTCTGTAGACTGTGCAGTTGAGGGCATATATTGTAAAATATCATACATTCCTATATCATAGGAAAGTGCGTGTTCCCAGACAGAAATTGTATTGCAAAGTTTTCTGCAATCTGTAAAAGTTTTAGAACCAATGGGATTCCTTCTATGTGTTGCTTTTTTAATGAACATGTAGAGGCAAAACTTTAAAAAACTGTTCTAATGTCCAGAAAAATATTGTAATATTGTAAAATTTTACAAGAGAAAAAAGAACAAGTTACTTTTAAAGTTCTGTCATGTAGAGATGTACCAAGGTTCGCCATGTATTTTGCTTTTTTTTAATGCAAAGTTGGTTTGATGAATTTGATGAAATTTATGTTCACCAGTGTGAACTATAGTCCATTAATCGAGATTCAGTGGGACCTTCAAGTATTATAAAAATGAGCCAGTGCCGAAAAGGAATTTTCATGATGTAGCGGTGCAGCCCCTGTCATGTTGGAATGCACCTGAAGCCCCCTCTATCTTGGTGGTTCTTGGGATACACATTCCATGATCTGCTCCTGATCATGCAGACCACCAAAAGGATGGCTCAATGAGTAAGCACACCCTAAACCACCACTTATATGGCTAAAGGGGCATCACCCTGCTTCAGGGCAGCCATGAAAGTATTCATTTTCTGCATTTTTTCAAACATACCAGCAAAATGAACTCAGGGGAGTTTTCTTATGACTGCTAAGGATAAGCAACTCCTATGTTTGTTCCGCCAATGGGTCCTCAGATCGGCACTTTTTTTGGATTTTGTTCTAAAAATTAAGATTACATAATTATTCTGTAAATTATACCCTTATAAATGGTGCTTTGCTATACCATCTGTGACCACTAAAAACATATTAGCACTTACAGTATGTATTATAAACAATCAGGGTTATTCAATAAAAGTTCTTATCGTTTAAAATGGTGCTAATTTTGCCCTAACCAATCAGATCTTATTTAACATTTGAAAACTAACATCTGATTGGTTGGGGCAAAATTAGCACCATTTTAAACAATAAGAACTTTTATTGAATCTCCCTGAATATTCTTTAAAATTTAAAGGAGATCTATCGTGTGTATAAAGTTTTTTTTAAAAACAGTTAAACTGAAAAGTACATGGGACAGGGATATAGGATTGGTTATTCCTACCTCCACCAGAGCAAAGAAAACTGATTCTGCCAGTCTTCCTCCTGGCGTCAGCACTATATTTAATAAAGGAATAGTCCAGAACAAAATTGGCAAATGAAAACTGTTAGTGCTGTAGCTCCTTAACGAAATGATATTGTGAGGTAGAAATAATCAATCTGACCTCCCTGCCCCAGGTGCTTTCCATTTTTAAAAAGATAATTTTTACAGTATAGTTATCCTTTAAGGATATTAAAATTAACCTTGGCGTTCCATGACCTATATAAATAAACTCCGCCTGCCGTCTTGTACATTTACCTGGTCATGGAACACCTTGGTGTCTTCTAATATACTTTTGTTTTAAAAAAGAGGGTTTATTTTTCACTGTTACTCCACATTGTTACACATTGTTTCCAGTGTACATGAATATGAATAAAATTCCTAAGTTTTCTGTGCTCATAATTTCCTCTAGAGACTTTTGATGGATGGATGTTCTCTACTGTGCTGTGCATAATCTGTAAAGCATACCTATGGTGTGTATAATATGAATCACAATTGTACATTTCATTAGAGATAGACACTTCAAGCATCTACGGTAGCTGCTGAATAAAACAAACACACAAATGACTGTTATGGGTAGCCCCTGTAACCTCTCATCTAGTCACTTCACGCAGTAAACACATAATTATAAACACATTGTACACTCCAGCATATTTCCTGGAGGACAAGGAATGCAATAAAAGATACAATTAACATTTGGGCGCCATACACTAAATGATTTTTACTGACATAATGGTTTACCTATAATTTGAAGGTAAACATTTGTGATAGTAGTAGCAAAATGACGGATCTGAGAAGGAATGCAGATGCTCAGATCTAAATCAGTCTTAATTTAAAGAGGATGCTATCAATCCTGAAAGAATTCTATTACCATGACTATGAGTCAACTTATATTATTAATTTATAGGACTCTCATTTCAATTACAGGTTAGAATCATAATTGTTTGGTTCAAGGATTTTCAGAGGTCAATTTGGCAAAGAGCTAGTCTTAGTTTGCGGTGTTAATATGAAATATATTGATAGATTTCTCCTACGTTTCAACATTCTTCCTGATTTAAAAAAGAATCAGTATTTATTTCCCTGTATTACCAGCCATGTAATTATGAAATGGTTTTGCACCAATAGTGGCGTTATTCCAGCTATGACCCAGGTTTTGACATGGAAGTTTAAAATTCAAAATCTATCAGTGTCCAAACTTGGTTTTTAACAGTTGAAATTTAAACTTGTTCACTTCAATCTTGTGAGGTTTAATACCTCTTATATTTTTTACGAACATGAGGAGGATGGGGCGGAAGAGATAAGATTGGCTAGGGCGTTGAGAACGAGCGCACCAGGATGCCAGCGTCGTGGGGGATCACAGTGGAGCGTTAACACGATAAAACTGGTTCACAGTAAATGAGTAGAAAAACTCACAAAAACTAACTGAAAAGTTGAGTAAAACAGACAGGAGAAGGAAGGATAGTGAACATAAATAAAGCACACGCTACAAATATGGTAATACACATACTGGCCCCACTCTGTAGTTTAAATAAACCTTACCTAACATCTCTGCTCCTTATGGTTCTCCTGCTATGCCTTATCAAAGTCCAGGAAACTGAAGAGTTCATGCTGTCAGTGAGGCATCCGGTCCTTGCTGCTTTCTTGTCCTCAACAAGGGCTGTGACATGCGCAGCCACCCCCCCCTCCCATCATCTGGATCCATCCTCAGCCATCATTGCACCTAGTGTGAAATCCCTTGGGGTCCCCCCCACTGCCCACCCCCAACCGCCTCAATATTTCTTTAAAAAAATTCCCAGATCTGTACTTACAGAGCGTTCTTTCCCAGTGACATCTCCAGTGACATCATCCGCGTCTGTGATTGGCTGCATCTCAGCTAATCACAGATGCGGTTGACAGTCCGGCTCCTGCTTGAAACTTTCTGCCAGATAGGATCGCCGCGGGAGAGAAGGTTCTGTAAGTAGAAATCTGGGGATTTTTTTAAAGAAATATTGCGGCAGTTGGGGGTGGGTAGCGGTTACCTACCTTACCCCCAACGTTCGTTTTGTGGGTGGACATGCCCTTTAACCCTTTGAGTACCTCTGGATTGAAATAGGTGGGAGCTGCCATATTGATTGACACTGCTATTGAAGTGAGATTATTGAAGTTAAAAATTAATGCTGCAATTAAAGATATTACCACATTCGTGACAAGGAGTATCTGAGCCTTTCTCCACATGTGGCTCAATTATCTTTTTGACTGGGGCCTCATTAATTTTATACATATAAACCATCGTGGTATCCTACCTGCACTACTACTGAAATAAGCAGTTGTGCAACACCTTTGCAAAACCATATACAAAGGACCCAAAGTGGGCCACCAAGTACACTATATGGGGCACACGCACTGTTTAACTGCAAAATTGATAAATTTATTCATACACCATACACAGTACACCTGCACAATACATAGTATAATCATAAGATATAAACATTAAAAGCAGATACACCATTCTAGGCATCCCCCAAACCAACAGGTAAAAGAATCAGTGATCCGGAATCCCCCTCTCTACCATCCCCCTTGCATGCAGAGACCAAATCTCCAGGATCGGTGTAGACAAAAGTACATGCTGGGCTGAGAAAACCTAAAAATGAATGTGAGTGCTAATATACCCACGTCCCCCGGGTTTCCATTTTTAAAAAGTTTCCATTCCCAGACAACATTTTCCCAATAGAAAGAGCACATTCACAAGGATGCAACAAGCTGTGTCTCACTTCCCCCTTTGCTGGTGAATTGGTGAATTATGAAATTAACCTGTGGGTACTAGAGATCAGCTCCCATAATGCACCTCTTTGTTTTGGTGGTTGTGTAAGTGTATGCGGTACACACCACATGCTCTCTAGTGCCCAGCAGATTAAAACAAGCTTCCGCCTGACTCCAGGAATCTGGCAGCCAACCATAATAAAGAAAGAGAACAGGGATTTCAGTGCAGTTTTTGCAAACATTTTCCAACACTCCTGTCTGACAATGATATATTCCTTTGTTTTTCATACAAAAAAGGTAATATTTCTTAGCCAGAATGGATGTAAGAAACAGAATATTAAAAGTTCTGTAAAAAATAAAACTGTACATTGTCTCTCTAAAAACAGAGCATTAGACCACTATCCCACCAACTATTTAGTATTGTTCTTGGTAGACTTCCATATGGGTGTGGAGACAACTGTATAGAAAATACTTTGTGCATAGAGATAGTGAATACTGGGGTCAGGGTGTGTGGCCAATAGGTGCATTTGCATACAAGTCTGTTTACAGACTACATGGGGACTGGGACATGACAACAACATTGAAGCCTTATTAATTACAGAATCTTATAAGTATGTACATGTAACCAGAATAGTACAATGCATGTGTTTCAGGGGGAGAAAAGCTTTCACATTAAAGATTTAAAAAATATATTTTTTAAAGGGGAAGTTCAGTGCAAATACATATACTTTAAAAAAAAAAATAGCAGTATTTTTCCATCCTAATGGCCTTAAAGGGACAGTTCAGTGGAAATTATTTACATTTGTTAAATTGTTACTTTGTGTAATGCCTTCTTAGTTACTCTACATATTCTCTTCCATTTTGAAAAATCAGTTGATTTCCTACTGCTGTTCCCTGCTCTTGACATTAGTGAGCTGACACTACAGGCTCTAACGGTCCTTCTTCTTCCCAGGATGCACCACATGCTTGAAATGTTCCTAACAGTTATTTCTACTGATTGGCTGTTGAATGGGTCAAAGATGCTCAGATCTCTACTGAGCAACTAAATCAACCCAGGCACTGGGTCAAGGGCAAGACCATAAGGATCTCTACTAGGGGTCCTGCAAACAGGAAGTCAGTATTTCAGAAGTATTTATTTATACACAGACAAAATGCTGAATTGGCAGATTAAGATCATTGGGATGAAAAACTACTGCACTTTTTTCTGAAAAGCATATTTATTTGTACTAAACTTCCCCTTTAAACTGCCCATTGAGCATTTTGTCCCGAATACTCCCGAAAAACTGACTAATAAAGACAGTTATGGTCTTGCCCTTGCGCCTGGGTTGATTCAGTTGTTCAGTAGAGATCTGAGCATGTTTGACCCATCCAACAGCCA
Source organism: Hymenochirus boettgeri (assembly GCA_019447015.1). NCBI lineage: Eukaryota > Metazoa > Chordata > Amphibia > Anura > Pipidae > Hymenochirus > Hymenochirus boettgeri. Next base: position 261,984,741 of record CM033476.1, on the reverse strand, counting down.
ATCAGTAGAAATTCCAAGGTAGTGTGCATTCTGGGAAGAAGAAGGACCATTGGAACCTGAAATGTCAGCTCACAAATGTCTACAGCAGGGAATAGCAAGGGGTATAAATTCAACTGATTTTTCAAAATCAAAGAGAATATGAAGAATAACTAGGCATGTATAATACAAACTAAGAATTTAAAAAAAAATAATGATATTTTCCCTTGAACTTTCCCTTTAAAGCATGCCATGCACGGGGGCATTTTAAAATCAATGACAGGCTAGTGGTTTTTCAATGGACTGTTTGGAAATATTGAGAAGTCATATTTAAAAATGTTGATTGATTCATGTGGATGATTTTCTATCAACCCCATCTTCCATTCCATATCTTTAGCAGATCTATCTGTTGAAAATCGATGGTGCAAATATATCGATGGTTTGAATTTACATATATTTTAATTACATTAGAGTGCAACCCCTTATTTAATATAGCAGTCAGCTTCTGTAGTAGTGTCCCTTTAATAATGCAGAATATTGGGCTTTTATCCTATGTTAAAGAACTTCTAAAAATACTTATAATCTCATAAGTGCATTGAGGTGTTGATTACACTAAATATTGACAACACACAGTTCTTTTGTCAAATATATCACTTATAACACTTCTAATCATTGATCTTTATCACTTTTTAATGTATAACAATTAAACTGGGAAAAAATAGTTAATGTTGCTATTAAATTACTGAACATTATTGAAGATAATTAAGAATAAATTGTTTAAGTATCTGGTACCATTGTTGTATACTACTAACAGGGAGAAAATGGTGCTAATTTTGCCCCAACCAATCAGATCCTATTTAACATTTGACAGCTAACATCTGATTGGTTGGGTAAAATTAGCACCATTTTTAACGATAAGAACTTTTATTGAATAACCCTGTAAGTGTCTGTGTATTACACATGCATATTTCAACCTCAAGGCTTATAAATCGGTTTCAACCTCCCAGGCTTTTAGTATTCCACTCTTCATCATCACACAACAACTGTACAATAGTTTTCTTTCCAGTAGGACTTTGAAAAAGGCTAAACTTTAAAATGTCTTTGATCTTTTGTAATTGACATTTTAGATAAGCTTTTATTCTTTTCCTTCACTTGGTTAAAAATGGTACTTTTGATACATTTGATCTGACAGCTAGCCAAGAGCTGTCAAGGTTTATACCAAGGTGTAAATGAAAGACTTATGCTGACAAAGGGATCTCTACCAATAGATTCAATTTCCCTCTGCAGCTTATTTTTCGTGCTGACAATATTTTGATGTACCCACCCCTGACTTTCTTAATAATATCCTGTATAACCTTTTGGTGAACCCAAAGCTCAGTTGCAATACGGCCAAATATGTATTGGTTTTATTCCCTCCTGAATGTAGTTGCAAATTAGGCAAATCAATCACTGTCCCACTTCCTACCACGAGGGTTTACAGGAGTTCTTACACACCTTAACATTCTTTCCAGGTCAAAAATGGTCATACCAAACTGTACCGTAATATATGCATGCCAGCTCTCATAGCTGAAAAACATCTTTTTTGACCAGAGACCTGTTAGTGTAATAGATTAATTATCAGTTATGGTAGCCAGATTCATTTTGAAACTAGAACAGATAATCAGACATGGTGACAAAATCCCTGATAGCATCTCAATGAACCCCTACACAGTTATTTATTAAAAAGGAAAAGTTATCTGGTTCTCCAACTGAACATCATATACAAACAAAATGGAGAAAGGTAGGTATTAGATACAATTAATTGGTAAGATGGAAGTTTATTGGATTTGGCAGTTACAAACCAGATAACCCCAGTGATTAAATGCAAAGTGAGATGTTACCCATTCTGCTTAATGGACTAGGCTATTGGGAACCATAATTGTACAAGGTGTGTGTATTGTATGTGTCTTATGTGTGTATTGTATGTGTGTAATGTAATGTGTGTATTGTATGTGTCTTATGTGATTGTATCTGTTTTTAAATGTATGTGCATTAGAAGTGAGGAAGGGGTTAAAGTAACTACCCACTCCGTCTATAAAAGAGTGCTAAGTAATGATAATGACATATATAACTAAGGTTAATAGTATGTGTTTTAGTATGTGTTAATAAAGTTGCCTAGTACCGGAGGGGTGGCCTTCTTTCCTTTCCTGTGTGGCAGTGGGAGGACTGTGTGGATATGCACCTGGGTTGGCTTACTGGCAGTTACTGTGGACGGGCATGTTGCCTAGAGTAGAGCAACTCTCTATAGAAATAGGAACACAAAGGACTGTGCACACCATATGTGTCTGATAAAGGTGAATGGGCACCGAAACGTTACATTGTGTTTATTGATGCCTCAATAAACGCTAGTTTTGCAGTCTGGTGTGCAACTTTTTTGTCAAGCGTCAGGAGTCAGAAGTGTGCATGATCGTTTGTTCTCTCTCTATAGAAATAGACTGTGGGCTAGTAGGATAAACAATCACTGGGAAGTATATTTGCACCTTATTCCATTTATCAAATCTTACTTAATACTGCCCTGTACATCTGTTCCTTTCAGTGTCCTTGTTGTAGCTGTAAAAGCATTTTCCTCAAGTTCTACTTAAGATTGTGCTCCCAGAGAACAAGGATGGTTATATAGAACTCCAAACAGACAACAAAGGACTGTTCAACCCGGATAAAACACTGGCAGGGAGATGTAATAAAAGTTCCTATTGTTAAAAATGGTTTTGCCCCAACCAATCAGGTGTTATTTACCATTAGAAAGCTAATATCTGATTTGATCTGATGGGGCAAACTAAGCACCATTTTTAACGATAAGATTGTTCTCTTAATAAAATGTTACTTTATTAGATCCACATATACATACTTAAGCTGGGTACACACGATGAGATATTTCGGTCCGATCGACCAATAGTTCAGTGTATCGGTCGATCGGACCGAAATTATTGCATCCGAATGTGCCCATGTCCGATCGACCGTTCGTCCAAATCGGACGAAAGGACGATCGGACAGGGTGGAAAACCTCGTCCGATCGTGCGTTTCGTGTATGGAACACGTCATCAGAGGTGTATTTAGTCCTTCGGGGAGTTTCGAAAGTTTATCCTGGTGGCTGGTGGAGCTCAGGTGTGATTTCTTTACTGAGAAATGAGAGTACATTCAATTTTCCTTATTACAGGAAAAAACATATAAAATACAATACTATATAGGCTTGCTTTGAACATCAGTAAAGCAATTTAACTAGGCCTAGAGCAAAATGAATATTTAATGAGCACATATGTTAACTATTGCATATTGCTTTCAATCACAGATTTCCGGATTAAGTTTGCCAGTTTCAGTTGCACTATGGGAGCTTCACACTCTCTTTCTAAGGAGAGATCACTGCAGCAATTCACCGTAACCCTCAGTCTATACAAATTACAGAGATATGCATCACACAGTTTTATTCAGTCTGTTTGGACACAATTTCACTCCAATCATACATACGGTATGGTTCAATTAAAGCTAATAATCAACTTATGTAAGCAATAAAGATATTTATAAAAACATTTTAGGCTATTTATACTGAGCTTTTCTAGTCTTAAAGCTGCTTTAACCCTTTTTCTGCTATGTACAGAGTTTTAACGTGGCTTTAAGAGTAGCATAACGTTGGTTGTTGAGGTGCACTTCTATTGGCCCGGTACATTGCCGCACATGGGCATGAGCTATAGAGGCTCTCTATGCATCACCCTAATTGACTGATAACACAGAGTACTTTTTTTGCTATTCTGTTTATGTTGAAAGGCTTAATTATAATATGCAATACATCATATTTATTTATGTCCAATAGAGAATGGCAACAATCTTAACATTTACCTCTTTATTATATCATTAGATACAGTGGTCCATCGAATAAAGAATAGCTTCTTAAAAACCCTAAGATTAAGGATGAGGCCATACTACAACGCACCACAGTCGTGGACACAATCACGCTTGGGCTCAATTTCAGTGCGATAGTGCACGTTTGCGATGCAATTTCTCAATTTTGTACTATGGTAACGCATGCAATTTCCATTATTAACAAAATTGCATGCAAAATTTAATGCGCAAACTCGCCAAAAACACGCTAGTGTGGCCTAGCCCTAAGCTAAGACCTCCTGGGATAGCCATTCTCCTATTCTCAGTGTACTAGAAGTTGATCCATGATAAATAATCTCCATCATTTACTGTTTCCTGATCAATTTTGAGACTATAAAAGTAAATATAAGGGAGGAGGGGTAGGGAATGTTGGTGTTAATATTTCATTGATTTGTAAAGTTTGTTTGTACATCTTCCCAACATCAAAATAAATACCCACCTTCCTTCACAAATTCATTTTCAGTCTCTCTATATATCAGTCCTACATTGATGGAAAATGTTGATACCCATTGACCCTGTATAAATACACTTTATGTCTAGCCTATTCCTACTGAAATTACAAGTTTGATTTTGTTCAGGAAATACTGCAGATCGGGTATTGCGAGTCTTAAGGAGACAATTTAACAGCGTGCATTGAAACGTGTTTGCTTCTGAATCATGTTAAAGCAGATCAGTGTCATTTAATAGCAGTGACAAAATCCCATGAAAATAAATAGAGAGGGAAATATTAAAAAAGTTTTTACTTAAACACCTTACCTTTCAACAAGATTCCTATATCATCTGCAAATGACAAGCTTCGAAGGAAAAAAAGAATTCATTTTTTCCAAGCTATGACAAAGAGAGAAATCTGGAACAGCAGGAAGATAAATACAGTGTGTTTCTGAAGATACAGCGTTCTTTGTATTTATCATTTCTATTTTCCCCTCTCGTACAGGTTTTCTGTGGCAAGAGCATTTAACCCCGCAGCGTCTGAAATGGACTTGTTAAGAAATGTTTACATCCAGCAGATCTCTGAAGTAGTAGATGGAAATGCGTAAAACAGTCTTTTTCTTAATCTCACATCTAAAGAACGATTTTTAGATACATGACACTTTGAAATTCATTCTTAAGCTGGTCATAAGTGTGCTTAAGTCTCAATGGATCCAGCGGAAATTGTCACAATCTGTAGAACTGGCCACATTGATGTGACTGATACCCGTAGTATGTGTAGCGACACCAATATGACCGAATCTACGATAAAAAAAGAATATGTTAAGATGCATACTTGGAAGTTGGATGTGACATCATTAGATGACTGTCACATGCATCATCCCCCTACTAAAGAAAAGAATAGAAGGCATTGCAATAAGAGACCTTGAATGTGATTTGGCTCTAATTCTGCTCTAAAGGAGCCTATACATGCACCAAACTGATTGTACAATTGCATCATCCTACGGTCCTTATTGGTCATTTTTAACATGTCAGATAGAGAATAAATTCATACGAAAATTCTATGATTTTTGTACAAATGACAATACACGACAAAATCAGAATATCCCAATATCAATGTCATACAATCTTCACAGAATTGCCTCTCTTCACAGTCACTGGTCAGGTAACATTATCTAAATCTTTAACTAGGGCAAAAAAAAAACTGATCCTAGGTGATGACTTGCCTTTATAATCTGCTAAACTGATGTTGTTTGATTAACGTTTTTGATGGAATTAATGTAATGATGGCCATACACTGACCCGATATATTGAGTTAATGTTTGACTGACTCAATAAAAATGTTGAATTTATCAAAAATCAGACTTGTGGTTCCACATGCTATCATTGGCACTTCACATTAGTGACCCCAAGATGACTGGTCCAGGCAGTTAGACTGATTTATAGATTATGATACTGTCCAGTGGTGGAAAGTCCCAGTCTACTTAATTTAGGCGATTCAAACAAGTGTCACCTACAAATTAACATAACATAGCCTGTGTCACAAGGTTCACATTTATCTCATCGTAGATTTTTCCTGCTGTAATCCATTATTTTTCCTTTGCACCTGTATATATGTATGTGTGTGTGTATATATATATGGAAGCACTCCAATTAGGCTAATTTACAACTACATTTAGCAGAAGTGCTACTGATCTGGCCAAACATTTATACAAACATACAAATTGAAGTAATTGAAGTTAAAAAGTTTAGAAGTTAGGACCTTCCAGACTGGGGTTACCTTGACGTGGTTGGAAGCCTTTTCATTCATGTGATCACAGTAATGTATACTAAAACCCCTTTATGCCAGTGTGCAGATAATAAGATATTTTATGGGGCCTAGGAATGTGCATTAATTATCTTTTCTATGTTTGTATGTATATATATATATATACAATACAAGAATTGTGGAAGCACTCCAATTAGACTAATTTACAACTACATTTAGCGGAAGTGCAACTGATCTGGTCAAACATTTATACAAACATAGAAAAGATAATCAATGCACATTCCTAGGCCCCATACAATATCATATTATCTGCACACTGGCATACTTTATAAACAAAGGGGTTTTAGTATACATTACTGTGATCACATGAATGAAAAGCCTTACAACCACGTCAAGGTAACCCCAGTCTGGAAGGTCCTAACGTCTAACCTTTTCAATTTCTTTTACTTCAATTACGATTAGCAAACTTTTGCATTTCTCATTCTTACACACTGGATCCATATAACAGGCTCTCTCCCTTCTCCCCTCAGCCCTTTGGCTTTTTAAAATGAGGGAAGAGGCCATCCAGTGCTTTATTTTAAAGGCATAGGACCTCCCATTAAAAAGGTTAGACGTTAGGACCTTCCAGACTGGGGTTACCTTGACGTGGTTGGAAGGCTTTTCATTCATGTGATCACAGTAATGTATACTAAAGCCCCTTTGTTTATAAAGTATGCCACTGTGCAGATAATATGATATTGTATGGGGCCTAGGAATGTGCGTTGATTATCTTTTCTATGTTTGTATATATATATATATATATTATAATAATATATATATTATATATATATATATATATATATTGTATATATATATGATATATATAATATGTTTATATATATATATATTATTATATATTATATATATTTGTGCTTTAGTCAGGCACTCACTTAACCAGTTTGGCCTCGGTGCTACTAGGGGACAGTTCAATATAATAATTGGTAGATCCGTGCACACAAGAGGTCTTTTCTTTTTTAGAATACTTTATTCACAACTAAATTCTCAGTGCATACAGCGACGTTTCGGTCGTGGTTTATGACCTTTTTCATATATTATATATCCCTTCTTATATAAAAATATTTTCCATTTTGTGGAGATTGCATTGAGTTTTTAGACGTACTATGTAGGTGGGGGTAGGCTAAATAATATTATACATGGTTACAGTGTATATTGTAATGTAAAAGGTATAACATTAATTAGTTTATTAATCTGTTTCAAATAAAGATATATAGTGTGTAACAGTGTGTAATGGCATATGAAATAAAAAATAAAAAGTACTAACATACAGAATCTCCCCACGTTTGAATGGACTGGTCAAAATGGGAGCTATAGACACACTTCTCAAATTTTTCAATTCTGCATGGAAAAATAAAAGGAAGTTTGCTGTAATTTCCTTTTGTCCTTACTATCCAATAGGTGTGCTTCTGGTAGCTGCTGTAGCACTATTAGCCAATGAAAAGAAAGTTGCAGTGTTTACATCACATCCGGATGTAATGCATGCTTTACAGTAACATCCTTTAGCTTTGCATTGTGGTATATACTTAGTGAGCATGTGCGAGTTAATGGCCAATCAAAACAAAGTTTGCTTTCCCAGTAAGTGTAGCTGACATCATGCTGTATTGCATTGTGGAAGAGAGTGTCAGGATGCTTTAGAGTTATATCCTGCTGTATTGCATTGTGGGAGAGAGCTTCACATCCAAATGCAATGTGTAGTGGGAGCGGGTGGGCGTGGCCAAATGGCACTGCTTTACAAAAGTCTTTTCTTTCTCCTACAGGCTGCTTTACTAAAGGATCCCTTTGTTTTGGCAGTTGTTTTGGCAGTTTCCTTCTTATGCTGGTAAGTGTCTAAATTTTATTTTTTGCTTTAGTTTACAGTCTCTCTGTCCCTGTCTCTCTCGGCTCGTCTCTCTGTGTGTCTCTGTCTCTCTCTGTGTCTCTGTCTCTCTCTCTCTGTCTGTCTCTCTGTCTCTCTGTGTGTCTGTCTCTCTCTCTTTCTGTCTGTCTTTCTGTGTGTCTGTCTCTCTCTCTCTCTGTCTCTCTCTCTGTCTGTCTCTCTCTCTCTGTCTGTCTCTCTCTCTCTCTCTCTCTGTCTGTCTCTCTCTCTCTCTCTTTCTCCTGTCCTGTTAGCAGTGCTCACAATGATCAGCTTCCAGGTTAGTACAATTATTATAAATTGTCACATTACTGTAATAGTGACCGATTGTATTCTAGCAGCCAATAGGAATACCCCATATTAAACAAGCACCAGGTTCCTCCTTACTGCCGCATGTGTGTAAACTACAGCATCTAACAAACCCCTTCCACATTGGTCGGAATCCAGGTAAAAGCCAATAGTGTTCTGTTTAACTGGGAGAGAAGGCATTGCCTATAGAAATGGTGGGCGATCCCTGCTGTTGCTAGGTTTTGAGACGCTGCCTGTTCCTGCTTGAGAGCCCTGGGGATTAGCTGGAGGAGGGAGTTAATGTGTGTACAGTATTGTATGTATACAACTTGACAGCACCTGGTCTGTCTCTCTCTCCTGGAAGACGGAACTACCGGGAATGGGTCTAAGGGCCGCGGGAAGCCCCGCGGAGCCTCCCAACACTCGCGGCGGGGCCTGGGAGCCTGGTTTTCAGCCGCGACCAGCCGCAAACTGCCCCTGGAAGACGGAACTACCGGGAAATGCTCCAAGTGCCGCGGGAAGTTATCATTAGGAAAAAACTTATCTAATACATAATAATTACACTACATAAATAACAGCATTATTACTTAAAATATGTCATTCTTAGATAGGACTACCCTAATATGGAGGGCCTTGTAAGTGGCAGGTAGCTTACACATATATTTTAATAAATATATGTAACTAACACTCCAGCAAATAAAACTAAATAAAATTAACACATAAAAAACCTATTGTGCACCAACGGGCACACTTTTGCTAGTATATATACATAAATTTTAAGGACTGGAACTCACTAACTAGATGCAACTGCCAGGGTTCTCCTGAGGGATCCAATAATACAACATGCACAATGAATCAGGGCACTCCTTGATCTTGCAAACAAGTGGGTTTATTCACATCACATCAATGGCAACGTTTCGGTCCCTGGTCTTGGACCTTTATGGTGTAGGCTTGATAAAGGTCAAGATCAGGGACCGAAACGTTGCCATTGATGTAAATAAACCCACTAATATAATATATATATATATACACACACATACAATGTTGACTTCCAATGAATTTATACTGTAGCTATATCCTTTGGTGCCAAATTCAGAGGTAAAAGTTGCCTGGCATCTCTTTATAGTAAACTTTCTTTCATCTCTTTTCCTAAGCCCGGTCTTTGCACTCAATGTTACATTTTCACAGTAGAACAGAATAAATAAATAGAAAAAAGAGAATTGGGAGAGGGCGGGGGTTGGGTATTAATTGGATGAAAGTTACTGGGTTTCTTTCTGCTTGGCTATGAGCTGATAAGAATCCTTAATGTTTTTTGCATTGCTTGATTTCATTCAAGATACAACAGACACTGAGATAGTGAGAAGAATGAAAATACTTTAGTTGGTTTGCTGTGCAGAATCCGTGTATCTCTACATAATATCTTTTTTTTCTGGTGATTAAAAACTGAACAGATAACATCTTCAACCAATTATCTCTGAAAGCTTTTAGAGGAGTAAAAGATGAATAACTAAAGAAAGCTTAAAAGATGATTATTTAAAAAAAATCTCAAATCTTTTAGGAGGTGCCATATGCTAGATTTCCTTTACAAAGTGTACATACACACACAAAACATCCAATTTAATTCAAATTGCTTACATGCTTCATTCCCATTGTAATGCAGCCCCTTTCTATGGATAAATGAAAGCAATTGGCCAAATTATTTTAAGCCCAGCTTCTACTCTGAAAGTATTTCCTTTAATTAGCAGAAAGTACCTGCAGCTCTGTGGCTAGTTTCCTTGACACATTGGACAAGGCCACACTAGTGCATTTCTCACATGCATACAATTGCGTTTTGTGATCTGTTAGTGGTATGAAACACATGCCAGACTAACACAGACTAACCACAATGTGGGTGGCCACACTGTGTGCACTGCAATTGTTTTCAGAACGCACACATTCACATTTTATTGAGAATCGCATGTGATCAAATGTAATTAAAACATGTAACCCATGCATTATCTATTCAGTGTGTGTTTCCATTCTTGTTTTTTCAATGGAAACTGCCCTTTAAAGGGCATTTTACCCTTAAAGGGTATGTACACTGACAAAATAATTTTTTTAAATTGCCCATTAGTGGAAACTATAATTCATCCCAACTATCACTGTATCATTTTTTGTTGATTTGTCCCCTATTACTTTAGATATCCAATCTGAAACATCTTACATTTCAGCATTTCTGTAAGCAGTTTTGCTGTAGCTGGAATGATTTGACAGTTGGTATGGGGGAAAATAGCCAGGTCAGTGGTTAGAGCCTGAGCAAAAAAAGTACTTTACTGAAGCCATGTAGCAACACACACACCTCAGAGTAAGTGCTACTTACATGTATTTATTTATAGATTAAGATGACGCAAAGTCATTTTTTCAGTATACATACACATTAAAACAAAAACCGGGTGAGTTGTCAGTTATCTGCCTGCAACCCCAACAGCTATTTTTATCAGTTTATTACATGCATTTGTTACCAGATATTTAATGATAAGTTCTGGTTCTTTCTGGCAAATGTATCTGCCTCCTCCCTCTGCTCAATGAGCTTTTTATAAGCATGAGCATGTGCAGGGGAGGCAGCAAGTGAAACAGCAGTCAATCATTGGCTGTGATATTAGTTACCAGAGCCTTGATTGACTGCATGGAGGGAGGGACCAGCTTACTCTGCCAAAATGGGGACAATAATTATGCTTAAATATCTGGTTAGTAAAGCAGGTAATAAAGTGCAAAATATAGTATTTGGGTTTGGGGACAGGTAAATGACAATTGCTCAGTTTTTGGTTTTAAGGATGGACATGCTGTTTAAAGCATTTCTTTTTTAACAGGTACGTCTATATTTAGATGACCTAACTTATTATAATTAACATGGATACTGTTTTGATTGTTTCTTTTCTTCTTCTTCCTAAGCTTCTCTTCTGTAAATTGTCTCTTTCACTTGACCAAATCATTATTTGATACCAGTTCCCACACATCCATATGAACTATGGCTAACTATACAGAGTATAGAAAGAGTATAGGGAGAATGACTGGGACAGTTTATTTGCATATGGAGATTGTTGTGTAATCTGAGATATATGGGCTGTGTGTGTAACTAGATTTAGGATTAAATAGCTCTGATATCACATAGCCTTCTGGTTCTGATTGGAGGCTATTACTTGCCAGCTCTATAGCTCTTATATGTGTTGTAATTTTAGGAGCTAACATAAACTACATTAAATTGTATCTCTACCACCACAATATTTTGTTTTCTTTAGTGTAGGGTACCTCCCAACCCTAAACACTAGATTGACTTACCTACCTTCGTTCCCCCTGCCTCTGCATCTACTGCACTTCCTTTCCCAGAAGTAACAATAGGGGCCAAACTGCCAGCCGAATTGGCTGAGAATCACAGACATGGCTGCCGTTTATTGAGAGAGCCAAGGGGAACAAAGTCTTTTTCTGGGAACTTTTTAATGTTAAAACCATAGCATTTAGGGTTGGAGGAGGGTCCACTACACAACAAAAAGGGTTATTTTTAAAAAAGAAATTAAATGCTGCGCAGGGGGAAGGAGGGCGCCCCTGAGCTTGCCAGAGTCCTCAACGGTGACAAGGAAGTAGCAGGCACTGAATGACACACAGACAGCTCCTACTCTTCACTCTTCATAAGGATTTTACAGTGGGGCAAATTTTAGTGGACATTGGGTGGACATGTCCTTTAAGTTCCATCTGGAGACAAAGAGCAGATTATGTGATCAGATATAAATTTAAGAAGCTACTAAAGCTACCAAAGAAGGCAGAGACACCCAAGGAAACACAGTCGCCTTTAAGCTTACTTCAGCTCTCCTTTAAGTTGTGTATTAGCAAGGTGAATACATATTGTAGTTACTCAGGTAACATATGGAATAACCAAAAATTATTTTCTTCTTAGATTGTAGCCTTTGAGGAGCCTCACACATCTAATAACTCAACCAACTTGCAAGCATGAGGTAGAGGATCATTGGCAAGCTCGATTAACATTTCGACATGGATAAATAGGCCTTAAAAGATTAATACATTTATTGACTAATGCTATTTTTTTTCAGGAAAAAGGCTATAAATCTCTAAGACCAAACTCATTTAGAATAGAATAAATGTTCTTCAGTGGCAAATGCTTCAGTCAATAAGACAAAAAAATATATTCAAATTGCCTTCATTAGCACGTTGTGTCAATATACTACAATATTTAAGTTTCCTTCCTCTTCAGTTACTTTGTTAATAGCTAGAATTGTATGAAACCAAAATCCAAACAGGATGAAAGCTTTTTTTTTTTTAGAACTCTGGAAGATGAAAGCACTTTATAAAGATAAAGTAAATACTGTAGTCAGAAATTTACTAAAGAACTGTGATAGCTTCTTATTGGGAAAAAAGTTAAGAAATAATGTTATGTAATCAAAAATGACTGCCATATACAATCCATAAAGAGAGTCCCAAGCTAACAGAAGTGCTCTAGGCAGACGTTCACAACAGTATCAGCCACCAAAATACAGTAAAACTTGCCTGAAATAACCTTTTAACTATCAGTCAGAGTGAAGCATCTGTTTCAGTAATGCACATATAAATCACTTCACTACACATATATTGATTTCTACACTGACTCCCCTCATACAGCCACATGATTTTATACAGTAGCTGGTCATAAAATGACATTTTAGAGAAGTAATTTATTCATGGGCTTTAGTTTAAGAACAGTCTGAACAGATGCTTTTTCAACAGTGTTTAATACTGGATGTTTCCATCTAGAACAGACTGCCCAGTGTTTTAGTGCCCTATATTTATATGTACAAGAGCAAACAAGAGCTCCAGACACAATCACTGAATGCAATACCCTGTACCCTGTTTTCCAGTGTTTACACAAAGCACATAGGTGCCTTATTTTAAAGAAAAGCATATAGGGCAATGCAATATTGAGAGATAGAGCTCATTACCTTACTACGCTCCTGTGTTGCAGTAATTACTTTGGTGATTGTATTTCAGGAGAGGGGTAAGGTAAGGAGCACTGGTTTCTGAGGTTTTATGCCCTGATCAAATAAAAGTTTGACACTAGGTAGTAGGCACAAGGCCAACTTTTAGGGCACCAATATGGTGGGGGGCGCCATTCAAAAATTTTCTTTGTAGATGGATCATTATCAGCCGTAGAGCAAAAATAATAGAGATTGAGTTTCCTGTGACTTTCCTGTTTGAATACAATATCATTACCTTGGATGAGTTTAGTTTTTTCTGACACTTTGTAGTTATACAAAGAGGACACATCGATGATCGGATATCCTCAGTAAGTTTAGTATGACAGCCTGGTAGAAGGGCTGGTACAGAATGATGTTTGCAGTGTGATTTACTGATATAAGTAATATTTAATGGGCAACTATACTGTAAAAATTACTTTGCCTCGTCTTAATTTATAAATAAATAAATTAATGTAAGTAGCCCTTACTCTGAGGTGTATATGTTGCTGCATACCTTCAATCCAGTACTTGTTTTGCTCAGGCTCACTGAAGCTGCTGCTGATCCAGCCCTTTCTGCTGCTGTGCATGGAAAAGGAACGGAACTGTAGCAGCAGAGACCCAAGGGAACGAGTCCTAGTAAGTATACTTAGGGGCCCCACAAAGAGTTTTAAACCTAGCCAGTGGCAAGCGCAGTATTTTCAAGGGGGGATTCCTAAATGGGTTACCACTGAACAAGCCCAGAAGGAGGTTCACGACCGAATACATTCATGTGATCTATTATATATGGATCATATAATAATATTATATATATTCTCTAATTGCCATGATTATCATCACAGTTGGCCAATACACATGTTCCCTTTTCTTTTGTTATAAAGTATATACTTACTAAGGCTGGGTACATACAAACCAACAGATATTTCCGTGTATTGGTCGGTTGGGCCGAAAAAATCTGAGGAGATTTCGGCAGTGGCAGTGAACGCTGTGGTCTATAGGAGACATTTGCTGTGGCCGACCACTTTAAAGTGGCGAAAGGTTAGGACAGAAAATGTGTCTGTGTGTACCCAGCCATTACCTTACCATTAGTGTCTTTTAAAGTCAGAGCTGTGACACTGACGGTGGATCTGACAGAATATATATATATATAAACAGTCCAAACAACTGGCTCCTGCCAAGGTATAAAAATAGCCTGGGTGCTGCTACAGGATGCAATAAACAAAACTATAAAGGTATAGAGCACTACCAAAGGACAACAGGCCACTAATTAAAATTATATAAAGTCCATTGGGAGTGCTCTATACCTTTATACTTATACTATACTTATATATATATATATATTATAATATATATATATATATGTTATAATGCAATGTTGACAATCAGCCATACAACCACCTCCAGGATTTCCTAATGTCCTTATTTCTGCTCATTAACTCCATCACAGTGTAGTAGGTACAGTAAGTACTGAATATTTATCCAGTCTCAGCAATCACCTCATATATCCAGTCTCAGCAATCACCTCAGGCAGCTGCAGGGTTAATATTGATACCGTTTTGTATCAATTATGATTAGTTATGGTGCTGTCAATCACTGGACAGACTGGATACATTTTTGAAACATACAAATCCTGCTTCTCACTTACAGCTCAATTGACATTGTAACAACATATGTACCAAACTATGTAACAGTCTATGGACACCAGGAGAAGTGGAACAGCAGACTGCACTGAGCAGCCAGAAAGGGGGGATTCCAGGCACCCCTGCTAGCGACTTCAAGGTTTTGGGGGGTAATTAGGTTCAGTTTCAATTTTAGTTTGGGACATGCCCTTTTTATTCATTTTTATTTTATTATTATTATTGTGGATTTATATAGCGCCAACATCTTTCGTAGTGCTTTACAACTACATGTATATATTCACATCAGGCCCTGCCACGAAGAGCTTACAATCTAAGCACATTTTTTTGACACATACAAACTTCTAAGTACATTTTTTTGACACATACAACCTATCAGTATGTCTGTATGATTGTGGGGGAAACCAGAGTGCCAGGAGGAAACCCAAGCAAGCACGGGGAGAACATACAAACTCCTTGCAGATGTGTCCAAGGGTGGATTCAAACTCAGGACCTCAGTGCTAACCACTAAGCCACCGTGCTGCTGTGCTTATATATTATTATATCTATATAATTAAATCTCAGTCTTCACTTGAAAGAGTATTTCTTATATCTCACACACACATATATATTTAAACACTTCATGTGTATAACATCTGCGTACTGCTGGTATTTTCTTTGAATAAGGAGCACCTACTGGTTGTGTCTGTTATTTACTAAAATATATCTCATTCTAATGCAGATCCCTGTTGGGACTCTGTCAACAGTTTTTATCTTACATTTGAAGAGTTGCAGCCAAGATGTTGTATTACAAGCTCTAATGGTTTGCATTTTTCCCTTTCCAGTTTATCTGTGCAGGGAGCGTTTTTCTAACTTGACTAAGGATAAAGAAATGCAAAGAGGTTATCTCCAAAAAGTGGGTATGCCAAAGTTCCGATGAATCATTTTGGCAGTTAAAACCATGTGGAAACCTCAGAATTTTGACATCAGAACCCAGTTTTGACAGGCCAAATTTCTGCAGGTTGCTTTGACAGATAAAATTTCAATGGCATAACAGGTATTTTTGCTATGTTTGCCTCAAAACGGCAGTATTAAACTCCTGGCATTTGTTTCACAATTTCAATATTTCACAAGTAGAAATGGCTGAACTCACTGAAAAATCCAAAAATGCGCAAATGGGCCTATTGAAGTAGATGGGAGTTAAAAATTTTTTAAATTTCTGCCTAAAATTAGGAAATAAATAGCAATGGTAACTTACTGAAAATGGCTCAAGGACCTGGGAAATGGTCTGGGGAACATGTATCAATGCTCAAAATCTTTATAAAACACCTATCAGTACCACAAACTGTGTTTTCTATTTTGGCATTCAGTATACAGTAGTATTTTCAAACATTCTCAAAATTTCAGATTTACAGAATCAAAAATGTTAGAAATTTCGAAAATAGCTCCACAGTTTTGGGAAAATCAGGAAAAGTTCAGGCGGATCCGTGAAATCAGATTCAGGTTTATCTCTACTCCTAAGACCTGCATTAGGTCTTGGACCTAACAAAAGGAGGTTTCCTGTGAGTGAGACGAACTAGAATGGAACGTGTCCCTTTCTCTTAAGGACCTTGATCTCAAGGACATAGCAAAAGAAGGACATTGAAAAATGAAGTCACTGTGCTGGTGTTGTGTATTAGAAGGGACAGTTTTGTCTGTACCATGCAATGTGTATCCTGCCACATGTATAGGAACCTGGAGCAGACATTCCAGTGAACCTATGTCTGTGTTAGGTGTGAGTGGATTGCCTGTTTGGAAGCTGAGGTTGAGAGTCTAAGGGGGCAGCTTGCAGCATTGCAGGGATTGGCAAAACTGGGGGGTCAGCAGGCCCTGGCTGGGGCCAGTATAGAGGTGGGTGGAAGTGGGACTGGCAAGGTTGAGGGGAGAGGTAGTTTTTTTAGGGTTACTAGAGGAAGTGAGGTACGGAAGGGTAGAGTGGCTTCTTCCCAGATTGCCCATCCCAATAGGTTTGCTGCCTTAGGTAATGAAGTGGAGGAGGACACCTCGGAAATAGCATGCATGGAGGGGGCTAGTCCCTTGAACACCCAGGGGACTGCCATCTCTAATACAAGGGAGGAGGAACGAAGGATCAGGAATGCTAGGCAGGTGGTAGTGGTAGGGGACTCCATTATAAGAAAGGTAGATAGGGTAATCTGCCACCAAGACCCTACATGCCGAACTGTGTATTGCCTGCCTGGTGCTAGGGTTTGGCATGTGGTGAATCATGTAGACAGATTATTGGGTGGGGCCGGGTGTGACCTGGCGGTCTTGGTTCACATTCGTGCCAATGACAACCTTAAAGGATGTGAGGTCCTTAAACATTATTTCGGAGAGCTAGGGGCCAAGTTAAAAGCAAGGACCTCCAAGGTAGTGTTTTCAGAAATACTACCGCAGCCACGTGCTAAGCCAGGGAGACAGCGGGAGCTTAGGAGCATTAATGCGTGGCTAAGAGGGGGGTGTAAGGAAGAAGGGTTTGGGTTTATTGAGAACTGGGCAGACTTTGCTGTTGGCTACAGGCTCTTTAGTAGGGATGGGTTGCACCTCACTGATGGCGGTGCAGCTGTTTTAGGGTAGAAGATGGCTAGAGGGTTGGAAGAGATTTTAAACTAGGTTTGGGGGGGAGGGTTTTAGCAGTCTCACTGGGATAGATAGCCCAGGAGGAAAGCAGGGTGTAGATAGGCCAGTGGTGGGCGGAAAGGGGGGTGGGGCTAGCATAGGGGATAGGGAGGCATGTGTATTAAAGTGTACAAATAAATTACAGGATCATAATCTACAATGTATGTTTGCAAATGCAAGAAGCCTGGCTGACAAAATGGGTGAATTGGAAATTATGGCATTGAATGAAAAGTATGTATGTATGTAATAGGTATTACAAGAAACATGGTTGAACAGTTCTCACGACTGGGCTGTAAATTTAGAAGGATATGCCTTGTTTAGGCAGGACAGAGAAAAAAGAAAACGGGGAGGAGTATGTGTTTATGTTAAAAAAGCCAAATTGAAGCCAAATTTAAAAGAAGAGATAACTGGCTATCCTTATAATTTACAGTAGGGGATACATTATCCCTTATAATACATGAGTGATACCCAGAGTTCCCTGTATAACTCAGTCTGTGTCCTTGTACCTTTATATAGACACAGAACTCCTCAGTGACTTCTAATATCCTTATAATTTACAGTAGGGGGTACATTATCCCTTATAATAGATTAGTGGTATCCAGATTTCCCTGTATAACTCAGTCTGTGTCCTTGTACCTTTATATAGACACAGAACTCCTCAGTGACTTCTTATATCCTTATAATTTACAGTAGGGGATACATTATCCCTTATAATACATGAGTGGTACCCAGAGTTCCCTGTATAACTCAGTCTGTGTCCTTGTACCTTTATATAGGCACAGATCTCCTCAGTGACTTCTAATATCCTTATAATTTACTGTAGGGGATACATTATCCCTTATAATACATGAGTGGTACCCAGATTTCCATGACGTGTATAACAGTCTGTGTGGTTGTACCTTTATTTTGACACAGAACTCCTTAGTGTCCACTAATATCCTTATACAATATACACAGTGTTCCATGAAAATTGCCAGAACTGTTGCATTGTGAGTTCCCAGAGTTGAAGTAAAAAAATAAAAATTCAAATTCTAAATAGGGAATACACATAAACACTCACACAAACACACACTGCCAGTCACACAAACACACACTGCCAGTCACACAAACTGCCAGTCACACAAACACACACTGCCAGTCACACAAACACAAACTGCCAGCCACACAAACACACACTGTCAGTCACACAAACACAGTCAGTCCAAAACAAAAACACTGAAATTCACACAAACACAGATAGACACAGATAGAAATCAATATAAACATTACTATATATTTTTTTTTTTATTTCATTATTCAATACCAAGTGAGGTGTAAGTTGTCTGTCAGTGATCTCTAAGTTCAGTAGCTGAGCTGTGTTAATATTCCTCTCTCTGTCTGCCAGTAACTCTATCTGATGCAGCAAAAAAAGTGCACGTGAAGAGAGGGAAAGTCTATTAGTCATGGGGGGAAAGGGGGCGGGGTTATAACTTGTCAGTCCAGCAGATAGACAACAAGCAGTGCAGAGTGAAGGACACTCCCACCAAAAACGAGCAGAACTTTACAAGCTGATTGCAGAGGATCCAAGCAGAATTATTTCATAAGAAAGAGATCCTGGGGGCTGGGGCACAGGGGAGTTTATAATACAGAAGTTTGTAAAATATGTCATTTCTGAGAGAACACTTCCTTTAAAATGTTAAAATCAGAGGGAACAGAACATGTTTACAGGAAGTAAAGACGGGAATTAAACTAGCTAAAATAGAAAAATGAAATACGGATAGCTGAACAAAACAAATCCAACCCCAAATGATTTTTAAGTATATCAAATAGTAAAAGATGAGGACTGAGAATTAAGAATGGACTGGATCCGAACCTGTTTCCGAGGCAGAATTCCGAGATCCGCGATATAGCGGATTTTTCAGAATTCGCTTTCCGGATTTTTTCCAAACTGCGTTAGAAATTTTTAGAAAATTCAAGGATTTTTGGAATTTTTGAAAATGCAAGGATTTTTGGGGGGAAATTTTTTGAAAACAATCCAGGCACATGTCCCAAATTCACCAATGGCAGTTTTATCAGTATCAACCCCTTGGGTATAAAAGGCAGCTTGACATGTGCCATTTTATCAGTGTGTTTTAAGAGAGTTTATTGGAGACCTGTCAGTGTAGGCGTTGGAGAGTGGGTTTTTTTTTTTCGTGTGTGCTTTTACATTTATAAGTCTAAAAATAACTTTTTAATGATTGATCAAGATTTAATTTTTGACTTTAGTTGCCCTTTACATGGAAATAGAAGGGTGGGTCAGTAGGTGTGTTTACCTGTGTCTGTGTAGTTATCATTTTGCATTTATGAGTTTTAAAGTAACTTTTTCATGATTTCATTTTTTACTTTATTTACCCTTTAAAAAGGGCTGTTAAAGAATAATAATAATAATAATGTAATAACCAGGGAATGAGAAATAGGAAAAACTGGGATAGTATAGTATTTGTGGTTGAATAAAGACATACATCCAACCTAATCAGCAATAATAAAACACCAGAATAATGATGGGGGAAAAAATTCCTTCCTGACTCCAGTGGAGGTTTAGGGCCCTTAACTTCTTTTCTTCTTGTCTGCATATCCTCTGACATATTCTATTGGTGAACAATGCCCCAGATTTTTAATTTTAACGTATCTAATTTAATTTTAACTTATCCAATCTGTCTTAATATTCAAGCTCCCCCATTCCCTGTATTATTTCAGTTGCCCTTCTCTGAACCCTTTTCATTTCCAAGATGTCCTTTTTGTACACAGGATTAAAAAAATTGCCCTGCATATTCCAAATGAGGCCTTACCAATGCTTTGATATTCAGGACAATATCTTGCTGGGTCTAGCTGTTGCTGCCTGGCACTGCTTGCTACCTTTAAGTTTGCTATTCACCAAGATCCTTTTCCAACAGGGATTCACTTAACACAGAACCATTTATAGTATAAGCAGCACAAGAATGTTTAAGTCCAAAATGCATCACCTTACAATTATCAACAATTATAAATCTCATCTCATCTGCCACTTAGCAGCCCAATGGCTATTTATATCCATTTAAAGATAGATTGTCACAATTGCATATCCTCTGAAGCTTTTAATGGTCGACAAACTTTTGTGTCGTCAGCAAACACAGAGACCTTGCTGACCCACTTTCAAATTAAATAGAATTACATTAGATTAAATAGACGTGGACCTAACATGGAACCCTGTGGCACCCCACTTAGAACTTTAGTCTATATTGATGAAGCCCCATTAACAACTACTCTCTGCATCCTATTCATCAACCAATTTTCTATGTACAAATGTGCCTCCCCAGCCCAGCCCCAAATCTAAGTATACTACATCTACTGCTATGCCAGAAACTTGGATCATAACCTGCACAACTCCCGGCTTCTTACATTTACGCAATCCCAATATGCAAACAGACAAACTTGGAAGGAGACTCCACGCAGCAATACAAATAAGTTTTATTTTAGTGCTCTTAGCAACATTTTTTGGATCTTACATGGATCCTTTTTCCACTATGCAATACTGGACATAATCTCATTTATGTCTATTATTGCATCCTGGATTTGCGCAAAGTTAAATAGTATTTTTTTTTAATATTGAATCTCTCGGTTTATGTAGAACTTTTATCGTTAGTGTGTATTTAATTTCCAAGTGCTCCCGAGGCCAACAAACATTCAGCCTTGCAATTGTTTGGAAATGTCTGAAAATTTCCCTCAACCCTGGTTGCCTCCCTGTATTTAAAGTATAGGGAGTAGAAATGGATCTGAATCTGAACCTAGTTCCAATCAGACTTCGAAGATCCACTGGAACTGAGACTTTGCAAATTCTGGATTTTTTGTATTTTTTTGAACGGCGGACTATTTTAGAGAATTTTTAAAAATTCCTAGAAATGTTAAAAAATTTCAAGAAATTTCAAATATTTTTGAAAATACTGTGCAGAATGCTAATACATGAAGCACATGAAGTTTCCGGTAAAGATTGTGGGCATTGGCACGTGTTCACCAAATGATTTCCCAGGTCTCTGAGCCATTTCCATCAAGTTACCATTGCTATTTACACCTTTATTTTAAGAAGAAATTTACAGATTTTTTTCCCTCCATTGACTTAAATAGTACTGCTCAGGGATTTTTCTAATCTTTTTGAAAATCCATAACTACTTGAGTGGAAAGAATTTTTGGAAGTTCGGCCAGCTCTACTGAGAATGTGGGACCATTAAATAATGGGGCAAATATGGTAATAGAGGATGCTGAAGAGAAGGCTGTGCTAAACCCTTTCCCCCCCTCTCTATTCACTATAGAGAATCCTGGTCCTTATAGCAGGGAGTGTAATAATATACAAATGAGGAATAATCACTCTGGCTGACAGAGGATATGGTATGGAGACAATTATAGGACCGAATGAAATACATCCTCAGATGTCCAATTTTATCTAGACCTTTGTTTCTTATCTTTTCAGATTCACTTTTGTCTGGTGATGTGCCACTGGATTTGAAAAACCCAATGTAATACCAATATTCAAAAAAGATAGTCGTTCCCTGCCTGAAAACTATTGAACTTTAAGTCTATAAGTGCTGTCATCATATCCTGGATATCTCCAGAACTGTTTAGTCAGTAGAAATCAGTATTGATTTATTAGAAATAGACTGTGTCAAACAAATTTAGTTGGTTTTTATAAAGAGGTGAGTAACTATTTAGATTTTTGTATAGCAGTGTACTTGGATTTTGCTTTTGGTACTGTATCACATAGGTGACTAATGTATAAACTGAGGTCTGCACAAACAGTGCAAAGGAGCATGGATGCATCGGAGACTGTTAGAGAAGTCAGCGTTGGAGCGATCCACAGTAAGTTCTTCCTCCTCTCCCGCAAGTTTTACTGAAGAACGGGATGTAAGACAGGTCATTTACAGAAACAATTAGACAAAGTTAAAGGATATCTCCACCCTAAATAAAAACTTTTAGTATAATGTAGGCTACCACTTCCCACCCCAACTGCTTTATCAGATTACTAAAAAAAGATTCAGAGAGCTACCTACAGCTCCTTACTCCTGCAGTGCTCTGATCTGGCTCTCTGCTTATCGGAACTAGCAAACATGTGATTGGCTGAGAGGCAGCAAACAAATGGCTGTAAGTAGATTTCCGATTCTTTTTTTAGTAATCTGACACGCAGTTGGGGGTGGACAGGGGTAGCCTACACTACAACAAAAATGTTTAATGATAGGTGGAAGGGCAGCCAGGGAGGGATCCCAAGGGAGGGGGGGGGTTAGTTTTCCTGCAATTTGGATAAGCACTGCAGTAGAACTATAATGAACAGTGGTGTAAGGTAAGGATCGCCGAACGACCCCTGACCGAACTCATATACACACGCGACTAACGCTCGTAGTAGGCGTTGGTCATGGGGTCTGGTAAAAATCTTCAGGTGTATACGAACCTTCAGTTTCAATTGAAGCTCCACAAATCTAGAGTATGTCTCTATTGACACCTTTCAGATACAGAGTTTACATTTTATAGATCCATTTTGTTTCCAGTCTCGACAAAGCACCCTTTATATCTCTTTCCTTTCAGGCTCTTTCATTATTTCTATTCCACACCAGGTACATTCGTTGCCATTTGGGTACTGTGTGGTTTATGTTCTTTTGTATGTTTCTTACATGTTCCCCAAATTTCTCTTTCAATTTTCTCCTGGTATCGCCTATATATTGTAAGCCACAACCGCATTCTAATAGGTATATCACGTTTTTGCTGTTGCAGGTTATTAAGTCTCAAATTATAAATTCCTCTTTAGTCGAATTGCTTTTAAAGGGCATGTCCACCCCCAAAACTATGTTTTGCTGTAGTGTAGGGATCGCTATACTGTGTACTTTTGCCATATACTTTCATTATTTTTTTGGAACAGTTATCAAGTTTTTTTCATTTTTGTGTTTCTTATGGGACCAAGTGAGGTGTAAGTTGTCTGTCAGTGATCTCTAAGTTCAGTAGCTGAGCTGTGTTAATATTCCTCTCTCTGTCTGCCAGTAACTTTATCTGATGCAGCAAAAAAAGTGCACGTGAAGAGAGGGAAAGTCTATTAGTCATGGGGGGGAAAGGGGGCGGGGTTATAACTTGTCAGTCCAGCAGATAGACAACAAGCAGTGCAGCGTGAAGGACACTCCCACCAAAAACGAGCAGAACTTTACAAGCTGATTGCAGAGGATCCAAGCAGAATTATTTCACAAGAAAGAGATCCTGGGGGCTGGTGCACAGGGGAGTTTATTATACAGAAGTTTGTAAAATATGTCATTTCTGAGAGAACACTTCCTTTAATCTAGTTGCAGTGCATTTAAATGAAAACTCAATTACACTCAATATCCAGTTCAACCCTATAGTAGGAAGATCAATTTTTCTTTCAGTTTCTCAACATTAAAACACACCTGATGAAATATCAAGCCATCTGCCATCAACAAGCTTCCAAATAATTGTGTTTACTCATGGACTATCAAAGATTTAAATAATACCTGAAATTATGCAACTTATTTTATTTATCCTACTTACAGCTTAACCTAGGATTTCAAAAAGTGCGCATTGCATGTATGTAGATTTACTAGTAAAGCGGCATTATTATTATTGTATTATTATTGTGGATTTATATAGCGGCAAATTCTTCTGTATCGCTTTAATGTAAGTATTACAGTTGATCTGTAAAGTATTCATGGGTGAGGACTTACAGTAGGTTCTCGCCCTAAGGACTGTCAATGGGTGGAAGAAGAGAGGTGAGTATAATTGTCCTTTAAAGGATAAGTGCACTGTAAAATAAAGTTATGTTCATTTGGAAGCTGCAACTTTAAAAAGACTGTTCTTTTTTTTTTTCTTACCTGAGCAACTAATCACACCCCAGGCACTGGGTCAAGGCAAGACCATGAAAGTGATCTCTACTAGGGGTCCTGCAAAGGACGTCAGTATTTCAGCAAAGTATATATTCTTACCAGACAAAATGCTGAAATTGGCAGGATTAATTCAGATCCTATGGGATGAAAAAATACTTGCACTTTTTCTGAAAGCATATTATGTACTAAACTTCCCTTTAAACTGCCCATTGAGATTTTGTCCCGAATACCCCCGAAAAAACTGACTAATAAAGACAGTACTGGTCTTGCACTGCGCCTGGGTTGATCAGTTGTCAGTAGAGATTTGAGAATGTTTGCCACCCATCCAAACAGCCAATCAGTAGAAATTCCAGGGTATTAGTGTGCATTTGGGGAAGAAGAAGGACCATTGGAACCTGAAATGTCAGTCACAAAGTTACAGAGGAATAGCAAGGGTATAAAATTCATGATTTTCAAAATCAAAGAGAATATGAAGAGATAACTGGGCAGGTATAATACAAACTAAGAATTTAAAAAAAAAATAATGATATTTTCCCTTCGAACTTTCCCCTTTAAGCATGCCATGCCGGGGGGCCATTTTTTAAAACAAATACAGCTAGTGGTTTTTCAATGACTGTTGGAAATATTGAGAAGTCATATTTAAAAATGTAGATTGCTTGTGCAGATTTTCTATCAACCCATCTTCCATTCAATAGCTTCGCAGTCATCTGTTGAAAAATCGATGTGGCAAATATCGATGGTTGAAATTTACCTATATTTAATTAATTAGAGTGCAACCCCTTATTAATATAGCAGCAAGCTTCGTTCGTAGTGTCCTTTACTAATGCAGACTATGGTGCTTTTATCCTATGTTCAAGAACTTCATAAACTGACTTTAATCTCATAAGTGCATTGAGTGTGATACACTAAATATTGACAACAAACCAGTTTCTTTGTAATAATATCACTTAAACACTTCTAATCATGATCTTTATCCCTTTTTAATGTTAAAAACAATTAAAACTGGGAAAAATGAGTTAAGTGCTATTAACATACTGAACATTTTGAAGCATAATTAAGAAATAAATTGTTTAAGTCCTCTGGTCCATGTTTGGTCTACTACTAACAGGGGCAAGAAAAATGGTGCTATTTGCCCAACCAATCAGATCCTATTAGGAACATTTCGACACGTAACATCTGATTGGTTGGGGTAAATTAAGCACCTTTTTAACATTTAAGACTTTTTTGAATGGAACCCGTAAGGTTGTGTATTACCACATGCATATCTGTCACACCTCCAAGGCTTATAAATCGGTTTCAACTCCCAGGCTTTAGATTCCATCGTTCATCATCACGAACAAAACTGTACATAGTTTCTTTTCCAGTAGGACTGAAAAAGGATAACTTTAATGTTCTTTGATCTTTGTAATTGACATTTGTAATAAGCTTGTTATTCTTTTCCTTCACTTGTTTTAAAAATTGTACTTGATACATTTGATCTGACAGCTAGCCCAAGAGTGTTCAAGTTGTTTACAAGGTGTAAATGAAAAGACTTTGTGAACAAAGGGATCCTCTACACATAGATCAATTTCCCTTGCAGCTTATTTTTCGCTTGCTGACCATATTTGATGTACCACCCCTGGACGTTCTTAATAATAATATCCTGTACAACCTTTTGGTGAACCCAAAGCTCAGTTTGCGCAATACGGGCCAATATATGTCTGGTTTTATTCCCATCTGAAGGTAGTTGCAATTAGGGCAAGATCAATCACTGTCCCACTTCCTACCACGGGAGGTTTGATTACAGCGGAGTCTTTACACACCTTAACAGTTCTTTCCAGGTCAAAATGTCAATACTAAACGTACGTAAAGATGCATGCAGCTCTCATAGCTGAAAACATTCTTTTTTTGACAGAGAACCTGTTGTGAGATAGATTAATATCCAGTTATGGTAGCCAGATTCATTTTGAAACGTAGAACGATAATCAGACATGGTGACAACATCCCTGATGCAGCATCTCAATGCAACCCTTACACATTATTTATTAAAAAGGAAAAGTATCTGGTTCTCAACTGAACTATCAATACCAAACAAACATGGAGAAAGGTGGTTTTAGATACAATAATGGTTAGATGGAAGTTTATTGGATTTGGCAGTTACAAACCAGATAACCCCGGATTAAATGCCCCAAGTGAGATGTTACCCATTTGCTTAATGGATAGGCTTATTGGAGAACAAATTGTTACAAGTGTGTGTGTCTTGATGTGTCTATGTGTTGTATTGTATGGTGTAGTAATGGGCGTTGTGATGTGTTATGGTTGTATCGTGTTTTAAATGTATGAGCATTAGAGGAGGAAGGGGTTAACGTAAACTACCCACTCACGTATAAAAAAGAGTGCATAAGTAATGATATAGACATAATTAACTAGGTTAATAGTCTAGTGTTTTAGTAGGTGTAATAAAGTTGCCTAGTCCCGGAGGGGTGGCCTGTGCTTGCTTCGTGTGGGGGGGGGTGCGGGGGGGCCAGTGGGAGGCTGTGTGTATATGCACCTGGGTGGTACTGGCAGTTACTGTGACGGGCATGTTGCCTAGAGTAAGAAACCTCTATAGAATAGGAACACAAAGGACTTGCACCACCATATGTGTCTGATAAAGGTGAATGGGCACGAAACGTTACATTGTGTTTATTGATGCCTCCAATAACGCTAGTTTGCAGGCTGGTGTGCAACCTTTTTTGTCAAGCGTCAGGAGTCAGAAGTGTGCAGCATCGTTTGTTCCTCTCTATAGAACATAGAATGTGGGCTGTTAAGGAGGGAAAACAATCCTGGGAAGTATATTTGCCCCTTATCATTATCCAAATCTGACTTATACTGCCTGTACACTTTCCTTCAGTGTCGCTGTTGTAGCTGTAAAAGATTTTCCTCAAGTTCTAACTTCAGTTGTTCTCCCAGAGAACAAGGGTGGGTATATAGAACTCCAAACCAGCCAAACAAAGGATGTCAACCGGATTAAACACACTGCAGTGGAGATTGTAACTAAAAAGTTCCTATGTTAAAATGGTTGTTGCCCCACACCAATCAGGTGTTATTCATTAGAATAGAAAGCTAATACTCATTGAGTTTGATTGGATGGGCAAACTAAGCCACCCATTTTAACATAAGATTGGTTCTCTTATAAAATGGTGTACTTTATTGACCATCATACATACTTTAAGCTGGGTACACACGATGAGATATTTCGGTCCGATCGACCAAATTTTTGTAGTCAGGTATCGGTTCGATCGGAACCGAAATTATTCGCATCCGAAGTGCCCATGTGATCGACCGTCGTCCAAATCGGAGATAGAGGAATCCCCGACTGGCAGGGTGGACAAACCTCGTCCGATCGTGCGTTTTCGTGATGGAAACACGTCATCAGAGGTGTAGTAGTCCATTACGGGAGTTTCGAAGTTTATCTGGTGGCTTGGTGGAGTCAGTTGGATGTCTTTACTGAGAAATGAGAGTTACATTCAATTTCTTATTACAGGAAAAAAAATCATAAACACAATACAATACATATAGGCTGCTGTGAACATCAGTTAAAGCAATTAATACTAGGCGAGAGCAAAAATGAATATGTAATGAGCACATATTGTTAAACTAGTGCATATTGCTTTCATCACAGAGTTTCCGGAATTAGTTTGCCAGTTTCAGTTGCACTATGGGAGCTTCACACTCTTTTCTAAGGAGAGATCATGCAGCAATTAACCGTAACCCTCAGTCTATACAATTACAGAGCTATGCTCAGCACATTTTATTCAGTCTGTTTGGGCACAATTTCACTCCAATCATACATGACGGTGATGGTCACATTAAGCTTAATAATCAAACTTATGTAAGCCAATAAGATATCTTATAAAAAACATTTAGGCTATTTATACTGAGCTTCATAGTCTTAAAGCTGCTTTAACCCTTTTTTGCTATGTACAGAGTTTGAACGTGGCTTGTAAGAGTAGGCGAACGTTGGTTGTTGAGGGTGCACTTCATTGGCCGGTACATTGACGCACATGGCATTGAGCTTAGAGGCTCTCGTATGGCATCACCCTAATGACTGATAACACAGAGTACTTTTTTTTGCGATTCTGTTTATGTGAAAGGCTTAAATTATAATATGCAACATCATATTTATTTATGTCAAAGAGCAATGGCAACAATTTAACCTTTGACCTCTTATTATATCATTAGATACAGTGGTCCATCGATATAAAGGAATAGCTTTCTAAAAACCCTAAGATTAAGGATGAGGCCATACTACACGCACACAGTCGTGGAGCACCATCACGCTTGGCTCATTTCGGATAGTGCCGTTTGCGTGCAATTTCTCAATTTTGTACTATGGTTAACGCCATGCCAATTTCCATTATTAACAAATTGCATGCAAAATTTAATGCGCAAACTCGCCAAAAACAACGACTAGTGGGCTAGCCCTAAGCTAAGCACTCTGGGATAGCATTCTCTCATCTCCAGTGTACTAGAAGTGATCCATGATAAATAATCTCATCATTTTACTGTTTTCCTGACATTTTGAGACTATTAAAAAGTAAATATAAGGGAGGGGGTATGGAATGTTGGTTTAATATTTATGATTTGTAAAGTTGTTATGTCAATATTCCCAATCAATTAAAATAAATAACATCTGCCTTCATTCACAAATTCATTTCAGTTCTCTATTATCAGTCTACATTGATGGAAAATGTTGATACCCATTGACCCTGGATAAAATACATATGTCAGCCTATTCCTACTGAAATTACAAGTTGATTTTGTTCAGGAATACTGCAGATCGGGTATTGCGAGTCTAAGGAGACAATTTAACAGCGTGCATTGAAACGTGTTTGCTCTGAATCATGTTTTAAAGCAGATCAGTGTATTAATAGCAGTGACAAAATCCATGAAAATAATAGAGAGGGAAATATTAAAAAGTTTTACTTAAACACCTTACCTTTCAACAAGATTCCGATATCATCTGCAAAATGAACAGCTTCGAAGGAAAAAAGAATTCATTTTTCCAAGCTAGACAAAGAGGAGAAATCTGGAACAGCAGGAAGATTAAATACTCGTGTGTTTTAGAAGATACAGCGTTCTTTGATTATCATTTCTATTTTCCCTCTCGTACAGGTTCTGTGGCAAGAGCATTTAACCCCGCAGCGTCTGAAATGGACTTGTTAAGAAATGTTTACATCCAGAATCTCTGAAGTAGTATCGAATGGAAATGATGTGTAATTGTAAAACAGTCTTTTTCTAATCTCACATCTAAAGAACGATTTTTAGATACATGACACTTTGAAACTTCATTCTTAAGCTGGTCATAAGTGTGCTTAAGTCTCAATGGATTCCAGCGGAATTGTCACAATCTGTAGAATGGCACCATTGATGTGACTGATACCCGTAGTATGTGTAGCGACACCAATATGACCGAATCTACGATAAAAAAAGAATATGTAAGATGCATCTTGGAAGTTGGATGGACATTCATTAGATGACTGTCACATGCATTCAATCCCCCTACTAAGAAAAGAATAGAAGGCATTGCAATAAGAGACCTTGAATGTGATTTGGCTCTAATTCGCTCTAAAGGAGCCTATACATGCACCACTGATTGTACAATTGCATATCCTACGGTCCTTATTGGGCATTTTTAACATGTCAGATAGAGAATAAATTCATACGAAAATTCTATGATTTTTGTACAAATGACAATACACGAAAAATCAGAATATCCCAAATCAAGTCATACAATCTTCACAGAATTGCCTCTCTTCACGTCATGGTCAGGAACATTATCAAATCTTTAACTAGGGCAAAAAAAAAAACTGATCCTAGGTGATGACTGCCTTTATAATTGCTAAAATGATGTGTGTTTGATTACGTTTTTGATGGAATTAATGTAATGATGGCCAACACTGACCGATATATTGAGTTAATGTTTGACTGATCAATAAAAATGTGAATTTATCAAAATCAGACTTGTGGTTCCACATGCTATCATTGGCACTCACATTAGTGACCCCAGATGATGGTCCAGGCAGTTAGACTGATTTATAGATTATGATACTGTCCGTGGGGAAGTCCAGTATACTTTAATTTAGGCGATTCAAACAAGTGTCACCTACAAATTACATAACATAGCCTGGTCACAGAGTTCACATTTATTCATCGTAGATTTTTCCTGCTGTAATCCTATTAATTTTCTTTGCACTGTATATATGTATGTGTGTGTGTATATATATATGGAAGCACTCCAATTAGGCTAAGTTACAACTACGTTTAGCAAGAAGTGCTACTGATCTGGCCAAACATTTATACAAAACATACAAATTGATAGTACTGAAGTTAAAAAGTTTAGAGTTAGGACCTCCAGACGGGGTTACTTGAGTGGTTGGAAGCCGTTCCTTCATGTGATCACAGTAAGGTGTTACTAAACCCCTTTATGCCAGTGTGAGATAATAAGATATTTTATGGGGCCTAGGAAGGTGCATTATATCTTTTCTATGTTTGTATGTATATATATATTATATACAATACAAGAATTGTGGAAGCACTCCAATTAGACTAATTTACAACTACATTTAGCGGAAGTGCACTGATCTGGTCAAACTTTATACAAACATAGAAAAGATAATCAATGCACATTCCTAGGCCCCATACAATATCATATTATCTGCACACTGGCATACTTTATAACAAAGGGGTTTTTAGTAATTACTGTGATCACATGAATGAAAACGCCTTACAACCACGTCAAGGAACCCCAGTCTGGAAGTCCTAACGTCTAACCTTTTCAATTTCTTTTACTTCATTACGATAGCAAAACTTTTGCATTTCTCATTCTTACACACTGGATCCATATAAACAGGCTCTCTCCCTTCTCCCCTCAGCCCTGTGGCTTTTTAAATGAGGGAAGAGGCCATCCAGTGTTTATTTTAAAGGCATTAGACCCATTACAAAGGGTAGACGTTGGACCTTCCAGACTGGGTTACCTGCCGTGGTTGGAAGGCTTTTCATCATGTGATGTACAGTAGTAATGTATACTAAAGCCCTTTGCTTAAAGTATGCCAGGGCAGATAATATGATATTGTATGGGGCCCCTAGGAATGTGCGTTGATTATCTTTTCTATGTTGGTATATATATATCTTATATATATAGTATACTATATATAGAATATATGTAATATAGATATATATATATATATATATATATGATGTATATATATATAGAGATATATAATATATATATATATTATTGTGCTTTTAGTCAGCACTCACTAACCAGTGGGTTGCCTCGGTGCTACTAGGGGACAGTTCATAATATAATGGTAGATCCAGTGCACACAAGAGGTCTTTTCTTTTTAGAATACTTTTATTCACACATAAATCTCAGTGCATACAGCGACGTTTCGGTCGTGGTTTATGACCTTTTTATATAATATATATCCTTCCTTATATAAAATATTTTCCCATTTTGTGGAGATTGGGCATTGAGTTTTTAAGACTGTACTATGTAGGTGGGGGTAGGCTAAAATAATATATACATGGTACAGTGTATATTGTAATGTAAAAGGTATAACATTAATTAGTTTATAATCTGTTCTAAATAAAGATATATAGTGTTGTAACAGTGTGTAATGGCATATGAAATAAAAAAATAAAAAGTACTAACATACAGAATCTCCCACGTTTGAATGGACTGGTCAAAATGGGAGCATAGACACACTTCTCAAATTTATTCAATTCTGCATGGGAAATAAAAGGAAGTTGCTGTAATTTCCTTATGTCCTTATATCCAATAGGTGTGCTTTGGTTAGCTGCTGTAGCACTATTAGCCAATGAAAAGAAAGTTGCAGTGTTTACATCAATCCGGATGTAATGCTGCTTACAGTAACATCCTTTAGCTTGCATGTGGTAGAGACTTAGTGAGCATGTGCGAGTTAATGGCCAATCAACAACAACGTTGCTTCCAGTAAGTGTAGCGACATCATGCTGTTATGCATTGTGAAGAGAGTGTCAGGATGTTTAGAGTTAACCTGCTGTATTGCATTGTGGGAGAGGCTTCACATCCAATGCAA
The DNA here is from genome assembly GCA_019447015.1 of Hymenochirus boettgeri. NCBI lineage: Eukaryota > Metazoa > Chordata > Amphibia > Anura > Pipidae > Hymenochirus > Hymenochirus boettgeri. The sequence goes on along the minus strand of CM033476.1, from coordinate 261,952,256 downwards.
GTGTAGTGGGAGGTTGGGCCGTGGCAAATGGCACTGCTTACAAAAGTCTTTTTTTCTTTCTCCTACAGCTGCTTATAAAGGATCCCTTGTGTTTGGCAGTTGTTTGGCAGTTCCTTCTTATGCTGGTAAGTGTCTAAATTTATTTTTTGCTTTATTACAGTCTGCTCTGTCCGTCTCTCTCTCTCTCTATCTTGTGTGTCTGTTCTCTCTCTGTGTCTCTGTCTTCTCTCTCTGTCTGTCTCTCTGTCTCTCTGTGTGTCTGTTCTCTCTCTTTCTGTCTGTCTTTTCTGTGTGTCTGTCTCTCTCTCTCTGTTCTCTCTGGTGTCTGTCTCTCTCGTCTGTGCTCTCTGTGTGGTTGTCTCTCTCTCCTCTCTCTCTGGTTTCTGTCTGTCTCTCTCTGTCTGCTCTCTCTCTCTGTCTGTCTCTCTCTCTGTTCTCTCTCTTCTGTTCATGTCTCTCTCTCTCTTCTTCTCCCTGTCCTGTTAGCAGTGCTCACAATGATCAGCTTCCAGGTTAGTACAATTATTATAAATTGTCACATTACTGTAATAGTGACCGATTGTATTCTAGCAGCAATAGGAATACCCCATATTAAACAAGCACCAGGTTCCTCCTTACTGCCGCATGTGTGTAAACTACAGCATCTAACAAACTCCCTCGGAATCCAGGTAAAAGCCAATAGTTTCTGTTTAACTGGGAGAGAAGGCATTGCCTATAGAATGGTGGGCGATCCCTGCTGTTGCTAGGTTTGAGACGCTGTGTTCCGCTTGAGAGCCTGGGATTTAGCTGGAGGAGGGAGTAATGTGTTGTACAGATTGTATGTATAAACTTGACAGCACCTGGTCTGGTCTCTCTTCTGGAAGACGGAACTACCGGGGATGGTCCAAGGGCCGCGGGAAGCCCCGCGGAGCCTCCCAACACTCGCGGGCGGGCCTGGGAGCCTGGTTTTTCAGCCGCGACCCAGCCGCAAACTGCCCCTGGCAAGACGGGAACTACCGGGAAAGGCTCCAAGGCGCGGGAAGTTATCATTAGGACAAAACTTATCAATACATAATAATTACACTACAAATAACAGCATTATCTTAAAATATGTCATTCTTAGATAGGACTACCCTAATATGGAGGGCCTTTGTAAGTGGCAGGTTAGCTTACACATATATTTTAATAAATATAGTAACTAACACTCAGCAAATAAAACTAAATAAAATTAACACATAAAAAAACCTATTGGCACAACGGGCACACTTTGCATAGTATATGATACATAAATTTAAGGATGGAAATCACTAACTGATGCAACTGCCAGGTTCTCCGAGGGATCCATAATACAACATGCACATGAATCAGGACTCCTGATCTTGCAAACAACGGGGGTATTCACATCAATCAATGGGCAACGTTCCCGGTCCCTGGTCTTGGACCTTTATGGTGTAGGCTTGATAAAGGTCAAGATCAGGGACCGAAACGTTGCCATTGAGTAAATAACCCACTAATATAATATATATATATATACACACACTACAATGTTGACTTCCAATGAATTATACTGTAGCTATATCCTTGGTGCCAAATTCAGAGGTAAAAAGTTGCCTCGATCTCTTTATAGTCAAACTTTCATTTATCTCTTTTCCTAAGCCCGGTCTTTGCACTCATGTTACATTTTTCACAGTAGAACAGAATAAATAAATAGAAAAAAGAGAATTGGGAGAGGGCGGGGGTGGGTATTAATTGGATGGAAAGTTACGGGTTTCTTTATGCTGGTTGAGCTGAGAAGAATCTTAATGTTTTTGCATTGCTTGATTTCATTCAGATCAAACAGACACGAGATAGTGAGAAGAATGAAAATACTTTAGTGTGGTTTTGTGTGCCAGAATCCGGGTATCTCTTACATAATATCTTTTTTTCTGGTGATTAACAACTGAACAGAAACATCTTCAACAATTATCTCTGAAAGTTTTTTAGAGGAGTAAAAGATGGAATAACTAAAGAAAGCTTAAAAGATGATTATTTAACAAAAAATCTCAAATCTTTAGGAGGTGCCATAGGTAGATTTCTTTACAAAGTGTACATACACACACAAAACATCCAATTAATTCAAATTGTTACATGTTTATTCCATGGTAATGCAGCCCCTTTCTATGGATAAATGAATGAAAGCAATTGGCCAAATTATTTTAAGCCCAGTTCTACTCTGAAAGTATTTCTTTAATTAGCAGAAAGTACCTGCAGCCTGTGGTCAGTTTCCTTGACAATTGGACAAGGCCACACTGGTGCATTTCTCACATGCATACAATTGCGTTTGTGATCTGTTAGTGGTATGAAAAACAATGCCAGACTAACACAGACTAACCACAAGTGGGTGGCCCACTGTGTGCACTGCAATGTTTTCAGAAGAACACACATTCACATTTTATGGAGAATCGCATGTGATCAAATGTAATTAAAAAATGGAACCCATGCATATCTATTCAGTGTGTGTTCCATCTTGTTTTTTCAATGGAAAACTGCCTTTAAAGGGCATTTTACCTTTAAAGGGTATGTACACTGACAAAATAATTTTTTTTAAATTGCCATTAGTGGAAATATATAATTCATCCCAACTATCACTGTATCATTTTTTGTGGATTTGTCCCTATTACTTGATATCCAATCTGAAACATCTTACATTTCAGCATTCTGTAAGCAGTTTGCTGTAGCTGGAATGATTTGACGTTGGTATGGGGGAAAATAGCCAGGTCAGTGGTTAGAGCTGAGCAAAAAAAGTACTTTACTGAAGCCATGTAGCAAACACACACACCTCAGAGTAAGTGCTATTACATGTATTATTATAGATAGATGACGCCAAAGTCATTTTTTCAGTAACATACCACATTAAAACAAAAACCTGGTGAGTTGTCAGTTATCTGCTGCAACCCCAACAGCTATTTTATCGTTTATTACATGCATTTGTACCAGATATTTAATGATAAGTTCTGTTCTTTCTGGCAAATGTATCTGCCTCCTCCCTCTGCTCACATGGACTTTTATATAGCAGAGAATGTGCAGGGGAGGCAGCAAGTGGAAACAGCGTCAACCTTGGCTTGTGGATATGTTACCCAGCGCCTTGATTGACGGCATGGGGAGGGGACCGTTCTCTGCCAAAAGGGGCAATAATTATGCTTAAATATTGGTTAGTAAAGCAGTATAAAGTGCCAAAATATAGTATTTGGTTTGGGGACAGGTAAAGACCAATTGCTCAGTTTGTTTGTAAGGATGGACTGTGTTTAAAGCTTTCTTTTTTAACAGGTACGTCTATATTTGATTGACCTAACTTATTATTTAACATGGATCCTGTTTTGATTGTTTCTTTTCTTTTCTTCCTAGCTTCTCTTCCTGTAATTGTCTTCTTCACTGACCAATCATTATTGATACCAGTTCCCTACACATCCATATGAACTATGGCTACTATACAGAGTATAGAAAGAGTATAGGAGAATGATTGGGACAGTTTATTTGCATATGGAGATCTGTTGTGTAATCTGAGATATAGGGCCTGTGTGTGTAATAGATTTAGATTAAATAGCTCTGATATCACCTAGCCTCTGGTTCTGATTGGAGGCTATTACTTGCCGTCTATAGCTCTTATTGTGTTGTAATTTTAGGAGCTAACATAACTACATAAATTGTATCTACTACACAACAATATTTTGTTTTCTTTAGTGTAGGGGTACCTCCCAACCCTACACTAGATGACTTACCTACCTCGTTCTCCCATGCCTCTGCATCTCTGCACTTCCTTTCCCAATAGTAACAATAGGGGCAACTGCCAGCCGAATGGCTGAGAATCACAGACTGGCTGCCGTTTATTGCAGAGAGCCAAGGGGAACAAGTCTTTTCTGGGAACTTTTTATGTTAAAACCATGCATTAGGGTTGGAGGAGGGTCCACTACACAACAAAAGGGTTTTTTTAAAAAAAAGAAATAACATGCTGCGCAGGGGGAAGGAGGGCGCCCCTGAGCTTGCAGGTTCCTCAACGGTGACAAGGAAGTAGCAGGCACTGAATGACACAAGACAGCTCCTACTTTCACTCTTCATAAGGATTTTCAAAGTGGGGCAATTTTAGTGGACTTGGGGTGGACATGTCCCTAAGTCCATTGGGACAAAGAGGATATGTTGATCAGATATACAATTTAAGAAGCTACTAAGCTACCAAAGAAGGCAGAGGACACCCAAGGAAACACAGTCGCCTTTAAGCTTACTTCAGTCTCCTTTAAGTTGTTGTATTAGCAAGGTGAATACATATTGTAGTACTCAGGTAACCTATGGATAACCACAAAATTATTTCTTCTTAGATTGTAGCCTTTGAGGAGCCTCACACATCAATAACTCAACCAAACTTGCAAGCATGAGGTAGAGGTCATTGGCAAGTCTCTTAACATTCGACATGGAAAATAGGCTTAAAAGATTAATACATTATTGACTAATGCTATTTTTTCAGGAAAAAGGCTATAAATCTCAAGACCAAAACTCATTTAGCATAGAATAAATGTTCTTCAGTGGCAAATGCTTCAGTCAATAAGACAAAAAATATATTCAAATTGCCTCATTAGCAGTTGTGTCATATACTACAATATTTAGTTTCCTTCCTCTTCAGTTACTTTGTTAATAGCTAGAATTGTATGAACCAAAATCCAAACAGGATGAAAGCTTTTTTTTTTTTTAGAACTCTGGAAGATGAAAGCACTTTATAAAGATAAAGTAACTTAGTAGTCAGAAAATTACAAGAACTGTGATAGCTCTATTGGGAAAAAAGTTAAGAAATAATGTTATGTAATCAAAAATGACTGCCATATTACAATCCATAAAGAGAGTCCCAAGCTAACAGAAGGCTCTAGGCAGACGTTCACAACAGTATCAGCACCAAAATACAGTAAACTTGCCTGAAATAACCTTTTAAGTATCAGTCAGAGTGAAGCATCTGTTTCAGTAATGCACATATAAATCACTTCACTACACATATATTGATTTACGACATGACTCCCTCATACAGCCACATGATTTTATACAGTTAGCTGGTCATAAAATGACATTTTAGAGATAGTAATTATTCATGGGCTTAGTTTAAGAACAGTCTGAACAGATGCTTTCAACAGTGTTTAATACTGGATGTTTCCATCTAGAACAGACTGCCCAGTGTTTTGTGCCTATATTTATATGTACAAGAGCAAACAAGAGTCCAGACACAATCACTGAATGCAATCCCGTACCCTGTTTTCCAGTGTTTACACAAAGCACATGGTGCCTTATTTTAAAGAAAAGCATATAGGGCAATGCAATATTGAGAGATAGAGCTCATAACTTATACGCTCCTGTGTTGCAGTAATTACTTTGGTGATTGTATTTTCAGGAGAGGGGTAAGGTAAGGAGCACTGGTTCTGAGGTTTTATGCCCTGATCAAATAAAAGTTTGACACTAGGGTAGTAGGCACAAGGCCAACTTTTAGGGCACCAATATGGTGGGGGCGCCATTCAAAAATTTTCTTTGTAGAGGATCATTATCAGCCGTAGAGCAAAAATAATAGAGATTGAGTTCTGTGAATTTCCTGTTTGAATACAATATCATTACCTTGGATGAGTTTAGTTTTTTCTGACACTTTGTAGTTATACAAAGAGGACACATCGATGATCGGATATCCTCAGTAAGTTTAGTATGACAGCCTGGTAGAAGGGCTGGTACAGAATGATGTTGCAGTGTGATTTACTGATATAAGTAATATTTAATGGGCAACTATACTGTAAAAATTACTTTGCTCGTCTTAATTTATAAATAAATAAATTAATGTAAGCCTTACTCTGAGGTGTATATGTTGCTGCATACCTTCAATCCAGTACTTGTTTTGCTCAGGCTCACTGAAGCTGCTGCTGATCCAGCCCTTTCTGCTGCTGTGCATGGAAAGGAACGGAACTGAGCAGCAGAGACCCAAGGGAACGAGTCCTATAGTAGTATACTTAGGGGCCCCACAAAGAGTTTTTAAACCTAGCCAGTGGCAAGGCAGTATTTTCAAGGGGGGATTCCTAAATGGGTTACCACTGAACAGCCCAGAAGGAGTTCACGACCGAATAATTCAGTGTGATCTATTATATATGGAATATAATAATATTATATATATTCTCTAATTGCCATGATATCATCACAGTTGGCCAATACACATGTTCCCCTTTCTTTTGTTATAAGTATATACTTAGCTAAGCTGGGTACTACAAACCAACAGATATTTCCGTGTATTGGTCGGTGGGCCGAAAAAATCGAGGAGATTTCGCAGTGGCAGTGAACCGCTGTGGTCTATAGGAGACATTTGCTGTGGCCGACCACTTTAAAGTGGCGAAAGGTTAGGAAAGGAAAATGTGTCTGTGTGTACCCAGCCTTTACAACCATTAGTGTCTTTTAAAATCAGAGCTGTGACACTGACGGTGGATTGACAGAATAAATATATATTAAATTATATCCAAACAACTGGCTCCTGCCAGGTATAAAATAGCCTGGGTGCTGCTACAGGAGCAATAATCAAAAACTATAAAGGTATAGAGCACTACCAAAGGACAACAGGCCTATATTAAAATTATATAAAGTCCATTGGGAGTGCTCTATACCTTATACTTAATATCTATATATTATATATAGATTATAATATATATATATATGTTATAATGCAAGAATATCAGCCATACAACCACCTCCAGGATTTCTAAGTCCTTATTTCTGCTCATTAACTCCATCACAGTGTAGTAGGTACAGTAAGTCACAGTCTCAGCAATCACCTCATATATCCGTCTCAGCAACACCTCAGGCGTGCAGGGTTAATATTGATACCGTTTTGTATCAATTTGATTAGTTATGGTGCTGTCAATCACTGGACGACTGGATACATTTTTGAAACATACAAATCCTGCTCTCAATTACAGCTCAATTGACATGTAACAACATATGTACCAAAACTATGTAACAGTCTATGGACACCAGGAGAAGTGGAACAGCAGACTGCACTGAGCAGCCAGAAAGGGGGGATTCCAGCACCCCTGCTAGCGACTCAAGGTTTTGGGGTGGGTAATAGGTTCAGTTTCAATTTTAGTTTGGGACATGCCCTTTTATTCATTTTATTTTATTATATTATTGTGGATTTATATAGCGCCAACATCTTTCGTAGCGCTTTACAACTACATGTATATATTCACAATCAGGCCCTGCCACGAAGAGCTTACAATCTAAGCACATTTTTTTGACACCATACAAACTTCTAAGTACATTTTTTTGCACACATACAAACTATCAGTATGTCTGTTGATGATGTGGGGGAAACCAGAGTGCAGGAGGGAACCAAGCAAGCACAGGGAGAACATACAAACTCCTTGCAGATGTGTCCAAGGGTGGATTCAAACTCAGGACCTCAGTGCTAACCACTAAGCCACCGGTGCTGTGTGCTTATAATTTTATATCATATAATTAATCTCAGTCTTCACTTGAAAGAGTATTTTATAATCTCAACACACAAATATATTTTAAACACTTCATGTGTATAACATCTGCGTACTGCTGGTATTTCTTTGAATAAGGAGCACCTACTGGTGGTGTCTGTTATTACTACTAAAATATATCTCTTCTAATGCAGATCCCTGTTGGGACTCTGTCAACAGTTTTATCTTACATTTGAAGAGTTGCAGCCAAGATGTGGTATTACAAGCTCTAATGGTTTGCATTTTTCCCTTTCCAGTTTATCTGTGCAGGGAGCGTGTTTTCTACTTGCTGGTAGAATGCAACGAGGTATCTCCCAGTGGGTGCCAAGTCGATGATCATTTGGCAGTTAAAACCATGGGGAACCTCAAGAATTTTGACATCGCCCCAGTTTTGAGCCACAACTGCAGGCACCGAGAAATTGTTTGCTTGGTTAGACCAGGGTGCAAGAACGGACCACTAATAGAAACCGTTGGCTTGGTATAAGAGAAGTCAAGCGAGATTGTGAGTATTTCACAAGTTAGAAATGGTGAACTCACTGAAAATCCAAATGCGCAATGGGCCTTGGTAGATGGGAGTTAAAAATTTAAATTTCTGCCTAAAATTAGGAAATAAATAGCAATGGTAACTTACTGAAAATGGCTCAGGACCTGGGAAATGGTATGGGGAACATGTATCATGCCAAAATCTTTATAAAACACCTATCAGTACCACAAACTGTGTTTTCTATTTTGGGCTTCAGTATACAGTAGTATTTTCAAACATTCTCAAAATTCAGATTTACAGAATCAAAATGTTAGAAATTTCGAAAATAGCTCCACAGTTTTGGGAAAATCAGGAAAAGTTCAGGCGGATCCGTGAAATCAGATTCAGGTTTACTCTACTCCCTAAGACCTGCATTAGGTTGGACCTAACAAAAGGAGGTTTCCTGTGAGTGAGACGAACTAGAATGGAACGTGTCCCTTTCTCTTAGGACCTTGATCTCAAGGACATAGCAAAAGAAGGAAATTGAAAAATGAAGTCACTGTGCTGGTGTTTGTGTATTAGAAGGGACAGTTTGTTCTGTACCATGCAATGTGCTCCTGCCACATGTATAGGAACCTGGCAGCAGACTTTCCAGTGAACCTATGTCTGTGTTAGGTGTGAGTGGATTGCCTGTTTGGAAGTGAGGTTGAGAGTCTAAGGGGCAGCTTGCAGCATTGCAGGGATTGGCAAAAAACTGGGGGGTCAGCAGGCCCTGGCTGGGGCCAGTTAGAGGTGGTGGAAGTGGGACTGGAAGGTTGAGGGGAGAGGAGTTTTTTTAGGGTTACTAGAGGAAGTGAGGTACGGAAGGGTAGAGTGGCTTTTCCCAGATGCCCATCCAATAGGTTTGCTGCCTTAGGTAATGAAGTGGAGGAGGACACCTCGGAAATAGCATGCATGGAGGGGCTAGTCCCTTGAGCACCCAGGGGACTGCATCTCTAATACACGGAGGAGGGAACGAAGGATCAGGAAGCTAGGCAGGTGGTAGTGGTAGGGGACTCCATTATAAGAAGGTAGATAGGGTAATCTGCCACCAAGACCCTACATGCCGAACTGTGTATTGCCTGCCTGGTGCTAGGGTTTGGCATGTGGTGAATCATGTAGACAGATTAGGGGGGGCCGGGTGTGACCTGGCGGTCTGGTTCACATTCGTGCAATGACAACTTAAGGAGGTGAGGTCCTTAAACATTATTTCGGAGAGAGCTAGGGCCAAGTTAAAAAGCAAGGACCTCCAAGGTAGTGTTTTCAGAAATACTACCGCAGCCACTGCTAAGCCAGGGAGACAGCGGGAGCTTAGGAGCATTAATGCGTGGCTAAGAGGGTTGTAAGGAAGAAGGGTTTGGGTTGATTGAAACTGGGCAGACTTGCTGTTGGCTACAGCTATTAGTAGGGAGGGTTGCACCTCATGATGGCGGTGCAGCTGTTTTAGGGTAGAAGAGTGGCTAGAGGGTTGGAAGAGATTTTAAACTAGGTTTGGGGGGAGGGTGAGTTTAGCGTTAACTGGGATAGATAGCCCAGGAGAAAGCAGGGTGTAGATAGGCGCAGTGGGTGGGCGGAAAGGGGGTGGGGCTAGCATGGGGATAGGGAGGCATGTGTATTAAGTGTACCAATAAATTACAGGATCAGGAATTCTACAAGTATGTTTGCAAATTGCAAGAAGCCTGGCTGACAAAATGGGTGAATTGGGAAATTATGGCATTGAAATGAAAAGTATGTATGTATGTAATAGTATTAACAAGAAACTGTGTTTAACAGTTTCACGATGGGCTGTAAATTGAGAAGGATATGCTTGTTTAGGCAGGCAGAGAAAAAAGAAACGGGGAGAGTATGTGTTTATGTTAAAAAGCCAATGTGAAGCAAATTTAAGAGAGATAACTGGCGATATGGAAGTGGAGGCAATATGGTGGAATAGGTAAAAGGAAAGGGGGTATGTCATTATTGGTGCTGCATAAGCCAGCGGCAACAGCCAGAGCCAGCATGGATTTTCGTATAACGAGAGGTATGGATTCAAGGGGAGGAAAATGTTATTCTCCCTCTTTACAAAGCATTGGTAAGGCCTCATTTGGAATATGCAGTTAATTTGGTATCCTGTGTACAAAAGGACATCTTTGAAATGGAAAGGGGTCAGAGAAGGGCAACTAAATTAATAAGGGATTGGGGGAGCTTGAATATGAAGAGAGACTGGAAAAGTTACAATTATGTACGCTGGAGAAAAGGCGCTTGTGTAGGGATAAGATTACTGTGTATAAATACATTAAGGAGCCATACATAAAAATATGGGGCATTGTTCACCATAGAACATGTCAGAGGACACAAGGACATCCCATAGACTTGAAGAAAAAAGGTTTAGGATTTAAGTTCAAAAAGGGGTTTTTCACTGTGAGAACGGTTTAAAGCTATGGAACTGTCTTCCAGTGGACGTTGTTATGGAGGTTCATTGTCAGTTTCAAAAAAAGTGGATGAGTTTCTGCAAACAAGGAATGTTGCAGTTCTGGTATTGATAAATAAAGTAGAGTTGATCCAGGGAAATTCCGATTGCCACTAGGAGTCAGGAAGGAATTTTTTCCCCTTCATAACTTTGGTGGTTTTTTTGCCTTCCTCTGGATCAACAGTTAGGGCAGGAAATGAGGATATTGCTAGATGGGTTGGACTGAATGGACGCATGTCTTTATTCAACCTCAAATACTATACTATACTATGTGTTATCTTGCAGTAACATTCTGTATTAAAGGAACAGTTCACTGCTTCAAACAACAAAGCAACACAAAACACATTTCTTTGTGCTTCTATACCTGTTTTCAGATCCTGAATCTGATCAGCAGGCCCCCAGTAATCTTCCCGATAGATAGGCACCCCTCTCCTTCATCTTAACTTCACCTGCCCCTGCTGATATTAGCGACCGTCCACGGCGCTTCACGCATGCGCAATGAGCGACTATGCAGTCGCAAATCTGTGGCCTTGGGAAGGGCAGGGCTTCACGTAGCTATGATGATCGATGTGCGCGCGCACGCGCCGCGCGTGTATTCTTTTTATGGGGCTAAATGTTTAAGCTGAGGACCGTGTAGGGTGCCTGTGTGACTGGTAGTATGTGGAATGGGGCTTATACAGCCCCTTCCCCTGCCTGATGGACCGTATATAACTCAAGTCAGTGCAGTCATGCAGTCTTCATGCTGGGGAATTGTAGTTTACCAAACCATGGAGTGCCAAGGTTGGTTTATCCCTGTGTTAGTGTGTGAGGTTGTATAGTAATGACAGCCACAGGACCCCACAGCTCCAGTGTAAAATACCTCCTCTATAGGGCCCTGCTGTTTGTGGTTCAGATCCCAGAAAGGGAAACTTTATTAAGCTTAATTTGTTTACAGTATTATTTCTTGGGAATAGTACTGGCACACACCCAGCACATCCCTGTCCATTTTGTGATTATTGGTTATCTGGTGGTTGGGAGTATAAATAGTGTACAGGGACAGACAAACAGAGATTGTTCTGCCAATGATAAATAAAAAGGATACAGTAACTCAGTTGTGTCCTTGTACCTTTATATAGACATAGAACTCCCAGTGACTTCTAATATCCTTATATTACAGTAGGGGATACATTCCCTTATAATACATGAGTGATACCCAGAGTTCCCTGTATAAACTCAGTCTGTGTCCTTGTACCTTATATAGACATAGAACTCCTCAGTGACTTCTAATATCCTTATAATTTACAGTAGGGGATACTATCCCTTATAATACATGAGTGGTACCCGAGTTCCTGTATAACTCAGTCTGTGTCCTTGTACCTTTATATGGACACAGAACTCCTTAGTGACTTCTAATATCATTATAATTTACAGTAGGGGATACATTATCCCTTATATACATGAGTGGTATCAGAGTTCCCTGTATAACTCAGTCTGTGTCCTTGTACCTTTATATAGACACAGAACTCCTCAGTGACTTCTAATATCCTTATAATTTACAGTAGGGGATACATTATCCCTATAATACATGAGTGGTACCAGAGTTCCCTGTATAACTCAGTCTGTGTCTTGTACCTTTATATAGGCACAGATCTCCTCAGTGACTTCTAATATCCTTATAATTTACTGTGGGGATACATTATCCCTTATAATACATGAGTGGTACCCAGATTTCCATGACCTGTATAACAGTCTGTTGGTTGTACCTTTATTTTGACAAAGAACCCTTAGTGTCCACTAATATCCTTATACAATATACACAGTGTTCCATGAAAATTGCCAGAACTGTTGCATTGTGAGTTCCCCGAGTTGAAGTAAAAAAAAAAAAATCAAATTCTAAATAGGGAATACAATAACACTCACACAAAACACACACTGCCAGTACACAAACCACAGGTCCACAAACTGCCAGTCACCAAACACCCCCCGCCAGTCACACAAACACAAACTGCCAGCCACACAAACACACATGTCAGTCACACAAACACAGTCAGTCCACATAAAAAACAACTGACATTCACCAAACAAAAAAGACACAGTCACAAACACTGACAGACACAGTTACACAAACACTGTCACAGTTACACACTGCTACATACAAAGATAAATCAATATAAACATTACTATATTTTTTTTTTTTTATTTCATTATTCAATACCAAGTGAGGTGTAAGTTGTCTGTCAGTGATCTCTAAGTTCAGTAGTGAGCTGTGTTAATATCCTCTCTCTGTCTGCCAGTAACTCTATCTGATGCAGCAAAAAAAAGTGCACGTGAAGAGAGCGAAAGTCTATTAGTCATGGGGGGGAAAGGGGGGCGGGGTTATAACTTGTCAGTCCAGCGCGATAGACAACAAGCAGTGCAGCGTGAAGGACACTCCCACCAAAACGGCAGAACTTTACAAGCTGATTGCAGAGGATCCAAGCAGTATTATTCACAAGAAAGAGATCCGGGGGCTGGTGCACAGGGGAATTATTATACAGAAGTTTGTAAATATGTCATTTCTGAGAGAACAACTTCCTTTAATCTAGTTGCAGTGCATTTAAATGAAAACTCAATAACACTCAATATCCAGTCAACCCTATAGTAGGAAGATCAATTTTTCTTTCAGTTTAACATTAAAACACCATGATGAAAGATCAAGCCATTGCATAGCCGTTATCTACAGGAATTGGGCAACTCAAATATGAAACAGATCAATAGATCAACAGCTTCCAAATAATTGTGTTTACTCATGGACTATCAAAGATTTAAATAATACCTGAAATTATGCAACTTATTTTATTATCCTACTTACAGCTTAACTACTGGATTTCAAAAAGTGGCTCATTGCATGTATGTAGATTTACTAGTAAAGCGGCATTATTATTATTGTATTATTATGGGGATTTTATATAGCGGAAATTTTCTGTATCGCTTTACATTTAAATGTATACATTCACATCAGGCCTTGCCCTGAAGAGCTTACAATCTAAGCACATTTATTTAACACATACATCCTATCAGTATGTCTTTATTATTGGGGGGGAAAACCGAGTGCCCGGATGAAACCCACGCAAGCACGGGGAGAACATACAAACTCCTTGCAGATGTGTCCAAAGTTGGATTCAAAATCAAGACTTTATTGCTGCAAGGCATCAGTTCTAACCACTGTGGCCACCGTGCTGCCCAATTATACTCACCTTTCATTAATTCACACCCTAAATGAACAAAACGCCTAAGTCCCCCTGAGATATTATAGACCAGCTGTAATAATGAAGATTCCCTACTGCTCCGGTAAGCCCTGCATCTATGTACTTTCACACAGCCCACGTTCTGACCAATTGGAGCGTGTCTTACCATGGGTACATTGCAGATAGTATGAGGAAGAGAACTGGAGCAGTGAGGGAAACTTCATGTAAGTATTACCGTTGATCTTTTAAGTATCATGGGTGAGGACTACAGTAGGTTCGCCCTAAGGACTGTCAATGGGTGGAGAAGAGAGGTGAGTATAATGTCCTTTAAAGGAAGTGCACTGTAAAATAAGTTATGTTTCATTTGGAAGCTGCACTTAAAAAGACTGTTTTTTTTTACCTATGCCCTCCTTTGTGCCTTGAAAGTTGTGACATCTTGTTACTGGTTTGCTGAATGTGAATCCGCCCCTCTGAGATTTCCTCTGCTTTCTCCTGCTTGAGCCTCAAACAATAATGCGTGTGATTTCGTGCACACGCAAGTGCAAGAAACTCACAGGCATTACTGTTTGAGGCTCAAGCAGGAGAGTGCATGGAACTACAGGCATTACCATTTGAGGCTCAAGCAGGAGAGTGACAAGGAACTCACAGGGAATTACTGTTTGAGGCTCAAGCAGGAGAGTGCACGGAACCTTACAAGCATTACTGTTTGAGGCTCAAGCAGGAGAGTGCATGGAACTCACAGGCATTACCGTTTGTGGCTCAAGCAGGAGAGTGCACGGAACTCACATGCATTACTGTTTGAGGTTCAAGCAGGAGAGTGCACGGACCTCACAGGCATTACTGTTTGAGGCTCAAGCAGGAGAGTGCACGGAAACTCACATGCATTACTGTTTGAGGCTCAAGCAGGAGAGTCACGGACCTCACAGGCATTACTGTTTGAGGCTCAAGCAGGAGAGGCACGGAACTCACAGGCATTACTTTTTGAGGCTCAGCAGGAGAAAGCAGAGTAAATCTTATTAGTGGATTTATAGCGGCAAATTCTTCTGTATCGCTTCTTTAATAAATTATTACATTCACATCAGGCCTGCCCTGAGAGCTTCAATCTAAGCACATTTATTTAACACATACATCCTATCAGTATGTCTTTATTATTGTGGGGGAAACGGAGTGCCGGATGAACCCACGCAAGCACGGGAGAAGAACATACAAACTCCTTGCAGATGTGTCCAAGGTGGATTCAAACCAAGACTTTATTGCTGCAAGGCATCAGTTCTAACCACTGTGGCCACCGTGCTGCCCAATATTACTCACCTTTCATAATTCCACACCTAAAATGAAACAAAAAGCTAAGTCCTCCCCCTGAGATGAATTATAGACAGTGTAATACATGAAGATTCCCTCAATGCTCCGGTAGCCCTGCATCATGTTACTTAACACAGCCCACGTTCTGCCAATGGAGCGTGTCTTACCATTGGGGTACATTGCAGATAGTATAAGGAAGAGAACTGGAGCAGTGAGGGAAACTTCAGTAGTATTACAGTTGATCTGTAAAGTATTCATGGGTGAGGACTTACAGTAGGTTCTCGCCCAAGGACGTCAATGGGTGGAAGAAGAGAGGTGAGTATAATTGTCCTTTAAAGGATAAGTGCACTGTAAATAAAGTTATGTTCTTTGGAAGCTGCAATAGGGAGTTGGGTGAAGGGGACATTGACACTTAAAAAATATTAATTTGTGATACATGACAGTGGGTTTAGGTGTTAAATTGATGTGTGTGGTTTTGGCAGAGATCTTTGTCTCAAAAGCTGATGGTTAAGGATGTATATTTATTACTTAAGTATACTTTATATACTTATATTACTTAAATTGGGGTAGGCTATATGGTTGTGGAAATAGGTGATTATAAAATGTATTGCTATTTTACTCTCAGTTAGGAAAAGTGACTGATGGGTTGATTTATATCAATTGGTGTAATCATACTATGTTGTTAATAAATAAAGGTGTGACCTAATGTTTATCCAAAAACTTGGTGTGGTGTGTATTTTTGGAAAAATTGGGGAAAGGTGGATAACTTTGGGTCACAAAGTAATGCCCTACCAGAGTCAAACCCCCGGAACAAACACAGTTAAGGGAGAGGCACATGACCTAGTGGGTCTATGAAGGTGTGCAGGGATTGGATAGGCCCTACCAGTGTGGGCAGGGCCTACCAGTTTTAAACCTCTCTGGCAGGAGCATAATGGCCCAAAATTGATTCAACCCTCCCACCCTCCCCTTATGTTGAGTTAGTAATGCTGGGGGAATACAAATTATTTTGAGACTGATGGAGTGATCATTCGGTTAATGTTATATAGAATTAAGGACTTTTTGCTGATGGTGGGTTAAATTATTCATCACAGATTGTCAGAGATCTTTGTCTGGGGAAAGGTAGGTAACTTTGGTTCACAGAAGTTAGGCCCTACCAGAGTCAAGGTTTTTTTCCCCCCCCTGTAAGAATGATAAAACTATGGAACGGTCTTCCATTGGACTTAGGTGATGCAGGTTCATTGGATAGTTTTAAAATAAGAATGTTGCATGTTAATGGTATTGATGCATAAATTTGATGCAGAGATATTTCTGATTGCCACCTTGAGTCAGAAAGGATATATTTTCCCTTCATACTGTTTTTTCCTCCCACTTCATTGGATCAACTGTTGCAGGAAATGTGGGTATTGCTGAGTAAATGACATATGTCCAAAATAGTAAAGTGAAAGACGACACTCAGCGCGACAGCGTTTAACGCTAATGGCAACTTTATTACATGTACATACACAATATTTCGAACACAAGTGCACTTGATGCCTGAAACATGTGTGTATCTTTCATCGTAAATGTATTAAGTTGCCGTTAGTTTTTAAATGGCTTTTGGCCTGAGAGTTACCCTGTCGCTCTTACTATTTTGGGTTTATTTTCATGCATGAGTGGATGGATACATAGATATAGGTACCATACCAGCCAGTACCAGTGTTTTGACCATTTGCACTGTGTGGATGGACATATGTCTATGTTCAACCTCAAATACTATCCTATACTAAATGAACCTCACAAACTATTCACAAGGTTGCAATGAAAATACTGTCTATTGCTTTAAACACATAAAGAGTAGAAACAGACACATATTTAAAGGTTGTCTACCTTTTAAATATGGGTCTCAATTCCATAAATATTCCAGGTTGTTAAAGGGACAGCCAAATTCCTTCCACAGATGATCATTTTCATCCTGCAGTTGCTAAGCACCTCATCCTCCAGGCATCTCTTATAACTTCTGGCAATTCCCAAATATGGTGCAGAGGAATAAAGATTTCTCATAAATAGCCAATATGGTACTGGTCCAAGGTCACATTAGAGCACATGAGATTGTTATCACAACCTCCCGCTATTTTAATCCCCTGGAAAGGCCAAAAATACTATTTGCCATGGTGTAGACATACTCCAAAATATATATCACTTTAGGCTAGGGACCTCACTACGAATGTGTCAAGGCATACTACTCTTATATATTTATTTATTAATGTATTTATTAATGTGTACTCTGTATTTTTATAATGTACAGTGCTGCATACCCAAGTGGAGCATTACAAAAAAAACAAATACTTACATATTATACCATATACACACAATAACCATACAATACATACATACATCATACATCCATACATACATACATACATACACACCAAGCTCCACTTTCGTAACCCATTTTCTTCTAATGACCTTTTTGTTTTTGTCTTTTTCAAGCCATAAACACTGAACAGAATCTCCCCCTTTCACCCTGTATACTGACTCACTGACAAGGGGAACATTCATCTCTTCACTCGGTCTTATAAATGTCTCCTCTGTTCTAAAACGTTATGATGTTTCTAAGACTTTATAATGTCGTGGGTTATGCAACGGTTATACCTCAATTAACTGCTAGTTTATAATTCCAAACCTAAACTTACCCCTGGGAAAACCTTAAACTACCAACACCTAAAAGTAATTTTAATATTACCTCCTATGGTTTTATTTGGAACTATATTACTCTACTTACCTAGAGGCAATGCAATGCGCGCCTTCCTTTCCTGCTATGGAGATCTGTATGCTCCTCTAGACAAAACTTCTGCAGTGTATGCCTATGTATACAGTAGTACAGTATAAACACTGTGGTCTAAGAAACCAAGCGTGGGCATTAGTACTTGTGGGGACTAGTGCTGCTGTTCTCATAGGTTAAGTTTCTTAGATAAGTTTGGCTGGTTTAATAAACTTAAGGTGGAAGGTAAAGGTGGTCATACACATGCAATAACATCCCTTCGGATGCCACAAACTACTGTCATTGGCATGGCTATTGGTGTTTGCAAGGAATTTCCACCGGTCTGTATTGGCTCCCTTACTTTCAGTAGAGGAGCCGATACACTCAGCCTGTTGTGAGCTCGCACAGCTGACCGATCCCCATGACATATGGGGATCGGTCGGCCCGTGTATTCATTACCACCGCATGTTACCGAACAGATTTCAAAGGATCTGTCAGTACACTTGCAATTGTCATTGCATGTGTATGGGCCCCTTAATATGTACAAAATAAAGTGATTTTTATTAGTTTGCAGAGTTTAATAATTTAGTTTTGTTAGGACTAACACTGTAAACATCAGGGAATTCAATAAAGTTCTTATTGTTTAAAATGGTGCTAATTTTCCCCAACCATCACAGATACCATTTAACATTTGAAAGCTAATATCTGTGTTGGGGCAAATTAGCACCATTTTAAACGATAAGACTTTTATTGAATAACCCTGTATGCATTTTATTGATTTGTAATTAATGAATTGAGTAGATGCAAAAAGAGACGGAATTGCTCCTTTACCAGGTGCTGATGAATAACATTTGATTTCATCCTTTATGTGTGTTTGATACCTGTCATTTGTTAGCGTTACAAAATCCCAGCTAGTATAATAATCTTTTATTGTCTTTAACACTGGCAAGTGCCTGCCCTCCTGTTCATACAGGTGTTTTTTCATTAAGAAAAATATAATTTCTTGCTTTTGAGGTTTCAATGTTTTTTATTCTAAATTTTCATGAATCGTACATTCTATCATGTACAAATGGCAATAAATACCACTTGACTTCTTAAAACCACAAGAATTGGCAAATTGGGGTTAGCACAGCGCTTTTTGCAGTTCTGGTTACGGCCCGGGATGGCATTCTAATGCCTACTATTATTCTTCTGTATTTGAATTATATGACGATGTATAACGCACTGTATTTTCCTTCTGTTCCACAGTATAAATGTGTTAAAACAGTTCATACATCCAGTTTGTTTAGACAACATATTTCTTTTGAGGATCAACATATTTTACAGTCGCTACTAAGCACATGACCCTAAATATGATTCATTTTTCTAAACTGCTTATGTACTGTCAAACTGGTTTGAATCTAGAAACTGTAATTGATTTTGATTTGCTGAGATCAGTAATGCACTGAATTAATAACACCTTGCAGAACCAACACATAGATACTATTTAAAAAATCAATCACTGTTACCCCCAACATACCATTAATAAACACTGTTTCCTTTCCTTTGCACATTTGTTTCCAATTTAATTCATATCCCCTTTCATTTTCACAAAGTGTTAATAGCTTTTCACAGCCTGAGTTCAATATCTAGTTTTTGTTTAGGTTAAGAAGGTGCAATGTGTCATCGCTCATGAAACTGGAAATACAACTTGTAGACAAACATAATTACACAGCTTCAGACAGAAACCATGAACCCTAATAAAATGGGTCCTTGCCTCTATAAATTCCTTTTTATGACACATCAGGACAAGAGTTGGCGTCACCGCGATGTTAAGCAACAAAAATTGATTTCAGTCCAGTCACTGTACCAAAGGTGATTCCATTATTCACAACTAATTCTTTGCTTAAATATTCAAAGCTGACATTCTCTTAGGAATCCCTCTGTAGAGAACACAGCAGATGTAAAGGATGTTCTATTCCAGTTAGTGCAAGGGGACAGCAAAATATTCACTAGAGAAATACTGTACTTCTAGCTGCTTTGTACAGGAAATAATGAAGAATGTATCACTTTTAGAGTTAATTTTAAAGGATAAGTGCACTGTAAAAAAAAGATTATGTTCATTTGGAAGCTGCAGTTTTAAAAATGCTATTGCCATATTTTTTTTTACCTATGCCCCTCCAGAGCCTAGCTTTGTGCCTTGAAAGTTGCTGACATCTTGTCACTTGGGTTGCTGAATTTTAAGCTCCGCCTCTCTGAGATTTACTCATCGCTTTCCTCCTGCTTGAGTCCTCAAAAAGTAATGCCTGTGAGTTCCGTGCACTCTCCTGCTTGAGCCTCAAACGTAATGCCTGTGAGGTCCCGTGCACTCTCCCTGCTTGAGCCTCAACAGTATTTGATGGCCTGAGTCTCCGTTGAATCAACAGATAATGCATGTGAGTTCCGTGCACTCTCCGCTTGAGCCCAAACAGTAATGCCTGTGAGGGTCCGTGCCTCTCCTGCTTGAACCTCAACAGTAATGCATGTGAGTTCCGTCACTCCTCCTGCTTGAGCCACAACGTAATGCCTGTGAGTTCCATGCACTCTCCTGCTTGAGCCTCAAACATAATGCTTGTAAGGTCGTGTCACTCTCCTGCTTGAGCCTCAAAACATAATGCCTGTGAGTTCCGTGCACTCTCCCTCTGCTTGAGCCTCAAATGGTAAGCCTGTGAGTTCCATGCACTCTCCGGCTTGAGCCTCAAACAGTAATGCCTGTGAGTTTCTTTGCACGTGCGTGTGCACGAACACTACACACGCTTATTGTTTGAGGCTCAAGCAGGAGAAAGCAGAGAAATCTCAGAGGGGCGAGCTTCACATTCAGCAAACCATAACAAGATGTCAGCACTTTCAAGGCACAAAGGGGGCATAGTAAAAAAAAAAGAACAGTCTTTTTTAAAGTTGCAGCTTCCAAATGACATACACTTTATTTTAACAGTGCACTTATCCTTTAAAGGACATTATACTTCACCTCTCTTCTTCCCACCCTTGACAGTCCTTAGGGCGAGAACCTACTGTAAGTCCTCACCCATGAATACTTTACAGATCAACTGAACTTACTAAGTTTCCCTCCTGCTCTCCAGTTCTCTTCCTTACTATCTGCAATGTACCCAATGGTAAGACACGCTCTCCCAAGGTGGCCTGTAAGACACCATGCAGGGGAAATGAGAAGCAAACTGGGCTGTTGAATCATAGATCAGGCTTAACCGTGCTAGGGAATCTTCATGATCAGTGGTCATAATATCTCAGGGGGACGGATCAGCGGTTTTGTTTCATTTTGTGTGGATTAATGAAGGTGAGTTAATTGGGCAGCACGGGGCCCAGTGGTTAGAACTGATGCCTTGCAGCAATAAGAGTCTTGAGTTTGAATCCAACCTTGGACACATCTGCAAGGAGTTTGTTATGTTCTCCCCCGTGCTGTGCGTGGTTTCATCCGGGCACTCCGTTTCCCCCCCACATATAAAGACATACTGATAGGATGTATGTGTTAAATAAATGTGCTTAGATTGTAAGCTCTTCAGGGCAAGGCCTGATGTGAATGTATACATTTAAAATACTGTTATTATTGTGGATTTATATAGCGGCAAATTCTTCTGTATCGCTTTACATTTAAATGTATACATTCACATCAGGCCTTGCCCTGAAGAGCTTACAATCTAAGCACATTTATTTAACACATACATCCTATCAGTATGTCTTTATTATTGTGGGGGAAACCGGAGTGCCCGGATGAAACCCACGCAAGCACGGGGAGAACATACAAACTCCTTGCAGATGTGTCCAAGGTTGGATTCAAACTCAAGACTTTATTGCTGCAAGGCATCAGTTCTAACCACTGTGGCCACCGTGCTGCCCAATTATACTCACCTTTCATTAATTCCACACCTAAAATGAACAAAACCGCTAAGTCCTCCCCCCTGAGATATTTATAGACCAGCTGTAATACATGAAGATTCCCTCACTGCTCCGGTAAGCCCTGCATCTATGTTACTTTCACACAGCCCACGTTCTGACCAATTGGAGCGTGTCTTACCATTGGGTACATTGCAGATAGTATTGTGTGAGCTCAAGCAGGAGAGGCACGGACCTCCCAGGCATTTACTTTTGAGGCTCACAGCCAGGAGAGGCACGGAATCCTCTACTACGTAAGTATTCGAATAGTTTTCCCCCAACTGTTGATGGCTCACCATCCGGACCTCACAAGGGCAGTAGTCTCTGAGGCTCAAGGAGGAGAGTGCACGGAACTCACAGGCATTACTGTTTGAGGCTCAAGCAGGAGAAAGCAGAGTAAATCTCAGAGAGGGGAGCTCTTGCAAAATTCCACCGTGCATGAAAGATGTCAGCAAACTTTCAAGGCACCAAAGCTAGGCTCGGAGGGCATAGGTAAAAAAAAAATATGGCCGCATTTTTAAAACTGCCGCTTCAAAATGCATAATCTTTTTTTACACGTGCATCCTTTTAATTCTCTGTGATACATCTTCATTTTTCCTGCAGCGCTAGAGTACAGTATTTCTCTAGTGAATTTTGCTGCTCCCTGCACACTGGAATAAACATCCTTCACTCTGCTGTTCTCTACCGAAGGGATCCTAAGAGAATGTCAGCTTTGAAATTTAAGCAAATGAAATAGTGGGAATATTGGTAATCACTTTGGCTACGACTGACTTGAAATCAATTCTTTGTTGCTTAACATTCGCCGTGACGCCACTCTGTCCTGATGTGCATCTAAGAGTGAATTTATAGAGGCAAGGAAAGGACATTTATTAGGGTTCATGGTTTCTGTCTGAGCTGTTAATTACTGTTGGCTGACAATGTATTTCCAGTTTCATGAGCGATGACACATTGCACCTTCTTAACCTAAACAACATAGATATTGAACTCAGCTGTGAAAAGCTATTAACATTGTGTAAATGAAAGGGATAATGAATTAAATTGGAAACAAATGTGCAAAGGAACAGTGTATTAATGTGTATGTTGGGGGGTAACAGTGATGATTTTTAAATAGTATCTATTGTTTGGGTTCTGCAAGTGTTTTTAATTCAGTGCATTACTGATCTCAGCAAATCAAAATCAATTTACAGTTTCTCGATTCAGAACAGTTTGGCAGTACATAAGCAGTTTAGAAAAATGAATCATATTTAGGGTCATGTGCTAGTAGAGACTGTAAATATGTTGACTCTCAAAAGAAATAGTGTGTCTAACAAACTGGATGTATGAACTGTTTCTAACACATTTATACTGTGGAACAGAAGGAAAATACAGTGCGTTATACATCGTCATATATCAATACAGAAGAATAATAGTAGGCACTTAGATGCCATCCCTGGGCAGTAACCAGAACTGAAAAGCGCTGTGCTAACCCAATTTGCCAATCTTTGTGGTTGCATTTTAAGAAGTCAAGTGGTTTTTATGTGACATTGTAGAGAATGTACGATTCATTGAAAATTTAGATAAAAAACATTGAAACCTCAAAAGCAAGAAATTATATTTTTCTATAATGAAAAAACACCCTGTATGAACAGGAGGGCAGGCATTTGCCAGTGTTAAAGACATAAAAGATTATTATACTAGCTGGGATTTTGTAACGCTAACAAATGACAGGTATCAAACACACCTAAGGATGAAATCCAAATGTTATTCATCAGCACTGGTAAAGGAGCAATTCCGTCTCTTTTTCGATCTACTCAATTCATTAATTACAAATCAAAAAATGCATACAGGGTTATTCAATAAAAGTTCTATCGTTAAAATGGTGCTAATTTTGCCAACCAATCAGATATTAGCTTTCAAATGTTAAATGGTATCTGATTGGTTGGGCAAAATTAGCACCATTTTAAACAATAAGAACTTATGAATCTCCCTGATTGTTTACAGTGTTAGTCCTAACAAACTAATATTATTAAACTCTGCAAACTAAAAAAATCACTTTATTTTGTACATATTAAGGGGCCCATACACATGCAATGACAATTGCAAGTGTACTGACAGATCTTTGAAATGTCGGTAACATGCGGTGGTAACTGAATACACGGCTGACCGATCCCCATATGTATGGGGACGGTCAGCGTTGCGAGCTCACACATGGCTGAGTGATCGGCTCCTCTACTTGAAGTAAAGGGAGCCAATACAGACCGGTGAAATTTCCTTGCAAACAACCGATAGCCATGCAATGACAGTAGTTTGTTGGCATCCGAAGGGATTGTTATCTTGCTATGTGTATGACCACCTTTACCCTTCCACCTTAAGTTTATTAAACCAGCCAAACTTATCTAAGGAACTAACCTATGAGAACAGCAGCACTAGTCCCCACAAGTACTAATGCCCACGCTTGGTTACTTTTAGACCACAGCTGTTTATACTGTATCTACTGTATACAAGGCAACACGCAGAAGTTTTGCTTAGGAGCATACAGATCTTCATATGCAGGAAAGGAAGGCAGCATTTGCATTGCCTCCGTAGGTAAGATTAGAGTAATCAGTTTCCAAAATAAACCATAGGAGGTAATATTAAAATTACTTTTAGGTGTTGGTAGTTTAAGGGTTTCCCAGGGGTAATGTAGGTTTGGAATTATAAACAATAGAGTTAAATTGAAGGTAAACCGTTGCATAACCCACGACATTATAAAGTCTTAGAAACATCATAAAGTTTTAGAACCCGCAGGAGACATTTATAAGACCGAAGGAAGAGATAAGATGTTCCCCCTTGTAGTGAGTCAGTATTACAGGGTGAAAGGGGGAGTTCTGTTCAGTGTTTATGGCTTGAAAAAAGACAAAACAAAAAAGGTCATTAGAAGAAAATGGGTTAACGAAAGTGGAGCTTTGGTATGTATGTATACTGGTATGTATGTATGTATGTTATGTATGTAGTTGTATGTATGTAGTTATGTGTGTATATGGTAAATATGTAAGTATTGTTTTTTGTAATGCTCCACTTGGGTATGCAGCACTGTACATTATAAATACAGAGTACACATTAATAAACATTAATAAATAAATATTATAAGAGTAGTATGCCTTGAACATTCGTAGTGAGGTCCCTAGCCTAAAGTGCATATCATTTTGGAGTATGTCTACACCATGGCCAATAGTATTTTTGGCCTTCCAGGGGTTAAATAGTCGGGGGTTGTGATACAATCTCATGATTGCTCTATGTGACCTTGGACCAGTACCATTATTGGCTATTATGAGAATCTTATTCCTCTGCACCATATTTGGGAATTGCCAGAAGTTTAAGAGATGCTGGAGGATGAGGGTATGCAACTGCAGGATGAAAATGATCATCTGTGGAAGGAATTTGGCTGTCCCTTTAAACAACTGGATATTTATGGAATTGAGGACCAATTTAAAAGTTAGACAACCTTTAAATATGTGTCTGTTTCTACTCTTTATGTGTTTTAAAGCAATAGACAGATTTTCATTGCAACCCTGTGATATAGTTTTGTGAAGTATCATTTAGTATAGGTATGTATTTGAGGTTGAACATAGACATATGTCCATCCACACAGTGCAAATGGTCAAAACACTGGGACGGCTGGTATGGTACCTATATCTATGTATCCATCCACTCATGCATGAAAATAAACCCAAAATAGTAAGACGACAGGGGTAACTCTCAGGCCAAAAGCCATTTAAAAACTAACGGCAACTTTAATACATACTGAAGAACACAAACCGTTTCAGGCATCAAGTGCACTTGATGTTCGAAAACTATTGGTATGGTACATGTAATAAGTTGCCATTAGCGGTTATTTGTTAAACTGCTGTGCTTGAGTGTGTAGTCTGTTCACTCTACTATTTTGGACAATGTCCATCTTACTCAGCAATACCCACATTTCCTGCCTAACAGTTGATCCAAGTGAAGTGGGAAAAAAACAGTATGAGGGAAATATATTCCTTTCTGACTCAAGGTGGCAACAGAAATATCTCTGCATCAACCTTATGCTCAATACCATTAACCTGAACATTCTTTATTTTTAAAAACTCATCCAATGAACCTGCCATCACCAAGTCCAATGGAAGACAGTTCCATAGTTTATCATTCTTACAGTGGGGGGAAAAAAAAACCTTGACTCTGGTAGGGCCTAACTTCTGTGAACCAAAGTTACCTACCTTCCCCAAGACAAAGATCTCTGACAATATGCTGTGATGAATAATTTAACCCCTCACACAAAAGTCCTTATTCTATTATACATAACCGAATGATCACTCCATCAGTCTCAAAATAATTTGTATTCCCCATTAGCTTAACTCTAACATAAGGGGAGGTGGGAGGGTTGAATCAATTTTGGGCCCATTATGCTCCTGCCCAGAGAGGTTTAAAACTGGTAGGCCCTGCAATGGTAGGGCCTATCCAATCCCTGCACACCTTCATAGACCCACTAGGTCATGTGCCTCTCCCCTTAACTGTGTGTTTGTTCGGGGTGGTTTGACTCTGGTAGGGCATTACTCTGTGACCAAAGTTATCCACTTTCCCCAATTTTTCCAAAAATACACACCACACCAAGTTTTGGATAAACATTAGGTCACACCTTTATTAATTAACAACATAGTATTGATTAACAATTGATATAAATCAACCCATCAGTCACACCTTTTCCTAACTGATGAGTTAAATAGCAATACATTTTATAATCACCTATTTCCACAACCATAAGCCTACCCCATTTAAGTAATATAAGTATATAAAGTATACTTAAGTATATATATACATCCTAACCATCAGCTTTTGAGACAAAGATCTCTGCCAAAACCACACAATTAACACCTTAAATTTGCATGGTCCCCACCCTTTAATGCTTGTTCCAATCCTTAAAATAGTTTTAGATTGAGCAGATACAAGCACTATCTCTGTCAAAATAATCCAGCTGCCCAGAAAGATAACTCTCATATTCCAGATCCTCATGCCATACTGAAACCCTCCATTTAATTTTATGAACTTTGAGACAGTCTGATTATTTTAATACTAGCTTGTCAGTTGCCTTAAATGTCTAGCCCTCTCCCACCGGTCTGGGCACAATTTCCGTCCATATAGTATAAACTGTGAAAATCAGACGGTGATTCAAAACAACCCACCTGATATTTCATGGAACATTATCCAGATCATTGACCCCACATGCAATAGAATGAGATGTGGTGCTCCATAATGCTCAGCTCTTGCTTTAAAGTATGGATAACTTCTCCTATACATTCCCTTTTTCCCAACCAGGTAATATCCAAAGATGATGAGGAAAACCCAATTGATTTCCCTGTGCGGTACTGAAGCCCCTTTCTTGGCCAAAAATATATATGAATGACCATTCACCCATACCTTACAATGCAAAGTACCTGAAAAATCCCACCTTTTCCAGATGCACATATGACTGAAATTATAAGATTGCCCATCTCCCTATTTCTTTAATTATATCCTGGATGCTTCTGTCGCGCTCCAAATCTAAATGAATGACTTCCAAAATCTATTGGATTTAAACCCAATTCCAGCAAAGCTTTTTTAAAAACTGCAATAAACTGAAACTTGGTAATGGCAATCCATCTTCATGCAGCTTAATGAACCATAAATGCTGGGCCTTAAATAACATATTCCAGAAAACATTTTATAGGAAAACTGGGAACCTTCAATCCGTGTGCACGTGCTCGAGTGACGTCACGTGTGCACTACGCCGTGACGTCACTCGCGCGTTGCAGCCGACACAGATTGAACTGCCACTGGATATTTTGACACAAGTTGGAAACGAGGTCAAGCAAGTCTCAGGAGGCGGAGCTTACCAGACTGCATACATGTTCCAAGATGGCAGCACTTTAAAAGGGCACAGGATATTCCTTTCTTTTGTTATAAAGTATATACTTACTAAGGCTGGGTACACAAACCAACAGATATTTCCTGTTGTATTGGTCGGTTGGGCCGAAAAAAAATCGGAGGTAATTCAGCAGTGGCAGTGAACCTGTGGTCCATAGGAGACATTTGCTGTGGCCAACCACTTATAGCAGGTAAAGGTCAGGACATAAAATTTGTCCAGGAGTAGTACCAAGCCTAACGTTCTGTTTTACTGATAAATCACATTTACACTACATCACCATAGTGTCTTTTAAAGTCAGAGCTGTGACACTGACGGTGGATCTGAAGAATATAAATAAAAAATATATATATATATATATTATAATATATATACAATCCAAACAACTGGCTCCTGCCAAGGTATAAAAATAGCCTGGTGCTGCTACAGGATGCAATAAACAAAAGTAAAGATAGATGGGCACTACCAAAGGACTTTATATAATTTTAATTAGTGGTCAACAGGCCACTAATTAAAATTGGTGTCTAAACCCTTTCAAAATTATCCCTGAAAAGCTCATTACTTTTTTGACGTTTGAACAACTTAAATGCGTAAATCTACACGTTTCCCACTTAAATGGTCGTCATTAAAGGCCAAACAAACACCCTTTTTTCATGTGATACCTGATCCACATAATTTCTCCATATGCTGCGTAAATGCTCTTAATATCTCAGCCATGCTTGGCCAATATAGACTCTATGAGCTTCCCAAATATGTGTTCAGATAACAAAAACAAACCGGAACACCATTCTGGATGCCTTTCGCCAATAATGCTACCTATAATTGTAAATGCTTATAACCAATTTCCAGATATTAGGAATCATTCTCTCCTCATCCTCCTCTTTATCGCAACTCCCTAAATCTATCTAATTATCCAAATTAAAGGGTATCTCCGCTGAAAATATAAAGTTTGGGCATTTAGTTTATTGAAAGTTTTATTGTAAAGCAGCTGTGTCTTACCTCCTTTTCTTCAATAAAATGATCAGGAGCCAGGAGAGAAGGTAAGGAACTTACCCACTCGACTCACTCCCCTGCCATGTAGTCTGCTGTCTGGACCTGTCAGACTACTGGGGGGGGGAGCGGGGGAGAGAGAGCGTTCCTTACCTTCTCTCTGATCATTTTATGAAGAACAGGAGGTAAGACACAGCGATGAGCTTAATCTCTTCAGAAGGATGCGGTTGTCTTGCGCTCCCTGTTTCTGCCGCTGCTGGAACATTCGCAAGAGAACCTCCAGGGGATAATGGAGGAGGCTCAGCCAAGATTCTTGCAGCCAACCTTCCCCCTGCGTCGCGGGGAATAGCAGCTCAGACATTTTTTGCTCCAGTTGATTAAATTGGCGCCATTATGCTCCTGCCCGGAGAGGTTTAAAACAGGTAGGCCCACCCCCATTAGCGCCCCTATCCAATCCCCAACATCTTCATAGACCCATCAGGTCATGTGCCCCTCCCCTTAACTGTGGTTCCTTCCGGGGCTGCATTATCAAACTTGAAGAGTAAAGGTGGCCATACATTAGGACGGATTTTACTTACACGACTGAGCAATCTCACTACATTAGACCAATCCTGCGGAACTGCTTCCTGTCTCCATTGCAACGTCATACGATGCAAAATGAATGGGATTTGCGATTGCATGTTGGTTGCAAAGACGGGAAAGCAGTAGTTGGCAGGATCCGGTTATGAGTTGAAACTTCCCCCCCCTAGTATTAAGGGATGTCTATATGTCCCTGGCATGTTCTATTGGTGAACAATGCACCAGATAGTTTACTGTGTGAGCTTATTAATGTATTATACACAGTAATCATATCCCATGCAACCACTTTATCTAGTGTGCATAATTGTAATTATTCAACCCTCATATTTTCATATCTTAATATTCAAGCTTCCCCCAGTCCCCTTATTAATTTAGTTGCCCTTCTTGAGCCTTTTATTTCCAAGATTTCCTTTATGGATCCGAAATTACACGCACATTCTTAATAAGGACCTTATCAATGCTTTGTAAAGAGGGAGAATACATTTTTTTCCCTTGAATCCATACCCATTTTAACACAGATTGTTGCATACAAAGTTTAATAACTCACACCACCACCCTATCGAGCATGAGACATAAAAGTCATATGACACATACATAATTACCTTCTAACTGCCCTTGCAGCTCCTCTTCAGAACTGCCATTTGATGAATGTGCTTTTTTGCAGAGCCCTCATTGTTGGAATGTCCCAGCTAGTGAAGGGGGCAGGGTTAGGCTGTACCCCCAGAGGTGAGGGTATAGCATTTTAGGTCCTAAAACTAGGTACAGCTAAAGATAGGAGGTGTTTATTTTGGCAATAAATAAAGTTTGGAGGTTGATAAGCATTCTATTGGTAGCAGTGACCCTTGTCTAATATCTCTCTAGCTAGTTCTATATATTTGCAAATATTTTTTCATTACAGTATGTTGTTACCACATACAGATGGTGGTTCATCTTTCTATCTGATGTACCTAGCTTAGCGCTGCTGGTCATATGGGACATTAGTTAGCCATATAAGAAAGTAGTACCACAGGCACCCTACTAAGATATGGTAGTGGGGACAGAATATTCAAATGTCCCAGGATTCTCCTGTCCACTGAGAGAAAGGCTAGCATTATACTTTTTAATCACTAGGGATTAAAGGGGAATTTCAGTGCAAATTCATATGCTTTTCAGAAAAAGAGAGCAGCAGTATTTATTCATCCCACAATGACCTTAATCTGCCAATTCAGAATTTTCTGTTGTTAAATAAATGCAATCGAAAAATGGACTTCTCGTTTGCAGGAACCCTAGTAGAGACGTTATGGTTTTGCCCATGGCCCAGCGGGCTGGTGTTGATTCAGTTGCAGTAGAGATCTGAGCATCTTTGACCCATTCAACAGCCAATCAGTAGAAATTACTGTTAGGAAACATCTAAGGATGTGGTGCCATCCGGGAAGAAGAAGGACTGTTAGAACCTGAAATGTCAGGCCACTAATGTCAACAGCAGGGAAACAGAAGGAATATGAAATCAACTGATTTTTCAAATAGGGAGAGAAATATGTAGAATAATTAAGAAGGCATTACACAAACAACAATTTAAAAAAATTGATAATTCCACTGAATGGTCCAAACTGTAAAATATACAAATATCTGGAAAAGAATTTCTGTCATGGCACAGTGTTAAAAAGGCTGAGATCTTTGTGATCCCCTATAAATTAAGATTTGTGAGACTTTAGGTTAGTGTCATTTGTAGATTAAATCATAATCAATGTATGTGGAATTGTCCCTACCCTGACATATGTTTCTATTAGCAGCATTGCTCTTTTTAGTTTAATAGTTTAACAGTAAAATGTAATGCAACCACACATGTTGATGTAGATTTTGTCATTGATACTTACTTCAAATAAAAACATGCCAAAACACCGAAAACTATTTTATCACTTATTATTTCAATATTTTTTTCCAAAATTAAAATCCTCCAGCAAATTTTTCAGACACAAACGCACCCATTTTGGTTGTATAAATAGTGACCTTTAATAGCTTTACGTCCTTGCATTAAACTGGGACAGAAATGAAAATAAGTCTCCATATGGTTTATGCCCGTCCAGATGCCTCGCCACAGTTTTCTATGTATAGTACTGTCTCTGCCTCCTGCAATTTCTTCCCCTTCAATCATTGCTCGTTGGCAGATCCTTTTGAGCGTCTTTCTGAAGTGCGCCTTCTTTTGTGCCCTGTAGACCACAGCAGACACTTCTAAAGGGTTGAATTGGGTAATCAGAAGAAACTGTTCTCCTGCTGTGTGCTCCAACACATTCTGGTGTCCTTTGTTTGAAAAACAAGAGGACAAAGGAAGCAATTTAACCCTTTTTGTACTACATTTAAAGCTACATTTCAAGATCCATTAAATAATGCCTTATTCATTCTTTTTTTCTCTGTATGTTGTAACATATTAAATCAATTATATACATATTTTTAGTACTAAAGCTAAATAATAAAATAAAATATAGGGCAGTGGTAACTCACATCAGCCTGTAACCTGCAAACCCAGGTCTGGTCTTAGTATGGAAGGTCACCATGTTGTGTGAAAGGCACAGTGTACAGTCCCGGTATTATTACTGAAACATTGGCTTCTAACAAAAGTTATTCCCCTCCCAATTTAGCAGGGTACAGAGGAACATCCTTATAATAAACTAAAGCCATATAGCCAAAAATATTTTGAAAATGATATCTGCATAATGGTTCTTGGTTATGCCATCAACTCTTTGTGGAGTTTTAGCAGGAAATGGTGTGTTATATAAATTAAAAAAAAAATGGAAACCATTTGGAGTACTACAGCTGTTATAAAATAACTTGCCTGTGCTTCTTAGTCATAAAACTACTTGGCAACTTCTGATATGTTACAAGAACGTATGGCTACCAATACTGCAACTAGGCCATGACTGTTAGGCCAAAAATAAATAAAAATAAAGATTATATGTAGCGATGATTAGGGAAAACTAGTCAATTACTCAACATTTAAAAATATCTCTTCTGCTATATCTTAAAATTCAATAGATTACAAAATATAACATACATTATTCAAAATAACCCCAAAAAATGAAGAGGTGCAAATTTAATCTGGTAATAAAATCTTCTTCAGCCACTAGGCTGTTGTGTCAAGTTGTTCCCCACAAGTTGTAACAGTTTCAGCACTTATATTGTATTCAATGTTGCCAATCACATATCAAATCTATGCAGAAACATGTCCAGTCCTTTTAAACCCATATGCAATTTTATAAAAGTATTGTCATTTCATTCAAATGAGATGCCTCTCTACTCTACATTGCTGGTATTGACTTTAGTTATTCCTGGGTATTCCACCTTACATATTATTATTTTTCCCTCTCTTATTAACTTGGGGGTTTATTTTTTTTAAACTGTCCTGTCAACATCTCTGCACTTTACCTTTTATTTAATTTCCCCCCTCTTTTTATAATTTACTCACATATAGGTGTTGGTGCACACCCGGCATGTATATATGTAAATCTTTAGCAAGAAAATAGTATAGTGAGGGACAGTTTTAGGAATCGTACAAGATGATGTGACAAATACTGAAAAAATTACTTTCCTCATCTTAATCTATAAATAAAAACATGTAAGTAGCGCTACTCTGAGTTCTGTGTTGATGCATGGCTTCAATCCAGCACGTTCACTTCAGAGAATCAACCCCCTCCCTCTTTAAACATTCCCACTTCCATCTGACCGACTTTTTCCCAAATGTCACCATCAGAGCACAGCAAAACTGCCACTAAAGTTTGAGAGCATGGCACATTATTGACAGCTGAAATGTAAGATATTTTTAAAGAAATAGGGAACAGACAACAAAAATGGTACAGGGGGTTTGGAAAAATTATAGTGTTCCAGTAATTGTCAATTAAAAAAACTTTTTTATAAGATGCCCTTATAATAGCTACGTAGAATATATAGAAGGAACACTTAAGGCTTTAAAGGACAATCTACTACACCTCCTCTGCTCTTCTTAGGTCTGCACCTTTACTCAGGGTGAGGACCTGAACACGCTAGGTCCACATCCCGGTTTGCGAAAGTTAAAGCACGCGTTACGAAACGCGCTCTGGCAGGCTCCGCCCCTCCTCTCGGCTGCGACGAGCGCCTTGCCCTTCCTATTGGCCTGTAGCGCAAGGAGAGAGGGGGCGCGTTGCTGCCAGAGCAGCATCAGCAACGCTGTGTGCTTTAACTTTCGCGAACCCGGGGTGAGGACCTAGCGGTTCAGGTCCTACACCTGGGTAAAGGTACAGACCTAAGAAGAGGAGCAGAGGGAAGGTCGAGTATAATTGTCCTTTAAATGTCTGATGCAGCAAGATGATCAAATCTGATAGGTTCATTTGCTGGAGGTCTGCCAAAATGGTGAAAGTTTAATGTGGAAGTATGACCAATCAATCCTCTCTTGTCTAAATAAACATAATTAGTATAGCCTATCTGCAGTCTGTTTATATTTGTGTTGTTGTTTCCTCTTACACATATATGGGTTACCAGATTCCTTCTTTAAATAAATTCAGAATACACATTTTAAAAGAGCAATGTCCACCCCCAAAACTATAATGTAACCCACTACTGGCCCCACCTCTGTAGATGTAGTAAAATCCTTACCTTACATCCCAGCTCCAAATGGTTCTCCTGTAATGTCCCCACAAAGTCCCAAACTGGATACCAGGAGCCTAGCAGAGTCCATATAGGTCTCTGCCTTCGTCTCTCTCACGGGAGAATTTTCCATGTGCTGTCAACAACCCCCCCCTCTCCACCCGTTTTGTTCTCTCTCCACCCTAGTGTAAATCCCCTGGTTATATTTAGGTCTCCCTCCCCCAGCGCCCGATCGCTATAATAGAATTCTCAGAAAGAAGCCCCCCCAAACTCTACTACATACCTCTCTCCCCGGCGTTCTAAGTAGCCGCAGCCGCGTTAGTGTTGGCTGCCTCTCAGCCATCAAGGACGCGGCTGCCGGTCCGGCCCCCTGCTTGCTGGGGGTTGGGTCGATTTGTAATTCTATTTAGCAGTTGGAGCTGGGGGAGGAAGCCCTATACAAT
The DNA here is from genome assembly GCA_019447015.1 of Hymenochirus boettgeri. Lineage (NCBI taxonomy): Eukaryota > Metazoa > Chordata > Amphibia > Anura > Pipidae > Hymenochirus > Hymenochirus boettgeri. The sequence goes on along the minus strand of CM033476.1, from coordinate 261,918,160 downwards.
ATGTCCAAAATTTTTTTAAAGGGTGGACATGCCTTTAAATAAAAGTTGCTCAGTTTTTTCAGCCACAGGCATCTCATGCTGCTTTTTAAAAGCTCTAAATTGACAGCATTGAACACTATATTGCCATAAAACTCATTGTTCTAGACGCTCCTGATTAAGTAGAGATAAATATGCATCCAGGAGACTATCCCACTTTAGAAGCACAGCTTTGAATAGTCTTATCTCAGAACGGATGTAGTACACCGATTTCCTTGCCCCATGACCCTGTACAGTCAAAAGCAACTAGCAGATCACTCATAGATTTATTTTTTTTTGACATATGGAGATTTCAAAATAAACATTGTAAGTGTTACAGTGGGGATCAGAATCATTTCTGGGAGCTGTAGGTCACAGCCAGCCTGGAGGCAGTGAATCTGGACATGCCTGTGGTAACAGCATGTTCTCTCGCATGGGAACAACCTGATTTAACATTTGCCCCCTGATAAGGGAATTGCAAGATTTTCTTTGACTTTTTGCCTTGAAACTGAGGAAATTGTGCTGCATTTCCCAATAACCTCTTTGAAAGTCACAAATATATCATAAACATGACAAGGACATTACATAGTACATAAGATGGATGATTAGCAGTAATATTTGCAGGGCATACTGTAGTTCATAACCATTTCAATGTGCCCCAACAAATGACACATATTGCATTATGCAGGCCGTAAAATATTAAACTGTTCCTTACCAAAATGTGGCCACAAATAAAGAACAATGAAAACCAGATCGTTAAAAAATGAGAGATGTGTTTCCAATTGTCCCCGGGCAAATGGGACTGTAAAGGTGGAAATCATTTCCATTTTAATATGTTGCAGAATTCATGACCTTGAACAAGTTCATATTTCTCTGTTGGTGGGGGGAGGTAATTTGAAATCAGATTAATCATTTGTTCGTTACCATTGATTATTACATGTAAACTCTATGTCCAGTTGCAATTCATTAATATCATATATTATGAGAGTCAATTATTTTTTCATGTTGTAGCTCAAAAACTGTGGTAGGAGGAAACAGTCTAAAAAAAGCAGAAGAATAAAAGGGAAGAAAGAAATAGAAAGAACAAGAATTTGGCACTTTCTAGCCAAATTAATAATACAGGTGGCACCTACGGAAAGTAGTAATGAATATTCCCAATTTTGTTTATTATTTATTTACTAAAACCGCTTATCTCAGATTGTTGTATGGTGTTATGTTCACCTGTGGAAACATACTCCTACACATTGAAGTAGGCAGGGCCTTTCATATCTTACAACTCAGTCCATAGATTACCTGGCCATTACAGCTCAGTCTATAGATTGCCTGGCCATGGGATAAACAGGGTTTTTTTGAAACACAGGATGGTTGCTGATTGTGCAAGCAGATGTGTAAATTTGGACATGGCACACAGCTTAGAGGTAAGCTGTGGCAGTAACATGAATGCTTTTTACCAATTAAGAAGTGATTGTGTCCTAACGTAGGGAAGATAATTTCCAAATATTGACAGGCGCCCATAAATCTCATTATCAATAAAAGACCCAGAAGAAATCCATTAAGGCAGATCATGTAGCAATGTTGATTGATGTGCAGGGTATTTCCTTCGGAGGGTAATAAACATTTAAAGATTAATACCAGCGTTGATGTAAAAGTCTGTATTGGGTCAATTTCTTTGTGTTATGGCTAGACTTCTTATACGCTTAATAAGAAAGGGGCTGCCAAGGGTCATTCCATTTTAGAATATCAGTCAACAGATTGTCACTTTTAACTGAATTGCAACACAGCCTGGCAATCCTCTGGCCAGAAATGCAGATTTTAAGCATGGGGCATGTTATATACTGTAAAAAATGATATGTGAAGATTTAGAATTTTACTCTGTCAATTTGGCCACCATCTCTTCTGCACTTCAGAGAGAGCAATATCAGCCACAGGGGCGGACAGGACAATTAATTAAACCCTGTTCCTGAAGTAATACTTCCGAAACATTAAAATCCACGGACGCACATGTCTGGTGAAATAAACTGCTTTATTGATGACACTTGTCTACTTGACCTAACATGTTCGAGTGTTCCTTTCAGGTGTGAACAATCCTGAAGAAGGGAAAACCCTCACCCATGAATACTTTACAGATCAACTGTAATACTTACATGAAGATTCCCTCACTGCTCCGGTAAGCCCTGCATCTATGTTACTTTCACACAGCCCACGTTCTGACCAATTGGAGCGTGTCTTACCATTGGGTACATTGCAGATAGTATAAGGAAGAGAACTGGAGCAGTGAGGGAAACTTCATGTAAGTATTACAGAGCTGCAACTTTAAAAAGACTGTTCTTTTTTTTTTACCTATGCCCCTTTGTGCCTTGAAAGTTGCTGACATCTTGTTACTGGTTTGCTGAATGTGAAGCTCCGCCCCTCTGAGATTTCCTCTGCTTTCTCCTGCTTGAGCCTCAAACAATAATGCGTGTGAGTTTCGTGCACACGCACGTGCAAGAAACTCACAGGCATTACTGTTTGAGGCTCAAGCAGGAGAGTGCATGGAACTCACAGGCATTACCATTTGAGTCTTACCTGAGCAACTAATCACACCCAGGCACTGGGTCAAGGCAAGACCAAATAGGATCTCTACTAGGGGTCCTGCAAAAGGAGTCAGTATTTCAGAAGTATATATTGTACCAGACAAAATGCTGAAATTGGCAGGATTAAATTCAGATCTGGGATTGAAAAAAACTTGCCACTTTTTCTGAACAGCATTATGTTACTAAACTTCCCTTTTAACTGCCCATGAGATTTTGTCCCGAATACTCCCCGAAAAAACGACTAATAAGACAGTATTGGTCTTGCACTTGCGCCTGGGTTGATCAGTTGGTTCAGTAGAGATTCTGAGAGTTTGCCCAATCCAAACAGCCATCAGTAGAAATTCGGGTATAGTGTGCATTCTGGGGAAGAAGAAGGACCATTGGAACCTGAATGTCAGCACAAATGTTACAGAAGGATAGCAAGGGTATAACATTCATGATTTTCAAAAATCAAAGAGAATATGAAAATAACTAGGCAGGTAATACAAAATAGAATTTAAAAAAAAAATAATGTATTTTCCCTTGAACTTTCCCTTTAAAGCATGCCATGCACGGGGGGCCATTTTTAAAACAATGACAGCTAGTGGTTTTTCAATGAACTGTTGGAACATATTGAGAAGTCATATTTAAAAATGTAGATTGCTCCTGTGCAGATTTTCTTCAACCCCATCTTCCCATTCCAATGCTTCGCAGTCATCTGTTGAAAAATCGATGTGTGCAAAAATAATCGATTGGTTTGAATTTACCTATATTTAATTACATTAGAGTGCAACCCCTTATTAATATAGCAGCAGCTTCTTCCGTAAGTGCCTTTACATAATGCAGACTATGGGCTTTATCCTATGTTCAGAACTTCATAATTTACAGACTTTATCTCATAAGTGCATTGAGGTGTGTGATTACACTAAATATGACAACAAACCGTTTCTTTGTCAAAATATCACTTAATAACACTCTAATCATGGATCTTTATCCTTTTTAATGTTAATAACATTAAAACTGGGAAAAATAAGTTAATGTGCTTTAATACTGACATTTTGAAGCTATTTAATTAAGAATAAATTGTTTAAGTCATCTGGTACATGTTTGTGTCTACTACAACAGGGGGCAAGAAAATGGTGCTATTTGCCCAACCAATCAGATCCTATTGAACATTTCGACACGCTCTAACATTCTGATTGGTTGGGTAAAAATTAAGCACCTTTTTAACGATTAAGACTTTTATTGAATAGGAACCCTGAAGTGTTGTGTATTACCACATGCATTATTGTCACCCTCCAAGGCTTATAAATCGCGTGTTCAACTCCCGGCTTGTAGTATTCCACCTTCATCATCACGCAACAAAACTGTACAATAGTTTTTTTCCAGTAGGACTTGTGAAAAAGGATAACTTTAATGTCTTTGATCTTTTGTAATTGACATTTGTAGATAAGCTTTTTTTATTCTTTTCCTTCACTTGGTGTTAAAAAGTTGTACTTGATACATTTGATCGACACGCTAGCCCAAGAGTGTTCAAGTTGTTCATACCAAGGTGTAAATGAAAGACTTTGTGAACAAGGATCCTCTACACAGATCAATTTCCCTTGCAGCTTATTTTTCGTGCTGACCAATATTTTGATGTACCAACCCCTGGACTTCTTAATAATAATATCCTGTAACCTTTTGGTGAACCCAAAGCTCAGTTTGCGCAATACGGGCCAAATATGTCATGGTTTATTTCCTCCTGAAGGTAGTTGCAAATTAGGCAAGATACAATCACTGTCCCACTTCCTACCACGAGGGTTGATTACAGCGGGTCTTTACACACCCTTAACAGTCTTTCCAGGTCAAAATGGTTATACTAAACTGTACGTAATAGATGCAGCCAGCTCTCATAGCTGAAAAACATTCTTTTTTTGACAGAGACCTGTTGGTGATAGATTACTATCCGTTATGGTAGGCCAGATTCATTTTGAAACAGAAACCGATAATCAGACATGGTGACAAATCCCTGATGCAGCATCTCAATGCAAACCCTACACATTTATTTATTAAAAAGGAAAAAAAGTCTATCTGGTTCTCAACTGAACCTATCAATACCAAACAAACATGGAGAAAGGTGGTTATTAGATAAATATGGTTAGATGGAAGTTATTGGATTTGGCAGTTACAAACCAGATAAACCCCGTGATTAATGCCCAAGTGAGATGTTACCCATTTGCTTAATGGATAGGCTATTTGGAAACCATAATTGTTACAAGTGTGTGTTTGATGTGTCTTTGTGTGTATTGTATGGTGTGTAATGTAATGGGTCTTGTGAGTGTTATGGTTGTATCTGTTTGTTTTAAAGTGTATTGAGCATTAGAAGTGAGGAAGGGGTTAACAGTAACTACCACTCATCGTATAAAAAAGAGTGCATAAGTAATGATAGGACATTTAACATAAGGTTAATAGTTAGTGTTTTTAGTTAGGTGTAATAAAGTTGCTAGTCACCGGAGGGGTGGCCTTGCCTTCCTTCTGCTGTGGGGGGGGGGGTCGGGGGGCCAGTGGGGAGGACGTGTGTGATCTTGCACCTGGGTGGCTACTGGCAGTACTGTGGACGGGGCATGTGCTAGAGTTAGAGAAACTCTCTATAGAATAGGAACACAAAGGACTTGCACACCCATATGTGTCTGATAAAGGTGAATGGGCACCGAAACGTTAACATGTGTTTATTGATTGCCTCATAACGCTAGTTTTGCAGCTGGTGTGCAACTTTTTTGTCAAGCGTAGGAAGTCAGAACGTTGTGCAGCTCGTTTGTTCGCTCTCTATAGAACATAGGACTGTGGGCTTAAGAGGATAAACAATCCTGGGAAGTATATTTGCCCTTATCATGTATCCAAATCTACTTATACTGCACCTGTCATTTCCTTCAGTGTCGCTGTTTGTAGCTGTAAAAGCATTTTCCTCAAGTTTAACTTCGCATTGTTCTCCCAGAGAACAGGGTGGGTATATAGAACTCCAAACCAGCCAAACAAAGGACTGTCAACCGGATTAAAACACTGCAGTGAGATTGTAATAAAAAGTTCCTATGTTAAAATGGGTTGCCCCAACCAATCAGGTGTTATTCCATTAAATAGAAAGGCTAATACTCTGATTTGATGGATGGGCCAAACTAAGCACCCATTTTTAACGATAAGATTGAGTTACTCTTATAAAATGTTACTTTATAGACCACATACATACTTTAAGCTTGGGTCCACACGATGAGATATTTCGGTCCGACGACCAAATTTGTAGTCTAGGGTATCGGTTCGATCGGACCGAAATTATTCGCATCGAATGTGCCCATGTCAGATCGACCGTTCGTCCAAATCGGAGAAGAGGATTCCCCCACTGACAGGGTGGACAAACCTCGTCCGACGTGCGGTTTCGTATGGAACACGTCATCGAGGTGTATGTAGTCCATTACGGGAGTTTCGAAGTTTATCGGTGGCTGGTGGAGTCAGGTTGTGATTCTTTACTGAGAAAGAGGAAGTTACATCATTTCTTATTAGCAGGAAAAAAAATCATAAAACAATACATACTATAGAGGCTTGCTTGGAACATCAGTTAAAGCAATTAATAAGGCCTAGAGCAAAATGAATATGTAATGGCACATATGTTACTAGTGCATATTGCTTTCATCACAGGAGTTCCGGATTAGTTTGCCCCAGTTGCAGTTGCACTATGGGAGCTTCACACTCTACTTTCTAAGGAGAGATCACTGCAAGCAATTCACCCGTAACCCTCAGTCTATACAACTTACAGAGACTAGCATCACACAGTTTTATTCAGTTCTGTTGGGCACACAATTTCACTCCAATCATACATGACGGGATGGTCATTAGCTAATAATAAACTTATGTAAAGCAATAAGATATCTTATAAAAAACATTTAGGCTATTATACTGAGCTTTATAGTCTTAAAGCTGCTTTAACCCTTTTTTGCTATGTACAGAGTTTGAACGTGGCTTGTAAGAGTAGGCAACGTTGGTTGTGAGGTGCACTTCGATTGGGCCCGGTACATTGACGCCACATGGGCTGAGCTATAGAGGCTCTCGTATGCATCACCCTAATGCTGATAACACAGAAGTACTTTTTTTTGCTGATTCTGTTTATGTTGAAAGGCTTAAATTCATAATAGTGCACACATCATATTTATTTATGTCACTAGAGAATGGCAACAATTTAACATGACTCTTTATATATCATTAGATACAGTGGTCCATCGAATAAAGAATGCTTCTTAAAAAACCCTAAGATTAAGGATGAGGCCAGTACTACAGCCACCACGTGTGGACACATCACGCTTGGGCTCATTTCTAGGATAGTGCACGTTTGCGCTGCATTTCTCAATTTTGTACTATGGTTAACGCACATGCCAATTTCCATTATTAACAAAATTGCATGCAAAATTGAATGCGCAAACTCGCCAAAAAAACGACTTAGTTGGCTAGCCCTAAGCTAAGACCTCCTGGGATAGCCATTCTCTCATCTCGTGTACTAGGAAGTTGATCATGATAAATAATCTCATCATTTTACTGTTTCCTTACAATTTTGAGACTATTAAAAGGTAAAATATAAGGGAGGGGGAGATGGAATGTGGTGGTTTAATATTTGCATTGCTTTGAAAGTTGTTTGTAATCTTCCCACATCAATAAAATAAATACAATCTGACCTTCATTCACAAATTCATTTCAGTTCTCTATATATCAGTCTACATTGATGGAAAATGTTGATACCCATTGACCCTGGATAAAATACATATGTCAGCCTATTCCTACTGAAATTACAAGTTGATTTTGTTCAGGAATACTGCAGATCGGGTATTGCGAGTCTAAGGAGACAATTTAACAGCGTGCATTGAAACGTGTTTGCTCTGAATCATGTTTTAAAGCAGATCAGTGTATTAATAGCAGTGACAAAATCCATGAAAATAATAGAGAGGGAAATATTAAAAAGTTTTACTTAAACACCTTACCTTTCAACAAGATTCCGATATCATCTGCAAAATGAACAGCTTCGAAGGAAAAAAGAATTCATTTTTCCAAGCTAGACAAAGAGGAGAAATCTGGAACAGCAGGAAGATTAAATACACGTGTGTTTTAGAAGATACAGCGTTCTTTGATTATCATTTCTATTTTCCCTCTCGTACAGGTTCTGTGGCAAGAGCATTTAACCCCGCAGCGTCTGAAATGGACTTGTTAAGAAATGTTTACATCCAGAATCTCTGAAGTAGTATGAATGGAAATGTGTGTAATTGTAAAACAGTCTTTTTCTAATCTCACATCTAAAGAACGATTTTTAGATACATGACACTTTGAAACTTCATTCTTAAGCTGGTCATAAGTGTGCTTAAGTCTCAATGGATTCCAGCGGAATTGTCACAATCTGTAGAATGGCACCATTGATGTGACTGATACCCGTAGTATGTGTAGCGACACCAATATGACCGAATCTACGATAAAAAAAGGAATATGTAAGATGCATCTTGGAAGTTGGATGGACATTCATTAGATGACTGTCACATGCATTCAATCCCCCTACTAAGAAAAGAATAGAAGGCATTGCAATAAGAGACCTTGAATGTGATTTGGCTCTAATTCGCTCTAAAGGAGCCTATACATGCACCACTGATTGTACAATTGCATATCCTACGGTCCTTATTGGGCATTTTTAACATGTCAGATAGAGAATAAATTCATACGAAAATTCTATGATTTTTGTACAAATGACAATACACGAAAAATCAGAATATCCCAAATCAAGTCATACAATCTTCACAGAATTGCCTCTCTTCACGTCATGGTCAGGAACATTATCAAATCTTTAACTAGGGCAAAAAAAAAAACTGATCCTAGGTGATGACTGCCTTTATAATTGCTAAAATGATGTGTGTTTGATTAACGTTTTTGATGGAATTAATGTAATGATGGCCAACACTGACCGATATATTGAGTTAATGTTTGACTGATCAATAAAAATGTGAATTTATCAAAATCAGACTTGTGGTTCCACATGCTATCATTGGCACTCACATTAGTGACCCCAGATGATGGTCCAGGCAGTTAGACTGATTTATAGATTATGATACTGTCCGTGGGGAAGTCCAGTATACTTTAATTTAGGCGATTCAAACAAGTGTCACCTACAAATTACATAACATAGCCTGGCCACAGAGTTCACATTTATTCATCGTAGATTTTTCCTGCTGTAATCCTATTAATTTTCTTTGCACTGTATATATGTATGTGTGTGTGTATATATATATGGAAGCACTCCAATTAGGCTAATTTACAACTACGTTTAGCAAGAAGTGCTACTGATCTGGCCAAACATTTATACAAAACATACAAATTGATAGTACTGAAGTTAAAAAGTTTAGAGTTAGGACCTCCAGACGGGGTTACTTGAGTGGTTGGAAGCCGTTCCTTCATGTGATCACAGTAAGGTGTTACTAAACCCCTTTATGCCAGTGTGAGATAATAAGATATTTTATGGGGCCTAGGAAGGTGCATTATATCTTTTCTATGTTTGTATGTATATATATATTATATACAATACAAGAATTGTGGAAGCACTCCAATTAGACTAATTTACAACTACATTTAGCGGAAGTGCACTGATCTGGTCAAACTTTATACAAACATAGAAAAGATAATCAATGCACATTCCTAGGCCCCATACAATATCATATTATCTGCACACTGGCATACTTTATAACAAAGGGGTTTTTAGTAATTACTGTGATCACATGATGAAAACGCCTTACAACCACGTCAAGGAACCCCAGTCTGGAAGTCCTAACGTCTAACCTTTTCAATTTCTTTTACTTCATTACGATAGCAAAACTTTTGCATTTCTCATTCTTACACACTGGATCCATATAAACAGGCTCTCTCCCTTCTCCCCTCAGCCCTGTGGCTTTTTAAATGAGGGAAGAGGCCATCCAGTGTTTATTTTAAAGGCATTAGACCCATTACAAAGGGTAGACGTTGGACCTTCCAGACTGGGTTACCTGCCGTGGTTGGAAGGCTTTTCATCATGTGATCTACAGTAGTAATGTATACTAAAGCCCTTTGCTTAAAGTATGCCAGGGCAGATAATATGATATTGTATGGGGCCCCTAGGAATGTGCGTTGATTATCTTTTCTATGTTGGTATATATATATCTTATATATATAGTATACTATATATAGAATATATGTAATATAGATATATATATATATATATATATATGATGTATATATATATAGAGATATATAATATATATATATATTATTGTGCTTTTAGTCAGCACTCACTAACCAGTGGGTTGCCTCGGTGCTACTAGGGGACAGTTCATAATATAATGGTAGATCCAGTGCACACAAGAGGTCTTTTCTTTTTAGAATACTTTTATTCACACATAAATCTCAGTGCATACAGCGACGTTTCGGTCGTGGTTTATGACCTTTTTATATAATATATATCCTCTCCTTATATAAAATATTTTCCCATTTTGTGGAGATTGGGCATTGAGTTTTTAAGACTGTACTATGTAGGTGGGGGTAGGCTAAAATAATATATACATGGTCACAGTGTATATTGTAATGTAAAAGGTATAACATTAATTAGTTTATAATCTGTTCTAAATAAAGATATATAGTGATGTAACAGTGTGTAATGGCATATGAAATAAAAAAATAAAAAGTACTAACATACAGAATCTCCCACGTTTGAATGGACTGGTCAAAATGGGAGCATAGACACACTTCTCAAATTTATTCAATTCTGCATGGGAAATAAAAGGAAGTTGCTGTAATTTCCTTATGTCCTTATATCCAATAGGTGTGCTTTGGTTAGCTGCTGTAGCACTATTAGCCAATGAAAAGAAAGTTGCAGTGTTTACATCATATCCGGATGTAATGCTGCTTACAGTAACATCCTTTAGCTTGCATGTGGTAGAGACTTAGTGAGCATGTGCGAGTTAATGGCCAATCAACAACAACGTTGCTTCCAGTAAGTGTAGCGACATCATGCTGTTATGCATTGTGAAGAGAGTGTCAGGATGTTTAGAGTTAACCTGCTGTATTGCATTGTGGGAGAGAGCTTCACATCCAATGCAAGTGTAGTGGGAGGTTGGGCCGTGGCAAATGGCACTGCTTACAAAAGTCTTTTTTTCTTTCTCCTACAGCTGCTTATAAAGGATCCCTTGTGTTTGGCAGTTGTTTGGCAGTTCCTTCTTATGCTGGTAAGTGTCTAAATTTATTTTTTGCTTTAGTTACAGTCTGCTCTGTCCGTCTCTCTCTCTCTCTATCTTGTGTGTCTGTTCTCTCTCTGTGTCTCTGTCTTCTCTCTCTGTCTGTCTCTCTGTCTCTCTGTGTGTCTGTTCTCTCTCTTTCTGTCTGTCTTTTCTGTGTGTCTGTCTCTCTCTCTCTGTTCTCTCTGGTGTCTGTCTCTCTCGTCTGTCTCTCTGTGTGGTTGTCTCTCTCTCCTCTCTCTCTGGTTTCTGTCTGTCTCTCTCTGTCTGCTCTCTCTCTCTGTCTGTCTCTCTCTCTTTCTCTCTCTTCTGTTCATGTCTCTCTCTCTCTTCTTCTCCCTGTCCTGTTAGCAGTGCTCACAATGATCAGCTTCCAGGTTAGTACAATTATTATAAATTGTCACATTACTGTAATAGTGACCGATTGTATTCTAGCAGCAATAGGAATACCCCATATTAAACAAGCACCAGGTTCCTCCTTACTGCCGCATGTGTGTAAACTACAGCATCTAACAAACCCCCTCGGAATCCAGGTAAAAGCCAATAGTTTCTGTTTAACTGGGAGAGAAGGCATTGCCTATAGAATGGTGGGCGATCCCTGCTGTTGCTAGGTTTGAGACGCTGTGTTCCGCTTGAGAGCCTGGGATTTAGCTGGAGGAGGGAGTAATGTGTTGTACAGATTGTATGTATAAACTTGACAGCACCTGGTCTGGTCTCTCTTCTGGAAGACGGAACTACCGGGGATGGTTCCAAGGGCCGCGGGAAGCCCCGCGGAGCCTCCCAACACTCGCTGGCGGGCCTGGGAGCCTGGTTTTTCAGCCGCGACCCAGCCGCAAACTGCCCCTGGCAAGACGGGAACTACCGGGAAAGGCTCCAAGGCGCGGGAAGTTATCATTAGGACAAAACTTATCAATACATAATAATTACACTACAAATAACAGCATTATCTTAAAATATGTCATTCTTAGATAGGACTACCCTAATATGGAGGGCCTTTGTAAGTGGCAGGTTAGCTTACACATATATTTTAATAAATATAGTAACTAACACTCAGCAAATAAAAACTAAATAAAATTAACACATAAAAAAACCTATTGGCACAACGGGCACACTTTGCATAGTATATGATACATAAATTTAAGGATGGAAATCACTAACTGATGCAACTGCCAGGTTCTCCGAGGGATCCATAATACAACATGCACATGAATCAGGACTCCTGATCTTGCAAACAACGGGGGTATTCACATCAATCAATGGGCAACGTTCCCGGTCCCTGGTCTTGGACCTTTATGGTGTAGGCTTGATAAAGGTCAAGATCAGGGACCGAAACGTTGCCATTGATGTAAATAACCCACTAATATAATATATATATATATACACACACTACAATGTTGACTTCCAATGAATTATACTGTAGCTATATCCTTGGTGCCAAATTCAGAGGTAAAAAGTTGCCTCCGATCTCTTTATAGTAAAACTTTCATTTATCTCTTTTCCTAAGCCCGGTCTTTGCACTCATGTTACATTTTTCACAGTAGAACAGAATAAATAAATAGAAAAAAGAGAATTGGGAGAGGGCGGGGGTGGGTATTAATTGGATGAGAAAGTTACGGGTTTCTTTATGCTGGTTGAGCTGAGAAGAATCTTAATGTTTTTGCATTGCTTGATTTCATTCAGATCAAACAGACACGAGATAGTGAGAAGAATGAAAATACTTTAGTGTGGTTTTGTGTGCCAGAATCCGGGTATCTCTTACATAATATCTTTTTTTCTGGTGATTAACAACTGAACAGAAACATCTTCAACAATTATCTCTGAAAGCTTTTTTGGAGGAGTAAAAGATGGAATAACTAAAGAAAGCTTAAAAGATGATTATTTAACAAAAAATCTCAAATCTTTAGGAGGTGCCATAGGTAGATTTACTTTACAAAGTGTACATACACACACAAAACATCCAATTAATTCAAATTGTACATGTTATTCCATGGTAATGCAGCCCCTTTCTATGGATAAATGAATGAAAGCAATTGGCCAAATTATTTTAAGCCCAGTTCTACTCTGAAAGTATTTCTTTAATTAGCAGAAAGTACCTGCAGCCTGTGGTCAGTTTCCTTGACAATTGGACAAGGCCACACTAGTGCATTTCTCACATGCATACAATTGCGTTTGTGATCTGTTAGTGGTATGAAAAACAATGCCAGACTAACACAGACTAACCACAAGTGGGTGGCCGCACTGTGTGCACTGCAATGTTTTCAGAAGCACACACATTCACATTTTATGGAGAATCGCATGTGATCAAATGTAATTAAAAAATGGAACCCATGCATATCTATTCAGTGTGTGTTCCATCTTGTTTTTTCAATGGAAAACTGCCTTTAAAGGGCATTTTACCTTTAAAGGGTATGTACACTGACAAAATAATTTTTTTTAAATTGCCATTAGTGGAAACATATAATTCATCCCAACTATCACTGTATCATTTTTTGTGGATTTGTCCCTAGTTACTTGATATCCAATCTGAAACATCTTACATTTCAGCATTCTGTAAGCAGTTTGCTGTAGCTGGAATGATTTGACGTTGGTATGGGGGAAAATAGCCAGGTCAGTGGTTAGAGCTGAGCAAAAAAAGTACTTTACTGAAGCCATGTAGCAAACACACACACCTCAGAGTAAGTGCTATTACATGTATTATTATAGATAGATGACGCCAAAGTCATTTTTTCAGTAACATACCACATTAAAACAAAAACCTGGTGAGTTGTTCAGTTATCTGCTGCAACCCCAACAGCTATTTTATCAGTTTATTAACATGCATTTGTACCAGATATTTAATGATAAGTTCTGGTTCTTTCTGGCAAATGTATCTGCCTCTCCCTCTGCTCACATGGCTTTTATAAGCAGAGCATGTGCAGGGGAGGCAGCAAGGTGAGAAACAGCGTCAATATGGCTTGTGGATATGTTACCCAGAGCTTGATTGACGGCATGGGGAGGGGACCGATTCTCTGCCAAAATGGGGCAATAATTATGCTTAAATATTGGTTAGTAAAGCAGGTATAAAGTGCCAAATATAGTATTTGGGTTTGGGGACAGGTAAAGACCAATGCTCAGTTTGTTTGTAGGATGGACTGTGTTTAAAGCTTTCTTTTTTAACAGGTACGTCTATATTTAGATTGACCTAACTTATTATACTTAACATGGATCCTGTTTTGATTGTTTCTTTTCTTTTCTTCCTAAGCTTCTCTTCCTGTAATTGTCTTCTTCCTGACCAAATCATTATTGATACCAGTCCCTACACATCCATATGAACTATGGCTACTATACAGAGTATAGAAAGAGTATAGGGAGAATGACTTGGGACGTTTATTTGCATATGGAGATCTGTTGTGTAATCTGAGATATAGGGCTGTGTGTGTATAGATTTAGGATAAATAGCCTCTGATATCACCTAGCCTTCTGGTTCTGATTGGAGGCTATTACTTGCGTCTATAGCTCTATTGTGTTGTAATTTTAGGAGCTAACATACTACATAAATTGTATCTACTCACACAATATTTTGTTTTCTTTAGTGTAGGGGTACCTCCCAACCCTAAACACTAGATGACTTACCTACCTCGTTCCCCATGCCTCTGCATCTCTGCACTTCCTTTCCCGAAGAGTAACCAATAGGGGCACTGCCAGCCGAATGGCTGAGAATCACAGACATGGCTGCCGTTTATTGAGAGAGCCAAGGGGAACAAAGTCTTTTCTGGGAACTTTTTATGTTAAAACCATGCATTTAGGGTTGGAGGAGGGTCCACTACACAACAAAAGGGTTTTTTTAAAAAAAAGAAATAACATGTGCGCAGGGGGAAGGAGGGCGCCCCTGAGCTTGCCAGCGTTCCCAACGGTGACAAGGAAGTAGCAGGCACTGAATGACACAAGACAGCTCCTACTCTTCACTCTTCATAAGGGATTTTCAAGTGGGGCAAATTTTAGTGGACTTGGGGTGGGACATGTCCCGTAAGTCCATTGGCGACAAAGCAGGATATGTTGTCAGATATAAATTTAAGAAGCTACTAAGCTACCAAAGAGGCAGAGGGACCCCAAGGAAACACAGTCGCCTTTAAGCTTACTTCAGTCTCCTTTAAGTTGTTGTATTAGCAAGGTGAATACATATTCGTAGTACTCAGGTAACCTATGGATAACCACAAAATTATTTCTTCTTAGATTGTAGCCTTTGAGGAGCCTCACACATCAATAACTCAACCAAACTTGCAAGCATGAGGTAGAGGTCATTGGCAAGTCTCTTAACATTCGACATGGAAAATAGGCTTAAAAGATTAATACATTATTGACTAATGCTATTTTTTCAGGAAAAAGGCTATAAATCTCAAGACCAAAACTCATTTAGCATAGAATAAATGTTCTTCAGTGGCAAATGCTTCAGTCAATAAGACAAAAAATATATTCAAATTGCCTCATTAGCAGTTGTGTCATATACTACAATATTTAGTTTCCTTCCTCTTCAGTTACTTTGTTAATAGCTAGAATTGTATGAACCAAAATCCAAACAGGATGAAAGCTTTTTTTTTTTTTAGAACTCTGGAAGATGAAAGCACTTTATAAAGATAAAGTAACTTAGTAGTCAGAAAATTACAAGAACTGTGATAGCTCTATTGGGAAAAAAGTTAAGAAATAATGTTATGTAATCAAAAATGACTGCCATATTACAATCCATAAAGAGAGTCCCAAGCTAACAGAAGGCTCTAGGCAGACGTTCACAACAGTATCAGCACCAAAATACAGTAAAACTTGCCTGAAATAACCTTTTAAGTATCAGCAGAGTGAAGCATCTGTTTCAGTAATGCACATATAAATCACTTCACTACACATATATTGATTTACGACATGACTCCCTCATACAGCCACATGATTTTATACAGTTAGCT
Source organism: Hymenochirus boettgeri (assembly GCA_019447015.1). Taxonomy (NCBI): domain Eukaryota; kingdom Metazoa; phylum Chordata; class Amphibia; order Anura; family Pipidae; genus Hymenochirus; species Hymenochirus boettgeri. Next base: position 261,902,395 of record CM033476.1, on the reverse strand, counting down.
GGTCATAAAATGACATTTTAGAGAAGTAATTATTCATGGGCTTAGTTTAAGAACAGTCTGAACAGATGCTTTCAACAGTGTTTAATACTGGATGTTTCCATCTAGAACAGACTGCCCAGTGTTTTGTGCCTATATTTATATGTACAAGAGCAAACAAGAGTCCAGACACAATCACTGAATGCAATCCCGTACCCTGTTTTCCAGTGTTTACACAAAGCACATGGTGCCTTATTTTAAAGAAAAGCATATAGGGCAATGCAATATTGAGAGATAGAGCTCATAACTTATACGCTCCTGTGTTGCAGTAATTACTTTGGTGATTGTATTTTCAGGAGAGGGGTAAGGTAAGGAGCACTGGTTCTGAGGTTTTATGCCCTGATCAATAAAAGTTTGACACTAGGGTAGTAGGCACAAGGCCAACTTTTAGGGCACCAATATGGTGGGGGCGCCATTCAAAAATTTTCTTTGTAGATGATCATTATCAGCCGTAGAGCAAAAATAATAGAGATTGATTCTGTGAATTTCCTGTTTGAATACAATATCATTACCTTGGATGAGTTTAGTTTTTTCTGACACTTTGTAGTTATACAAAGAGGACACATCGATGATCGGATATCCTCAGTAAGTTTAGTATGACAGCCTGGTAGAAGGGCTGGTACAGAATGATGTTGCAGTGTGATTTACTGATATAAGTAATATTTAATGGGCAACTATACTGTAAAAATTACTTTGCTCGTCTTAATTTATAAATAAATAAATTAATGTAAGCCTTACTCTGAGGTGTATATGTTGCTGCATACCTTCAATCCAGTACTTGTTTTGCTCAGGCTCACTGAAGCTGCTGCTGATCCAGCCCTTTCTGCTGCTGTGCATGGAAAGGAACGGAACTGAGCAGCAGAGACCCAAGGGAACGAGTCCTATAGTAGTATACTTAGGGGCCCCACAAAGAGTTTTTAAACCTAGCCAGTGGCAAGGCAGTATTTTCAAGGGGGGATTCCTAAATGGGTTACCACTGAACAGCCCAGAAGGAGGTTCACGACCGAATAATTCAGTGTGATCTATTATATATGGAATATAATAATATTATATATATTCTCTAATTGCCATGATATCATCACAGTTGGCCAATACACATGTTCCCCTTTCTTTTGTTATAAGTATATACTTACTAAGGCTGGGTACTACAACAACCAACAGATATTTCCGTGTATTGGTCGGTGGGCCGAAAAAATCTGAGGAGATTTCGGCAGTGGCAGTGAACCGCTGTGGTCTATAGGAGACATTTGCTGTGGCCGACCACTTTAAAGTGGCGAAAGGTTAGGAAAGGAAAATGTGTCTGTGTGTACCCAGCTTTACAACCATTAGTGTCTTTTAAATCAGAGCTGTGACACTGACGGTGGATCTGACAGAATATAATATATATTAAATAGTCATCAAACAACTGGCTCCTGCCAGGTAAAAATAGCCTGGGTGCTGCTACAGGAGCAATAATCAAAAACTATAAGGTATAGAGCACTACCAAAGGACAACAGGCCTATATTAAAATTATATAAAGTCCATTGGGAGTGCTCTATACCTTATACTTAATATCTATATATTATATATAGATTATAATATATATATATATGTTATAATGCAAGAATATCAGCCATACAACCACCTCCAGGATTTCTAAGTCCTTATTTCTGCTCATTAACTCCATCACAGTGTAGTAGGTACAGTAAGTCACAGTCTCAGCAATCACCTCATATATCCGTCTCAGCAACACCTCAGGCGTGCAGGGTTAATATTGATACCGTTTTGTATCAATTTGATTAGTTATGGTGCTGTCAATCACTGGACGACTGGATACATTTTTGAAACATACAAATCCTGCTCTCAATTACAGCTCAATTGACATTGTAACAACATATGTACCAAAACTATGTAACAGTCTATGGACACCAGGAGAAGTGGAACAGCAGACTGCACTGAGCAGCCAGAAAGGGGGGATTCCAGCACCCCTGCTAGCGACTCAAGGTTTTGGGGTGGGTAATAGGTTCAGTTTCAATTTTAGTTTGGGACATGCCCTTTTATTCATTTTATTTTATTATATTATTGTGGATTTATATAGCGCCAACATCTTTCGTAGCGCTTTACAACTACATGTATATATTCACAATCAGGCCCTGCCACGAAGAGCTTACAATCTAAGCACATTTTTTTGACACCATACAAACTTCTAAGTACATTTTTTTGCACACATACAAACTATCAGTATGTCTGTTGATGATGTGGGGGAAACCAGAGTGCAGGAGGGAACCAAGCAAGCACAGGGAGAACATACAAACTCCTTGCAGATGTGTCCAAGGGTGGATTCAAACTCAGGACCTCAGTGCTAACCACTAAGCCACCGGTGCTGTGTGCTTATAATTTTATATCATATAATTAATCTCAGTCTTCACTTGAAAGAGTATTTTATAATCTCAACACACAAATATATTTTAAACACTTCATGTGTATAACATCTGCGTACTGCTGGTATTTCTTTGAATAAGGAGCACCTACTGGTGGTGTCTGTTATTACTACTAAAATATATCTCTTCTAATGCAGATCCCTGTTGGGACTCTGTCAACAGTTTTATCTTACATTTGAAGAGTTGCAGCCAAGATGTGGTATTACAAGCTCTAATGGTTTGCATTTTTCCCTTTCCAGTTTATCTGTGCAGGGAGCGTGTTTTCTACTTGCTGGTAGAATGCAACGAGGTATCTCCCAGTGGGTGCCAAGTCGATGATCATTTGGCAGTTAAAACCATGGGGAACCTCAAGAATTTTGACATCGCCCCAGTTTTGAGCCACAACTGCAGGCACCGAGAAATTGTTTGCTTGGTTAGACCAGGGTGCAAGAACGGACCACTAATAGAAACCGTTGGCTTGGTATAAGAGAAGTAAACGCGAGATTGTGAGTATTTCACAAGTTAGAAATGGTGAACTCACTGAAAATCCAAATGCGCAATGGGCCTTGGTAGATGGGAGTTAAAAATTTAAATTTCTGCCTAAAATTAGGAAATAAATAGCAATGGTAACTTACTGAAAATGGCTCAGGACCTGGGAAATGGTATGGGGAACATGTATCATGCCAAAATCTTTATAAAACACCTATCAGTACCACAAACTGTGTTTTCTATTTTGGGCTTCAGTATACAGTAGTATTTTCAAACATTCTCAAAATTCAGATTTACAGAATCAAAATGTTAGAAATTTCGAAAATAGCTCCACAGTTTTGGGAAAATCAGGAAAAGTTCAGGCGGATCCGTGAAATCAGATTCAGGTTTACTCTACTCCCTAAGACCTGCATTAGGTTGGACCTAACAAAAGGAGGTTTCCTGTGAGTGAGACGAACTAGAATGGAACGTGTCCCTTTCTCTTAGGACCTTGATCTCAAGGACATAGCAAAAGAAGGAAATTGAAAAATGAAGTCACTGTGCTGGTGTTTGTGTATTAGAAGGGACAGTTTGTTCTGTACCATGCAATGTGCTCCTGCCACATGTATAGGAACCTGGCAGCAGACTTCCAGTGAACCTATGTCTGTGTTAGGTGTGAGTGGATTGCCTGTTTGGAAGTGAGGTTGAGAGTCTAAGGGGCAGCTTGCAGCATTGCAGGGATTGGCAAAAAACTGGGGGGTCAGCAGGCCCTGGCTGGGGCCAGTTAGAGGTGGTGGAAGTGGGACTGGAAGGTTGAGGGGAGAGGAGTTTTTTTAGGGTTACTAGAGGAAGTGAGGTACGGAAGGGTAGAGTGGCTTTTCCCAGATGCCCATCCAATAGGTTTGCTGCCTTAGGTAATGAAGTGGAGGAGGACACTCGGAAATAGCATGCATGGAGGGGCTAGTCCCTTGAGCACCCAGGGGACTGCCATCTCTAATACACGGAGGAGGGAACGAAGGATCAGGAAGCTAGGCAGGTGGTAGTGGTAGGGGACTCCATTAAGAAGGTAGATAGGGTAATCTGCCACCAAGACCCTACATGCCGAACTGTGTATTGCCTGCCTGGTGCTAGGGTTTGGCATGTGGTGAATCATGTAGACAGATTAGGGGGGGCCGGGTGTGACCTGGCGGTCTGGTTCACATTCGTGCCAATGACAACTTAAGGAGGTGAGGTCCTTAAACATTATTTCGGAGAGCTAGGGCCAAGTTAAAAAGCAAGGACCTCCAAGGTAGTGTTTTCAGAAATACTACCGCAGCCACTGCTAAGCCAGGGAGACAGCGGGAGCTTAGGAGCATTAATGCGTGGCTAAGAGGGTTGTAAGGAAGAAGGGTTTGGGTTGATTGAAACTGGGCAGACTTGCTGTTGGCTACAGCTTTAGTAGGGAGGGTTGCCCCTCACTGATGGCGGTGCAGCTGTTTTAGGGTAGAAGAGTGGCTAGGAGGGTTGGAAGAGATTTTAAACTAGGTTTGGGGGGAGGGTGGAGTTTAGCGTTACTGGGATAGATAGCCCAGGAGAAAGCAGGGTGTAGATAGGCGCAGTGGGTGGGCGGAAAGGGGGGTGGGGCTAGCATGGGGATAGGGAGGCATGGTATTAAGTGTACCAATAAATTACAGGATCAGGAATTCTACAAGTATGTTTGCAAATTGCAAGAAGCCTGGCTGACAAAATGGGTGAATTGGGAAATTATGGCATTGAAATGAAAAGTATGTATGTATGTAATAGTATTAACAAGAAACTGGTTGTTTAACAGTTTCACGATGGGCTGTAAATTAGAAGGATATGCTTGTTTAGGAGGCAGAGAAAAAAGAAAACGGGGAGAGTATGTGTTTATGTTAAAAAGCCAATGTGAAGCAAATTTAAGAGAGATAACTGGCGATATGGAAGTGGAGGCAATATGGTGGAATAGGTAAAAGGAAAGGGGGTATGTCATTATTGGTGCTGCTATAAGCCAGCGGCAACAGCCAGAGCCAGCATGGGATTTTCGTATAACGAGAGGTATGGATTCAAGGGGAGGAAAATGTTATTCTCCCTCTTTACAAAGCATTGGTAAGGCCTCATTTGGAATATGCAGTTAATTTGGTATCCTGTGTACAAAAGGACATCTTTGAAATGGAAAGGGGTCAGAGAAGGGCAACTAAATTAATAAGGGGATTGGGGAGCTTGAATATGAAGAGGACTGGAAAAGTTACAATTATGTACGCTGGAGGAAAAGGCGCTTGTGTAGGGATAAGATTACTGTGTATAAATACATTAAGGAGCCATACATAAAATATATGGGGCATTGTTCACCAATAGAACATGTCAGAGGACACAAGGACATCCCATTAGACTTGAAGAAAAAAGGTTTAGGATTTAAGTTCAAAAAGGGGTTTTTCACTGTGAGAACGGTTTAAAGCTATGGAACTGTCTTCCAGTGGACGTTGTTATGGCAGGTTCATTGTCAGTTTCAAAAAAAGTGGATGAGTTTCTGCAAACAAGGAATGTTGCAGTTCTGGTATTGATAAATAAAGTAGAGTTGATCCAGGGAAATTTCCGATTGCCACTAGGAGTCAGGAAGGAATTTTTTCCCCCTTCATAACTTTGGTGGTTTTTTTTTGCCTTCCTCTGGATCAACAGTTAGGCAGGAAATGAGGATATTGCTAGATGGGTTGGACTGAATGGACGCATGTCTTTATTCAACCTCAAATACTATACTATACTATGTGTTATCTTGCAGTAACATTCTGTATTAAAGGAAACAGTTCACTGCTCAAAACAACAAAGCCACACAAAACACATTTCTTTGTGCTTCTATACTGTTTTCAGATCCTGAATTGATCAGCAGGCCCCCAGTAATCTTCCCGATAGATAGGCACCCCTCTCCTTCATCTTAACTTCACCTGCCCCTGCTGATATTAGCGACCGTCCACGGCGCTTCACGCATGCGCAATGGCGACTATGCAGTCGCAAATCTGTGGCCTTGGGAAGGGCAGGGCTTCACGTAGCTATGATGATCGATGTGCGCGCGCACGCGCCGCTGCGTGTATTCTTTTTATGGGGCTAAATGTTATAAGCTGAGGACCGTGTAGGGTGCCTGTGTGACTGGTAGTATGTGGAATGGGGCTCATACAGCCCCTTCCCCTGCCTGATGGACCGTATAAACTCAAGTCAGTGCAGTCATGCAGTCTTCATGCTGGCGGAATTGAGTTTACCAAACCATGGAGTGCCAAGGTTGGTTTATCCCTGTGTTAGTGTGTGAGGTTGTATTAGTAATGACAGCCACAGGACCCCACAGCTCCAGTGTAAAATACCTCCTCTATAGGGCCCTGCTGTTTGTGGTTCAGATCCCAGAAAGGGAAACTTTTATTAAGCTTAATTTGTTTACAGTATTATTTCTTGGGAATAGTACTGGCACACACCCAGCACATCCCTGTCCATTTTGTGATTATTGGTTATCTGGTGGTTGGGAGTATAAATAGTGTACAGGGACAGACAACAGAGATTGTTCTGCCAATGATAAATAAAAAGATACAGTAACTCAGTTGTGTCCTTGTACCTTTATATAGACATAGAACTCCCAGTGACTTCTAATATCCTTATATTACAGTAGGGGATACATTCCCTTATAATACATGAGTGATACCCAGAGTTCCCTGTATAAACTCAGTCTGTGTCCTTGTACCTTATATAGACATAGAACTCCTCAGTGACTTCTAATATCCTTATAATTTACAGTAGGGGATACTATCCCTTATAATACATGAGTGGTACCCGAGTTCCTGTATAACTCAGTCTGTGTCCTTGTACCTTTATATGGACACAGAACTCCTTAGTGACTTCTAATATCATTATAATTTACAGTAGGGGATACATTATCCCTTATATACATGAGTGGTATCAGAGTTCCCTGTATAACTCAGTCTGTGTCCTTGTACCTTTATATAGACACAGAACTCCTCAGTGACTTCTAATATCCTTATAATTTACAGTAGGGGATACATTATCCCTATAATACATGAGTGGTACCAGAGTTCCCTGTATAACTCAGTCTGTGTCTTGTACCTTTATATAGGCACAGATCTCCTCAGTGACTTCTAATATCCTTATAATTTACTGTGGGGATACATTATCCCTTATAATACATGAGTGGTACCCAGATTTCCATGACCTGTATAACAGTCTGTTGGTTGTACCTTTATTTTGACAAAGAACCCTTAGTGTCCACTAATATCCTTATACAATATACACAGTGTTCCATGAAAATTGCCAGAACTGTTGCATTGTGAGTTCCCCGAGTTGAAGTAAAAAAAAAAAAATCAAATTCTAAATAGGGAATACAATAACACTCACACAAACACACACTGCCAGTACACAAACACACACGGTCCACAAACTGCCAGTCACCAAACACCCCCGCCAGTCACACAAACACAAACTGCCAGCCACACAAACACACATGTCAGTCACACAAACACAGTCAGTCCACAAAAAACAACTGACATTCACCAAACAAAAGAAGACACAGTCACAAACACTGACAGACACAGTTACACAAACACTGTCACAGTTACACACTGCTACATACAAAGATAAATCAATATAAACATTACTATATTTTTTTTTTTTTATTTCATTATTCAATACCAAGTGAGGTGTAAGTTGTCTGTCAGTGATCTCTAAGTTCAGTAGTGAGCTGTGTTAATATCCTCTCTCTGTCTGCCAGTAACTTACTCGATGCAGCAAAAAAAAGTGCACGTGAAGAGAGCGAAAGTCTATTAGTCATGGGGGGGAAAGGGGGGCGGGGTTATAACTTGTCAGTCCAGCCGATAGACAACAAGCAGTGCAGCGTGAAGGACACTCCCACCAAAACGGCAGAACTTTACAAGCTGATTGCAGAGGATCCAAGCAGATTATTCACAAGAAAGAGATCCGGGGGCTGGTGCACAGGGGAATTATTATACAGAAGTTTGTAAATATGTCATTTCTGAGAGAACAACTTCCTTTAATCTAGTTGCAGTGCATTTAAATGAAAACTCAATAACACTCAATATCCAGTCAACCCTATAGTAGGAAGATCAATTTTCTTTCAGTTAACATTAAAACACCATGATGAAAATCAAGCCATTGCATAGCCGTTATCTACAAGGAATTGGGCAACTCAAAGTATGAAACAGATCAATAGATCAACCAGCTTCCAAATAATTGTGTTTACTCATGGACTATCAAAGATTTAAATAATACCTGAAATTATGCAACTTATTTTATTATCCTACTTACAGCTTAACTATGGATTTCAAAAAGTGGCTCATTGCTGTATGTAGATTTACTAGTAAAGCGGCATTATTATTATTGTATTATTTGGGATTTATATAGCGGAAATTTTCTGTATCGCTTTACATTTAAATGTATACATTCACATCAGGCCTTGCCCTGAAGAGCTTACAATCTAAGCACATTTATTTAACACATACATCCTATCAGTATGTCTTTATTATTGGGGGGGAAAACCGAGTGCCCGGATGAAACCCACGCAAGCACGGGGAGAACATACAAACTCCTTGCAGATGTGTCCAAAGTTGGATTCAAAATCAAGACTTTATTGCTGGCAAGGCATCAGTTCTAACCACTGTGGCCACCGTGCTGCCCAATTATACTCACCTTTCATTAATTCACACCCTAAATGAACAAAACGCTAAGTCCCCCTGAGATATTATAGACCAGCTGTAATAATGAAGATTCCCTACTGCTCCGGTAAGCCCTGCATCTATGTACTTTCACACAGCCCACGTTCTGACCAATTGGAGCGTGTCTACCATGGGTACATTGCAGATAGTATGAGGAAGAGAACTGGAGCAGTGAGGGAAACTTCATGTAAGTATTACCGTTGATCTTTTAAGTATCATGGGTGAGGACTACAGTAGGTCTCGCCCTAAGGACTGTCAATGGGTGGAGAAGAGAGGTGAGTATAATGTCCTTTAAAGGATAGTGCACTGTAAAATAAGTTATGTTTCATTTGGAAGCTGCAACTTAAAAAGACTGTTTTTTTTTACCTATGCCCTACCTTTGTGCCTTGAAAGTTGTGACATCTTGTTACTGGTTTGCTGAATGTGAATCCGCCCCTCTGAGATTTCCTCTGCTTTCTCCTGCTTGAGCCTCAAACAATAATGCGTGTGATTTCGTGCACACGCAAGTGCAAGAAACTCACAGGCATTACTGTTTGAGGCTCAAGCAGGAGAGTGCATGGACACTCACAGGCATTACCATTTGAGGCTCAAGCAGGAGAGTGACAGGAACTCACAGGGATTACTGTTTGAGGCTCAAGCAGGAGAGTGCACGGACCTTACAAGCATTACTGTTTGAGGCTCAAGCAGGAGAGTGCATGGAACTCACAGGCATTACCGTTTGTGGCTCAAGCAGGAGAGTGCACGGAACTCACATGCATTACTGTTTGAGGTTCAAGCAGGAGAGTGCACGGACTCACAGGCATTACTGTTTGAGGCTCAAGCAGGAGAGTGCACGGAACTCACATGCATTACTGTTTGAGGCTCAAGCAGGAGAGTCACGGACCTCACAGGCATTACTGTTTGAGGCTCAAGCAGGAGAGTGCACGGAACTCACAGGCATTACTTTTTGAGCTCAGCAGGAGAAAGCAGAGTAAATCTTATTATGTGGATTTATTAGCGGCAAATTCTTCTGTATCGCTTCTTTAATAAATTATTACATTCACATCAGGCCTGCCCTGAAGAGCTTCAATCTAAGCACATTTATTTAACACATACATCCTATCAGTATGTCTTATTATTGTGGGGGAAACGGAGTGCCGCGATGAACCCACGCAAGCACGGGGAGAACATACAAACTCCTTGCAGATGTGTCCAAGGTTGGATTCAAACCAAGACTTTATTGCTGCAAGGCATCAGTTCTAACCACTGTGGCCACCGTGCTGCCCAATATTACTCACCTTTCATTAATTCCACACCTAAAATGAAACAAAAAGCTAAGTCCTCCCCCTGAGAGATATTTATAGACCAGCTGTAATACATGAAGATTCCCTCAATGCTCCGGTAGCCCTGCATCATGTTACTTACACAGCCCACGTTCTGCCAATTGGAGCGTGTCTTACCATTGGGTACATTGCAGATAGTATAAGGAAGAGAACTGGAGCAGTGAGGGAAACTTCATGTAGTATTACAGTTGATCTGTAAAGTATTCATGGGTGAGGACTTACAGTAGGTTCTCGCCCTAAGGACTGTCAATGGGTGGAAGAAGAGAGGTGAGTATAATTGTCCTTTAAAGGATAAGTGCACTGTAAAATAAAGTATGTTCATTTGGAAGCTGCAACTTTAAAAAGACTGTTCTTTTTTTTTTTACCTAGCCCCTACCTTTGTGCCTGAAAGTTGCTGACATTTGTTACTGGTTTGCTGAATGTGAAGCTCGCCCTCTGAGATTTCCTCTGCTTTCTCCTGCTTGAGCCTCAAACAATAATGGTGTGAGTTTCGTGCAACGCACGTGCAAGAAACTCACAGGCATTACTGCTTGAGGCTCAAGCCGGGAGTGCAGGAACTCACAGGCATTACCATTTGAGGCTCAAGCAGGAGAGTGCACGGAAACTCACAGGCATTATGTTTGAGGATCAAGCAGGAGAGTCAACGACTTACACGCATTATGTTTGAGGCTCAAGCAGGAGAGTGCATGGAACTCACAGGCATTACCGTTTGTGGCTCAAGCAGGAGAGTGCACGGAACTCACATGCATTACTGTTTGAGGTTCAAGCAGGAGAGTGCACGGACCTCACAGGCATTACTGTTTGAGGCTCAAGCAGGAGAGTGCACGGAACTCACATGCATTACTATCTGTTGTATTCAATTAGATCAACTGTTGAGGCTCAAGCAGGAGAGTGCACGGACCTCACAGGCATTACTGTTTGAGGCTCAAGCAGGAGAGTGCACGGAACTCACAGGCATTACTTTTTGAGGCTCAAGCAGGAGAAAGCAGAGTAAATCTCAGAGAGGCGGAGCTTAAAATTCAGCAACCCAGTGACAAGATGTCAGCAACTTTCAAGGCACAAAGCTAGGCTCTGGAGGGGCATAGGTAAAAAAAAATATGGCAATAGTATAAACACAGTCGCCTTTAAAGCTTACTTCAGCTCTCCTTTAAGTTGTGTATTAGCAAGGTGAATACATTTGTAGTTACTCAGGTAAACATTGGAATAACCAAAAATTATTTTCTTCTTAGATTGTAGCCTTGAGGAGCCTCACACTCAATAACTCAACCAAACTTGCAAGCATGAGGTAGAGGTCATTGGCAAGTCCAATTAACATTTCGACATGGATAAATAGGCCTTAAAAGATTAATACATTTATTGACTAATGCTATTTTTTTTCAGGAAAAAGGCTATAAATCTCTAAGACCAAACTCATTTAGAATAGAAAATGTTCTTCAGTGGCAAATGCTAGTCAATAAGACAAAAAACTATATTCAATTGCCCTTATTAGCAGTTGTGTCATATACTACAATATTTAGTTTCCTTCCTCTTCAGTTACTTTGTTAATAGCTAGAATTGTATAAACCAAAATCAAACAGGATGAAAGTTTTTTTTTTTTTAGAACTCTGGAAGATGAAAGCACTTTTAAAGATAAAAAGTAAATACTGTAGTCAGAAATTTATAAAGAACTGTGATGAGCTCTTTTTGGGAAAAAAGTTAAGAAATAATGTTATGTAATCAAAAATGACTGCCATATACATACATAAAGAGAGTCCCAAGCTAACAGAAGTGCTCTAGGCAGACGTTCACAACAGTATCAGCCACCAAAATACAGTAAAACTTGCCTGAAATAACCTTTTAAAATATCAGTCAGAGTGAAGCATCTGTTTCAGTATGCACATATAAATCACTTCACTACACATATATTGATTTCTACACTGACTCCCCTCATACCAGCCACATGATTTATACAGTTAGCTGGTCTAAAATGACATTTTAGAGAAAGTAATTATTCATGGGCTTTAGTTTAAGAACAGTCTGAACAGATGCTTTTCAACAGTGTTTAATCTGATGTTTCCATCTAGAACAGACTGCCCAGTGTTTTTGCCTATATTTATATGTACAAGAGCAAACAAGAGCTCCAGACACAATCACTGAATGCAATACCCGTACCCTGTTTTCCAGTGTTTACACAAAGCACATAGGTGCCTATTTTAAAGAAAAGTATAGGGCATGCAATATTGAGAGATAGAGCTCATTACCTTATACGCTCCTGTGTTGCAGTAATTACTTTGGTGATTGTATTCAGGAGGAGGGGTAAGGTAGAGGAGCACTGGTTTCTGAGGTTTTATGCCCTGATCAAATAAAAGTTTGACACTAGGTTTAGTAGGCACAAGGCCAACTTTTAGGGACCATATGGTGGGGGGCGCCATTCAAAAATTTTCTTTGTAGATGATCATTATCAGCCGTAGAGCAAAAATAATGAGATTGAGTTTCTGTGACTTTCCTGTTTGAATACAATATCATTACCTTGGATGAGTTAGTTTTTTCTGACACTTTGTAGTTATACAAAGAGGACACATCGATGATCGGATATCCTCAGTAAGTTTGTATGACCAGCCTGGTAGAGGGCTGGTACAGAATGATGTTGCAGTGTGATTACTGATATAAGTAATATTTAATGGGCAACTATACTGTAAAAATTACTTTGCCTCGTCTTAATTATAAATAAATAAATTAATGGTAAGAGCCCTTACTCTGAGGGTGTATATGTTGCTGCATACCTTAATCCAGTACTTGTTTTGCTCAGGCTCACTGAAGCTGCTGCTGATCCAGCCCTTTTGCTGCTGTGCATGGAAAGGAACGGAACCGTAGCAGCAGAGACCCAAGGGAACGAGTCCTAGTAAGTATACTTAGGGGCCCCACAAGAGTTTTAAACCTAGCCAGTGGAAGCGCAGTATTTTCAAGGGGGGATTCCTAAATGGGTTACCACTGAACAAGCCCAGAAGGAGGTTCACGACCGAATACATTCATGTGATCTATTATATATGGATCATATAATAAATATTATATATTATCTAATTGCCATGATATCATCACAGTTGGCAATACACATGTTCCCTTTTCTTTTGTTATAAGTATCTAATTCTAAGCTGGGTACTACAAAACCAACAGATATTTCCGTGTATTGGCGTTGGGCCGAAAAAATCTGAGGAGATTTTCGCAGTGGCAGTGAACGCTGTGGTCTTAGGAGACATTTGCTGTGGCCGACCACTTTAAAGTTGCGAAGGTTAGGACAGAAAATGTGTCTGTGTGTACCCAGCCTTACTTACCATTAGTGTCTTTTAAATCAGAGCTGTGCACTGACGGTGGATCTGACAGAATATATTATATTTAAACATCCATCCAACAACTGGCTCCTGCCAAGGTTAAAAATAGCCTGGGTGCTGCTAACAGGTGCAATAAACAAACTATAAAGGTATAGAGCACTACCAAAGGACAAAGGCCTAATTAAAATTATTAAAGTCCATTGGGAGTGCTCTATACCTTTATACTTATACTTTATACTATATATATATATAATTAAATATATATATATATGTTATAAGAAGTGACAATCAGCCATACAACACCCTCCAGGATTCCTAAGTCCTTATTCTGCTCATTAATCCATCACAGTGTATAGTAGGTACAGTAAGTACGATACAGTCTCAGCAATCACCTCATATATCCGTCTCAGCAATCACCTCAGGCAGCTGCAGGGTTAATATTGATACCGTTTTTGTATCATTATGATTAGTTATGGTGCTGTCAATCACTGGACAGACTGGATACATTTTTGAAACATACAAATCTGCTTCTCACTTACAGCTCAATTGAATTGTAACAACATATGTACACAAACTAGTAACGTCTATGGACACCAGGAGAAGTGGAACAGCAGAACTGCACTGAGCAGCCAGAAGGGGGGATTCCAGGCACCCGCTAGCGACTTCAAGGTTTTGGGGTGGTAATTAGGTCAGTTTCAATTTTAGTTTGGGGACATGCCCTTTTATTCATTTTATTTTAGTTATTATTATTGTGGATTTATATAGCGCCAACATCTTTCGAGGCTTTACAACTACATGTATATATTCACATCAGGCCCTGCCACGAAGAGCTTACAATCTAAGCACATTTTTTTGACACATACAAACTTCTAAGTACATTTTTTTGACACATACAAACTATCAGTATGTCTGTATGATGTGGGGGAAACCAGAGTGCCAGGAGGAAACCCAGCAAGCACGGGGAGAACATACAAACTCCTTGCAGATGTGTCCAAGGGTGGATTCAAACTCAGGACTCAGTGCTAACACTAAGCCACGTGTGCTGTGTGCTTATAATTTATTATATCTAAATTAAATCTCAGTCTTCACTTGAAAGAGTATTTCTTATATCTCAACACACATATAATTTTAAACACTTAATGTGTATAACATCTGCGTACTGCTGGTATTTTCTTTGAATAAGGAGCACCTACTGGTTGTGTCTGTTATTTACTACTAAATATATCTCTTCTAATGCAGATCCCTGTTGGGACGAGCACGTTTTATCTTACATTTGAAGAGTTGCAGCCAAGTGTGTGATTACAAGCTTAATGGTTTGCATTTTTCCCTTTTCAGTTTATCTGTGCAGGGAGCGTTTTTCTAACTTGACTAGGATAAAGAAATGCAAGAGGTTATCTCCAAAAAGTGGGTATGCCAAAGTTCCGAGTGATCATTTTGGCAGTTAAAACCAGTGGGGAACTCAGATTTTGAATCAGAAACCCAGTTTTGACCAGGCCAATTTTCTGCAGGTTCTTTGACAGATAAAATTTCAATGGCCATAACAGGTATTTTTGCTATGTTTGCCTCAAAACGGCAGTATTATAAACTCTGGCATTTGGTTCACAATTTCAATATTTCACAAGTAGAAATGTGAACTCACTGAAAAATCCAAAAATGCGCAAATGGGCCTATGAAGTAGATGGGAGTTAAAAAAATTTTAAATTTCTGCTAAAAATTAGGAAATAAATAGCAATGGTAACTACTGAAATGGCTCAAGGACCTGGGAAATGGTTGGGGAACATGTATCATGTCAAAATCTTATAAAAACACCATCAGTACACAAACTGTGTTTTCTATTTTGGATTCAGCTATACAGTAGTATTTTCAAACATTCTCAAAATTTCAGATTTAGAATCAAAATGTTAGAAATTTCGAAAATAGCTCCACAGTTTGGGGAAATCAGGAAAAGTTCAGGCGGATCCGTGAAATCAGATTCAGGTTTATCTCTACTCCTAAGACCTGCATTAGGTCTTGGACCTAACAAAAGGAGGGTTTCCTGTGAGTGAGGACGAACTAGAATGGAACGTGTCCCTTCTCTTAGGACCTTGATCTCAAGGACATAGCAAAAGAAGGACTTGAAAAATGAAGTCACTGTGCTGGTGTTGGTATTAGAAGGGACAGTTTTGGTCTGTACCATGCAATGTGGCATCCTGCCACATGTATAGGAACCTGGAGCAGACATTTCCAGTGAACCTATGTCTGTGTTAGGTGTGAGGGATTGCCTGTTTGGAAGCTGAGGTGGTGAGAGTCTAAGGGGGCAGCTTGCAGCATTGCAGGGATGGCAAAAACTGGGGGGGTCAGCAGGCCTGGCTGGGGCCAGTATAGAGGTGGGTGGAAGTGGGGACTGGGAAGGTTGAGGGGAGAGGGAGTTTTTTTTAGGGTACTAGAGGAAGTGAGGTACGGAAGGTAGAGTGGCTTCTTCCCAGATTGCCCATCCCAATAGGTTTGCTGCCTTAGGTAATGAAGTGGAGGAGGACACCTCGGAAATAGCATGCATGGAGGGGGCTAGTCCGTGACACCCAGGGGGACTGCCATCTCTAATACACGGGAGGAGGAAGAAGGATCAGGAAGCTAGGCAGGTGGTAGTGGTAGGGACTCCATTATAAGAAGGTAATAGGGTAATCTGCCACCAAGACCCTACATGCCGAACTGGTATTGCCTGCCTGGTGCTTAGGGTTTGGGCATGTGGGAATCATGGTAGACAGATTATTGGGTGGGGGCCGGGTTGTGACCTGGCGGTTTGGTTCACATTCGTGCCAATGACAACGTAAGGATGTGAGGTCCTTAAACATTATTTCGGAGAGCTAGGGGCCAAGTTAAAAGAAGGACCTCCAAGGTAGTGTTTTCGAAATACTACCCGCAGCCACGTGCTAAGCCAGGGAGACAGCGGGAGTTAGGAGCATTAATGCGGGGGCTAAGAGGGGGGTTGGAAGGAAGAAGGGTTTGGGTTTATTGAGAACTGGGCAGCTTTGCTGTTGGCTACAGGCTCTTTAGTAGGGATGGGTTGCACCTCACTGATGGCGGTGCAGCTGTTTAGGGTAGAGAGGCTAGAGGGTTGGAAGAGATTTTAAACAGGTTTGGGGGGAGGGTTTTAGCAGTCCACTGGGATAGATAGCCCAGGAGGAAAGCAGGTGTATAGATAGGCCAGGGTGGGGCGGAAAGGGGGGTGGGGCTAGCATAGAGGGATAGGGAGGTATGTGTATTAAAGTGTACAAATAAATTACAGGATATAATCTACAATGTATGTTTGCAAATGCAAGAAGCCTGGCTGACAAAATGGGTGAATTGGAAATTATGGCATTGAATGAAAAGTATGTAGTATGTAATAGGTATACAAGAAACATGGTTGAACAGTTCTCACGAATGGGCTGTAAATTTGAGAAGATATGCCTTGTTTAGGCGGACAGAGAAAAAAGAAACAAGGGGAGGAGTATGTGTTTATGTTAAAAAAGCCAATGAAGACAAATTTAAAAGAAAGAGAGATAACTGGCGTATGGAAGTGGAGGCAATATGGGTGGAATTAGGTAACAGGAAAGGGGTGGTGGTATGTATTAGTGGTGTCTGCTATAAGCCACCAAATGCTTAGACTCTGGCATAGCAGTAGATGTAGTTTACTTGGATTGGCTTTGCAAAAGGCTTTGATACAGTCCCCATGGCGACTATTGTATAAGCTGAGGTCTGTTGGTCTGGGGAGTCACATTTGTACATGGATAGAAAATGGTAATTAATAAGATGCAGAGAGTAGTTGTAATGGGGCTTCATCATTATGGACTAAAGTGCTAAGTGGGGTGCCACAGGGTTTGTGTGGGGCCAGCTTCTATTTAATCTATTTATTAATGATTTGGAAGGGGTATGGCAGCAAGGTTTCTGTGTTTGCTGACGACACAAAAACTTTGTAAAACCATTAAAACTTCAGAGGATGTGCAATTGCTGCAGGGAGATCTAGATTAGATTGTCACATTGGGCTGCAAGTGGCAGTGAGATTCATGTTGATAAATGTAAGGTGATGCATTTGGACTTAAAAAATCCTGTGCTACTATACTATAAATGGCTCTGTGTAAGTGAATCCCTGTTGGAAAGGGATCTTTGGAGTTTGTGGAATAACAAACTTAAAGGAGCAAGTAGGCCAGGCGGCACAGCCGCAGACGCAGGATGTATTTTGTATAACGAGAGGTATGGATTCAAGGGAGGAAAATGTTATTCCCCTCTTTACAAAGCATTGGGAAGGCTCATTTGGAATATGCACGTTAATTTGGTATTCCTGTGTACAAAAAAAGACATCTTTGAAATGGAAAGGGTTAAGAGAAGGGCAACTAAATTAATAAGGGATTGGGGAGCTTGAATATGAAGAGAGATGGGGAAAAAGTTACAATTATGTACGCTGGAGAAAAGGCGCTTGTGTGGGGATAAGATTACTGTGTATAAATACATTAAGGAGCCATACAATAAAATATCTGGGGCATTGTTCACCAATAGAACATGTCAGAGGACACAAGGACATCCCATAGACTTGAAGAAAAAAGGTTTAGGATTTAAGTCAAAAAGGGTTTTCACTGTGGAACGGTAAGTAATTAAAGCTATGGAACTGTCTTCCAGTGGACGTTGTTATGGCAGGTTCATTGGTCAGTTTCAAAAAAAAGCTGGATGAGTTTTGCAAACAGGAATGTTGCAAGTTCTGGTTTGATACATATAAAGTAGAGTTGATCCAGGGAAATTTCCGATTGCCACTAGGAGTCAGGAAGGAATTTTTTCCCCTTCATAACTTTGGTGGTTTTTTTTTTGCCTTCCTGGATCAACAGTTAGGCAGGAAATGAGGATATTGCTAGATGGGTTGGACTGAATGGACGCATGTCTTTATTCAACCTCAAATACTATAATACTATGTGTTATCTTGGCAGTAACATCTGTATTAAAGGAAAACAGTTCACGCTTCAAACAACAAAGACAACCAAAAACACATTTCTTTGTGCTTCTATACCTGTTTTCAGATCTGAATTGATCAGCAGGCCCCCAGTAATCTTCCCGATAGATAGGCACCCCTTTTCCTTCATCTTACTTCACTCTGCCCTGCTGATATTAGCGACCGTCCACGGCGCTTCACGCATGCGCAAGAGCGACTAATTGCCAGTCGCAAATCTGAGGGCCTTGAGGAAGGGCAAGACAGCTTCACGTAGTGATGATCGATGTGCGCGCGCACGCAGCGCGCCGCGTGTATTCTTTTATGGGCTAAATGTGATTAAAGCTGAGGACCGTGTAGGGGTGCCTGTGTGACATGGTAGTATGTGGAATGGGGCTCATACAGCCCCTTCCCCTGCCTATGATGGACCGTATATAACTCAAGTCAGTGCAGTCATGTCAGTCTTCATGCTGGATGGGAATTGTAGTTTACCAAACCTGGAGTGCAAGGTGGTTTATCCCTGTGTTAGTGTGTGAGGTTGTATTAGTAATGACAGCCACAGGGACCCCACAGCTCCCAGTTGTAAAATACCTCCTCTATAGGGCCCTGCTGTTTGTGGTTCAGATCCCAGAAGGGAAACTTATTAAGCTTAATTTGTTACAGTATTATTCGCTGGGGAATAGTACTGGCACACACCAGCACATCCCTCGTCCATTTTGTGATTATTGGTTATCTGGTGGTTGGGAGTATAAATAGTGTACAGGGACAGACAACAGATGATTGTTCTGCCAATGATAAAAAAAAGTTATACAGATAACTCAGCTGGTCGTTGTACCTTTATAAGACATAGAACTCCTAAGTGACTTCTAATATCCTTATAATACAGTAGGGGATACGTTATCCTTATAATACATGAGTGATACCCAGAGTTCCCTGTATAAAATCAGTCTGTGTCCTTGTACCTTATATAGACATAGAACTCCTCAGTGACTTCTAATACCTATAATTACAGTAGGGGATACATTATCCCTTATAATACATGAGTGGTACCCAGAGTTCCCTGTATAACTCAGTCTGTGTCCTTGTACCTTTATATGGACACAGAATCCTTAGTGACTTCTAATATCATTATAATTTACCGTAGGGGAACATTATCCCTTATCATACATGAGTGGTATCCAGAGTTCCTGTATTAACTCAGTCGTGTCCTTGTACCTTTATATAGACACAGAACCCTCAGTGACTTCTAATATCCTTATAATTTACAGTAGGGGATACATTATCCCTTATAATACTGAGTGGTTACCCGAGTTCCCTGTATAACGTCAGTGTGTCTTGTACCTTTATATAGGGCACAGATCTCCTCAGTGACTTCTAATATTCTTATAATTTACTGTGAGGGGATACATTATCCCTTATTAATACATGGTGGTACCCAGATTTCCATGACCTGTATAACAGTCTGTGTGTTGTACCTTTATTTTGACACAGAATCTTAGTGCCACTAATATCCTTATACAATATACACAGTGTTCATGAAAATTGCCGAACTGTTGCATTGTGAGTTCCCAGGTTGAAGTAAAAAAAATAAAAATTCAAATTCTAAATAGGGAATACACAATAACACTCCACAAAACACACGCCAGCACACAAACACCACAGCCAGTCACACAAACTGCCAGTCACACAAACCACCCACTGCCAGTCACACAAAACACAAACTGCCAGCCACACAAACACCACATGTCAGTCACACAAACACAGCAGTCCAAACAAAAACACTGACAACACACAAAACAACAGATAGACCCAGTCACAAACACTGACAGACACAGTTACACAAACAATGTCACAGTTACACACTGTACATACAAAGATAGAAATCAATATAAACATTACTAATATTTTTTTTTATTTCATTATTCAATACCAAGTGAGGTGTAAGTGTCTGTCAGTGATCTCTAAGTTCAGTAGCTGAGCTGTGTTAATATTCCTCTCTCTGTCTGCCAGTAACTTTATCTGATGCAGCAAAAAAAGTGCACGTGAAGAGAGGGAAAGTCTTTAGTCATGGGGGGAAAGGGGGCGGGGTTATAACTCTGTCAGTCCAGCAGATAGACAACAAGCAGTGCAGCGTGAAGGACACTCCCACCAAAAACGAGCAGAACTTTACAAGCTGATTGCAGAGGATCCAAGCGCTATTTCACAAGAAAGAGATCCTGGGGGCTGGTGACAGGGGAGTTATTATACAGAAGTTTGTAAAATATGTCAATTTTGAGAGAACACTTCCTTTAATCTAGTTGCAGTGCATTTAAATGAAAACTCAATACAACTCAATATCCAGTCAACCCTATAGTAGGAAGTCAATTTTTCTTCAGTTTTCAACATTAAAACACACCTGATGAAATAATCAGACACTGCCATCAACAAGCTTCCAAATAATGTTGTACTCAATGAGACTATCAAAGATTTAAAATTACTACCTGAAATTATGCAACTTTTTATTTATCTACTTACAGCTTAACCTAGGATTTCAAAAAGTGCGCATGCATGTATGTAGATTTACTAGTAAAGCGGCATTATTATTATTGTATTATATTGTGGATTATTATAGCGGCAAATTCTTCTGTATCGCTTTAATTAAATGTATACATTCACATCAGGCCTTGCCCTGAAGAGCTTACAATCTAAGCACTTTATTTAACACATACATCCTATCAGTATGTCTTTATTATTGTGGGGGAAACCGGAGTGCCCGGATGAAACCCACGCAAGCACGGGGAGAACATACAAACTCCTTGCAGATGTGTCCAGGTTGGATTCAAACTCAAGACTTTATTGCTGGCAAGGCATCAGTTCTAACCACTGTGGCCACCGTGCTGCCCAATTATACTCACCTTTCATTAATTCCACACCTAAAATGAACAAAACCGCTAAGTCCTCCCCCCTGAGATATTTATAGACCAGCTGTAATACATGAAGATTCCCTCACTGCTCCGGTAAGCCCTGCATCTATGTTACTTTCACACAGCCCACGTTCTGACCAATTGGAGCGTGTCTTACCATTGGGTACATTGCAGATAGTATGAGGAAGAGAACTGGAGCAGCGAGGGAAACTTCATGTAAGTATTACAGTTGATCTGTAAAGTATTCATGGGTGAGGACTTACAGTAGGTTCTCGCCCTAAGGACTGTCAATGGGTGGAAGAAGAGAGGTGAGTATAATTGTCCTTTAAAGGATAAGTGCACTGTAAAATAAAGTTATGTTCATTTGGAAGCTGCAACTTTAAAAAGACTGTTCTTTTTTTTTTACCTATGCCCCTTTGTGCCTTGAAAGTTGCTGACATCTTGTTACTGGTTTGCTGAATGTGAAGCTCCGCCCCTCTGAGATTTCCTCTGCTTTCTCCTGCTTGAGCCTCAAACAATAATGCGTGTGAGTTTCGTGCACACGCACGTGCAAGAAACTCACAGGCATTACTGTTTGAGGCTCAAGCAGGAGAGTGCATGGAACTCACAGGCATTACCATTTGAGGCTCAAGCAGGAGAGTGCACGGAACTCACAGGCATTACTGTTTGAGGCTCAAGCAGGAGAGTGAACGGACCTACAAGCATTACTGTTTGAGGCTCAAGCAGGAGAGTGCATGAACTCACAGGCATTACCGTTTGTGGCTCAAGCAGGAGAGTGCACGGAACTCACATGCATTACTGTTTGAGGCTCAAGCAGGAGAGTGGCACCGGACCTCACAGGCATTACTGTTGAGGCTAAAGAAGGAGAGTGCACGGAACTCACATGCATTACTGTTTGAGGCTCAAGCAGGAGAGTGCACGACCTCAAAGGCATTACTGTTTGAGGCTCAAGCAGGAGAGTGCACGGAACTCACAGGCATACTGTTTGAGGCTCAAGCAGGAGAGTGCACGGACTCACAGGCATTACTGTTTGAGGCCAAGCAGGAGAAAGCAGAGTAAATCTCAGAGAGGTGGAGCTTAAAATTCAGGCAACCCAGTGACAAGATGTCAGCACTTTCAAGGCACCAAAGCTAGGCTCTGGAGGGGGCAAGGTAAAAAAAAATATGGCAACAGCATTTTTAAACTGCAGCTTCCAAATTGAAATAATCTTTTTTTTTTACAGTGCATTATCCTTTAAAATTAACTCAAAAGTGATAATTCTTCATTATTCCTGTACAAAGCAGCTAGAAGTACAGTATTTCTCTATGAATATTTGCTTCCCCTTGCACGAATGGAAGTGAGCCTCAAACAGTAATGCATGTGAGTTCCGTGCACTCTCCTGCTTGAGCCTCAAACAGTAATGCCTGTGAGGTCCGTGCACTCTCCTGCTTGAACCTCAAACAGTAATGCATGTGAGTTCCGTGCACTCTCCTGCTTGAGCCACAAACGGTAATGCCTGTGAGTTCCATGCACTCTCCTGCTTGAGCCTCAAACAGTAATGCTTGTAAGGTCCGTTCACTCTCCTGCTTGAGCCTCAAACAGTAATGCCTGTGAGTTCCGTGCACTCTCCTGCTTGAGCCTCAAATGGTAATGCCTGTGAGTTCCATGCACTCTCCTGCTTGAGCCTCAAACAGTAATGCCTGTGAGTTTCGTGCACGTGCGTGGAGGAAGAGAACTGGAGCAGTGAGGGAAACTTCATGTAAGTATTACCGTGATCTTTAAGTATCATGGGTGAGGACTACAGTAGGTTCGCCCTAAGGACTGTCAATGGGTGGAGAAGAGAGGTGAGTATAATGTCCTTTAAAGGATAGTGCACTGTAAATAAGTATGTTTCATTTGGAAGCTGCACATTAAAAAGACTGTTTTTTTTTTACCTATGCCCCTACCTTTGTGCCTTGAAGTTGTGACATCTTGTTACTGGTTTGCTGAATGTGAAATCCGCCCCTCTGAGATTTCCTCTGCTTTCTCCTGCTTGAGCCTCAAACAATAATGCGTGTGATTTCGTGCAAACGCAAGTTCAAGAAACTCACAGGCATTACTGTTTGAGGCTCAAGCAGGAGAGTGCATGGACACTACAGGCATTACCATTTGAGGCTCAAGCAGGAGAGTGACAGGAACTCACAGGATTACTGTTTGAGGCT
Source organism: Hymenochirus boettgeri (assembly GCA_019447015.1). Taxonomy (NCBI): domain Eukaryota; kingdom Metazoa; phylum Chordata; class Amphibia; order Anura; family Pipidae; genus Hymenochirus; species Hymenochirus boettgeri. Next base: position 261,879,120 of record CM033476.1, on the reverse strand, counting down.
CAAGCAGGAGAGTGCACGGACCTTACAAGCATTACTGTTTGAGGCTCAAGCAGGAGAGTGCATGGAACTCACAGGCATTACCGTTTGTGGCTCAAGCAGGAGAGTGCACGGAACTCACATGCATTACTGTTTGAGGTTCAAGCAGGAGAGTGCACGGACCTCACAGGCATTACTGTTTGAGGCTCAAGCAGGAGAGTAGCACGGAACTCACATGCATTACTGTTTGAGGCTCAAGCAGGAGAGTCACGGACCTCACAGGCATTACTGTTTGAGGCTCAAGAGGAGAGTGCACGGAACTCACAGGCATTACTTTTGAGGCTCAGCAGGAGAAAGCAGAGTAAATCTTATTATGTGGATTTATTAGCGGCAAATTCTTCTGTATCGCTTACTTTATAAATATACATTCACATCAGGCCTGCCCTGAAGAGCTTACAATCTAAGCACATTTATTTAACACATACATCCTATCAGTATGTCTTATTATTGTGGGGGAAACGGAGTGCCGGATGAACCCACGCAAGCACGGGGAGAACATACAAACTCCTTGCAGATGTGTCCAAGGTTGGATTCAAACTCAAGACTTTATTGCTGCAAGGCATCAGTTCTAACCACTGTGGCCACCGTGCTGCCCAATATTACTCACCTTTCATTAATTCCACACCTAAAATGAACAAAAACGCTAAGTCCTCCCCCTGGAGATATTTATAGACCAGCTGTAATACATGAAGATTCCCTCAATGCTCCGGTAGCCCTGCATCATGTTACTTACACAGCCCACGTTCTGCCAATTGGAGCGTGTCTTACCATTGGGTACATTGCAGATAGTATAAGGAAGAGAACTGGAGCAGTGAGGGAAACTTCAGTAAGTATTACAGTTGATCTGTAAAGTATTCATGGGTGAGGACTTACAGTAGGTTCTCGCCCTAAGGACTGTCAATGGGTGGAAGAAGAGAGGTGAGTATAATTGTCCTTTAAAGGATAAGTGCACTGTAAAATAAAGTATGTTCATTTGGAAGCTGCAACTTTAAAAAGACTGTTCTTTTTTTTTTTACCTAGCCCCTACCTTTGTGCCTGAAAGTTGCTGACATTTGTTACTGGTTTGCTGAATGTGAAGCTCGCCCTCTGAGATTTCCTCTGCTTTCTCCTGCTTGAGCCTCAAACAATAATGGTGTGAGTTTCGTGCAAACGCACGTGCAAGAAACTCACAGGCATTACTGTTTGAGGCTCAAGCCGGGAGTGCATGGAACTCACAGGCATTACCATTTGAGGCTCAAGCAGGAGAGTGCACGGAACTCACAGGCATTACTGTTTGAGGTCAAGCAGGAGAGTGCAACGACCTTACAGCATTATGTTTGAGGCTCAGCAGGAGAGTGCATGGAACTCACAGGCATTACCGTTGTGGCTCAAGCAGGAGAGTGACGGAACTCACATGCATTACTGTTTGAGGTTCAAGCAGGAGAGTGCACGGACCTCACAGGCATTACTGTTTGAGGCTCAAGCAGGAGAGTGCACGGAACTCACATGCATTACTATCTGTTGTATTCAATTAGATCAACTGTTGAGGCTCAAGCACGGAGAGTGCACGGACCTCACAGGCTACGTTTGAGGCTCAAGCAGGAGAGTGCACGGAACTCACAGGCATTACTTTTTGAGGCTCAAGCAGGAGAAAGCAGAGTAAATCTCAGAGAGGCGGAGCTTAAAATTCAGCAAACCAGTGCAAGATGTCAGCACTTTCAAGGCACAACGCTAGGCTCTGGGAGGCATAGGTAAAAAAAAAATATGGCAATAGCATTTTTAAACTGCAGCTTCCAAATGAACATAATCTTTTTTACAGTGCACTTATCCTTTAAAATTAACTAAAAGTGAGTACATCTTCATTATCCTGTACAAAGCAGCTAGAAGTACAGTATTTCTCTAGTGATATTTTGCTGCCCCTTGCACTACTGGAATGAACATCCTTTACACTTGCGTGTTCTCTACAGAGGGATTCTAAGAGAATGTCAGCTTTGAATATTTAAGCAAATGAATTAGTTGTGAATAATTGAATCACCTTGGTACAGTGACTGGACTTGAAATCAATTCTTTTGTTGCTTAACATTCGCGTGACGCCAACTCTGTTCTGATGTGCATCATAAAGGAATTTATAGAGGCAAGGACCCATTTTATTAGGGTTCATGGTTTCTGTTTGAAGCTGTTAATTACGTTTGTCTGACAAGTTGTATTTCCAGTTTCATGAGGATGACACATTGCACCTTCTTAACCTAAACAAAACTAGATATTGAACTCAGCTGTGAAAGCTATAACATTGTGTAAATGAAAGGGAGAATGAATTAAATTGGAAACAAATGTGAAAAGGAACAGTGTATTAATGTGTATGTTGGGGGTAACAGTGTTTGATTTTTAAATAGTATCTATTGTGTTGGTTCTGCAAGTGTTTATTTAATTCAGTGCATTACTGATCTCAGCAAATCAAAATCAATTTACAGTTTCCTAGATTCAGAACAGTTTGGACACGTACATAAGCAGTTTAGAAAAATGAATCATATTTAGGGTCATGTGCTTAGTAGCGACTGTTAAATATGTTGATCTCCAAAGAAATATTGTTGTCTAAACAAACTGGATGTATGAACTGTTTATAACAACATTTATTACTGTGGAAACAGAAGGAAATACAGTGCGTTATACATCGTCATATAATTCAAATACAGAAGAATAATAGTAGGCATTAGAATGCCATCCCCTGGGCAGTAACCAGAACTGCAAAAGCGCTGTGCTAACCCCAATTTGCCAATTCTTTGTGGTTTTAAGAAGTCAAGTGGTATTTTATTGCCATGTACATGATAGAATGTACGATTCATTGAAAATTTAGATAAAAAACATTGAAACCTCAAAAGCAAGAAATTATATTTTTCTATAATGAAAAAACACCCTGTATGAACAGGAGGGCAGGCATCTTGCCAGTGTTAAAGACATAAAAGATTATTATACTAGCTGGGATTTTGTAACGCTAACAAATGACAGGTATCAAACACACTAAAGGATGAAATCCAAATGTTATTCATCACGCACCTGGTAAAGGAGCAATTCCGTCTCTTTTTGCATCTACTCAATTCATTAATTACAAATCAATAAAATGCATACAGGGTATTCAATAAAAGTCTTATCGTTAAAATGGTGCTAATTTTGCCCCAACCATCAGATATTAGCTTTCAAATGTTAAATGGTATCTGATTGGTTGGGAAAAAATTAGCACCATTTTAAACAATAAGAACTTTTATTGAATCTCCCTGATTGTTTACAGTGTTAGTCCTAACAAACTATATTATTAAACTTGCAAACTATAAAAATCACTTTTATTTGTACATATTAAGGGGCCCATACACATGCAATGACAAAATGCCAGTGTACTGACAGATTCTTTGAAATTGTCGGTAACATGCGGTGGTAACTGAATACACGGCCCGACCGATCCCCATATGTTCATGGGGATCGGTCAGCTGTGCGAGCTCCAACATGGCTGAGTGGATCGGCTCCTCTAACTTGAAGTAAAGGGAGGCCAAACAGACCGGTGGAAATTTCCTTGCAAACAACCAATAGCCATGCCAATGACAGTAGTTGTTGGCATCCGAAGGGATTGTTATCTTGCTATGTGTATGACCACCTTTACCCTTCCACCTAAGTTTATTAAACCAGCCAAACTTATCGAAGAAACTTAACCTATGAGAACAGCAGACTAGTCCCCACAAGTACTAATGCCCACGCTTGGTTTCTTAGACCACAGCTTTATACTGTATCTACTGTATACATAGGCATACACTGCAGAAGTTTTGTGAGGAGCATACAGATCTTCCATATGCAGGAAAGGAAGGCAGCATTGCATTGCCTCCGTAGGTAGATTAGAGTAATAGTTCCAAAATAAACCATTAGGAGTAATATTAAAATTACTTTTAGGTGTTGGTAGTTTAAGGTTTTCCCAGGGGTAATGTTAGGTTTGGAATTATAAACTAGCAGTAATTGAGGGTAAACCGTTGCATAACCCACGACATTATAAAGTCTTAGAAACATCATAAAGTTTTAGAACTGCAGGAGACATTATAAGACGAGAGGAGAGATAGATGTTCCCCCCTTGTCAGTGAGTCAGTATTACAGGGTGAAGGGGGAGATTCTGTTCAGTGTTTAGGCTTGAAAAAAACAAAAACAAAAAGGTCATTGAAGAAAAGGGTTAACGAAAGTGGAGCTTTGGTATGTATGTATTTTTGTATGTATGTATGTATGTATATATGTATGTGTTATTGTGTGTATACTGGTAAATATGTAAGTATGTTTTTTTTGTAATGTCCACTTGGGTATGCGCACTGTACATTAAAAAATACAGAGTACACATTAATAAATACATTAATAAATAAATATATAAGAGTAGTATGCCTTGACACATTCGTAGTGAGGTCCCTAGCCTAAAGTGCATATTAATTTGGAGTATGTCTACACCATGGCAAATAGTATTTTTGGCCTTTCCAGGGGATTAAAATAGCGGGAGGTTGTGATACAATCTCATGATTGCTCTAATGTGACCTTGGACCAGTACCATTATTGGCTATTTATGAAAATCTTTATTCCTCTGCACCATATTTGTGGAATTGCCAGAGTTTAAGAGATGCCTGGAGGATGAGGTTGCTAGCAACTGCAGGATGAAAATGATATCTGTGGAAGGAATTTGGCTGCCCTTTAAACAACCTGGAATATTATGGAATTGAGGACCCATATTTAAAAGTTTAGACAAACTTTAAATATGTGTCTTTTTCACTCTTTATGTGTTTTAAAGCAATCGTACAGTATTTCATTGCACACTTGTAATATGTTTGTGAGGTTATTTAGTATAGGATAGTATTTGAGGTTGAACATAGACATATGTCCATCCACACAGTGCAAATGGTCGAAAACATGGTATGGCTGGTATGGTTACCTATATCTATGTATCCATCCACTCATGCACTGAAAATAAACCCAAAATAGTAAGAGCGACAGGGTAACTCTCAGGCCAAAAGCCATTTAAAAACTAACGGCAACTTTAATACATTTACTGAAGATAATACAAACATGTTCAGGCATCAAGTGCACATTGATGTTCGAAAAACTTGGGTATGTACCTGTAATAAGTTGCCATTAGCGGTTAAACGCTGTCGCTTGAGTGGTTACGTCTGTCACTCTTACTATTTTGGACATATGTCATCTACTCAGCAATACCCACATTTCCTGCTTAACAGTTGATCCAAATGAAGTGGGAAAAAACAGTATGAAGGGAAAATATACCTTTCTGACTCAAGGTGCACATCAGAAATATCTCTGCATCAACTTTATGCATCAATACCATTAACATGCAACATTCTTATTTAAAACTCATCCAATGAACCTGCCATCCTAAGTCCATGGAAGACAGTTCCATAGTTTTATCATTTTACAGTGGGGGGAAAAAAAAAAACTTGACTCTGGTAGGGCCTAACTTCTGTGACCCAAAGTTACCTACTTTCCCCAGACAAAGATCCTGACAATATGCTGTGATGAATAATTTAACCATCAGCACAAAGTCCTTAATTCTATTATACATTAACCGAATGATCACTCCATCAGTCTCAAAATAATTTGTATTCCCCCAGCATTAACTAACTCTAACATAAGGGGAGGGTGGGAGGGTGAATCAATTTTGGGCCATTATGCTCCTGCCAGAGAGGTTTAAAACTGGTAGGCCCTGCCCCACTGGTAGGGCCTATCCAATCCCTGCACACCTTCATAGACCCACTAGTCATGGCCTCTTCCCTTAACTGTGTTTGTTCCGGGGTTGGTTTGACTCTGGTAGGGCATTACTTCTGTGACCCAAAGTTATCCACCTTTCCCCAATTTTTCCAAAAATACACCACACCAAGTTATTGATAAACATTAGGTCACACCTTTATTATTAACAAAATAGTATTGATACACCAATTGATATAAATCAACCATCAGTCACCTTTTCTAACTGATGAGTAAAATAGCAATACATTTTTAATCACCTATTTCCACAACCATATAGCCTACCCCATTTAAGTATATAAGTATATAAAGTATACTTAAGTATATAATATACATCCTTAACCACAGCTTTTGAGACAAAGATCTCTTGCCAAACCACACAATTTAACACCTTAAATTTGCATGTCCCCACCCTTTATTGCTTGTTCCAATCCTTAAAATTAGTTTTAGATTGAGCAGATCAAGACCTATCTTGTCAAATAAATCAGCTGCCCAGAAAGATAACCTATCATATCCAATCCTCAGCCATACTGACAACCCTCCATTTAATTTTATGAACTTTGAGACAGTCTGATTATTTTAATACTAGCTTTGTCAGGCTTAAATGATCTAGCCCTCCACCGGTTCGGGCACAATTTCCGTCCAATAGTAAACTGTGAAAATCAGACAGTGATTCAAACAAATCCCCACCTGTTATTTCATGGGAACATTATCCAGATCATGACCCCCACATGCAATAGAATGAGATGTGGGTGCTCCATAATGTCAGCTCTTTGCTTTAAAGTATGGATAACTTCTCTAAACATTCCTCTTTTTCCCAACCAGGTAATATCCACAAGATGATGAGGAAAACCCAATTGATTTCCCTGTGCGCGTACTGAAGCCCTTTTCTGGCCAAAATATATATGAATGACCATTCACCCATACCTTACAATGCAAAGTACCTGAAAATCCCACCTTATCCAGATGCCAATATGACTGAAATTAGAAGTTCCCATCTCCCTATTCTCTTAATTATATCCTGGATGCTTCTGGTCGCTGCTCCAAATCTAAATGAATGACTTCCAAAACTATTGGATTTAACCCAATTCCAGCAAGCTTTTTTAAAAACTGCAATAAACTGAAACTTGGATAATGGCAATCCATCTTCATGCAGCATTAATGAACATAAATGCTGGGCCTTAAATGACATATTCCAGAAAACATTTTATAGGACAAGACTGGGAGGAAGGACTAGTATTACCTAAAAATTCCCCCCTTTTGCAGTTTTTGGTTCTCTAATCAGTAATGTTATTTTTTTTCATCTTAATTTGACCTCAGACTGCCATCCACTCATACTCATTTTATTGGGACAACTAGTTCCCCATCCAAAATGCTCTGTAAAAAGATAAGGAATACACGTCATTTTTCCACTCCTTATATCCCTTCCAACACCTAAATAGTAATTAGGTGCCTTATATCGCTTACATCCTTTTACAGCCTGATAAATCAAAAAATCTGTAAATTCCTTAAGTGCCTAATTAAAACACAAAAAGTGCTGCTAACGTTTTGTAAACCTGCTTGCTGACTTATCTTTATCAAATTTTTTTTTTTTTTTTTTTTTAGGCTGGTTAAGTAGCAAATCATATTATCAAATACTTTCTCCCTTACTTCCAATGTAAAATTCTTTTAAAAGGACCATTCTTTCAAATTATTTATAACACTATCTAATGTCGAGGTGAGCCAGAAATTACAATCCATGTATACCCCGACACTAGATTACGATGTTCTGGAAATTCTCCTTGCAGCTGTGCCGAGGATCAGCTAAAAAAACCTTCAACTGTAATTGAGACAAAGCATCAGAGTCTTCCGTTGCCTGGCACATAAGAAGCCTTAAATTTAATATTACTGCAGGCAATTCAAAAACAGGTTGCCACCATAGTGCTAATATAGGCAATGAACTAGAATAACACCCTATGATTTGAATGAAAATTCAAAAAAATTCACATTGTGATTTAAAACTTTGATTCCCAAAGTCAATGCCACAAAAATAGGGAAAAAGTAAAGTTATACATTTTGCCATTCCTTGTTTTAGCCAGGACTCTTTCCCTGCACACCATTTCCCTTCCAATAGCTCCAAATCTGTAGATCCTGAAGGATCAGATAAAGACAATGCCTCATTGCCTAACCTGCTATGCGATAAAATCTTCCAAAGTCTGACAAGAATCTGGCCATATCTTAAGTCCTCCTTCATTTCTGATTTACTCTAATAAAGTGTATGCCTCTTTACACCCGCTATTGCTAATGCCAACGTCTGGAAAACACCCGCCCCATTGGCAAAATTGAGTTTGCCAATAGTGATTGCATATCTTTTAATGCTATTTCTTAACCTTAAAGTTGTTTTAATATTTCCCCTAAATCTTGTCATATGGGAGCCTTAATTCTTGTAGACAGAATCTATCTCTATGGCCAAAAAGTGAGACAGCTCATAGGGCTCACTGTCTTATCCTCTGCCAAAGGGATACTGAACTTAGCTGCTACCCTACGCATAGTTGTAAGAAAAATAGCACACAGATTTGAATTTTGAGGACCTACAAAGAAAAAATTGTCCAAATAATGAACAAACTGAAGGGCGCCAGCCACCTCCTTGACCACCCACTCTAAAACCTACTAAAATCCTCAAAATATGCACAAGATATGGAGCACCCCATTGGTAGTGCTCTATCCACATAATAATGACCATCAAAAACATTCCCAAACAGATGTAAAGAATCCTTATGAATTGGTAGCATTCTAAATGCTGCTTCTATATCTGTTTTTTAGCCATTAAAGGATAATTATACTCAAAAAAAACAATAAAGTTTAAATGGTACTGAATCCCTAACTAACCTTTCCCCCCCCCCTTTTTTTTTAGGTCTCTTCAGAGTTACCTGTGCCCTTGAAGTGCTGGCCATCTTGGAACTATATGCAGTCTGGTAAGCTCTGCCTCCCAGACTTGCTGGACCTCGTTTCAACTTGTGTCCAATATATAGTGGCAGTTCAATCCGTGTGCATGTGCTCGAGTGCGTCACGTGTGCACTACGCCGTGACGTCACTCGCGCGTTGCAGCGCGCACACAGATTGAACTGCCAGGATATTTTGACACAAGTTGGAAACGAGGTCCAGCAAGTCTCAGGCGGTGGAGCTTCCAGACTGCATACTGATTCCAAGATGGTCGCCCTTTCAAGGGCCACAGGTATATTCCCTTTTCTTGTTATAAAGTATATACTTAACTGGAATAGAACATCCTTTACATCTGCTGTGTTCTCTACAGAGGGATTCCTAAGAGAATGTCAGCTTTGAATATTTAAGCAAATGAATTAGTTGTGAATAATTGGAATCACCTTTGGTACAGTGACTGGACTTGAAATCAATTCTTTTGTTGCTTAACATTCGCGTGACGCCAACTCTTGTCCTGATGTGCATCATAAAGGAATTTATAGAGGCAAGGACCCATTTTATTAGGGTTCATGGTTTCTGTCTGAAGCTGTTAATTACTGTTTGTCTGACAAGTTGTATTTCCAGTTTCATGAGCGATGACACATTGCACCTTCTTAACCTAAACAAAACTAGATATTGAACTCAGCTGTGAAAGCTATTAACATTTGTGTAAATGAAAGGGATAATGAATTAAATTGGAAACAAATGTGCAAAGGAACAGTGTATTAATGTGTATGTTGGGGGTAACAGTGATTTGATTTTTAAATAGTATCTATTGTTTGGGTTCTGCAAGTGTTTTATTAATTCAGTGCATTACTGATCTCAGCAAATCAAAATCAATTTACAGTTTCCTAGATTCAGAACAGTTTGGACAGTACATAAGCAAGTTTAGAAAAATGAATCATATTTAGGGTCATGTGCTTAGTAGCGACTGTAAATATGTTGACCTCAAAAGAAATATTGTTGTCTAAACAAACTGGATGTATGAACTGTTTCTTAACGACATTTATTACTGTGGAACAGAAGGAAATACAGTGCGTTATACATCGTCATATAATTCAAATACAGAAGAATAATAGTAGGCATTAGAATGCCATCCCCTGGGCAGTAACCAGAACTGCAAAAGCGCTGTGCTAACCCCAATTTGCCAATTCTTTGTGGTTTTAAGAAGTCAAGTGGTATTTTATTGCCATTTGTACAATGATAGAATGTACGATTCATTGAAAATTTAGATAAAAAACATTGAAACCTCAAAAGCAAGAAATTATATTTTTCTATAATGAAAAAAAAACACCCTGTATGAACAGGAGGGCAGGCATCTTGCCAGTGTTAAAGACATAAAAGATTATTATACTAGCTGGGATTTTGTAACGCTAACAAATGACAGGTATCAAACACACATAAAGGATGAAATCCAAATGTTATTCATCAGCACCTGGTAAAGGAGCAATTCCGTCTCTTTTTGCATCTACTCAATTCATTAATTACAAATCAATAAAATGCATACAGGGTTATTCAATAAAAGTTCTTATCGTTTAAAATGGTGCTAATTTTGCCCCAACCAATCAGATATTAGCTTTCAAATGTTAAATGGTATCTGATTGGTTGGGGCAAAATTAGCACCATTTTAAACAATAAGAACTTTTATTGAATCTCCCTGATTGTTTACAGTGTTAGTCCTAACAAACTAATATTATTAAACTCTGCAAACTAATAAAAATCACTTTTATTTTGTACATATTAAGGGGCCCATACACATGCAATGACAATTGCAAGTGTACTGACAGATTCCTTTGAAATCTGTCGGTAACATGCGGTGGTAACTGAATACACGGCCTGACCGATCCCCATATGTCATGGGGATCGGTCAGCTGTGCGAGCTCACACATGGCTGAGTGTATCGGCTCCCTCTACTTGAAGTAAAGGGAGCCAATACAGACCGGTGGAAATTTCCTTGCAAACAACCGATAGCCATGCCAATGACAGTAGTTTGTTGGCATCCGAAGGGATTGTTTATCTGCTATGTGTATGACCACCTTTACCCTTCCACCTTAAGTTTATTAAACCAGCCAAACTTATCTAAGAAACTTAACCTATGAGAACAGCAGCACTAGTCCCCACAAGTACTAATGCCCACGCTTGGTTACTTTAGACCACAGCTGTTTATACTGTATCTACTGTATACATAGGCATACACTGCAGAAGTTTTTGCTTAGGAGCATACAGATCTTCCATATGCAGGAAAGGAAGGCAGCATTTGCATTGCCTCCGTAGGTAAGATTAGAGTAATATTCAGTTCCAAAATAAACCATTAGGAGGTAATATTAAAATTTACTTTTAGGTGTTGGTAGTTTAAGGTTTTCCCAGGGGTAATGTTAGGTTTGGAATTATAAACTAGCAGTTAAATTGAGGGTAAACCCGTTGCATAACCCACGACATTATAAAGTCTTAGAACATCATAAAGTTTTAGAACCTGCAGGAGACATTTATAAGACCGAGTGAAGAGATAGATGTTCCCCCCTTGTCAGTGAGTCAGTATTACAGGGTGAAAGGGGGAGATTCTGTTCAGTGTTTATGGCTTGAAAAAGACAAAAACAAAAAAGGTCATTAGAAGAAAATGGGTTAACGAAAGTGGAGCTTTGGTATGTATGTATACTGGTATGTATGTATGTATGTATGTATGTATGTATGTATGTATGTATGTGTTATTGTGTGTATACTGGTAAATATGTAAGTATTTGTTTTTTTGTAATGCTCCACTTGGGTATGCAGCACTGTACATTATAAAAATACAGAGTACACATTAATAAATACATTAATAAATAAATATTATAAGAGTAGTATGCCTTGACACATTCGTAGTGAGGTCCCTAGCCTAAAGTGCATATTCATTTTGGAGTATGTCTACACCATGGCAAATAGTATTTTTGGCCTTTCCAGGGGATTAAAATAGCGGGAGGTTGTGATACAATCTCATGATTGCTCTAATGTGACCTTGGACCAGTACCATTATTGGCTATTTATGAGAAATCTTTATTCCTCTGCACCATATTTGTGGAATTGCCAGAAGTTATAAGAGATGCCTGGAGGATGAGGTTGCTTAGCAACTGCAGGATGAAAATGATCATCTGTGGAAGGAATTTGGCTGTCCCTTTAAACAACCTGGAATATTTATGGAATTGAGGACCCATATTTAAAAGTTTAGACAACCTTTAAATATGTGTCTGTTTTCTACTCTTTATGTGTTTTAAAGCAATAGAACAGTATTTTCATTGCAACCTTGTGAATATAGTTTTGTGAAGTATCATTTAGTATAGGATAGTATTTGAGGTTGAACATAGACATATGTCCATCCACACAGTGCAAATGGTCCAAAACACTGGTACTGGCTGGTATGGCTACCTATATCTATGTATCCATCCACTCATGCATGAAAATAAACCCAAAATAGTAAGAGCGACAGGGGTAACTCTCAGGCCACAAGCCATTTAAAAACTAACGGCAACTTTAATACATTTACTGAAGATACACAACATGTTTCAGGCATCAAGTGCACTTGATGTTCGAAACATATTGTGTATGTACATGTAATAAAGTTGCCATTAGCGGTTAAACTGCTTGTCGCTTGAGTGTTACGTCTGTCACTCTTACTATTTTGGACATATGTCCATCTTACTCAGCAATACCCACATTTCCTGCCTAACAGTTGATCCAAGTGAAGTGGGAAAAAACAGTATGAAGGGAAAATATATTCCTTTCTGACTCAAGGTGGCAATCAGAAATATCTCTGCATCAACTTTATGCATCAATACCATTAACATGCAACATTCTTTATTTTTAAAAACTCATCCAATGAACCTGCCATCACTAAGTCCAATGGAAGACAGTTCCATAGTTTTATCATTCTTACAGTGGGGGGAAAAAAACCCTTGACTCTGGTAGGGCCTAACTTCTGTGAACCAAAGTTACCTACCTTTCCCCAAGACAAAGATCTCTGACAATATGCTGTGATGAATAATTTAACCCATCAGCACAAAGTCCTTAATTCTATTATACATTAACCGAATGATCACTCCATCAGTCTCAAAATAATTTGTATTCCCCCAGCATTAACTTAACTCTAACATAAGGGGAGGGTGGGAGGGTTGAATCAATTTTGGGCCCATTATGCTCCTGCCCAGAGAGGTTTAAAACTGGTAGGCCCTGCCCACACTGGTAGGGCCTATCCAATCCCTGCACACCTTCATAGACCCACTAGGTCATGTGCCTCTCCCCTTAACTGTGTTTGTTCCGGGGTTGGTTTGACTCTGGTAGGGCATTACTTCTGTGACCCAAAGTTATCCACCTTTCCCCAATTTTTCCAAAAATACACACCACACCAAGTTATTGGATAAACATTAGGTCACACCTTTATTTATTAACAACATAGTATTGATTACACCAATTGATATAAATCAACCCATCAGTCACCTTTTCCTAACTGATGAGTAAAATAGCAATACATTTTATAATCACCTATTTCCACAACCATATAGCCTACCCCAATTTAAGTAATATAAGTATATAAAGTATACTTAAGTATATAAATATACATCCTTAACCATCAGCTTTTGAGACAAAGATCTCTGCCAAAACCACACAATTTAACACCTTAAATTTGCATGGTCCCCCACCCTTTAATTGCTTGTTCCAATCCTTAAAATTAGTTTTAGATTGAGCAGATCAAGACCTATCTCTGTCAAATAAATCCCAGCTGCCCAGAAAGATAACCTATCATATTCCAGATCCTCATGCCATACTGACAACCCTCCATTTAATTTTATGAACTTTGAGACAGTCTGATTAATTTTAATACTAGCTTTGTCAGTTGCCTTAAATGATCTAGCCCTCTCCCACCGGTCTGGGCACAATTTCCGTCCATATTAGTATAACTGTGAAAATCAGACAGGTGATTCAAACAATCCCACCTGATATTTCATGGGAACATTACCCAGATCATTGACCCCTACATGCAATAGAATGAGATGTGGTGCTCCATAATGCTCAGCTCTTTGCTTTAAAGTATGGATAACTTCTTCCTATAACATTCCTCTTTTTCCCAACCAGGTAATATCCACAAGATGATGAGGAAAACCCAATTGATTTCCCTGTGCGCGTACTGAAGCCCTTTTTCCTGGCCAAAATATATATGAATGACCATTCACCCATACCTTACAATGCAAAGTACCTGAAAAATCCCACCTTTTCCAGATGCACATATGACTGAAATTTATAAGATTGCCATCTCCCTATTCTCTTAATTATATCCTGGATGCTTCTGTCGCCGCTCCAAATCTAAATGAATGACTTCCAAAATCTATTGGATTTAAACCCAATTCCAGCAAAGCTTTTTTAAAAACTGCAATAAACTGAAACTTGGATAATGGCAATCCATCTTCATGCAGCATTAATGAACCATAAATGCTGGGCCTTAAATGAACATATTCCAGAAAACATTTTATAGGACAAGACTGGGAAGGAAGGACTTAGTATTACCTAAAATATTCCACCCCCTTTTGCAGTTTTAGGTTCTCTAATCAGTAATGTTATTTTTTTTCATTCTAATTTGACCTCAAAGAACTGCAATCCACTCATACTCATTTTATTGGGACTAACTAGTTCCCCTATCCAAAATGCTCTGTAAAAAGATAAGGAATACGTCAGTTTTTCCATACTCCTTAATATCCCTTCCAACACCTAAATAGTAATTAGGTGCCTTATATCGCTTACATCCTTTTACAGCCTGATAAATCAAAAAAAATTCTGTAAAATTCCTTAAGATGCCTTAATTTAAACCAAAAAAGTGCTGCTAACGTTTTGTTAAACCTGCTTGCTGACTTATCTTTATCAAATAGCTTGGTTAAGTAGCAAATCAATATTATCAAATAATTTTCCTCCCTTACTTCCAACTGTAAATTTTCTTTAAAAGCTGACCATTCCTTTCAAATTATTTTATAACTATCTAATGTCGAGGGAGCCAGTGAATTATCAATCCATGTATCATACCTCCGACACTAGAATCTACAGATGTTCTGGACACTTCTCTCCTTGCAGCTGTGCCTGAGGTATCAGCTAAAAAAACCTGTCCAACTGTAATTGAGACAAAGCATCAGCTGTCTTTCCTGTAGCCTGGCACATAAGAAGCCTTAAATTTAATATTACATTGCAGGCAATTCAAAAACAGGTTGCCACAATAGTGGTTATATAGGCAATGAACTAGAATAACACCCATATTATTTGAATGAAAATTCAAAAAAATTCACATTGTGATTTTAAAACTTTGATTCCCAAAGTTCCAATGCCACAAAAATAGGGAAAAAGTAAAGTTATACATTTTGCCATTCCTTGTTTTAGCCAGGACTCTTTCCCTGCACACCATTTCCCTTCCAATAAGCTCCAAATTCTGTAGATCCTGAAGCATCAGTATAAAGACTCAATGCCTCATTGCCCATAACCTGCTATTGCCGATAACATCTTCCATTAAAGTCTGACAAGAATCTTGGCCATATCTTTAAGTCCTCCTTCATTTCTGATTTTACTCTAATAAAGTGTTATGCCTTCTTTACACCCGCTATTGCTAATGCCAACCGTCTGGAAAACACCCGCCCCATTGGCAAAATTGAGTTTTGCCAATAGTGATTGCATATCTTTTAATGCTATTTTCTTAACCTTAAAAGTTGTTTTAATATTTCCCCTTAAATCTTGTCATATGGGAGCCTTAATTCTTGTAGACATGAATCTATCTCTATGGCCAAAAAAGTGAGACAGCTCATAGGGCTCACTGTCTTATCCTCTGCCAAAGGGATACTGAACTTAGCTGCTACCCTACGCATAGTTGTAAGAAAAATAGCACACAGATTTGAATTTTGAGGACCTACAAAGAAAAAAATTGTCCAAATAATGAACAACTGAATGGGCGCCAGCCACCTCCTTGACCACCCACTCTATAAACCTACTAAAATCCTCAAAATATGCACAAGATATGGAGCACCCCATTGGTAGTGCTCTATCCACATAATAATGACCATCAAAATACATTCCCAACAGATGTAAAGAATCCTTATGAATTGGTAGCATTCTAAATGCTGCTTCTATATCTGTTTTTTAGCCATTAAAGGATAATTATACTCAAAAAACAAATAAAGTTTAAATGGTAGCTGAATCCCTAACTAACCTTCTCCCCCCCCCCTTTTTTTTTAGGTCTCTTCAGAGCTTACCTGTGCCCTTGTAAAGTGCTGGCCATCTGGAACATATATGCAGTCTGGTAGCTCTGCCTCCCAAGACTTGTGGACCTCGTTTCCAACTTGTGTCCAAATATCTAGTGGCAGTTCAATCCGTGTGCATGTGCTCGAGTGACGTCACGTGTGCACTACGCCGTGACGTCACTCGCGCGTGCAGCGCGCACACAGATTGAACTGCCACTGGATATTTTGACACAAGTTGGAAACGAGGTAAAGCAAGTCTCAGGAGGCGGAGCTTACCAGACTGCATACATGTTCCAAGATGGCCAGCACTTTACAAGGGCACAGGTATATTCCCTTTTCTTTTGTTATAAAGTATATACTTACTAAGGCTGGGTACACAAAAACCAACAGATATTTCCGTGTATTGGTCGGTTGGGCCGAAAAAAATCGGAGGTAATTTCAGCAGTGGCAGTGAACTCTGTGGTCCATAGGAGACATTTGCTGTGGCCAACCACTTTATAGCGGTAAAAGGTCAGGACATAAAATTTGTCCAGGAGTACCAAGCCTAACGTTCTGTTTTACTGATAAATCCACATTTACACTACATCACCATTAGTGTCTTTTAAAGTCAGAGCTGTGACACTGACGGTGGATCTGACAGAATATATATATATATATATATACAATCCAAACAACTGGCTCCTGCCAAGGTATAAAAATAGCCTGGGTGCTGCTACAGGATGCAATATACAAAAGTATAAAGGTATGGAGCACTACCAAAGGACTTTATATAATTTTAATTAGTGGTCAACAGGCCACTAATTAAAATTGGTGTCTAAACCCTTTCCAAAATTATCCCTGAAAAGCTCATTACTTTTTTGACGTTTGAACACTTAAATGCTTAAATCTACACGTTTCCCCACTTAAATTGGTCGTCATTAAAGGCCCAACAAACACCCTTTTTTCATTGATACCTGATCCACATAATTTCTCCATATGCTGCGTGAATTGCTCTTAATATCTCAGCCATGCTTGGCCAATATAGACTCTATGAGCTTCCCAAATATTGTCCAGATAACAAAACAAACCGGAACACCATTCTGGATGCCTTTCGCCAATAATGCTACCTATAATTGTAAATGCTTATAACCAATTTCCAGATATTTTAGGAATCATTCTCTCCTCATCCTCCTCTTTATGCAACTCCCTAAATCTATCTAATTTATCCAAATTAAAGGGTATCTCCGCTGAAAATATAAAGTTTGGGCATTTAGTTTTATTGAAAGTTTTATTGTAAAGCAGCTGTGTCTTACCTCCTTTTCTTCAATAAAATGATCAGGAGCCAGGAGAGAAGGTAAGGAACTTACCCACTCACTCACTCCCCTGCCATGTAGTCTGCTGTCTGGACCTGTCAGACTACTGGGCGGGGGAGAGAGCGTTCCTTACCTTCTCTCCTGATCATTTTATTGAAGAACAGGAGGTAAGACACAGCGATGAGCTTAATCTTTCAGAAGGATGCGGTTGTCTGCCTTGCCTCCCTGTTTCTGCCGCTGCTGGAACATTCGCAAGAGAACCTCCAGGGGATAATGGAGGAGGCTCAGCCAAGATTTCTTGCAGCCAACCTTCCCCCTGCGACCAGCTTCCCCCTGCGGGGAATAGCAGCTCAGACATTTTTTGCTCCCAGTTGATTAAATTTTGGCGCCATTATGCTCCTGCCCGGAGAGGTTTAAAACAGGTAGGCCCACCCCACTTAGCGCCCCTATCCAATCCCCATACATCTTCATAGACCCATCAGGTCATGTGCCCCTCCCCTTAACTGTGTTCCTTCCGGGGCTGCATTATCAAACTTGAAGAGTAAAGGTGGCCATACATTAGGACGATTTTACTTACACGACTGAGCAATCTCACTACATTAGACCAATCCTGCTGGAACTGCCTTTCCTGTTCTCCATTGCAACTGTCATACGATTGCAAAATGAATGGGATTTGCGATTGCATGTTGGTTGCAAAGGACGGGAAAGGCAGTTCTGGCAGGATCCGGTTGAAACTTCCCCCCCCCCTAGTCTTAAGGGATGTCTATATGTCCCCTGGCATGTTCTATTGGTGAACAATGCACCAGATAGTTTACTGTGTAGCTTATTAATGTATTTATACACAGTAATCATATCCCATGCAACCAGCTTTATCTAGTGTGCATAATTGTAATTTATTCAACCTTCATATTTTCATATCTTAATATTCAAGCTTCCCCAGTCCCCTTATTAATTTAGTTGCCCTTCTCTGAGCCCTTTTTATTTCCAAGATTTCCTTTATGGATTCCGAAACTACACGCACATTCTTAATAAGACCTTATCAATGCTTTGTAAAGAGGGAGAATACATTTTTTTCCCTTGAATCCATACCCCATTTTAACACAGATTGTTGCATACAAAGTTTAATATACTCACACACCACCCCTATCGAGCATGAGACATAAAAGTCATATGACACATACATAATTACCTTCTAACTGCCCTTGCAGCTCCTCTTCAGACCTGCCTTTTGATGAATGTGCTTTTTTGCAGAGCCCTCATTGGTTGGAATGTCCAGCTAGTGAAGGGGGCAGGGTTAGGCTGTACCCCCAGAGGTGAGGGTATAGCATTTTAGGTCCTAAACCTAGGTACAGCTAAAGATAGGAGGTGTTTATTTTGGCAATAAATAAAGTTTGGAGGTTGATAAGCAGTCTATTGGTAGCAGTGACCCTTGTCTAATACTCTCTAGCTAGTCCTATATATTTTGCAAAATATTGTTTTCATTACAGTATGTTGTTACACATACAGATGGCTGGTTCATCTTTCTATCTGATGTACCTAGCTTTAGCTGCTGCTGGTCATATGGGACATTAGTTAGCCATATAAGAAAGTAGTACCACAGGCACCCTACTAAGATATGGTAGTGGGGACAGAATATTCAAATGTCCCAGGATTCTCCTGTCCACTGAGAGAAAGGCTAGCATTATACTTTTTAATCACTAGGGATTAAAGGGGAATTTCAGTGCAAATTCATATGCTTTTCAGAAAAAAGAGCAGCAGTATTTATTCATCCCAATGACCTTAATCTGCCAATTCAGCATTTTTTCTGTGTATAAATAAATGCAATCGAAAAACTGACTCCCTGTTTGCAGGACCCCTAGTAGAGACCGTTATGGTTTTGCCCATGGCCCAGCGCCTGGGTTGATTCAGTTGCTCAGTAGAGATCTGAGCATCTTTGACCCATTCAACAGCCAATCAGTAGAAATTACTGTTAGGAACATTCTAAGGATGTGGTGCATCCTGGGAAGAAGAAGGACTGTTAGAACCTGAAATGTCAGCTCACTAATGTCAACAGCAGGGAACAGCTAAGGATATGAAATCAACTGATTTTTCAAAATGGGAGAGAATATGTAGAATAATTAAGAAGGCATTACACAAACTAACAATTTAAAAAATGTTGATAATTTCCACTGAACTGTCTAAACTGATAAAATACAAATATCCTTGGAAAAGAATTTCTGTCATGGCACAGTGTTAAAAAGGCTGGAGTCTTTTGTGATCCCCATAAATTAAGACTATTTTGTAGACTTTAGTGTATAGTGTCATTCTGTAGATTTAAATCATAATCAATGTAATGTGAATTGTCCCTACCCTGACTATATGTTTCTATTTAGCAGCATTGCTTCTATTTTAGTTTAATAGTTTAACAGTAAAATGTTAATGCAACCACACATGTTGATGTAGATTTTGTCATTGATACTTTACTTCAAATAAAACATGCCAAACACCTGAAAACTATTTTTATCACTTATTATTTCTAACATTTTTTTCAAAATTAAAATCCTCCAGCAACTTTATAGATTTTCAGACACAAACGCACCCATTTTGGTTGTATAATAGTGACCTTTAATAGCTTTACGTCCTTGCATTAAACTGGGACAGAAATGAAATAAGTCTCCATATGGTTTATGCCAGTCCAGATGCCTCGCCACAGTTTTCTATGTATAGTACTGTCTCTGCCTCCTGCAATTTCTTCCCCTTCAATCATTGCTCTGTTGGCAGATCCTTTTGAGCGTCTTTTCTGAAGTGCGCCTTCTTTTGTGCCCTGTAGACCACAGCAGACACTTCTAAAGGGTTGAATTGGGTAATCAGAAGAAACTGTTCTCCTGCTGTGTGCTCCAACACAATTCTGTTGTCCTTTGTTTGAAAAACAAGAGGACAAAGGAAGCAATTTAACCCTTTTTGTACTACATTTAAAGCTACATTTCTAAGATCCATTAAATAATGCCTTATTCATTCTTTTTTTCTCCTTGTATGTTAAACATTATTAAATCAATTATATACATATTTTATAGTACTAAAGCTAAATAATAAAAATAATATAGGGCAGTAACTCTACATCAGCCTGTAACCTGCAAACCCAGGTCTGGTCTTAGTATGGAAGGTCACCCATGTTGTCTGTGAATACCAGTCCCTGGTATTTATTACTGAAACATTGGCTTCTATACAAAAGTTATTCCCCCTCCCAATTTAGCAGGGTACAGAGGAACATCCTTATAATAAACTAAAGCCATATAGCCAAAAATATTTTGAAAATGATATCTGCATAAATGGTTCTTGGTTATGCCATCAACTCTTAGTGGAGTTTAGCAGGAACTTGTGTGTTATATAAATTAAAAAAAATGGAAATCCCATTTGGAGTACTACAGCTGTTATAAAATAACTTGCCTGTGCTTTATTATAGTCATAAAACTACTTGGCAACTTCTGATATTCTTACAAGAACGTATGGCTACCAATACTGCAACTAGGCCATGACTGTTAGGCCAAAAATAAAACTAAAGATTATATGTAGCGATGATTAGGGAAACTAGTCAATTACTCAACATTTAAAAAATATCTCTTCTGCTATATCTTTAAAATTCAATAGATTACAAAATATAACATACATTATTCAAAATAACCCCAAAAAATGAAGAGGTGCAAATTTACATACTGGTAAATAAAATCTTTCTTCAGCCACTAGCTAGTTGTGTCAAGTTGTTCCTCCACCAAGTTGTAACAGTTTTCAGCACTTATATTGTATTCAATGTTGCCAATCACATGTCGATTCTATGCAGAACATGTCCAGTCCTTTTACAACCCATAATGCAATTTTATAAAAGTATTGTCATTTCATTCAAATGAGATGCCTCTACACTCTACATTGCTGGTATTGACTTTACTTACATTCCTGGGTATTCCACCTTACTATTATTATTTTTTCCCTCTCTTATTAACTTGGGGGTTATATTTTTTTAAAACTGTCCTGTCAACATCTCTGCACTTTACCTTTTATTTAATTTCCCCCCCTCTTTTTTTATAATTACTCACATATAGGTGTTGGTGCACACCCGGCATTGTATATATGTATAATCTCTTTGCCAAGAAAAATAGTATAGTGAGGGACAGTTTTAGGAATGCTACAAGATGATGTGACACTATACTGAAAAAATTACTTTTCCTCATCTTAATCTATAAATAAATACATGTAAGTAGCGCTTACTCTGAGTTCTGTGTTGCTGCATGGCTTCAATCCAGCACGTTTCACTCATGAGAATCAACCCCCCTCCCTCTTTTAAACATTCCCACTTCCATCTGACCTGACTTTTTCCCAACTGTCACCATTCCAGCTACAGCAAAACTGCTCACATAATAGTTTATGAGAGCATGGCACATTATTGACAGCTGAAATGTAAGATATTTTAAAGAAATAGGGAACAGATCAACAAAAAATGGTACAGTGGTGTTTGGAAAAAATTATAGTTTCCAGTAATTGTCAATTAAACAAAACTTTTTTTCATATAGATGCCCTTTAAATAGCTAGCAGCAAATTATAGAAGAACATCTAAGGCTTTAAAGGACAATTATACTCACCTTCCCCTCCGCTCCTCTTTTAGGTCCTGTACCTTTTACCCGGGTGAGGACCTCAACCGCAGCTCCTCACCGCTGGGTTTGCGAAAGTTAAAGCATAGCGTTACTGAAACGCTGCTCTGGCAGGCTCCCGCCCCCTCCTCTCGTCGGCGACGAGGCCAATAGAGGCACGCTCTGCAACAAGCGTGCCTTCCTATTGGCCTTGTAGCGCAAGAGAGGAGGGGGCGGAGCCGCCAGAGCAGCGTTTCAGCAACGCTGTGCTTTAACTTTCGCGAACCCAGGGTGAGGACCTAGCGGTTCAGTCCTCACCCTGGGTAAAAGGTACAGACCTAAGAAGAGGAGCGGAGGAAGTGAGTATAATGGTCCTTTAAAATGTCTGATGCAGCAAGATGATCAAATCTGATGGAGTTCATTTTGCTGCAGTCTGTCTATATTTTTTGTTGTTGTTCCTCTTACACTATATGATTACCAGATTCCTTCTTTAAATACATTCAGAATCACATTTTAAAAGGCATGTCCACCCCCAAAACTATATGTAACCCACTACTGGCCCCACTCTGTAGTGTAGTAAATCCTTACCTACATCCCAGCTCCAAATGGTTCTCCTGTAATGTCCCCACAAAGTCCCAAACTGGATACCAGGAGCCAAGCAGAGTCCATATAGGACTGCCTCCTGTCCTCTCCTCCAGGAGAATTTTGCCATGTGCAGTTCAAATCCCCCCCCCCCTCCCACCTTTTGTTCTCTCTCCCCCTAGTGTAAATCCCCTTGGTTATATTGTAGTCTCCTCCCCCAGCCCCGATCGCTATAATAGAATTCTCAGAAAGCCCCCCCAAACTCTACTTACCTTACCTCTCTCCCCCTCTTCCCCGTTGTGTTTGGCTGCCTCTCAGCCAATCAGGGACGCGGCTGCCGGTCCGGCCCCCTGCTTGCTCGGGGGATTTTTCCGATAATTCTATTATAGCAGTTGGAGCTGGGGGAGGAAGCCCTACAATATGTCCCAAAAATTTTAAAGGGTGGACATGCCCTTTAAATAAAAGTTGCTCAGTATTTTAATCAGCCACCAGGCATCTCATGCTGCTTTAAAAGCTCTAAATTGACAGCATTGAACACTATATTGCACATAACTCATTGTCTAGAGCCTCCTGATTAAGTAGAGTAAATATGCATCCAGGAGACATATCCCACTTTAGAAGCACAGCTTTGAATAGTCTTATTCTCAGAAGGATGTAGTAACCGATTCTCCTTTGCCCCTTGACTTCCCTGTACAGTAATAAGCAATAAAACCTAGATAACCTCCACGATAACATGCAGATCACATCTATTATTTTTTGTTGACATATGGAGATTTTCAAATAACATTTGTAAGAGTTACAGTGGGGATTCAGAATCATTTCTGGGAGCTGTAGGTCACAGCAGCCTGGAGGCATGAATCTGACATGCCTGTGTAACAGCATGTTCTCTCGCATGGGAACAACCTGTATTTTATAACATTTGCCCTGATAGGGTTGGCAGATTTTCTTTGACTTTTTGCCTTGAAACTGAGGAAATTGTGCTGCATTTCCCAATAACCTTCTTGAAAGTCACAAATATATCATAAACATGACAGGACATTTACATTTTAGTACATAAGATGGATTTAGCAGTAATATTGCAGGGCATCTGTAGTTCATTAACCCTTCAATGTGCCCCAACAAATGACCCATATTGCATTAATGCAGGCGTAAAATTTAAACTGTTTCCTTACCAAAATGTGGCACAATAAAGAACAATAAAACCAGATCGTTAAAAAATGAGAAATGTTTTTCAATTGTCCCGGGCAAATGGACTGTAAAGGTGGAATCATTTTCCATTAATTATGTTGCAGAATTACCATGACCTTGAACAAGTTCTATTTTCTCCTGTTGGTGGGGGGAGGTAATTTGAAATATTAATCATTTGTCTGTTACCATTCTGATATTACATGTAACTCTAATGTCCAGTTGGCAATTCATTATATATATATATTATAGAGTCAATTATTTTTTCATGTCTGTAGCTCAAAACTGTGGTAGGAGAAACAGTCTAAAAAAGCAGAAGAATAAAAGGGAAAAGAAGAAATAGAAAGAACAGAATTTGGCACTTTCTAGCCAAATTAAAACACAGGTGGCTACCTACGGTAAAGTAGTAATGAATATCCCTAATTTTGTTTTTTATTTATTTATATACTAAACACCAGCTTTAATCTCAGATTGTTGTATGTGTGTTATGTTCACCTGTGAACATACCTCACTACATTGAAGTAGGCAGGGCCTATCATAATCTTTACAACTCAGTCCATAGATTACCTGGCCATTACAGCTCAGTCTATAGATTGCCTGGCCATGGGATAAACAGGGCTGTTTTTTTGAAACACGGATGGTTGCTGATTGTGCAGCAGATTTGTAAATTTGGACATGCACACAGCTTAGAGTAAGCATGGCAGTAACATGAATGCTTTTTTACCATAAAGAAGTGATTGTTTGCCTAAGTAGGGAAGATAATTTCCCAAATATTGCCAGGGCCCCATAATCTCATTATCATAAAAGACCCAGAAGAAATCCATTCAAGGCAGATCATGTAGCATGTATTGATGTGCAGGTGGCATGTTTCCTTCGGATGGTAATAAACATTAAAGATTACTACCAGCTTGATGTAAAAGTCTGTATTGGTCAATTTCTTTGGTTCTATTGCTAGCCTTCTTATACCACGCTTTAATAGAAGGGGCTGCCAGGGTCATTCCATTTTAGAATATCAGTCACAGATTGTCACTTTAACTGAATCTGCACACAGCCTGGCAATCCTCTGGCCAGAAATGCAGATTTATAAAGCATGGGGCTTGTATAATACTGTAAAAAATGATATGTGAAGATTTAGAATTTTACTCTGTCAATTTGGCACCATCTTCTGCACTTTCAGAGAGATGCAATATCAGCCACATACCTGGACATAACATTCGATGTTTTCCTTGTCAGTGTGACACAGACCTGACGAAGAACAACCCGAAACGTGTAAGAGTGGACATGTCCACAATAAAGCCCCTTATTTTACCCAGGTGTGTGTGTCTGTGGATTTTTTGTGTTTCGTAAGTATTATATTGCCCGTGGAACGTGGTACATGGATCCATGAGGCAGCCCCCTGAGGAGCTAAAAATAAAGGTGTCGGTATGTTACTTTGACTATATTGTATATGTTCCTGAAGAATATTGGGTTAAAAACAAACCAGCCTAATGTAAAACATGCTAACGTAAAGTGATTACTGCATTGAAAGAACGCTGGAATGAAGGGAGTGCAGAGGGTAAGGATTACATTGGACTGCTTGTTTTATTTTTCATGCAATGGCATGTCACACTGAATGGACTGCCATTTATAAAGCACTAAAATGACACTTTTTTTTGCATATCCACTCTACAATTCATAAGTCTTTTCTTTGCACTGAACGAAAGGTGTCCATTTTTTATTTGTATGAAATTCTATATTTATTAAATGCAGAAATGTCCATGAGGGTTTGACAATTTTCCACAAGGAATATGAGACTGTAGCCCTGTTGGATATGCGCTAAATTGCTCCTCTAGGCTACAAAAGTTTTCACTTGATTTGATACCTGAGATTTTCAATCCTTTATAAAATATGCCCCTTAACTTCCCTATGAAAGACTACATTTCATTTTAATTGTTTACTGCTGGTGTCAGGAGTCATCGTTAACACAATATTTGCTTGCTATTTTCTTCAAGTTAAAGAAAAAAAAAATAAGTAAGGAAGACCACATCTGAGACTTCTCCTTTCTAAGTGAAAACCAAAAAACGAATCAAGGTCACTTCCCCCACAGGCCTGTTTGTTTGCTCATTATGTCAGTATTCATTTCTTCTTGCCTGAAGAGCAGGCCTATTTTGTGTAATTCTGATCAACATCATGGATGTACATTTGCAGGTAACTCTAGAGATTTAGACTTTGATCTATTAGATAATTAGGATGGGAACTTCTGTCAGATGCCGGCTATTTAATGTGAAGAAATAAAATTGCCCGTCTGCAGTTCCCAAATGATTTGTTTCAAGTAGTCTAAAGATATGCATTTCTCCTCATGGATGAATGTGTTTTTATAAACATTTACAGATTCGGAAACTTCTTGATTTCTAAAAATGGGACATTGTTTGGTTAATAAATAATTAGATCGACTACAGGATCCTTTTTTTCTCAAATATTCAAATTTAAAGAAGTGGCATTAGAAGCCTTTTTTATGTTACAACTTTTCCTACTTGTGTTAAAATAACAAGACGTCAAAAAACATTCTAAAGGTGTGCTGTGTATTAACAGTGGCCATACACACAAACTACCTCCCCGACAATTCTAAAAGCCTCTCATTCAGGCAACAATTGCTTTTGTCGTGATTAGTAGATAATATCTTCCAACGTGATCGCCGGGAAACTGATAGGTAAGTTGTGAAGGTCACAATAATTGCCTTCCACTCTTTACATTTGACTTCCCATTGATCTCGTCAAATTTGTCTTGTGCAATGTTGAGCCGTGTTGGCATATTAGTCTCTCATAGCCAGTATTAAAGCATTGTAAAAAATATTAGCCTAAAGAGGAACAAGGCAAAATTAACACGATTCAGAAATTTCCATAATTTTAAAGGGAGTTTTATTGCAACTTGGGACACTTTAAAATGCAATAAAACAAAAGTCTGGGTATTGAAACATGAAAATCTTTGTACTTTTTGCCTATTCAGACTCATGAATTACCCAATTGCCGACATTTTTTAAATTGCAATTTTAAGAAAGTGTCAAACTTGTGATAACCTCTGCCTGGCGACTGACGCTACATCCTCATCTCTCTGATTCTAAGCATCTTGATGGACCGTAATGTCTTTATAAGCAACCTAATTACTATTTATGTTACTGTGTCGACTGTCACTGGCCTAATGAGAACCATCACTATCAGGTAACTTCAATAAAGCACTCAGGGTTGCCTCCCTAATATAATAAATTAATAATATTGTTACTTTTAGTACAAGTATATTTTAACATTATAAGTTTAAACACCCATTCCCAAGATTGTCAATGGCTCCCTTATAAAAAAACATATGGGGGTTGTGAGAGTTAATACGATCTTGGGTGTGATAATGCCCTTTAAAAGGAGCTTGTTTCATTTGGCCCCATCATCGGCCAATGTTTCCTTCACACAAACTTATCGGATCGAGTTTTACATTGTTGTTTGGGCCTAAAAGAAAAGTCTTCATTGCAACCTCAGCTTCCCTAACAAACATATACGATAGATTCATATAATTCTTCTATCGTTAAATGGTGCTAGTTTTGCTTCATTAGTCAGATCTTTTTAACTTTGAAAGCTAACATCTGGTGGGTTGGGGCAAAATTGGCAACATTTTTACTCGATAAAAACTTTTTTGAATCTCCTGAGAGTTTTCTATACTCAATATGACACACAACAAATCACACATACAGTCCCAGCTGTATTCCCAGGATATTCGGCCTAGTTCGAGAAAGGATCTAGGTCTCTCTTAAATGTTTCATAGAATCAGCACCCACACATTTTCCATCAAGCAATTCCCACCACACTGCCGTCAAGTGAAGACCATTTATGTTTGCTTAAACGAAATTGTCTTTCCTCAAGCCTAGATTTGGCCTATGTCTTTTGATTAACCCACACATAGAAACATCCCCTGATATTGGCTGTGATTCCCTTTGACAAATATCTGTGTAATTTCTCCGGAATCCTCAGTATTCCCTTTGCACAGATACCCCAAATTCCCCTTTACCGTACAGCCAAGCCTCGTTTTTCCGTATGCTGACAAGCCTCGCCTGATCTTGCGGAATATGGCACAAGTACTAGCTGGCACGCTGGTAATGAAAAACACACCAGAGTTCAGAAGAGTAGACAGGATGAAGTCAGGAATGGTGGCAAGAGTTAATCACACAGGAAATCAGCCAGCCAAGAGGTACCAGTGATGACACAAAAAACACATCCATAAATGGCGAGGTAGATGGGTACAAAGAAACGCAGAGGAGGTGGAATAAGCCCCCTGAAACATGTGTGTCATGTCTTTTTATTATATTACCTATTCCAAGTGTGTGTACTGATCATCCTCTATATTAATCTAACAGGCAAGCAAAGAAGCATAGGTCATCGGTAAGTCACATCAACAACCATAAGAATCCAATTCAGGACCATCCCGTGAGCAACCCCCCAAAAAGTGCAGACCAATGCAAAAAGGAAGGAAGGATCAAAGGAAATAGAAGAAATTAAACTTGCCTGCCAAAATCCTAATAGAAGTCGATTGCAGCATAAGAGGTGCAGCTGCGAGAAGACATGACAGAAAGTCACAAAAAGTGGAATGGTGGAAGGACATGAAAGACACACAAACCTCGCTGGGACATCATAGTCTGTGCAAGTTATTTAGATTGTACTGGTGAGGTGCGGGAGAGGATGAAAGTGATGTGCTATTCCTTGTAGTCTGTAAGAGTTTATATATCCCATCCAAATTCTTTTCTCTAAGTAAAACAAACCACCCTGAATCACTATATTTCATACACAATGCTCCATCCCTGTTCAGCTATTGCCCAGCTTTGCACGCCTGTCCTGCCAGAATAAATCCCAACCATCACTGGAGCAATGTGGACTTTGGAAGACCACACAATTGGCAAAGATAAAGATCTCGACAGCTAGATCTATTACTTGAAAAGTAAAAAAAATTTGACAAAAAATTAGAGAAAGTGTTGGTCACACCTGGGCAACACCTAACTGAACGATATAGACCCATGTCATCAAACATTCAGCGCAATTAAAGGGCATGTCCCCTATTTGCGCACAAATTTCGTGGGTAGGATCCCTCTACCACCCTAACCGCTGTATTTGTGTGTTAAAAAACTAGCTCTACACAGCCTCTTTCCACGGCGTTCAGACATGGCCCCTCTTACATGAAACTGAAGCAGGGGCCAGACCACGCCCGGTCCGTAGAATCTGACTAGAGGCAGCCAATCTGGACGCAGCTGCCGGCAGAGAATCCGGGGGGGAAAGAGGCTGTGTAGTAGATTTCGTCTTAATTTTTTTAAAAAAAGTTTACATTTTTTCCACTACCCGACAGGCTTTCTGGTGGTTACGTTTTATGACTTTTGGGCAAAGCATTACAGGAGAATATTTGAGGGCAGAGAGGTAAGTGTAAGGATTTTTACACACTGCACCAGTGTGGCCATAGTTTGGGGGAGAATTTAGTTTTGGGGGTGGACATGCCCTTTAAAAGGGCATGCTTGAACCCTAATTGAAACAACAAAAATAAACTGATGTGTATTAGCCCACCAATACAGCTAGTATCAAACACAATGTAGAAATATGTATATATTATCTCTCTTCCCTCTCAGTTACCCTTAATTTGACGATCACCGTAAGTTGAAAGGAGGCCTCAGTGTAATCCGCCCCACCCTGTCACTTATGTAGTCGTCCTCATATCTATTCCTGTAGGATAACCAACAAACAGAACGAGCGGCTCACCAAAGTTTTCATCGGTCCGATGCCGCCAGCCCCAGACCCGTCCGCTAACGGTTCACAAGCTAAATCAAACCCAAGAAGGTTCATCCATTCTCGCCGGAAGATAATAACAGCTCCAATACTCCAGCATAGTGAAAAAAATAAAGCTTAGCTTTATCACTACACAAACATTAATAATTTAAATGAAATTTTAATGTTTTGCATTAGCAATAAACTCTAAGATGTATCACATATGCTGAGTATTTGGACTGTTATTATCTTCCCGGGAGAACTGCAAAACCTCTGTGTTTTTGATCATTGCTTGAACTACCTATCTGGTACCACACAGTATATGATATGAATATGTTTTTATTTGCACTGCATCATGTCTCACTCCTGCCTATACCCATTGTATCCTGTTGTTACATACTGTTGTAAGGTAGAATAAGAGGAATGATGAGCGATTAAAGATAAAAATGCCACATTTCTATGATGCAACAATCACTTTAAGGGTTCAATGAAACCATTTACCAAATGGTATTTAGTACAACAAAACTGTCTCTATTGTTTCATTACCTGAGACCCAAATTAAACACCTACAACTACTGGACAGCTATAAAAAACAATCACTGCATACATGAAGGACATTAGGACAAAGCTTTCCATTTTTCTTTTTAACAGCAATCATTCATTTCTATCTCACTATTAATCAGTTCCACACGTATGCAAAATGCAAATTTGCATGGATCTGATTCTTCTGTATAATTATCTCATTCTTATATGGAACGCATAAGTGATATAAATCTCCCAGCTTTACAATAAGCAGGTTTCAGGATATGACAATAACTCTGTATCGTAAATCATCATTCCTTAGAAGCCCCTTAGGCTTCAAGATGACTGTCCAAAATCATTAGAGCTTCATATGTTAAAATCAATTTTCCGTAACAAGGAGGGGGATAAAGAAAACTAGTTCATACTAATAACCGCAAATTCAATTTGCCCTTTAAAATTTTTTTAGCATTATCTGTCAACATGCTGCAGTTTTATAGAGCCAAAACTCAGCACACTAGTTGGCTGCACATGCTAATTTAAGGTTCATTGTGTTATCTCCTTTCCTCTTCTCTAAGACCACACTAACAGTTTGACCCCAGATCTTGCACCTGCCGTGTCACCCCAGCCAATCATCAGAGTGAAGGGGAGCTGATACCCTTTGCAACCTGTCTTTATGAAGCAAACACTCGCTAAGCCTTATTTGTGAGCATATACAACTGTCTTTTTATGTGTTTAATAGATTATTTCTGCAACGCTGCATCAGACATTTAAAGGACATTATACTCACCTTCCCCTCTCCTCTTCTTAGGCGTATCTTTACCTTACCCAGGGTGAGGACCTGAACCGCTAGGTCCTCACCCTGGGTTCGCGAAAGTTAAGCACAGCGTTGCTGAACGTGCTGCTGGCTGGCACACGCCCCCTCCTCTCCTTGCGCTACGAGGCCATAGGAAGGCACGCTGTCGTCGGCAGACGAGAGGGAGGGGCGAGCCTGCCAGAGCAGCGTTTCAGTAACGCTGTGCTTTAACTTTCGCAAACACAGGGGTGAGGACCTAGCGGTTCAGGTCCTCACCCTGAGTAAAAGGTGCAGACCTAAGAAGAGAGCAGAGGGAAGGTGAGTATAATTGTCCTTTAAAGCCTTAGATGTTCCTTCTATATTTGCTACTAGCTATTTAAAGGGCATCATATGAAAAAAGTTTTTTTTAATTGACAATTACTGGAAACTATAATTTTTTCCAAACACCACTGTACCATTTTTTGTTGATCTGTTCCCTATTTCTTTAAAATATCTAACATTTCAGCTGTCAATAATGTGCCATGCTCTCATAACTATTTATGTGACAGTTTTGCTGTGCTGAATGGACAGTTGGGAAAAAGTCAGGTCAGAGGAAGTGGGAATGTTTAAAAGAGGGGGGGGTGGATTCTCATGAGTGAAACTGTGCTGGATTGAAGCCATGCAGCAAACAGAACTCAGAGTAAGCGCTACTTACATGTATTTTTTATAGATTAAGATGAGGAAAAGTATTTTTTCAGTATAGTGTCACATCATCTTGTACATTCCTAAAACGTCCCTCACTATACATTTTTTTCTTGGCAAAGAGATTATACATATATAACATGCCGGGTGTGCACCAACACCTATATGTGAGTAATTATAAAAAAAGAGGGGGGGAAATTAAATAAAAGGTAAAGTGCAGAGATGTTGACAGGACAGTTTTTAAAAAAATATAACCCCCAAGTTAATAAAGAGGGAAAAAAATAATAGTAAGGTGGAATACCCAGAATGTAAGTAAGTCAATACCAGCAATGTAGAGTGTAGAGGCATCTCATTTGAATGAAATGACAATACTTTTATAAAATTGCATTATGGGTTGTAAAGGACTGGACATGTTCTGCATAAAATTGAATGTGTTGGCAACATTGAATACAATATAAGTGCTGAAAACTGTTACAACTTGGTGGAGGAACAACTTGACACAACTAGCTAGTGGCTGAAGAAAGATTTTATTTACCAGTATTGTAATTTGCACCTCTTCATTTTTTGGGGTTATTTTGAATAATGTATGTTTATTTTGTAATCTTTGAATTTTAAAGATATAGCAAGAGATATTTTTTAAATGTTGAGTAATTGACTAGTTTCCCTAATCATCGCTACATATAATCTTTAGTTTTATTTTTGGCCTAACGTCATGGCCTAGTTGCAGTATTGGTAGCCATACGTTCTTGTAAGAATATCGAAGTTGCCAAGTAGTTTTATGACTATAATAAAGCACAGGCAAGTTATTTATAACAGCTGTAGTACTCCAATGGGATTTCCATTTTTTTTAATTTATAACACACACAGTTCCTGCTAAACTCCACTAAGAGTTGATGGCATAACCAAGAACCATTTATGCAGATATCATTTTCAAAATATTTTTGGCTATATGCGTTTAGTTTATTATAAGGATGTTCCTCTGTACCCTGCTAAATTGGGAGGGGGAATAACTTTTGTATAGAACCAATTTTTCAGTAATAAATCCAGGGACTGGACTGGTGCCTTTCACAGACAACATGGGTGACCTTCCATACTAAGACCAGACCTGGGTTTCAGGTTACAGGCTGGTAGAGTTACTGCCCTATATTATTTTTATTATTTAGCTTTAGTACTAAAAATATGTATTAATTTGATTAATAATGTTTAACATACAAGGAGAAAAAAAGAATGAATAAGGCATTATTTAATGGATCTTAGAAATGTAGCTTTAAATGTAGTACAAAAGGGTTAAATTGCTTCCTTTGTCCTCTTGTTTTTCAAACAAAGGACAACAAATTGTGTTGGAGCACACAGCAGGAGAACAGTTTCTTCTGATTACCCAATTCAACCCTTTAGAAGGTTGTCTCTGTGGTCTACAGGGCACAAAAGAAGGCGCACTTCAGAAAGAACCTCAAAAGGATCTGCCAACAGAGCAATGATTGAAGGGGAAGAAATTGCAGGAGGCGAGACAGTACTATACATAGAAAACTGTGGCGAGGCATTGGACTGGCATAAACCATATGGAACTTATTCATTTCTGTCCCAGTTTAATGCAGGACGTAAAGCTATTAAAGGTCACTATTAACAACCAAAATGGGTGCGTTTGTGTCTGAAAAAGTTGCTGGAGATTTTATTTTGGAAAAAATTTAGAAATAATAGTGATAAAAATAGTTTTTCAGGTGTTTGGCATGTTTTTTTGAAGTAAAGTATCAATGACAAAATCTACATCAACATGTGTGGTTGCATTAACATTTTACTGTTAAACTATTAACTAAAATAGAGCAATGCTGCTAAATAGAACATATAGTCAGGGTAGGAACAATTCCACTACATGATTATGATTTAAATCTACAGAATGACACTATACACTAAAGTCTACAAAATAATCTTAATTTATGGGGATCACAAAAGATCTCAGCCTTTTTAACACTGTGCCATGACAGAAATTCTTTTCCAAGGATATTTGTATTTTATCAGTTTGGACAGTTCAGTGGAAATTATCAATATTTTTTAAATTGTTAGTTTGTGTAATGCCTTCTTAATTATTCTACATATTCTCTCCCATTTTGAAAAATCAGTTGATTTCATATTCCTTGCTGTTCCCTGCTGTTGACATTAGTGAGCTGACATTTCAGGTTCTAACAGTCCTTCTTCTTCCCAGGATCACCACATCCTTAGAATGTTCCTAACAGTAATTTCTACTGATTGGCTGTTGAATGGGTCAAAGATGCTCAATCTCTACTGAGCAACTGAATCAACCCAGGCGCTGGCCATGGCAAAACCATAACGTCTCTACTAGGGGTCCTAAACAGGGAAGTCAGTTTTTCGATGCATTTATTTAACACAGAAAAAATGCTGAATGTCAGATTAAGGTCATTGGGTGAATAAATACTGCTGCTCTTTTTTCTGAAAGCATATGAATTTGCACTGAAATTCCCCTTTAATCCCTAGTGATTAAAAGTATAATGCTAGCCTTTCTCTCAGTGGACAGGAGAATCCTGGGACATTTGAATATTCTGTCCCCACTACCATATCTTAGTAGGGTGCCTGTGGTACTACTTTCTTATATGGCTAACTAATGTCCCATATGACCAGCAGCAGCTAAGCTAGTTACATCAATAGAAGATGAACCAGCCATCTGTATGTGTAACAACATACTGTAATGAAAACAATATTTTGCAAAATTATAGGCTAGCTAGAGAGTATTAGACAAGGGTCACTGACCAATAGATGCTTATCAACCTCCAAACTTATTTATTGCCCAAAATAACCACCTCCTATCTTTACTGTACCTAGGTTTAGGACCAAAATGCTAACCTCACCTCTGGGGGTACAGCCTAACCCTGCCCCCTTCACTAGCTGGACATCCCAACAATGAGGGCTCTGCAAAAAAGCACATTCATCAAAGGCAGTCTGAAGAGGAGCTCAAGGGCAGTTAGAAGGTAATTATGTATGTGTCATATGACTTTTATGTCTCATGCTCGATAGGGGTGGTGTGTGAGTATATTAACTTTGTATGCAACAATCTGTGTTAAAATGGGGTATGGATTCAAGGGAAAAAAATGTATTCTCCCTCTTTACAAACATTGATAAGGTCTTATTAAGAATGGCGTGTATTTCGGAATCCATAAGAAATCTTGGAAATAAAAAGGGCTCAGAGAAGGCAACT
This sequence comes from Hymenochirus boettgeri, assembly GCA_019447015.1. NCBI lineage: Eukaryota > Metazoa > Chordata > Amphibia > Anura > Pipidae > Hymenochirus > Hymenochirus boettgeri. Next base: position 261,844,499 of record CM033476.1, on the reverse strand, counting down.
AAATTAATAAGGGGACTGGGAAGCTTGAATATTAAGATATGAAAATATGAAGGTTGAATAAATTACAATTATGCACACTAAATAAAGGTGTTGCATGGGATATGATACTGTGTATAAATACATTATAAGCTACACAGTAAACTATCTGGTGCATTGTTCACCAATAGAACATGCCAGGGACAATGACATCCCTTAAGACTAGGGGGGGGGAAGTTTCAACCGATCCTGCCAGAACTGCCTTTCCCGTTCTTGCAACCAACATGCAATCGCAATCCCATTCATTTTGCAATCGTATGACAGTTGCAATGGAGAACAGAAAGGCAGTTCCAGCAGGATTGGTCTAATGTAGTGAGATTGCTCAGTCGTGTAAGTAAAATCGTCCTAATGTATGGCCACCTTCTCTTCAAGTTGATGATAATGCCCCGGAGAGAACACAGTTAAGGGGAGGGCACATGACCTGATGGGCTATGAAGATGTATGGGGATGGGATAGGGGCGCTAAGTGGGGTGGGCCTACCTGTTTAAACCTCTCCGGCAGGAGCATAATGGCGCCAAAATTTAATCAACTGGGAGCAAAAAATGTCTGAGCTGCTATTCCCCGCAGGGGGAAGGTTGGCTGCAGAAATCTTGGCTGAGCCTCCTCCATTATCCCCTGGATTTCTCTTGCGAATGTTCCAGCAGCGGCAGAAACAGGGAGGCAAGGCAGACAACCGCATCCTTCTGAAAGATTAAGCTCATCGCTGTGTCTTACCTCCTGTTCTTCAATAAAATGATCAGGAGAGAAGGTAAGGAACGCTCTCTCCCCCCCGCCCAGTAGTCTGACAGTCCAGACAGCAAGTACAGGGCAGGGGAGTGAGTGAGTGGGTAAGTTCCTTACCTTCTCTCCTGGCTCCTGATCATTTTATTGAAGAAAAGGAGGTAACACAGCTGCTTTACAATAAACTTTCAATAAAACTAAATGCCCAAACTTTATATTTTCAGCGGAGATACCCTTTAATTTGGATAATTAGATAGATTTAGGGAGTGTAAAGAGAGGATGAGGAGAGAATGATTCCTAAAACATCTGGAATTGGTTATAGCATTTACAATTATAGTTAGCATTATTGGCGAAAGGCATCCAGAATGGTGTTCCGTTTTGTTTTGTTATCTGAACAATATTTGGAAGCTCATAGAGTCTATATTGGCCAAGCATGGCTGAGATATTAGAGCAATTACGCCATATGGAGAAATTATGTGGATCAGGTATCATGAAAAAGGGTGTTTGTTGGGCCTTTAATGACGACCAATTTAAGTGGGGAAACGTGTAGATTTAGCATTTAAGTGTTCAAACGTCAAAAAGTAATGAGCTTTTCAGGGATAATTTTGGAAAGGGTTAGACACCAATTTTAATTAGTGGCCTGTTGACCACTAATTAAAATTTATAAAGTCCTTTGGTATTGCCCTATCCTTTATACTTTTGTTTATTGCATCCTGTAGCAGCACCCAGCTATTTTTATACTTGGCAGGAGCCAGTTGTTTGGTTGTATATTTATATATATAATATATATATATATTTATATTATATATATTCTGTCAGATCCACCGTCAGTGTCACAGCTCTGACTTTAAAAGACACTAATGGTGATGTAGTGTAAATGTGGATTTATCAGTAAAACAGAACGTTAGGCTTGGTACTCCTGGACAAATTTTATGTCCTGACCTTTTATCGCTATAAGTGGTTGGCCACAGCAAATGTCTCCTATGGACCACAGGTTCACTGCCACTGCTGAAATTACCTCCGATTTTTTTTCGGCCCAACCGACAATACACGGAAATATCTGTTGGTTTTTGTGTACCCAGCCTTAGTAAGTATATACTTTATAACAAAAGAAAAGGGAATTACCTGTGCCCTTGTAAAGTGCTGCCATCTTGGAACTGTTGCAGTCTGGTAGCTCCGCCTCCTGAGACTTGCTTTACCTCGTTTCCAACTTGTGTCAAAATATCCGTGGCAGTTCAATCTGTGCGTGCTGCACGCGTGAGTGACGTCACGGCGTAGTGCACACGTGACGTCACTCGAGCACGTGCACACGGATTGAAGGTTCCCAGTCTTGTCCTATAAAATGTTTTCTGGAATATGTTAATTTAAGGCCCAGCATTTATGGTTCATTACGCTGCATGAAGATGGATTGCCATTATCCAAGTTTCAGTTTATTGCAGTTTTTAAAAAAGCTTTGCTGGAATTGGGTTTAAAATCCAATAGATTTTGGAAGTCATTCATTTAGATTTGGAGCGCGACAGAAGCATCCAGATGATATAATAAGAGATATAGGGGGAATAGGAGATCTGTGCTTAAAATGGTGCGATTATTCGTGACATGATTAGGAGTGGCGGAGTGACATGGTATGTGCTATTATATAGTAGTCTTATGGATCATGGTCATTTTATATTGGCCAAGAAAAGGGGCTTCAGTACGCGCACAGGGAAAATCAATTGTTTTCCTCATCATCTTGTGGATATTCTGGTTGGGAAAAGAGGAATGTTATGGAAGAAGTTATCCATACTTTAAAGCAAAGAGCTGAGCATTATGGAGCACCACATCTCATTCTATTGCATGTAGGGGTCAATGATCTGGGTAATGTTCCCATAAATATCAGTGGGATTGTTTGAATCACCTGTCTGATTTTCACAGTTATACTAATATGGACGGAAATTGTGCCCAGACCGGTGGAGAGGGCTAGATCATTTAAGGCAACTGACAAAGCTAGTATTAAAATTAATCAGGCGGTCTCAAAGTTCATAAAATTAATGGAGGGTTGTCAGTATGGCATAGGATCTGGAATATATAGGTTATCTTTCTGGGCAGCTGGGATTTATTTGACAAGATAGGTCTTGATCTGCTCAATCTAAAACTAATTTTAAGGATTGGAACAAGCATGTAAAGGTGGGGGACCTGCTAGCTATTTAAAGGGCATCTATATGAAAAAAAGTTTTGTTTAATTGACAATTACTGGAAACTATAATTTTTTCCAAACACCACTGAAAAACTTTTTTCATATAGATGCCTTTAAATAGCTAGTAGCAATATATAGAGGAACATCTAAGGCTTTAAAGGACAATTATACTCACCTTCCCTCTGTCCTCTTCTTAGGTCTGCAACTTTTACTCAGGGTGAGGACCTGAACCGCTAGGTCCTCACCCCTGTGTTTGCGAAAGTTAAAGCACAGCGTTACTGAAACGCTGCTCTGGCAGGCTCCGCCCCTCCTCTCGTCTGCGACGAGCGTGCCTTCCTATTGGCCTCGTAGCGCAAGGAGAGGAGGGGGCGTTGCCTGCCAGAGCAGCATTTCAGCAACGCTGTGCTTTAACTTTCGCGAACCCAGGGGTGAGGACCTAGCGGTTCAGGTCCTCACCCTGGGTAAAAGGTTAGACCTAAGAAGAGGAGCAGAGGGAAGGTGAGTATAATGTCTTTAAATGCTGATGCAGCAAGATGATCAAATCTGATAGAGTTCATTTGCTGCAGTCTGCAAATGGTTGAAAGTTCAATGTGGAATGTATGACCAATCATCCTCTTGAAATCAACATGAAATTCATATTAGCCTATCTGCAGTCTGTTTATATTTTTTTGTTGGTCCTCACATATATGATTAACAGATTCCTTCTTTAAATACATTCAGAATCACATTTTAAAAGGCATGTCCACCCCCAAAACTATAATGTAACCCAACTGGCCCCACTCTGTAGTGTAGTAAAATCCTTACCTTACATCCCAGCTCCAAATGGTTCTCCTGTAATGTCCCCACAAAGTCCCAAACTGGATACCAGGAGCCTAGCAGAGTCCATATAGGTCTCTGCCTCTGTCTCTCCTCCGGAGAATTTTGCCATGTGTGTTCAAAACCCCCCCCCCTCCCCCCCGTTTTGTTCTCTCTCCCCCATGTGTAAATCCCCTTGGTTTTATGTAGGTCTCCCTCCCCAGCCCCGATCGCTATAATAGAATTCTCAGAAAGCCCCCCAACTCTACTTACCTTACCTCTCTCCCGGTTCACACCGCACCGTTAGTGTTTGGTGCCTCTCAGCCAATCAGACGCTGCGGCTGCCGGTCCGGCCCGCTGTTGCTCGGGGGAGTTTCTGATAATTCTATATAGCAGTTGGAGTGGGGGAGGAAGCCCTACAATATGTCCAAAAATTTTTTAAAGGGTGGAAATGCCCTTTAAATAAAAGTTGCCAGTATTTTATCAGCCACCAGGCATTATCTGCTCTTTAAAAGCTCTCAAATTGACAGCATTGAACACTATATTGCACAAAACTCATTGTCTAGAGCCTCTGATAGTAAGTAGAGATAAATATGCATCCAGGAGAATACCCACTTTAGAAGCACAGCTTTGAATAGTCTTATTCTCAGAAGGATGTAGTAACCGATTCTCCTTTGCCCTTGACTTCCCTGTACAGTAATAAGCAACTAGCAGATACACACTATTATTTTTGTTGACATATGGAGATTTCAAAAAAAAAAATTTGTAAGTGTTACAGTGGGGATTCAGAATCATTTCTGGGAGCTGAGGTCACAGCAGCGGAGGCAGTGAATTGACTGCTGTGTAACAGCATGTCTCTCGCATGGGAACAACCTGTATTTTACAAATGCCCTGATAAGGGAATTGCAGAATTTCTTTGACTTTTTGCCTTGAAACTGAGGAAATTGTGCTGCATTCCCAATAACCTTTCTGTGAAAAAGATGATCAAATCTGATAGAGTTCATTTTGCTGGCAGGTCTGCAAAATGGTTGAAAGTTTCAATGTGGAATGTATGACCAATCAATCCTCTTGTAAATCAAACATGAAATTCAGTATTAGCCTATCTGCAGTCTGTTTATATTTTTTGTTGTTGTTCCTCTTACAATTATATGATTACCAGATTCCTTCTTTAAATACATTCAGAATCACATTTTAAAAGAGCATGTCCACCCCCAAAACTATAATGTAACCCACTACTGGCCCCACTCTGTAGTGTAGTAAAATCCTTACCTTACATCCCAGCTCCAAATGGTTCTCCTGTAATGTCCCCACAAAGTCCCAAACTGGATACCAGGAGCCTAGCAGAGTCCATATAGGTCTCTGCCTCCTGTCTCTCCTCCGGGAGAATTTTGCCATGTGCTGTTCAAACCCCCCCCCCCTCTCCCCCCCGTTTTGTTCTCTCTCCCCCTAGTGTAAATCCCCTTGGTTATATTGTAGGTCTCCCTCCCCCAGCCCCGATCGCTATAATAGAATTCTCAGAAAGCCCCCCGAACTCTACTTACCTTACCTCTCTCCCCCTGTTAGTGTTTGGCTGCCTCTCAGCCAATCAGGGACGCGGCTGCCGGTCCGGCCCCCTGCTTGCTCGGGGGAGTTTCCGATAATTCTATTATAGCAGTTGGAGCTGGGGGAGGAAGCCCTACAATATGTCCAAAATTTTTTTAAAGGGTGGACATGCCCTTTAAATAAAAGTTGCTCAGTATTTTATCAGCCACCAGGCATCTCATGCTGCTTTAAAAGCTCTAAATTGACAGCATTGAACACTATATTGCACATAAACTCATTGTCTAGAGCCTCCTGATTAAGTAGAGATAAATATGCATCCAGGAGACATATCCCACTTTAGAAGCACAGCTTTGAATAGTCTTATTCTCAGAAGGATGTAGTAACCGATTCTCCTTTGCCCCTTGACTTCCCTGTACAGTAATAAGCAATAAAAACTAGATAAACCTCCACGATAACTATGCAGATCACATCTATTATTTTTTGTTGACATATGGAGATTTCAAAATAAACATTTGTAAGTGTTACAGTGGGGATTCAGAATCATTTCTGGGAGCTGTAGGTCACAGCAGCCTGGAGGCAGTGAATCTGACATGCCTGTGTAACAGCATGTTCTCTCGCATGGGAACAACCTGTATTTTAACATTTGCCCCTGATAAGGGAATTGCAGATTTTCTTTGACTTTTTGCCTTGAAACTGAGGAAATTGTGCTGCATTTCCCAATAACCTTCTTGAAAGTCACAAATATATCATAAACATGACAAGGACATTTACATTTTAGTACATAAGATGGATTTAGCAGTAAAATATTGCAGGGCATCTGTAGTTCATTAACCCTTCAATGTGCCCCAACAAATGACACATATTGCATTAATGCAGGCGTAAAATATTAAACTGTTTCCTTACCAAAATGTGGCACAAATAAAGAACAATGAAAACCAGATCGTTAAAAAATGAGAAGATGTGTTTCAATTGTCCCCGGGCAAATGGACTGTAAAGGTGGAAATCATTTTCCATTTAATTATGTTGCAGAATTACCATGACCTTGAACAAGTTCATATTTCTCCTGTTTGGTGGGGGGAGGTAATTTGAAATCAGATTAATCATTTGTCTGTTACCATTCTGATATTACATGTAAACTCTAATGTCCAGTTGCAATTCATTATATATATATTTATAGAGTCAATTATTTTTTCATGTCTGTAGCTCAAAAACTGTGGTAGGAGAAACAGTCTAAAAAAGCAGAAGAATAAAAGGGAAGAAGAAGAAATAGAAAGAACAAGAATTTGGCACTTTCTAGCCAAATTAATAATACAGGTGGCTACCTACGGTAAAGTAGTAATGAATATTCCCTAATTTTGTTTTTTATTTATTTATATACTAAACACCAGCTTTATCTCAGATTGTTGTATGTGTGTTATGTTCACCTGTGAACATACCTCACTACATTGAAGTAGGCAGGGCCTATTCATAATCTTTACAACTCAGTCCATAGATTACCTGGCCATTACAGCTCAGTCTATAGATTGCCTGGCCATGGGATAAACAGGGCTGTTTTTTTGAAACACGGATGGTTGCTGATTGTGCAAGCAGATTTGTAAATTTGGACATGCACACAGCTTAGAGTAAGCTGTGGCAGTAACATGAATGCTTTTTACCAATAAAGAAGTGATTGTTGCCTAAGTAGGGAAGATAATTTCCCAAATATTGCACAGGCGCCCATAAATCTCATTATCAATAAAAGACCCAGAAGAAATCCATTCAAGGCAGATCATGTAGCAATGTGATTGATGTGCAGGTGCATGTTTCCTTCGGATGGGTAATAAACATTTAAAGATTACTACCAGCGTTGATGTAAAAGTCTGTATTGGGTCAATTTCTTTGTGTCTATGGCTAGACTTCTTATACCGCTTTAATAAGAAAGGGGCTGCCAAGGGTCATTCCATTTTAGAATATCAGTCAACAGATTGTCACTTTTAACTGAATCTGCAACACAGCCTGGCAATCCTCTGGCCAGAAATGCAGATTTATAAAGCATGGGGCATGTATATACTGTAAAAAATGATATGTGAAGATTTAGAATTTTACTCTGTCAATTTGGCACCATCTCTTCTGCACTTTCAGAGAGATGCAATATCAGCCACAGAGGGGCGGAAATTAATTAAACCCTGTTCCTGAAGTAATACTTCCGAAACATTAAAATCCACGGACGCACACTGTCTGGTGAAATAAACTGCTTTATTGTGACATTGTCTACTCTGACATAACATTTCGAGTGTTCCTTTGTCAGGTGTGACACACCTGACGAAGGAACACCCGAAACGTGTAAGAGTGGACAATGTCACAATAAAGCACCTTATTTTACCAGGTGGTGTGTGTCTGTGGATTTTTGTGTTTCGTAAGTATTATATTGCCGTGGAAGTGGTACATGGATCCATGAGGCAGCACCCTGAGGACTAAAAAATAAAGGTGTGCGGTATGTTACTTTGACTATATTTGTATATGTTCCTGAAGTAATATTGGGTTAAAACAAACAGCCTAATGTAAAACATGCTACAGTAAGTGATTACTGCATTGAAAGAACCTGGAATGAAGAGGAGTGCAGAGGGTAAGGATTACATTGGACTGCTTGTTTTATTTTTCATGCAATGTGCATGTCACACTGAATGGATTGCCATTTATAAAGCACTAAAATGACACTTTTTTTGCATAATCCACTCTACAATTCATAAAGTCTTTCTTTGCACTGAACGAAAGGTGTCATTTTTTATTTGTATTGAAATTCTATATTTATTAAATGCAGAAATGTCCAGTGAGTGTTTGACAGTTTTTCACAAGGAATATGAGACTGTAGCCCTGTTGGATATGCGCTAAAATTGCTCCTAGGCTACAAAAAGTTTCACTTGATTTGATACCTGAAGATTTTCAATCCTTTATAAAATATGCCCCTTACTTCCCTATGAAAGAATACATTTCATTTTAATTGTTTACTGCTGGTGTCAGGAGTCATCGTTAACACAATATTTGCTGCTATTTTCTTTCAAGTTAAAATATAAGAAGGAAGACGCACATCTGACTTCTGCCTATTCTAAGTGAAAAACCAAAAAAACGAATCAAGGTCACTTCCCCCACAGGCCTGTTTGTTTGCTCATTATGTCAGTATTCATTTCTTCTTGCCTGAAGAGCAGGGCCTATTTTTGTGTAATCTGATCAACATCATGGATGTAGATTTGCAGGTAACTCTAGAGATTTAGACTTTGATCTTATTAGATAATTAGGGATGGGAACATTCTGTCAGATGCCGGCTATTTAATGTGAAGAAATAAAATTGCCCGTCTGCAGTTCCCAAATGATTTGTTTCAAAGTATTCTAAAGATATGCATTTCTTCCATGGATGAATGTGTTATGTATAAACATTTACAGGATTCGGAAACTTCTTGATTTCTAAAAATGGGACATGGTTTGTTAATAAATAATTAGATCGACTACAGGATCCTTGTTTTTCTCAAATATTCAAATTTAAAGAAGTGCATTAGAAGCCTTTTTTATGTTTACAACTTTTCCTACATTGTGTTAAAATAACAAGACGTCACATTCTAAAAGGTGTGCTGTGTAATTAACAGTGGCCATACACTACAAACTACCTCCCGACATTCCTGCGTCATTCAGGCAAACAATTGCTTTTGTCGTGATTGTAATAAATATTTCCAACGTGATCTGCCGGGAAACATTAAGGGAAAGTTGTGAGGTAACAATAATGCTCCACTCTATGTTACATTTGATTCCACATTGATCTCGGATCAAAAGTTGTCTTGGTGCAATGTTGAGGCAGTGTATGGCCAGTATTAGTCTCATAGCCAGTATAAAGCAATTTGTAAAAATATTAGCTAAAGAGGAACAAAGGCAAAATTACACAGATTCAGAAGATTTCCATAACTTTAAAGGGAGTTTTATGCAACTTGGGACACTTTAAAATGCAATAAAAACAAAAGTCTGTAATTGAAAACATTGAAAATCTTTGTACTTTTGCCTATTCAAGACTCAAGTGAATTACCAAATTGCAGACATTGGTTTTAATTGCAATTTTAGAAAGTGTCAAACTTGTGATAACCATCTGCCTGGCGACATGACCTACAGCCTCATCTGCTCTGACTTCTTAAGCATTTGATGGACGTATGTCTTTATTCAACCTTAATTACTATGTTACTGTGTCAGCTGTCACTGGCCAGTAATGAAACCATCACTAGCAGGTAACTACAAATAAAAGCACTCAGGTTGCCTCTAATATAATAAATTATAATATTGTACTTTTAAGTACAAGTATATTTTAACATTATAAGTTAAACACCCATTCCCCAAGATTGTAATGCTCACACTTATAAAAAAAACATATGGGGTTGTGAGAGTAATACGATCTTGGGGTGTGGATATGCCCTTTAAAATGGAGCTTGTTTCATTTTGGCCCAACACTCATATGGCCCAATATTTCCTTCAAACAAACTATCGGTCGAGTTACATTGTTGTTTGGGCTAAAAAGAAAAGTCTTCATGCAAAACTCAGCTTCCCTAACAAAACAGTATACAGAGAGATTCAATATAAGTTCTTATCGTTAAAATGGTGCTAGTTTTGCTTCAATTAATCAGATCTTATTTAACATTTGAAAGCTAACATCTGGTTGGTTGGGGCAAAATTGGCAACATTTTTAATGATAAAAACTTTTATTGAATCTCCCTGAGAGTTTTCTATACTCAATAATGACACAACAAATCACACATACAGTCACCAGCTGTATCCCAGGATATTCTGCCTGTTCGAGAAGGAATCTAAGTCTCCATTAAATGTGTTCATAGAATCAGCAACCACAACATTTTCCATCAGAGCATTCCACAACCTAACTGCCCTCAAAGTGAAGAACCATTTATGTTGCTTAAACTGAAATTGCTTTTCCTCAAGCCTAGAATTGGCCTATGTCTTTTATTAACCCACACAATAGAAACAATCCCCTGATAATTGGCTGTAGTTCCCTTGAAAATATCTGTGTAATTCTCCGGAATCCTCAAGTATCCCTTTAGCACAGATACCCCAATATCCCCTTTACCTACAGCCAAGCCCTCGTTTTCCGGGATGCTTGACATGCCTCGCCTGATCTTGGCGGAATATGGCACAAGACTAGCTGGACAGCTGGTAATGAAAAACAACACCAGAGTTCAGAGAAGTAGACAGGGATGAAGTCAGGAATGGTGCCAAGAGTAATACACAGGAAATCAGCCAGCCAAAGAGGTACCAGTGATGACAAAAGAAACACAGTCCATAAATGGGCAGAGGTTAGGATGGGTAGCAAAGAAAACCAGAGGAAGGGGAATAAGCCCCCTGAAACATTGTGTCAATGTATTTTTATTATATTTACTATTACAAGTGTGTGTACTGATCATCTCTCTATATATCTAACAGGCAGCAAAGAAGCATAGTCATCGGTAAGCACAATTCAACAACCAGAAATCCAAATTCAGGACACTCCCTGAGCAAACCCCCCAAAAAAGTCAGACCAATGCAAAAAAGGAAGGAGAGATGCAAAGGAAATAGAAGGAAATTCAAAACTGCTGCCAAAATCTCTAATAGAAGTCGATTGCAGCATAAGAGGTGCAGCTGCGAGAAGACCATAGACAGAAATTCACAAAAAGTGGAATGGTGGAATGACATGAAGACACACAAAGCCTAGCTGGAAGACATCATAGCTGTGCAAAGTTATTTAGATTGTGACTGTGTGAGGTGCGGGAGAGGATGAAAGTGAGTTTGCCTATTCCTGGTAGTCTGTAAAGGTTATTATATCCCATCACAAATGCTTTTTCTCTAAGTAAAACAAACCAAACCTTGATCATCTATATTCATAACACAAATGCTCCATTCCTCTTTTCAGCTTATTTGCCCAGCTTTGCACTCCTGTCTGCCAGGAATGAAATCCCAACCATTCGACTGATCATGTGGACTTTTGAAGACCACACAATTGGGCAAATAAATCTCGACATGCCAGATCTATTACTTGAATAAAAGTAAAAAAATTTGACAAAAAATTAGGAGAAAAGTGTTGGTCACACCTGGGCAAACCTAACTGACAAGATATAGACCCATGTCATCAACACTTCAGCGCATTTAAAGGGCATGTCCACCTATTTCGCAAAAAATTTCTGTGGTGTAGGGATCCCTCTACCACCCCTAACCGCTGTATTTGTGTGTTAAAAAACTAAGCTCTACACAGCCTCTTTCCCACGGCGTTCAGACATGGCCCTCTTACATGAAACTGCAAGCAGGGGGCCAGACCGACAGCCGCGTCCGTGATTGACTGAGAGGCAGCCAATCATGGACGCAGCTGCCGGCAGAGAATGCCGGGGGGAAAGAGGCTGTGTAAGTAGAGTTCGGCTTAATTTTTTTTTAAAAAGTTAACATTTTTCCTCCCAGACAGGCTTCTGGTGGTCACTTTTTAGGACTTTGGGCAAACATTACAGGAGAATTATTTGGAGCAGAGAGGTAAGGTAAGGATTTTTACACACTGCACAGTGGGGCCAGTAGTTGGGGAGAATTTAGTTTTGGGGGTGGACATGCCCTTTAAAAGGGCATTGCTTGAACCTAATTGAAACAAACAAAAAATAAATGATGGTATTAAGCCCACACAATACAATAGAGTATCAAACACACATGTAGAAATATGTATATATATATCTCTCTTCCCTCTCAGTTACCTTATTTGACGATCACCGTAAGTGAAAGGAGGCTCAGGTGTAAATGCCCCGAACCTGTCACTTAATGTAGTCGTCTCAGTATATTATTCCTGTAGGATAACCAACAAACAAAACGAGAGGCTCACCAAAGTTTTCATGCGGTCCGGATGCCGCCGCCCCAGACCCGTCGCTAAAGGCTCCAAAGCATAAATCAAAACACAGAAGGTTCAGCAGTTCTCCCGGGAAGATAATAACAGCTCCAAATACTCAGCAATAGTGATAAAGCTTAGCTTTATCACTATCAAAACATTAAATAATTTAAAATAAATTTTAATGTTTTGATATAGCAATAAAAGCTAAGATTTATCACTATTGCTGAGTATTTGGAGCTGTTATTATCTTCCCGGGAGAACTGCAGAACCTTCTGTGTTTTGATCATTGCTTGAACCTACCTATCTGGTAACCAGCACAGTATATGATATGAATGTTTTATTTGCACTGCATATGTCTCACTCCTGCACTTATACCCATTGTATCTGTATGTTACATACTGTATGTAAGGGAGAATAATAGAATGATAGGCTATAACAGAATTTAAAAATGCCACATTTTCTAATGATAGCAAAATACTTTAGGGTTCAATGAAACCATTTACAAAATGGTACATTTAGTACAACAAAAACTGTCTCTATTGTTCATTACCGAGAACAAAATTAAACACAATACAACTACTGGACAGCTATAAACATCAACTGAATACATGAAGGACATTAGGACAAAGCTTTCCATTATTTTTTTTAACAGCATCAATTCATTTTCTATCTCAGTATTTAATCAGTTCATACAGTATTGCAGAATGCTAAATTTGCATGGAAGCTGATTCTGTAATTATCTCATTCTTTAATGGAAGCATAAGTGATATAAATCTCCCAGCTTTACAATAAGCAGGTTTCATGGATATGACAGATAACTCTGTTATGCTTAAGATAAATCTAGTTCCTTAAGAAGTCCCCTTAGGCTTTCAATATGTATCTGTCAAAATATTAGTAGTTCATATGTTAAAATCAATTAATCCGTAACAAGTGAGGGGGATAAAGAAAACTAGTTCATACTAAATAACCGCAATTCAATTTGCACTTTAAATTTGTTAGCATTATCTGTCAACATGCTGCAGGTTGTATATGAGCAAAACTCAGCCAATATGTTGGCTGCACATGCTAATTAGGTTCACTGTGTTATCTCCTTTCCTCTAAGCCACACTTAACAGTTGACCCCAGAATCTTCACCTGCCAGTGTCACCCAGCCAATCATCAGAGTGAAGGGGAGCTGATAACCCTTTGCACATGTATTTATGAAGCAAACACTCGCTAAGCCTTTATTTGTGAGCATATACAACTGTCTTTTTATGTGTTTAATGATTATTTCTGCACTATTTATAGAAGTATGTGTACTGCTGGACTGCTAACCCCTTTGTAAGTTTATACTTTATATTTGACCTTTTCTTAAATGTATTATATATTTTCTTTTCACTAAGTATGGGCGCAAATTAATTGTCCTTTTTTTGAGAGAGGGGAAGTGTACAATTGCAAGATCATACCCTCCAAAATTACACCTTTAATAGGAACTTATATTACTGAACTACAGGTGGAACATAATGAAGTAAACATGATCATAGCACACCTCTGTACAATGCATGTCTCAATAGTGTACCTATTGAAAGAGAAATATTAGTTGCACGGTTGTCAGAAACACGTAAGGACACCTATTACAAACAACTATAGCATGACTATGTTAGAATTAATGTGTGCATAGAATATGTACAGAGATGCTGCTACCATGAGGTGCATGCGCCCTCTGCCTGCCATCAGTGATCACATCCCTTCTATTTACCAGTCACTTGCATGTACCAGTCACTGTAGGCAACTTGCATATACCAGTCACTGTAGGCAACTTGCATATTCCAGTCACTGTGGGCTACATGCATGCACCAGTCACAGTGGATAACTTATATGTACCAGTTAATTTGGGAAACTTGCATGTACCAGTGTGGGAAAATTGTATGTACTACAGAACAGAAAGGGGAACCAGAATGTTATTCGGATGAGCAGGTGATAAAAGGGGAGAAGCCCTATAGTTTATTCAGACATAAAGCAATCTAACGTTTTGGAGGGGAGGCATCCACCCTTCCTCAGGGATAACAATAAACAAGTGAAGCAGCAGCTATATCACAACAGTGGGAGCAGTCTAAACTCACTCACTAATTTAACCATTTCCATACAGGAAAGTAAAGTTCCACAATAACACAATATAATTATAATATATCCATTGCTCAACCCACATAAATATACTAATAAATATAAAAGTGCATATTATATCTAAAAATCACTGTAAAAGAGCTATATACACCTAAAGCACTGCCTTCATAGAGTTAACTAATTCATTTGGATTGAAGAGCCGAATTACTGTTCTTTCTATTTCTTTTTTCTTCCGTCTTCCGCTTTTTTGGACTGTATCTCATCTCAGTTTTTGAGCTAGAGACATAAAATTCGGAACAGAACTGCAGGGCATATAGGAGAAGAGTGCTTTTACATAGCTAAGGAATCTGCGGAAACGTTACAGCGTTATTGTTGAATTTCGGAGCATTTTACCCATAGGCTATAATGGTAACAATCCTCAAATGTGGATATTTAGAGGTTTAAGGGTCATGAGATCAAAACAGTTTGTTTCATGGTAATAAACACAAACACTGATACCCCCAACCTCTCACACAGACACAGATACACCCACATACTGACCTACCTTTCCATTCCTATGGAAGCCATATTTAAATGGTAACTATAGTCAATAAACTAATTTTGATCATTCATCAATAAAAGTTAGTTATACCCCCAACCTCACATGGGTACACACACCTACTGATCTACCCTTCTATTCCTGTTGCAGCCTTACGTAAAAGGATTAATAAAGTCAAGAAAACTAATTTTGATATATCCTCAATAAAAGTTAGTTTCCCCCTCAACCAGACCCAGGTACACATACCTATTGACCTACCCTTCCATTTCTGTGGCAGCCATACTTAAAGGGTAACTATTGTCAAAAAACAAAATTTGCAGCTCTGTGCAATCCATATTTCATCAGTGTAGTTAACCTACAACAGGAGGGCTGCCAGTGACTTTTCCTGACCTCCAACAGTCTCCTTGAAAATTCACACTTATTCAAGATGCACTGCAAGAGTTGCCATTTTACCCTTTAGGACCCAAACACATATAAAATCTACATGCCACAAGGCTAACAGTGCATATAATGGGCACTATTTTGACCATAGCGGCCGCCTGGCGGATCGGGCACGATTATCGTCTGAAATGCCCATGCATACACATCATGCGTTGCGGGTTGGCCCCGTGATTGCATGTGTGTATTAGGCTTAAAGGAACTCTAAAGTCTCCAGACAACTTAGACCTATAGGAAGAGCAAATTCACAAAGATACAAAAAGCTGTATCTTGCCACTCCCTTTGCTGTGGATTGGGGTGATTTAGAAAAAACCTTTGGGTACTAGGGGTCAGTTCCCATAATCACCATATCTGGGAACACCCAAATAAGTGTACACAGTACACTTTAGAGGAAGCTGCAGCTTTGCTTCCTGGAAGCTGACAGCCAAGAAGTTACAGCTCAGAAGTGAGAGATCCCTCCTTCTGACACAGAACACAGATTCAGTGCAGTTTGTTGTAAACAAATGTTCCTGTCCCAAACAAAAGATTTTTTTCCTAGCATGGATGTAAGAAACAGAATATAAACATTTGAATAAAAAAGTAAGTATGGGGAATCGAACCTGCAACCTTCTATACGTGTCTTTGCTAAAAAAAAAGCTTTCAACCTCTATACCACAAGGGCTACCAGGTGAGATATTAGTACATTTAGAATCGCTGTCTTTTGCTAGAAACTTAATAGAAACAAAACAAAAAAGGGGAGTCTGGGGAATTGAAACTGTGTCCCAATGGTCTGTTTGTTTCTAAAACCAACACTTTAGCAGTGTGCCACAGTACATTTCAGCAAACATCATTAAAATCAGTTCACTATTTTTTATTGCTTCAGGAAGGTTGTCAGCAATTTATGCTGGCTTGTAATTAAAAACAAAGCTGCCATACAGTATATAAAGTTTGTACATATGTATAATACAATATAATTGTACATATGTACTTTTCTAGAAACATTATGGAAACAAACAAAAAATAATAGTCAGGCAGTAGACTATGGGGCATATTTATAAACGGCCAAGTTTCCCGCCGTTTTTGCCGAAATCACTATTAACGCGGTTTATTAAAGGGCGAAACCCGGCCGTGAAAAGTTAACGGCTCATTAACATCGCATCAGTTACCGCTCGCTTCTATTTATGAAGCGGTGGTAACTGATGCTTGGCATTAATCTCGGGCGTTTCACATCGCCACCTTGTGCACATGGCTGAGATTGCCGTGGGTCGGGCGTGGGGGTATGCCCAACCCGCGACAGGTGGTCGCACCCACCATGGGAGGCACGCCCACCTTACCCGGGGTGGTCCCATTCAGCAGAAGGGGGTGTACGCCCATCCCCCACATGACCCCTTCCCAGCAGCCCCTCCCAGCCCCCTGCCCCGTACTCTCACGAAGAGGGGAAGGGAGGGACCCGCTGGGAGGAATGGAGGGACCCTCCAGCGGGGGCACTTACAAGTTCCTTTTGGGGCTTAGGGGGTCCCAGCGGCAGAGCCGATGTTACCAGCCTCTTCTGTCTTCTGCCATCTACTGCAATGACTTCGGATAACAATAAACAAGTGAAGCAGCAGCTATATCACAACAGTGGGAGCAGTCTAAACTCACTCACTAATTTAACCATTTCCATACAGGAAAGTAAAGTTCCACAATAACACAATATAATTATAATATATCCATTGCTCAACCCACATAAATATACTAATAAATATAAAAGTGCATATTATATCTAAAAATCACTGTAAAAGAGCTATATACACCTAAAGCACTGCTTCATAGAGTTAACTAATTATTTGGATTGAAGAGCCGAATTACTGTTTTCTATTTTTTTTCTTCGTCTTCCGCTTTTTTGGACTGTATCTCATCCTAGTTTTTGAGCTAGAGACATAAAATTCGGACAGAACTGCAGGGCATATAGGAGAGAGTGTGCTTTTACATAGCTAAGGAATCTGCGGAAACGTTACAGCGTTATTGTTGAATTTGGAGCATTTTACCCATAGGCTATAATGGTAACAATCCTCAAATGTGGATATTAGAGGTTTAAGGGTCATGAGATCAAAACAGGTTGTTCATGGTAATAAACACAAACACTGATACCCCCAACCTCTCACACAGACACAGATACACCCACATACTGACCTACCTTTCCATTCCTATGGAAGCCATATTTAAATGGTAACTATAGTCAATAACTAATTTGATCATTCATCAATAAAGTTAGTTACCCCCAACCTCACATGGGTACACACTACTGACTACCCTTCTATTCCTGTTGCAGCCTTACGTAAAAGGATTAATAAAGTCAAGAAAACTAATTTTGATATATCCTCAATAAAAGTTAGTTTCCCCCTCAACCAGACCCAGGTACACATCCTATTGACCTACCCTTCCATTTCTGTGGCGGCCATACTTAAAGGGTAACTATTGTCAAAAAACAAAATTTGCAGCTCTGTGCAATCCATATTTCATCAGTGTAGTTAACCTACAACAGGAGGGCTGCCAGTGACTTTTCCTGACCTCCAACAGTCTCCTTGAAAATTCACACTTATTCAAGATGACTGCAAGAGTTGCCATTTTACCCTTTAGGACCCAAACACATATAAATCTACATGCCACAAGGCTAACAGTGCATATAATGGGCACTATTTTGACCATAGCGGCCGCCTGGCGGATCGGGCAGATTATCGTCTGAAATGCCCATGCATACACATCATGCGTTGCGGGTTGGCCGTGATTGCATGTGTGTATTAGGCTTAAAGGAACTCTAAAGTCTCCAGACAACTTTGTCCCTATAGAAAGAGCAAATTCACAAAGATACAAAAAGCTGTATTTGCCACTCCCTTGCTGTGGATGGGGTGATTTATGAAATAAACTTTGGGTACTAGGGGTCAGTTCCCATAATTCACCATATCTGGGAACACCCAAATAAGTGTACACAGTACACTTTAGAGGAAGCTGCAGCTTTGCTTCCTGGAAGCTGACAGCCAAAGAAGTTACAGCTCAGAAGTGAGAGATCCCCCTTCTGACAAAGAACACAGATTTCAGTGCAGTTTTTGTGTAACAAATGTTCCTGTCCCAAAACAAAGATTTTTTGCTAGCATGAGGTAAGAAACAGATATAAAACATTTGAATAAAAAAGTAAGTATGGGGAATCGAACCTGCAACCTTCTATACCGTGTCTTGCTAAAAAAAAGCTTTCAACCTCTATACCACAAGGGCTACCAGGTGAGATATTAGTACATTTAGAATCGCTGTCTTTTGCTAGAAACTTAATAGAAACAAAACAAAAAAGGGGAGTCTGGGGAATTGAACTGTGTCCCAATGGTCTGTTGTTTCTAAAAAACAACACTTTAGCAGTGTGCCACAGTACATTTCAGCAAACATCATTAAAATCAGTTCACTATTTTTATTGCTCAGGAAGGTTGTCAGCAATTTATGCTGGCTTGTAATTAAAAACAAAGCTGCCATACAGTATATAAAGTTTGTACATATGTATAATACAATATAATTGTACATATGTACTTTTCTAGAAACATATGGAAACAAACAAAAAATAAAGTCAGGCAGTAGACTATGGGGCATATTTATAAACGGCCGATTTCCCGCCGTTTTTGCCGAAATCACTATAACGCGGTTATTAAAGGGCAAACCCGGCCGTGAAAAGTTAAGGCTCATTAACATCGCATCAGTTACCGCTGCTTCTATTTATGAAGCGGTGGTAACTGATGCTTGGCATTAATCTCGGGCGTTTCACATCGCCACCTTGTGCACATGGCTGAGATTGCGTGGGTCGGGCGTGGGGGTATGCCCAACCCGGACAGGTGGTCGCACCCACCATGGGAGGCACGCCCACCTTACCCGGGGGGTCCATCATCAGAAGGGGGTGTACGCCCATCCCCGCATGACCCCTTCCCAGCAGCCCCTCCCAGCCCCCTGCCCCGTACCTCACGAAGAGGGGAAGGAGGGACCCGCTGGGGGGAGATGGAGGGACCCTCCACGGGGCACTTACAAGTTCCTTTTGGGGCTTAGGGGGTCCCAGCGGCAGAGCCAAGACATGAAGACACACAAAGCCTAGCTGGAAGACATCATAGCTGTGCAAAGTTATTAGATTGTGACTGTGTGTGAGGTGCGGAGAGGAGATGAAAGTGAGTTTGCCTATTCCTGGTAGTCTGTAAAGGTTATTATATCCCATCACAAATGCTTTTTCTATAAGTAAAACAAACCCAAACCTTGACCATCTATATTCATAACACAAATGCTCCATTCCTCTTTTCAGCTTATTTGCCCAGCTTTGCACTCCTGTCTGCCAGGATGAAATCCCAACCATCGACTGATCATGTGGACTTTTTGAAGACCACACAATTGGGCAAATAAATCTCGACATGCCAGATCTATTACTTGAAAAAAGTAAAAAAATTGACAAAAAAATTAGGAGAAAAGTGTTGGTCAACACCTGGGCAAACCTAAATGACAAGATATAGACCCATGTCATCAAACACTTCAGCGCATTTAAAGGGCTGTCCATATTTCGCACAAAATTTCTGTGGTGTAGGGATCCTCTACCACCCTAACCGCTGTATTTGTGTGTTAAAAAACTAAGCTCTACACAGCCTCTTTCCCACGGCGTTCAGACATGGCCCTCTACATGAAACTGCAAGCAGGGGGCCAGACCGACAGCCGCGTCCGTGATTGGACTGAGAGGCAGCCAAACATGGACCAGCTGCCGGAGTAGAATGCCGGGGGAGGAAAAGCGGCTGTTGTAAGTAGAGTTCGGCTTAATTTTTTTAAAAAAGTTAACATTTTTCCTCCCAGACAGGCTTCTGGTGGTACTTTTTGGACTTTGGGCAAACATTACAGGAGAATTATTTGGAGCACGAGAGGTAAGGTAAGGATTTTACACACTACGCACAGGGGGCCAGTAAGTGGGGGAGAATTAGTTTTGGGGGTGGACATGCCCTTTAAAAGGGCATGCTTGAACCTATTGAAACAAACAAAAAATAAATGATGGTTTAAGCCCACACAATACAATAGGAGTATCAAAAACACATGTAGAAATATGTATATATATATCTCTTTCCCTCTCAGTTACTTATTGACGATCACCGTAAGTGAAAGGAGGCTTCAGGTGTAAATGCCCCGAACCTGTCACTTAATGTAGTCGTCTCAGTATATTATTCCTGTAGGAGAACCAAAAAACAAAACGAGAGGCTCACCAAGTTTCATGCGGTCCGGATGCCGCCGCCCCAGACCCGTCAGCTAAAGGTTCCAAAGCATAAATCAAAACACAGAAGGTTCAGCAGTTCTCCCGGGAAGATAATAACAGCTCCAAATACTCAGCAATAGTGATAAAGCTAGCTTTATCACTATCAAAACATTAAATAATTTTAAATAAATTTTAATGTTTTGATATAGCAATAAAAAGCTAAGATTTATCATATTGCTGAGTAGTTGGAGTGTTATTATCTTCCGGGAGCGCTGCAGAACCTTCTGTGTTTTGATCAATGCTTGGAACCTACCTATCTGTAACCAGCACAGTATAGAGATGAATGTTTTATTTGCATGCATATGTCTCACTCCTGCACTTATACCCATTGTATCTGTAGTTACATACTGTATTAAGGGAGAATAATAGAATGATAGGCTTATACAGAATTTAAAAAATGCCACATTTTCTAATGATAGCAAAATACTTAGGGTTCATGAAACCATTACAAAAATGGTACATTTAGTACAAAAAAATGTCTTATTGTTCATTACCAGAGAAACAAAATTAAACACATACAACTACTGGACAGCAATAAACATCAACCTGAATACATGAAGGACATTAGGACAAAGCTTTCCATTATTATTTTTTTTAAAAAGCATCAATTCATTTTCTATTCAGTATTAATCAGTTCATACAGTATTGCAGAAGCATAATTTGCATGGAAGCTGATTCTGTAATTATCTCATTCTTTAATGGAAGCATAAGTGATATAAATCTCCCAGCTTACAATAAGCAGGTTTCATGGAATATGACAGATAACTCTGTTATGGTTAAGATAAATCTAGTTCCTTAAGAAGTCCCCTTAGGCTTTCAATATGTATCTGTCAACAGATTAGTAGTTCATATGTTAAAATCAATTAATCCGTAACAAGTGAGGGGGATAAGAAAAGAAAGAAAACTAGTTCATTACTAAATAACCGCAATTCAATTTGCACTTTAAATTGTTAGCATTATCTGTCACATGATGCAGTTGTATATGAGCAAAACTCAGCCATATGTTGGCTGCACATGCTAATTAGGTTCATTGTTTATCTCCTTTCCTCTAAGCCACCTTAACAGTTGACCCCAGAATCTTCACCTGGCCAGTGTCACCCAGCCAATCATCAGAGTGAAGGGGAGCTGATAACCTTTGCACATGTTTTATGAAGCAAACACTCGCTAAGCCTTTATTTGGAGCAGATACAAAACTGTCTTTATGTGTTTAATGATTATTTCTGCACTAGTTATAGAAGTATGGTACTGCTGGATGCTAACCCCTTTGTAAGTTTATACTTATATTTGACCTTTTCTTAAATGTATTATATATTTTCTTTTCACTAAGTATGGGCGAATTAATTGTCCTTTTTTTGAGAGAGGGGAAGGTACAATTGCAAGATCATACCCTCCAACAATACACCTTAATAGGAACTTATATTACTGAACTACAGGTGGAACATAATGAGAGAGTAAACATGATCTTAGCCACCTCTGGTACAATGCATGTCTCAATAGTGTACCATTGAAAGAGAAATATTAGTTGCACGGTTGTCAGAAACACGTAAGGACACCTATTACAAACAACTATAGCATGACTATGTAGAATTAATGTGTGCATTTAGAATAGACAGAGATGCTGGCTACCATGAGGTGCATGCGCCCCTGCCTGCCATCAGTGATCACATCCCTTACTATTTACCAGTCACTTGCATGTACCAGTCACTGTAGGCAAACTTGCAAATACCAGTCACTGTAGGCAACTGATATTCAGTCACTGTGGGCTACATGCATGCACCAGTCACAGTGGATAACTTATATGTACCAGTTAATTTGGGAAACTTGCATTACCAGGGTGGGAAAAATTGTATGTACTACAGAACAGAAAGGAGGAACCAGAATGTTATTCGGATGAGCAGGTGATAAAAAGGGGAGAAGCCCTATAGTTTATCAGACATAAAGCAATCGAAAGTTGGAGGGGAGGGCATCACCCTTCCTCAGGGATAACAATAAAAAAGTGAAGCAGAAGCAGCAGCTATCTCACAACAGTGGGGAGCAGTCTAAACTCACTCACTAATTTAACCATTTCCATACAGGAAAGTAAAGTTCCACAATAAAACACAATTAATTATAATATATCCATTGCTCAACCCACATAAATATACTAAAAAATATAAAAGTGCATATTAGATCTAAAAATCACTGTAAAAGAGCTATATACACCTAAAGCACTGCCTTCATAGAGTTAACTAATTATTTGGAGAAGAGCCGAATTACTGTTACTTTCTATTTCTTTTCTTCCGTCTTCCCTTTTTTGGACTGTATCTCATCTCAGTTTTGAGCTAGAGACATAAAATTCGGACAGAACTGCAGGGCATATAGGAGAAGAGTGCTTTTACATAGCTAAGGAATCTGCGGAAAGTTACAGCGTTATGTGAATTTGGAGCATTTACCCATAGGCTATAATCGGTAACAATCCTCAAATGTGGGATTTAGAGGTTTAAGGGTCATGAGATCAAAACAGTTTGTTCATGGTAATAAACACAAACACTGATACCCCAACCTCTCACACAGACACAGATACACCCACATACTGACTAACTTTCCATTCTATGGAAGCCATATTAAATGGTAACATAGTCAATAAACTAATTTTGATCATCATCAATAAAAGTGTGTTATACCCCCAAACCCACATGGGTACACCACCTACTGATCTACCCTTCTATTCTGTTGCAGCGCCTTACGTAAAGGATTAATAAATCAAGAAAAACTATTTGATATATCCTCAATAAAAGTTAGTTTCACCCCTCAACCAGACCCAGGATACACATACCTATTGACCTACCCGTTCATTTCTGTGGCCGCCATACTAAAGGGTAAACTATTGTCAAAAAACAAAATTTTGCGTCTGTGCAATCCTATTTTCAGGGAGTAACCTACAACAGGAGGGCGCCAGTGACTTTTCCTGCCCTCCAACAGTCTCCTGAAAATCACACTTATCAAGATGTACTGCAAGAGTGCCATTTTACCCTTAGGACCAAACACATATAAATCTACATGCCACAAGGCAACAGTGCATATAATGGGCACTATTTTGACCTAGCGGCCCCGCCTGGCGGATCGGGCATGATTATGTCTGAAATGCCCATGCATACACATATGCGTTGCGGGTTGGCCCCGTGATGATGTGTGTATTAGGCTTAAAGGAAATCTAAAGTCTCCAGACAACTTTGTCCCTATAGAAAGAGCAAATTCACAAAGATACAAAAAAGCTGTATCTTGCACTCCCTTTGCTGTGGTGCTGGTGATTTATGAAAATAAACTTTGGGGTACTAGGGGTCAGTTCCCATAATTACCATATCTGGGAACACCCAATAAGTGCACAGTACACTTTAGAGGAAGGGCAGCTTTGCTTCCTGAAGCTGACAGCCCAAGAAGTTACAGCTCAGAAGTGAGAGATCCCTCCTTCTGACACAGAACACAGATTTCAGTGCAGTTTTTGTGTAAACAAATGTTCCTGTCCCAAACAAAGATTTTTTTGCTAGCATGGATGTAAGAAACAGAATATAAACATTGAATAAAAAAGTAAGTATGGGGAATCGAACTGCAAACCTTCTATACCGTGTCTTGCTAAAAAAAAAGCTTTCAACCTCTATACCACAAGGGCTACCAGGTGAGATATTAGTACATTTAGAATCGCTGTCTTTTGCTAGAACTTAATAGAAACAAAACAAAAAAGGGAGTCTGGGGAATTGAAACTGTGTCCACATGGTCGTTGTTTCTAAAACCAACACTTTAGCAGTGTGCCACAGTACATTTCAGCAAACATCATTAAAATCAGTTCACATTTTTTATTGCTCCAGGAAGGTGTCAGCAATTTATGCTGGCTGTAATTAAAAAAAAAAGCTGCCATACAGTATATAAAGTTTGTACATATGTATAATACAATATAATTGTACATATGTACTTTTCTAGAAACATTATGGAAAACAAACAAAAAATAATAGTCAGGCAGTAGACTATGGGGCATATTTATTAAACGGCCCAGTTTCCCGCCGTTTTTGCCGAAATCACTATTAACGCGGTTTATTAAAGGGCAAAACCCGGCCGTGAAAAGTTAACGGCTCATTAACATGCATCAGTTACGCTCGCTTCTATTTATGAAGCGGTGGTAACTGATGTTGGCATAATCTCGGGCGTTTCACATCGCCA